>HG993141.1:8045000-8670000 GCA_905231865.2 Boloria selene
TTTATGTGTTATTTTATCAGTTTAATTTTCATTATTTGCTTTTGTTGATTATTTATTAATTATTTATAAAGTAATTTTTTAATATTCGGAACTTCTGTTGTACTGGAAACAAATAGCAATAATATTTCTCAACTTTCTGACGATACTAGATCACTGGAACCCTGCCATATTGAATTTTATTTTAGTAAACCGGTATGAATATTTGAGTAATTCATGCAAAATAACATCAATATGTAGAAATTTCCGCAATTCCTAGTAAAAAAATATATTTCTATAATATTTTTATTGAAAATTAATAAAAGCAATTAACATTTAACGATAGAAGAAATAGATTAGATTATATTATTTTTATACTGAATAAAATATACACGTTCATTTGTAAGGAGCATTTCCGTTTAAAATACCTGAAAATGCGGTAAAAGGTAAGACCTTCACTATGTCTAGACAGCTAAGCTAAAGCCGCAAAGCTCATGATAGGGTTTGCTGGGAACACCGATCTTTGATCCCGACACGTCTTCTTGAAGTGAAATCTTGAAGTACATATTATCTTAGAAGAAAACTGATGTCTATTTTTAGAGCTACATGTTTCAATTGAATTGAGTTTTTGAATACAAATAGCATATTAAAGTCTGACTATTACTGTACTATGTTTGTATGTATGTGTATGTTTGTTTGTTGCTTATTCATATTGAAACGGCTGTACTGATTTTTAAAATAGGACTAAAATTACCTTAATAATTATAATAATGCCCTCCCGACTACTACTTACAACTTTTATACTTATACTCCTGTGGGACGACTACTCGACCAAACCAAAGAGAATTAAGGCTTGAGACAACTTACTACTTTCCGATTCCAGGATGTTACTGAGAATTTTTTGGCAGAAATACTTAATAACTAATTTTTTCCCGAACACGGATTCTAACCCGAGACCTTCGGATTTGTGGTCACGTGCTATTCTGCATTGATCACCGTGGCAGTTATATGTGACAAAAAGGCTACGAGTAGTAAAAGTATCTAGGGAAATCGAGCAAAGTGACGGTAATTCGCAAGTCTGTTAATTAAGTGAAATACATGTTACGTATAGCGGTTAGGTACCCATAGCCGTATATTGCACGAAAATAAAGTAGTCACTTTTGAGTGAACAGCTTACGTTGAACTTTGTACTTTGGCTTAAAGGTTTACCTTTTCGTTATTGCGTGTACTTGCAGTAGGTTATAATAATAAAAGTGGTGTCTATTTCATGAAGCTTCGATAATTATTTTCATTTATAGACAGTTCTTTAAAATAAGTAATTTAAAATTCGTCAATTCATAGGTCGTAGTGAAATGCTCGTTTTAATACTGACTGACTGAAAACAGATGACTAATAAGTATTTTAAATTTGAAGTTAAAATGGGAAGGCTTTTGAAAGGGAGTCAACGGAATTAAAAGTCTGGCATAAAGTGTGCGCTTGGGCTCAGACGAGTCTATTCATTGTGCTAAATAATAAAATCTAAGTCTTGCTCTACAAGAAACTTTGTCGGCTCTGAAAGCTCTCGCCCCTACTTCACTTATGAATAAATTATACTCATATCCATATTTAGTTGTGGATTATTATTTTTTGTAACCTTATCCTTTTTCATAAAATTTTATCATTTGTTTCTACTCATTTAACAATTACAAGTAAGTATATTATTTTGTTTTATTATTACATTATATATTTTAAATAAAAGAAATTGTAAGTAGACAAATATAGTCGTTTATGACATAAGCCATTCAAAGTGAAGTTGTAAAGGCGTGGATTTAATCTCAAAAGAAAATATTCAACATTATAAGCTGTTGATAGCTAGCGTTTTGATATTTTTCATCCCGCCCCCGCCGTCAGGTGTATCTGACGATGATTTATATCACATCTAAAATGGAAAAATTGAATGAATTTTTAGCTTGATCCTGTTATTTTTCTGTTTTGATACTCGGTGACAAATAATTTCTTATTCGGATAATGTAATTTTCTGTGATGCAACGAATATTTTTCAATTTGTGTACATATTTTGAAAGTAATTTGTAACAATATTTTTATTCACTTGGCTTTGAACTTCGTCCGGTTTTTATTGTGTTTCTAAAATTAATGGTGTCGTTTTCATTATTTCTTAATTAAGAATTGAACATTATGTATCTTAAAGGAGAACACACTACTAAAAACTCAATCTAACCATGTTAATGTAAGTTTTTGGTTCTATTAAAGTTATTATGATGATCGTTATTTATTAGACAAATCAGTTGAAAATAAAAAGGAACGCAATAAATGTTACAAGTGAAATAATCTTTAGGTAGGTATATCTAAAAATAAATCCAATTTAAGCCTGAAGATATTTAATAATCATAATCTTTATTTTATTTGAACGTACAATATACATTATGTATGAATACTTACATGATATATTATATAAAAAAATTACTAAATTCTTATCTTCAGGGAAAGGAAAATAGAAGTTATCTCAGCAATTCTGACATCGCAAGTGCAAACGGCCTTTAATTTCCTTGATGACTGCTAAATTTATTCTTAAGACAAGAAACTTTAGGTACAAAAGCTAGCAAATGTAGTAATTTTGTGAGAATATTTTACATAATGATATCATCAGATGCAAAATGGGGACGTTACCTGCGTACGTGTTTTAAGGACGTTTATATAAATAATGTTTTATTGGGAGAATTTATAACGTGACACTTGAGACCTATTGAGAACCTCAAAGTAAGTCGGTCAATCCACTGCTGTCGCAAGCAGACAGCCAATATGCAGAATTTGGTTGGGACTGGCCAGATTCGGGTGTTCGTCTTTTTACAGGGCCCGAGTCGGCTCTGAATAAAGCGTCTGATGCTACCACGATGATGATGATACCTGCTGGACGCTCCCAATCAGACAGAATGCCGACATGATGATAATCGCCATAAATATTTAAATTTTATGAAATTAATTGACCTAATCTAATAAAGTTAAATATTTACTGTAGTATAGACAGTAGTACATTTAGAAATGGATATGTTTGATGATTTTAAATTAAATAATACAACATGAGTTTGAACCTTCAGCGGCAGATATAACAACAAAATAAAAAAAGAGCTTTTTCTATAAAAATGAGGTACTTTTTGCGCATAATATTAAATACGAACTATAGACCGTATTTTAATATTTTTATTAAAATAATTATTTTAATATTCCTTACTTGAGGAATGATTGCTTCCTGTTAACAATTTACAACCCCTTAAGGTACGATTTCCGGGACAAAAATGTTCTTTTCAGGGTCTCAAACTATCTTCACACGAAATCCAAATCGGTTTAAGGGATTTTTAGTTTATCCATTATCAACAATCATACACATTTTTCTCTTTATAATAATAGTATAGATCACATGTTACCATTTTGTTTATCAACAAGCGGGTTTTGTGGTCATTAGCTAAGAGTACGCGTACTCATTATATTTTACAACCGGTCTCGAGAATAACCCTTTAAATACGCTTGCGGGGTCTTAATAGCTGCTATAATGCTCTTTAATGTCACATTAATTATCGCCGCATTTACGTGATAGGAGATTGAGTTAACAGGATTTTGTAGTTTTAGAACTCATTTACCTAAAGGAACTTTACGACACATAATAATATACTTAATATGGTTTCGTTTGAATATTAGAGTATTTTAAAAGCATTAATTCTGGCTGTTATTGCTTTTGTTACCTAATGTAGAGCTTATTAATTAGTTACTGTCAACGTTTTTCCCATTGAAATGACATTCAGTAAAAAGATGTATGGCTGATTATATAATTGTTTATTGTTCAGAATGATCAATAATATAATGAAGTGCATTTGTATGTTAGTCATAAAAAATATGTTTGTGTGAATAAAACGAAAACTGAATATAGTACTTGCCTGCTCTTATCGTCGTATTCGTTTTTGCACTGTATATTGAAGCCTCGCATAAGTCAGAGTAGTAGGCAATCTAAAAAACCGTACCCATCAATCTATCTTTAAAGGGTTGCGCCCTGTAAATAGTATTTTACAGAGGGCAAAGCAGTGATAAATTTCCTCTAGAAAAGGGCTATCTAAGAAAATTTAAAAGCAGTTTTGTTTTTTGCGTAGAACTATTTAAAAAATAAAGATTTAAAAAATAATATAGGATTTATATTAAATTTATTTATATTTATGTATTTTAATATAAATAAATGTATAATATTAGTTTGTATAGTTTGTAACTTTAAGTAAGAAGTTAAATATAACTTCACACAGTGATTTGACTATCGTTATTGTAAGAAGGAAAAACTAAAAGATTTAACCTGCGAGATTCCTCGTAGTTCGCAACGAAATCCTGAAAACTTTAATCTTTTCAACTGAAAGCTACTAGAATATGTATGCGTCCACACTTTGCGGATAGAAAATCAAAACAATAACATTTCTTCTTTCATAAAGTGAACTTGTTCGAAATTTATTATTGAATCTTTTATGTAGGTATACAAATTTCCATATTACACGTTCAGTAGCACATGTTATATTTTGTTACTTTTTTATTTTAATATTTAAAAGTTAAATAAATGAATATTTTCTTTGGTAATGCATTAATAGCATAAATTAGATGCTTTTACTTTAAAATAAAAATGAAACAAATAAATAGATTTGTGTGTTAGTGCTGTTTTTTTAATATTCTATCGCTATTTTATACATAACGATTCTAGCTCAAAAACATAGAATTGAATTAATCCCACGAGACACAGCTACAGATCTAGGCCAGTGATTTTGAATTTTTTCGTACTTAAGAGCAGGCGCGGTCGCAGCCTGAAATTTTGGAGGGGGTCACTCAATACACATTATTGCATAAGACACAATTTTTTTTAACCGACTTCAAAAAAGGAGGAGGTTATATGTTCCATTGTAGTTATATATATTTTTTTATGTATGTTCACCGATTTCTCCGCCGTCTGTGGGCCGATTTCAAAAATTTTTCTTTTATTCGGTAGAGTATAGCTCCAAGGGGGTCCCATTGTCACCAAGTCATATTCTGATGATGGGGTCCCAGGGAAATCGAGGGCAACTCTCAAATTTTATAGGCACCTATTAAGTTTTTGATACATTTTCTAAAGATGTTCAAGCATTTGTGTCTGAAAATCATTATTTCATGTGGATGAGCTGATGATGGAAGGTACAATTCCTCGACGGTTCTTTTTATGTTTGTTCATTAATTTCTGCGTCAAATGTTGGCCGATTACAATTTTTTTTGTTCGGTAGGGTATACTTCCAAGATATTCGCATTATCACCAAGTCAGGACCTGATGATGGGATCCTAAGGAAATCTAGGGCAACTCTCAAATTTTATAGGCATTTATTACGTTTTTCATATATTTTCTAAAGCTGTTCAAGAATTTGTGATGATGTAAGGTATATGTCCTCAACGGATACGTACTTATGAACCGATAGTCGCATTCCTTCAAGATATTAGGTTGATCTGATAATAGAAGATACATCTTATTAACGTCTAGGAGTTACGTGGAAAAATAGACGACAAATCTCGATTGACTATTGTCGTACACTCCAAACGTACACTTTGCTGACTTATTGGAGCAGTAGTTTAGTTAGTCTACCAATATTATATTTAAACAAAATATCTAATTTCCACAAAAAAATTAAAAATAAATTATTTTTTAACAAAACGTTACAAATCGAAACTAAAAACAGAAAAATAATTTTAATTACTAAGTTCTTGTTGGAGTCGGTGCCAGCCAAATCAAAATGATCTCAATATAATTTAATGAATGTATCAATTTGTAAATATAATCAAAATATCTGTTCGAAAGTTCATTGCAAAGGCAGGGTAAAACTGTCCTTCTTGGCTGGCACCGACTCCAACAATAAATAAGTAATTTAAATTATTTTTCTGTTTTTAGTTTCGATTTGTAAAGTTTTGAAGTCGGTTTTATACATTTAATACTTATAAAACAAATGGAAGTCGTCTTTTTGTATTTGCGAATCGGGTGATAATATTTGAGACGTCTATTCTAGTACTATTTTCGGGTGAATGTTTAGAAGAGCTAAACCTGTTAATCGCTCTTCTAACATGTTTCATCATGTTCATAAAAACACCACTAGATGTCAGCAAACTATAAATTTATCGCTGTTAGGCGATAGCTAGAAATTTCCTTTTATTATTTGGCAAATTTTTGAGATTTTTCAATTTGACCTTAGATTTTGGGGGGGGGGTCATGTCCCCTTCGGACCGCGCCTGCTTAAGAGCTTAATGTTGCAGGATACACAAGCGTTATATAAAACCAGTAATAGCTTTAGATATAAATAGAATACTTCACAAAATATTAACGAATAATGGCAGTTTACAGCAATTGCCACACAATATTTTGTCGTGATTCCAATGATCACTTTGATAAAAAAATATATAATTTTCAAATTACATTTAATTATAAATATATATTTTTGTATCCAATACGCTCATTACGGCAGTTTATAAAATGTTCGAAAACATTTATACAGTTTAAAATTACATAGCTTATATTAAAAAAATTTAATCAAATCTCGCATACGAGGCGCTTCACGCTCATTTTACGTATACCTTACATGTATTTCACATTATTCCCCCCTTTCTGCTGAAACACAACGCGTGGACACTTTTCCCCTAGAGGGCGCTCTTCTAGTTTATTGACATTTACTTTCGCAGCGTAAACACGGCGACGGTGGCAGTCTCGGGTTAACTCTCGCATAACGCGTCCCAGCTTCACTCCAGCCGGGTTTTATTAGCTATAAGTGAAATTTGCTTAACGAAAAACAAATTTGTAGCCATCAGACGAGTAATACAATTATTTTCTAATATGGTGAGGGCACAATATGATAATAATTTTGTCTGCTTTAAGTTCAGCTAACAAGTAAGAACTTGTATAATATAATCTAAATACACTTCACTTTACTAAGCACAGATGATAGTAACTGTTTGTTCGTACAACGTTAGATCTAAAGTAATGCTACGATTTATTTTAATTGGATAAATAAAACTACAACCCTCAGTACTATGTGGTCGCATAATTTAAGCAGGGGTAGGTTGAGTTTCCCAAGTGTAAAGACACTAGTCGTATTAAAGCAAATTAAACTCATTGTTAGATGTTTTTTGGGAGTTAAATAAAAGAATTCGTGAATATTTTAACGTGTTTTCTTGTTGTAAAATATTTATATAGGTACCTATGTAGTTTTATATTACAAAAAAAATAATACTTAATATGTTTTAATAAGTTTACTATAAAATAATTTTTATTCGCACTTTATTCATAGTATTAATATAGAAGTATTTCTTACTATCGCATACAATGCCTAATATGACTTGATTTTTGTGACACTTTTCCCTAGCTGCTGACTTAAGAAATTCTTACGGTACGCAATGTGAGTTGGTTAGTGTTTGTTCAATGCCAATCTAAATTTTGGCTCGAAGAACCATACTTGGCGCCGTCACAAGTGGGCCAATAACAAATAAGTAGACCATAAAAAAGAATTGTCTATTGTAAGACTTACAGATGCTTGAGAAGTTTTAGACTAAGTTGAAAAGCTTTCTTTTTTCTCTCCAAAATCTACACATATAATATTATAGATGTACCTTGGTTTGTCTGTATGTTATACTTGTATTAATAACGTTTTGCTGCCAAAGAAATACTGAAACATTATATATCTGAAAATAAGCTTTATATCGCACACATGGAAGATTGATAAAAGACATTTTATACTGCCATTAATAACTGAAAGGAACAATGCTGCTCTACAATGCTAATATCAATAGATTATGTGCAATATAATGAAAGCCAATACAAATTTACGGAACTGGAATTATGGAACCCTCGTAGGCTAATATTAGACTTAAATTTGCCCGATTTTTAAACCGTTCATGTAATGCATTGAAACTGTGCGGTAAAATAAAGCATGAGTAGAATTTGTGGTTGTAGTGCAGGTCCGTGAAGTTCGAAAAATTGTTATTGGAAAATTTGATATTTATTAGAACAGGAATAACCAGTTAGTACGAGTAGCTTTGATGCGAACATAGAGGCGAAACAATTATGAATCTATCTACGTCACCATACTCTTAGAAAAAAACAAGTGTTCGATACTTCATTACATTGTATGAAACCAAGTCGTTTCTCTATCTGTCTGTCTGTCCCTACCCTTCTGTTTGCTTAACTCTTTAAAACTATGCAATGGATTTTATTAGATAGAGTGATTCAAGAGAAAGATTTATATGTACTCGTATAACAAGCGGAACCCGCGGCTTCGCTCGGGCTACGTCTAGGGACGAAGCGAGGGCGAGTCACTAGTTTAATATAAAAACGTACAGTTAAGATTCGGAAACAAACTTCCTTTCTAAAAACGTATAAACTTATAAATGACACGTGAAAAATCTAACGAGGCTCATATTTTTATAGATATACAAGTAGCTATTTAGTTTTTGCACAAGAGTCTATTCTCCATTAGGATGGAATTACTCATACAAACTTAGTTAAAATATAATCTTGTCGCTACCTAATAATATAATTTCTGAGCCAAATATACGGAGGACATTTTATAATCGATTTACAAATTTACTTATAATAGTGAGAAGATGGGTAAGTATCATGAAGTGAATATTGCGTCGACTAAATTAGGTTTCGTACTTTAAATTACTAAGTTAGGGTGTGTGTAATAGGAAATGGTGGATACAGCAAATGTATATCGATCAGTTTTCATCTTTTACTATTAATTGTACAATATAACAGTAATAAATTATGTCTATGACTTGAACAAAAAATTAGTTACTAATGTATTGAGTTTTCAAACTAGGCAAAACTAATTTTGTATTGTAGAAGAGGCAAGTGTGTATTATTTCAGTAAACATGTAATTTATTTTAACAATTTAGAAACGATCGATGCGAGCAGAACCGTAGGCAGAACTTCTATATATGTACTCGTATATAGGAGGTTTTACGTTTAATATTTTTCATTTTAACTTTTGTGACATTTGTCACCTAAAATTCGAATAAAGACATGCAAAACAAAAGATGTACATGCATTATGCATGAACCTTCCGCGTCACGTTCACGTTCATCGTGTACGCACTCCATAGCACCAAGAATAAAATTTCATTTTACATATAGAAATTGCACTCGTACTACTATGTGGTGTTAAAAATTAAACAATACAGTGACCTAGTAAAAATATTTTATATAGAGAATGTTTTAATTTTCACTACTATATAGCGCATTTGCTAAATTACTTGCTTTGTGAATGTAATAAAAATCTATTTAAGTATATACTTTGAAATGAATACTAATATTATACGCAAAAATGAATTTGCAGAAACAAGTCTTAATAAGATTGGTGTAGAAAATTGTAGGTTCTTTTTTATTTTTTTATTATTATTTTTATAAAGCACAAGCGACATCTTCCTAGCTTCACTCGCCCTATATCATCGTCACTTTACGGCAAATTTCCCGAACTAGAACACGCCTAAGTTACATCGGAATCGGTAGAATGTTTTAGATAAATAAAAAATATTATTTTAAACAACTTAAACATCTATTATTAAGCATTTAGTTCTCTATCAGGTTATAAGCATAAAATTAAATATTTTTTTTATCACATGTGTTTAAGAGATTAATTTAATACACATCATAACCTTATATCATTTTAAAAGCCTTAAATTAAATATTCATTGGAGGACATAGAAGATGTGCCATAAAAGAATAATAAAATGCAAAACTTTCAACACCAATTTACACTACAAATGTTAAACAATGTGTCGCTTATAATGGCGCTTAACATAAATTAGAGTAACTAAAATGGCGTGTAGTGGCATATAGCCGTGTGGGTTGGCAATGTTGGCATCGCAGTGATAGAGGCCGCTCGCCCCTGCCAAATTGCCCAGTACGCTTATCATTTGGATTACTTCTAGCGCGGCTACAATATACAACGTCATGGGTATCCCGCATTTTAAATGTATTGACGAGATTTACAGGAATAATTGAAGCCTCAGCCTCACTTTGATTGGTTCTTGAAAGCGATTAATATTGTACTTGAGTTGTATAATGCGAGATAGTTGTACGATAAGCTTTTATTGATATCCAATAATGGTTATGTTATAGCTAGTCTATTCTAATAATGCTTTTGATCTCAGGCACCTGTATACCAAAGGTTTAGTACATCATTAGTATTCAGAGTCAATCAGACTTTGATTATTGATATCAACTATGACTTGATAAAATCGGTTATTTAGTATATTTTGAGTAACGGATATGTAACTTTTATCAAGGAACAATTTTAACCGTATGTAAATTACGCAAATATTAATAATTGCAAATAAAGCAATTATTTTTTAAATTTATTTTAATAATTAGTATTGTAAAGTTTATATAATTTGCATAGATATGTGCGCTAGTCCCTCGCCTTAGTAGCACATCACCTATCGATTTCATTCGAATTTGTTCACTGGACTGTTAATAGTTTGGATAAAAAATATCGCTTGAACCTATTTCTATCGGCTAAGTCAGGTGGGATTTGCCGTCTTACTCATTTCTCTACCAAGCTATCGTAAATGCCAAACGATTATAAATGCAAGATAATTCACGCGGAAGGACGCAAAAACTCACTATTTAATATTATATGATAAGAATCTTGGCACAAGTCCTGGCTTGTAAATGTTTTTCTCTAAACTAATTATTGCAGTCCGAGGCGTCCACTAAAAGCAATTTTCTTGAATTGTTCTTAATGCTCGCGTAAATGACCTTTTATTTACATTTCCTAATTTCCATCGAAACATTAGAAAATTTTGTTTCTTGTCGGTTAAAACGTTAAGATGCAACCTCCAACTAAACTTTCTGTGTATAGTTAAAGATATTGTGGTATTAGCATGGCTAGCAATTTTAAGTTAAAGTAAGTTAAATGTCATTTAATTAAATAAATTGACTTACATCAGCTATATCAAATCTCTTAGTCACAGCAGTAAATTAGCAATAAACATTGAATAATCGTGCTTTAATCATAATTGTATTATTCATTATAGTCAGAAAGGCAGTGAAATGAAATTTTAAAATATCGAATTTCTCTCAATTAAAATCTGAAACATAATTTGTACGAAATATGAAATACTTATAAAGCCTTAATAACTATAATTAGCTACCGGCAGTTAAACTTCGTTCAAATTGTTTTATGTTTCACGCATCAGATTTTCAACATCCAGTGTAGCGACATAGTCAGATTCAAATGAAATCTCGTTCAATTCGACGCATCAGTGACGTGTGTTGCAGTTTTAAATTTTTGAGTATTTTTTTACAAAATTGTGGATTTTTCCGGGCCAAGGCGCTCGAAGGGAACCGATGACTTGGAAAGCATTGGTCTCCTCGCTCGATTTACACTGCAAATTGATTTTTATAACGATACGCTTCTTGATGTTTCTAAGCATTTTGTTTGTCACTGGGACTTGTTGATAAATTGTATTTCATATCATCGACCATCGTTTATCACTAACTATACATTTACTTTATGTGTGTATATAGTCAGTAGAAATAGAGTATAAATATAAAAATATAGGTTTCCGATACTACCACATGCTGGTAAATAACAAGCTGTATTCATAGCCGCCACATGTTATATTTTTTATGTATACGAAGTACCTACTACTTTATACATACTGAGCTCGCCGATTTTATAACATCATATTTTTTCGCAGCAGCTTTATATTTTGGGATAAAAATTGTTGGAACTATTTTTATTATCTTTTTTTCTAGAGCGAATTCTTTTTTTTATTGTATTATTTATATAACTTAATAAAAATGATTTTCTGATAAATTCATAAATGGTCCACTCGGAGACAAATCAGACTATGCCATTAAATACGCCAAAGATTTATTTATGACAAAAAATATACATATCCAAATGAGAAAGTGTTAAGTCTGCAAATTCAAGCCAAATGTCAATGTTAAGGTTGAGTTTATTATTATATAAACTAATAGAAAGAAAAAAAGAAAATGGGATTTTTACTTTTTTCCGTAAAATGTTTCTGTTTTTCTCTTCATAAAAACCTTTCTCGAACTTCAAAAATTATTTGAAAAAAAAATAGCCGAATCGGTCTAGCGGTTCTCTTTTGTGCTTAGCAAAACATTTAGCCATTTCTTTTTTTTTACTTTCGTAGCATAGTTAGTATTTAAGAAAGTTAAATAAAGAGCTATAATCGCCACATATAATAAAATTATAATAGAATAATTATAATTGTATAGTAAATATTTAAAAGGAAATTTTATTTAATTCCTTATTTTTCATGTCATATTGGTAATGTTATTTTTTCTTAACTGGAAATGTACATGCACCTTCTTCAAAATTTCTTTAAAAGTAATTATTCAATTCTAAGGAGTAGATTTTGTTCTTTAAATCGAATATCACACACTTTAAATATTTAAATTTATCCTTTGATATTTATAAAAAATGTGGAGAAATATCACGTTAAATACTGTACATGAATATCAAATTAAGTAGTAAGTACAGTAAAATCCTTAAATTATGAAGCAAATAGGTAAAATCAGTTTTAACACTATCTCAGTCATAATATACATTAAAAATTCTCAACGTGAAACTTATCAGTCACTAAAGACATTCAGCTTGCAATTGAAACGGTCCTTGTAGGGTGAGTCGATGTCAGGCTTCCTGAAAGCGTAATTCTAGTTCCTTTGCGCTTACCTTGCTCCCTTTATGCGGGACCCTTAGCATTTAAATATGTGGCACTTTGCGACGCTTGCTGTGATCAACGTGTGAAAAGATGAAGGGCTCTATGCTATTCCTGAAAAGATCTTTGCATAACTATATTCATAGAGATATATTAATGTACCTATAGGTTCAGTTTTGCGAAAAAAAAAATTTTTGATACTTCTAATCGATATTCGAAATAATTCCTGGAAAGTACCTATGCACATATTATTTCATTAAGCTATTAAGAGGTTAGCTCTAAAGTGGTTATAGTATAATAATGAAATTACTGTATTTTAGAAATGTATTTTTTTTCAATGGTTTCTAATACTATTATTGGAATAAAAAAATATTATTATTACTTTAATAACAAAAACACTTCACCTATATGTTTAGCTGTGGCTCTCAATGAAGTTTGTCGCCAATAAACTTGACACGACTTAATAACAGTACAGAAACTTCGCCGTTTATACAACCTACTTTTAGTTTGCCGAGACTTGTGATGGTTCAAGTTGCACGCTAAAATAATACTATATTAGGTATATTATTAATTTTCTTATTTGTACGTAATAAGTGAATTTAATTAAGTTGGCTGCACATTTACCAAAGAGTTTGTCTAGTAGTTCTTCTTGAAATTTTCCTTATACTTTGTCGAAGCCGCATTCGACTCTTTTTATTCAGATTGTGCAAAATATAAATAGTTCTTGCTCGGCATTATATATAGAAAATTAAATAAATATTATATATATATTTTAATAAATACTTTGACGATTGCTACTCACTACTCATTCAGTAATGTGTAAATTTTTCAATACTAAGCTTTATCTCATCTTATTTTTAATTTTCATTACTTTTGGTATCAACTATTTGGCCTGATATAGAAAAGTGTATAAGATTGCGCTTTTTTGAAATAAAGGCGCTAGTGTAGTATAAATTTATGTAATTATGTATATTATTTAAAATTATTACAGTTTTACTTTCTCAAAATCAACTCATTTATTTGTGATGTTCAGTGAAATTAAATGTTTTCAACATTAACATGTAGATAAGTATGGTACCTACGGAAATTGGTGATAAATAAATCATGGTGTATTGTCACGGGACCAATTGACATTGATTCCTGTTACCGTCCTCTATCACTCTCAAATCGACTCCTGCATTACGTAACCTTAATAAATATATAACTTTATATCATTCAGGTACTTTTTGGTTTTAAAACGATGGATAAGAAATAAAACAAGCTTCAGTTATTATAAAAAATGTGATATATTCTTTCTTAAACTATCAATATTTAACTGTACAAAATACATGATGTTTCTAATTTACACAGTAATATATATTTAACAAAAATTATAATAACATCTAAAATATTACTCAATGGCAGGTGACGATCGGTCATTTGTTAACGCCTTTCTTAGTTTCACTGTTGCGAATTGCTGCGGCCTGGATGAGAAAAACATATAAATTTTTGGCACTTTCTATTTGTTATATTGACTTGTGAAAATCTGGACTTGCAAAATAAAGTACGCTTAATTTAAAGTTAAGTAATTGCACCTTTAAATAGCACATCTATATATTTTTATTTATTAGACTTAAATAAAATGTTGCGTTTATTTAATCTATACAATAACTAATTTTGTGCTATATGAATAATATATTTTGTAAGAAATCTAAGCTATTTTATAGACTTTTATTTTAATATGTTGCCGAAACAAAAGTAATTTATATGAAAAGGCACGTACTACATAGCTATGTATAATGTATATACGTTAAAAAACAATACGGTAGTATGACATTAACACGTATTAACGGTTATCTCATACAACATTTAAAGCGACAATCGTTTGGCAAGATGCATTAACTTTAGTCATGAATTCTATTACTATCAGAAGATATAGAATTTAATCAATTACGTGCCTCTATGTATTTTGAATCGTGGACATAAAAATCAAAACTTTTAATCGTGTCATTTGACATTTAGCTGTTAACTATGTATGTTATTTATGTAATTTAACATTAACAACAACAAATATACAAAATAATATCTAATTAAAAGTAAGTTTTATAAAATCAAAAGAAAAGAAAAGAAAAAAGAAATCTTTTATTTATAATCTCTAATTCGGAAAATTAAAGGTAATAATCAAAGTTAACAAAGTAATTGATTACAACATATAAATTATACATTAATAAAACAAAGACTAAATAACTGGTATTGTGTATATAAGCTACAATCACTAGAAACAAACTTACTACGAACCAAACCTGTAACTATTTGTACATAGCCGTTTCTCGACCCCACAAATCGTACCAAGGCCCGAATGTGTGTCCTTCTTCAGGCAATTCATTCCCGTCTGTTGCACGCTTGAGTAACTTTGTACGTGGTAACAGTTGTGGCCGTTGCTGTTTAAGAGCTTCGTTAAATTTCTGATCATCAGATTCACTGTATGGTGCTTCATTTCTTCGATCTGTGAATCGCCTCGCTTCTAATCGAGCTTCTTCTTGACGGAGTTTTGATTTTTCAGCCTTTTTAGAATCCGTTTCATAATCGTATCTAGAAGTTCTTCGCTCTTGATCACTGAAATATGATATATTGGATTCATAGTACCTTTCTTCTCGCCTTCCGTTATATGGTAACGTGCTATCATCGTAACTTCTATTAATTCGGTTCCTCGCCCTGTTGTCGCGATTCTTTGTATCTACAAATTCTTTTCTCGTTTGACGCCTGTCTAGAGAATAATCAATTCTTGGCTCCGTTGTTTCATAAGATCTTGGATCTTTCTTTTGATTTCTTACTTCAGCTTGAGGATACTCCTTATGATTTCCGTTTTCAAGATTATGTTTTCGTTTCTCTTCAGTTGATCGTTTTTTGTATTTTAAAGTATCATCGTCATGTTCATTGTATATTTCTTCATCACGTATTTCATTGTTATTTCTTTCTATGGGAACACCATAACGATCAATTTGTTGGTCGCTCTCTTTATATTTCAAAGTCTCCGAAGATGCTGAAAATGTTTTAATTTCTTTTGAAGTGTCTTTAAACGTTTTAAACTCCATTACTTTTGGTGAAGATCGCTCGTGGGATGATTTTTTAGACTTATCTGATGATAGCGTTGCTCGTACATGAGGTTTAATGGGAGTGACTTCAATTTCTTCAAATTCTGGCATGTATGCGTTTTCTTTATTATTCTTAATATCATTGTCTAACAACTGAGCTTGGCGACGGCGATCTATTTCTTGTTGTTTTTTGGATTTCATATGGTCATCAACAATAATACAGTCATATGGATCCGTACTAGATGCGACAGAGTTATTATCAGAGTTACTGTCATTATCATATCTTTGTAGTATTTCACGACGTTTAACAGTTTTCATTACATAACCATCTCCATTTTCATCATTATAGAAACTGTTTTCAAAATTAGTTTTGATTGTACTTGTATTGGTTAAATCGGAGTGACGAGATTCATTTCGAGGAGTAAAATCATCATGTTTCTCCTCGGCTATAGATTTTTCAGAAAAGCTTTTTTTATTCATTTGATTTTGTTGGTAATGCATGTTACTTTTTCTCTCTTTCTCAGCACGTTCTTCATGCTGTATAGAGCCTAAGCTTCTAGCTTGCCGCATGCCATTATTGACTTTGATATCTTTTCTATCTATTGTTTCTTGAGTTCGAGCAGAATTATCAGTTGGTGCAGCAGGAGATTTTTCAGAGGTATTTTGCTTTTTGGGTTCAGGTATTTCAGGAGCGGGTCTTAACTCTTTCTTTAATTTTACAAATAACTTTTTCTTATACTCTGGAACTGTATCAACAATGTCTCGATGTTGCCACAAAGACATTCCTTCCATTATTTCTTCAGATGTGGTACGTCCAAATTTCCAGAATGATTTAGTTCTTTTAATTTTTTGGGAATCTTTATCCATATCTAACATGTTACGTAATAGTAACTGTTGATCGTCCGTAAGGTAACCGTTATTGGTGCTGGGTCGTGGTCCTCTCTTCAAACTTTGAGTTTTCAATAAGTATGATTTGTGTTCGAGGTTATGCTGAGCGGATTTACTACAAAAATAATTAGCAAATTAAAATAAAAAAAACATAGCACTACACTAAAAGACTATAAGCAGCATAAAAAATAGCAAGCTACAAAACATTTATTAAATTAGACTAATAAATACCTAATTGGTATACGATGTCTTTGTGCTTCTTCATCGCTGTAATCAACATCTGGCTGAGGAGGAGGCTCATTTGAAAAGCCTGAATCATTAGAGCTGTGCAAAGAAACATTACCAACTGCACCCACAGCTGACACCACAGTCTTGGCTGGAGCAGATTTTTGGGCCACCTGTAAAAAAAAATATGTAGATTGTCTTACTACTTCATTTAATTATTTTCTTTTCCTTTAAGTTAAATGATATTTCGTTTGCTTCTTTATATGATATGAAATATCGCGCATGATTTGAAATATTAATACAGAGAAATATCCGTAAGGTTAATGATTATACTAATAGTACTGAAATGCAAATATTTACAAGCATACCAATACCTTTAAACCTAGTAAAATATTTACTATGTTAAGTATGCATAATTTTATCTCAAGAATGTTAAAAATAAAGTTATACCTGTGAACGCATCGGGAGAGTTTGGGGTCCAAAAGTTCGTGTTTCTATAACAGCATGAGTAGTGAAATTAGCAGCTGATGTAGAGTTCTTAATTGGGCCAGATGTTGCGGGAATTGGTGTTGGGTGGAAGTTAGCACTGGCAGAAGTGCTTAAAGCACTTGGTGATGGAGCTGGTAGGGTTGGTGGTAGACCAGGAGAGCTACTTGCAAGACGACCCTGATAATAAATTAAGTTTCAATGTATATTTTTATTTGATATAATTTACTTGAACTATAACTTTTTTAATATAACAAAATGAAATGAAGTAGGGAGATGTTTGAAAATAGTTATGTTTTTGTAACAGAAAGTATGTAGTGATTGTTAAATTTGTACCTTAGTTACATGATGGGCAGTGACTGTGTCTCCAAACATACGCGGTGGAGGATGTGAATGCGCGTGGGGTGTGTTTGAGTTAGAAGACACTTGTGTGTGCGCAATAGGTGCTGGTGGCGGCGTCTCACTTGGAGTTTGAGCACAACTCCAGCGAGCTGGCGAATTACTGTTGGAAGAGACAAATTGGTAGTTTATAATTTTATCAATAAATTTTATAGTATAATAGCGACTCACCCTCGCTTTGCACTGGTACATCCCTAGAATTAGCGCGAGCGAAGCCACGGGTATCGCTAGTGAATGTATACAAAAACTGGACAAATTATATACTTTAACCCTTTTCAAGAACCACTCTGTCTATTAGTAAAACAGCATGAAAATCGCTGCAGTAGTTTTTGAGTTTATCGCGAACAGACAGACAGACGCGGCGGAGGACTTTGTTGTATAATAAGTGATGAAAAATTTATAAAGGTATTGAAGGTTTACTGGAATAAAATAGCTTGATAACTACATATTAGTTCAATATTTTTTGAATTTAATTACCCAGGTTCCTCAGTTATGATTTGTTCAGTGTAAGCAAGTGGGAACCAGCCTGCACTATGAGTGCGTAAATTTTCTCCATATTGCCATCCTTTAGTTCTGTCTCCGAGTAAAGCCAAAATATCTCCTTGTTGGAAGCTGAGTTGATTATCCCCAGCAGCTGCATATGCGTATAAAGCCCTCGCCAAAGGAGGGTCTCGAGATGTACAAGATGGAGGCGCAAGAGATGAAGGACGAGTTTTTGTACGAACGTCTGAATCTAAAATTTTATAATAAATAAATATAACAAAAAAATGTCTTAATTTGACCCTTTATTATAGGAAAAAAAGGCAAAAAGAACGTATTATTATTAAATTAGCATATAAGGTTAAGAAAAATGTATTAAGGTATGTAATTGTTACAATGATACTAGGTAAGGTAGGTAGGATTAAATTATAAATATGCAGTACTCAATATTATGTTTACCTCAAGAGTAATACGAGTAAGGTCATACAATGCTAAAGAACATTATAATATACTTTATTGAAGTATTATAATAAAGCTCACCTTGATCTGCATTATGGATACTCGCTTGTAAATTCAAATCAGATTTAGCTCTTGACAATCCATGATTTGGCGAACCTAAGTCCGCGATAGACCTAACATCTAAGCAGGATGCATCAACAGATCTTGTTTTACGTAATGCTGATCCAACTGAAGCGCGATCATCGTCATCACCATTTCGTGGGCTCGCATATACATCTTCGTCTGCCCAAAATGATACTTGCTAAAAAAATATAATAACGTAAATACAGTTGTAAAAGCCACCAAACTTATTTTATAACATTATTTATTTACTAATCAGTAGTTAAAATAACTTACCCTCATTCTGCTAACAAACATAGCTTCTACGTTAGATGGCAAAAATTCTCTTGTACGTGAAACTTCCAACCATTCATCCAAGCCGGTGTTATAAGCTGTTGCACCAGCTGTATGATAAGCAAGCCAGTGTTTAGCCAACGAGCACTGACGTTCCAATACAAATCCATATCGACGACGTTCTTGAGTCATTGCCTGTCAAGTAGAAAATTCAATGTATTTAATTAAATAAAGACAGAGAAACTTATAATGTAACATAATAGAAGATCATAAGATAATAACAAGCTTAAGAAAACTTACATTTTTCAAACTTTGTTCGCAAAACGCATCTAGCTTGGTTTTCTCCTCCTCCAAAATTTGCATACTCTGAAATAATTTTTAAAAATGTTCAGAGCATATCAATCGAGATACATATCATTACCAACTTAAACCAACCAATACGCCCTATATCCAATATCATCACGTCCCATGCCAAGAAATCAATTTATTTTTAATCTCAGTTCCCGAGAATCTTTGATGAGTTACGAAGTACAAGTACTTCGAAAGCGTTGTTTACGTGAAAGGCCACGTAAAGTTATGAGCTCAGTTATTATCTATTCGGGGAGGTATTGTTACGAAAACAGCCCTTAGAAATCTCCGAGAGGTCAATATAAACTTAGACAGCATTACTTCAGAATAGTTGCTGAATGTTTGACTTAATTGAGGTCGAATTTACATAAATACAAATTATTTAGATGTCACAGGTTTTCTGTACCAAGCTACAAATAGAAAACATCGAGTATTGATAATACTATAGCTGTAAGGCTTACTATTTATATCTCAAAAGTTCATATTAAAAATAAAATTACTTTTAGTTTATGATAATTCTAGGGTATTCCCGTGTATTTATAAGCTCTAAATCTGTTTAGTAGTTTTTATGCGTAAAAGGGCTACAAACATCAATCCATCCTTACAAACTTTCGCGTTTATAACATTAGTAGGATTTCTACCTTCATCTCTTTATCCATAGCTGAGCCCACTTTTGTCACATTAGTTTTCTTCTTCCTTTGCTTTTTTATCGTAGCGGCTGCTTTGCTATAGCTTTCTGAACGCAATTTATGCTGTTGCAAAAACCTCTTCTGTTCAGACTGCAAAAAATTGATTTAAATTATGACTAATATGTATCGAGGTCATTCTATTAAATCGCATTATAAATAGGATTTATTAAAAAATGTACCTATATGTATGAATAATGTAACGAATATGTGCCTATACCTACATATTTAAAACGCAAAAGACAACTTTTTGTCGGTTACGAATTTCCGTGATTAAATAAGTTATATTTATTTTTTGTTCTTGACTAATTGATAAATGGCTTTGTATAATACAATAACGTGGGAAATATACATAATGTTTCACTCAGGCAAAGTCACGTGCAGTAACAAATAACACTTAACTGGTTTGACACATATTAATATTTTTTGGGACTTAAAAGTATAAAATTTTAAAATATACGATTCTTAATAATATGGTAACAGACGGTCATAGTATAATTAAAATAATATTACATAAATATCTTTCATAGCGATATTAATTTAAATGAATCGTTTATTAAATATAAGAAGTAACATTTATATGAATGCCTTTTATCATAATGATAAAGATCAGTAGCCACAATATTATTAAGAACGTTTGCGTTAAAAAATTTGATACAATCGCTATTTCTTATAATCGTGGTTCGTGACAACAATATTAATAAACTTAATTAATTACTAATTGTTGTTCTTAAATATATGTTATTTTTAAATATATTTATTTATTCATAAGTTTTCTATATTAATGTATCTATTTTTCGTATACTTTTTGGATTTGGTGGCAAATTGACAAAGGCAATTCCGGTCTGGTACTAAGAAATAACAGAAAAACACAAATGCCATAACTAAGGAGGCCTTTTTTTAAATCCACATTCGAAGTTTTTACAGTACTAACTTACAATTTTATTCGTCGCAGGTTTAACTGTACGTACCTGTACCACCTTTGTGTCTTTTTCTAGATTTGTCTCCAGAGGGACTAGTAAATCTACGTAGAATGCTTTCAGCTGTAAACAAAAATATTAAAGATTATAACACTCCGAATAACGATGAAAAAGAAAACTTTTATCATGTAAGGGGATTACCTTCCTAATACGACTACACAATAATATGCTTAGTGAAGCATCAGATGTTTTATGTTTGGCTAGAAATTCTATAAAGCACCTGTTATGGTACATTAAATGTTTATTCTAACAAAAGATCTTGTTAATATCTAAAAGGCAGGTGTTCTTTTTTATTTGTCCTTTATTTATGCAACAATTGATGTGATCTTACCTATTGTGATACGAAATGTTTTTGAAGGTTTACGCGAATATTTCAAATTATAAATGAAACTATCTTTTCGGATTTTGTCGCGGATTTATTATGATTTTTGGTTCCCGACGTTTCGAATGCTTTACAGCAATCATGGTCACGGGCGAGACCTCTCACAGAACCAAAAATCATAATAAATTCGCGACAAAATCCGAAAAGATAGTTTCATTTATTAGATACGAGGATATTTTATTTTGGTTTTTTATATACATTAAAAATATATTATTGTATTCTTTAACGTTTCAGTACTTACAATGTTCATTTGCTGATCTTGTATTTCGCGATACACCTCCACCACTTTCATTAGAGCAGTTCCTGTAGAATAATATATTAATTATATATTTCTTATTTAAATAAAAAAGTTAACCAATTTTGAGTTATTTGACTTTCAAAAGATTTTTTTATTCGCTCTTGCTGAATAGAATCAGTTAAAAAATGGTGACGATATTCATGTTCAACATACAAAAATAAGCACACAATTACGGAGAGTACTATTATCTATTATAATTATATATCCACTATTTAAAAGTCAAGTTTAATAGTTAAGGAAGTATTCAATAAAATAGTTAATAAAATATAATCTGTAATTATCGATGTTTTTGTTTTTATTATTAATTGCACAAAACTTTATAAGAAATACTACTTTTTTATATTAACTTATCAAAAAATCATGTTTGACTCTACCTATGTACCTATTATTATAAAGTTTTAGTTAGTTATTAATTAAGTCGTTAAATGCTTATGAATAGTAATAAAAATAATGACTATTCATGAACACATTTAATATCAAGGATTTTAATTTAATCTCATAATTTAACTTACAATGCGATTTATGTTAATAATATCATAATTAAAGAGGAGGTTATTGACCTGGATTAGTCATTAAGGGGCAATTAAGTTATTGCTTTTAAAAGGTGATACTTGAGACTGTTGTTATTGCAAGCTTTGAACGGTTAATAAACATTTATTATAGTATATTAAATTTATAATATAGTACCTTTGTCTAAAGGCTTAGGGCATATAATATATTATGAACTAAGTAGGTACTTTAAAAGTATAATTTTTTAGAAAATTAGTTTTATAAGTCAGCAAGCAATCTGCTTTTTATAGCATGAACAGAGCTTGTTGAAAAATATTCTTTATATGTATCTCAAAAAGCTGGGTAGGTACCCCGAGGTTAGGACGCGACTGCTTTGAATATTGACACAACAAACTTAACTGTGCGTATATTCAGTATTTTACTTTTATTTTCTAAAGATAAAATATTACAATATTAAGATTTTATCAAGTAGATAGGTAAATTTTCTATACGTAAGACTGCACCTCTCAGTTTGAAAGTTTTAAAACTGTTTCATATAGGTACGAATACAAAATAATTTAAGGATAAAAAGTATCCGCAGGCACCCGCTGTAACTTGTTCTTGTACTTTAAACTCAAACTCAGAGTATACTTTACTTTATTCAAATACACTTTACAAGCACTTTTGAATGATCGATTAAACTTTCTAAGTAAAAGTTAGCCGTTAGTCTGTCTAAAAGCTTCTTACAGAAAGCTAGATAAAGAGAAAAACTTGCCTAAATTGATTAATATATTTATTTTCATACATTTTTTTACATAACTTTGATATACACAAATATATTTACATATTTGTTTATAAAACGGGATTGTAATTGTGTACATATATTTCATATATTGGTTAAATTAATCACTATTATTCACCTATAGCGGCAATTATAGTCAAATAGGAAAAAATAAACCAATTAAACAAGTAAATTAATACATACTAAGCAGAGGTTTAATTATTCAATGAGTCATCAGTTAACCTTAAGAGTCGTTTACATACGTGCTTATAAACTTTATAATATAAAGAAACAATGACGCATATAATATAACCTATTTTTTATCTGTGAAAAAACAAATCAATTTAAAAGTTAAATTAGTTCTAAGTATTTTGTATCACAGTAGTGTAGTGGAAACACAACGCAAACATGATTTAATTGATTATTATTTATTTATTAGGAGTACAATTTAGGCAATTATCGGTTCGCATTCACAATCGTTATCTAATTAACAATAGTAATGTAATTAATTAATTTAATTAATTATTACCAATATCGGCGCATCCTCCCCATGTGCCTTGCTGCGCCTGTCGTCCGAGCTTGCCCACCGCGTCTACGTATAGCCTGGACGCAGCCGCCGCACCTGACACGAAATTGAATTGTAATCGATGCTTAATAGATATACAGTGTACTGAGTAGGGAGATGGGCTAAGATAAGGTCCCTTGAACCAGCTTATATCATCATTAATTGAAAATCAAACAAAATATGCTAATAATATTAATCTGTGACATATTGTGTTTACTACACATTTATATTTTTGACCAATTCTTACTCGTACTAATTCCAGTAAAATACACTTTTAAAATAAAATGTAACCATTTTAGATATCCTTGAATCGAATAAGCTTCAGTGACAAATAAATTTGTAATAGTGTGTATTGGTTTTATAGAGTTCATAATGAAATGGAAGTATCAAACTGCCAATTTAACCTGCGATAAAACGAAATGTGTCAACTTAAATAAAAATAACTTTTAATTTGTTTTAAACTATTTACTACCTTTTAAAATGTCAATACACTTGAGTGCACTCTTGAGAAGTGGCGTAAAAGCGAGTATCAAGATGAATACATCGTGGTATACAATGGCAGAGTTTATTGCGTCTAGCATCGAGTATATTACGCTAGATAAGCCAACAGAGACAATTTGGCACCAACTACGCCCTAGTTCCGTAGCCAAACAAGCGCAACTGAGGTTTTGCATATAGATGCACCCATTTGGCTTATGGTTTATAAATTAATTGTCCCTCTTTTACTTAATAGACTTCATTTAGAATTAATTTAACAGTTCATATCTGTTTAGTCTATTTGTTCAACTACTTACTACTAAAACTATTTTACTGTCAGTTCTTCAAAGATCAAGTCGCTCACACTCAGGGTAAGTGACGCTTTGCTCTAGTTTGTCACTAGGTATTTTTTATTATATTTATAACATCACTTGCCAGTAAAAGTCATATCAAAATCGGTCTAGCTATTTCGGAGATAAGCCGAAACAAACAGACATACAAACATTTTAAAAATTGTGTTTTTTTATGTAATTGTTGTAGGTATATAATTTCATATGCATTTTGTGAAAAGCGGTTATTTTCACATTACAAACAGATTTATCTGATAACATTAGATACCATTAACTTCTTACCAAAATTGTTTAGTAGATAATGGTAGTTAAATGTTACTATAAAGTTTTATATATAAACAAAATAATTTAGTCAATAAAATAAAATATTCTGGTATCTTACCATGTAAAGCTTTCAAATAGGCTTTACCAGCTGTTATCATCTGCCGAGCGCCGGGGTTAAACTTATCCAGGATGTTCTGAAACAATGAAAAAATTTTTGTTACAAAAATAGGAAATTTAGCATATAAATATATGTTTATTTTTTTCCTTATCACTATATGTTTAATATATCTTATTACGATATAAACATCGCGTGGCTGGTAATACTTATAAGACTAAAAATCATAGGATTCGGTTGCCTGCGCAAGGTCAAATGAAACCAAATAAAAAAAGTATTAAGTGTAAGTTAAATTACATACTAGTAAAATGTACTTAAAAGCTCATTCAATAAAATCTTGTTAAGTTATATAATTTGCACGCTTGATCTACATTATTCTCACCAGTTTTACAGTGGTACCCACCACTGTAATATTGTACTCGTATTTTAGTATACATTCTATGCTGTGACTGTATGTTCTGATTTTTTTAAAGTTTAACATTAGGTTAAGACCAAAGCTATCAATTAGATTCAAAAATCGACCACTAATAATAAGGAAGACCATTTTTTCGTGTGCACTTTAATTTGCAATCTCTAAGAAAATGAGGGCTTAAACCGTAAATAGTCGTATTGGAATGTGGCCTTTCAAGGATGCTGCAACCTCGTTAGGTGCGGCAACTGCCGGCATCGGCATTCCATTGTAAATATTGCTCAAAGCCACTTCTTCGTAAACCTACTTACCTGAAAAGGACGCAAATTCCTCTACTAGGTTAAGTCATCTGAATAATAATTGTTACGCTCAAGAATTTGTTAGAAAAAAGTAAAACGTGGTCTGAGATTTAGAACCTGTTTTATATTTCATGTCTACATAATAATTATACTAATTACCGTTGGTAATGTATACATATTATATATGTAAATAGCTATAGTTCGTGTTATTATCGCAGAGTTTCACTATTATCTGTAAGTCTGTGTCAGGGAATGCAGCAAACGAGCTTTGTTACGAGGTAGCTACCACGTAATATTGTAAATACAATAGCGACTCTCCGCTCGGGTTCATCTCTACCGTCTACGTACGATACTATACATTTCACAGAAATTAAATATTTTCCCACATTAAAAAGTATCTTAAATTGAGGACCCGGATAACCAATATTATAGAAAAATCGTGTAGTAAGTCACTTATATAATAATTTATATAAAACACTTTCGCTTTCTTTTTAAAACATTTTCGCTCTCAAACATTTTAAATAATAATAATGGTTAAGATGACATTAGGGTTCGACTAGACCTAAAGTGTAGTTATGCTATAAGGAGAAACGGTAAGTAAAGACAGGTTCCCTCGTAATCTGCAGATTATGGAACATTACAAACAGCCAATGCATATTCCCTTTTAACCGAATACCAGGGGGCTGGGAAAGCAACTACGTGCTAATGTGTTTTACGATGTCGTGACTCCTAATGTCTGCCCTCACATTTGTACTGACGATTTCTGACAGTAATTCCTCCATATCTATCTATAATAGATTGTTTATAAACAAAGATTTAAGCTTTTATACTAAATAAAAGTTTGTGAATTATTGTAAATAGTATATTATTCACTTTTTAAACTAAATATTTTTGCAGTTGTAGTATAAACAGTAAGTATATTGTGTAATTAAAGAGTCTTTAAAGCACAATACTCAGCTTGGACTTTGTTATTCGTTTTTTTATACTTATAGTGTTTTTTTAAACTCTTTCTTGTACAGAGACTTAACTCGTTACAACGAAATCTTAATAGTTTGACTTAGTAATGTATTTACTATTAACAAAATAGGTACTAAAAGATTTCTTAATTTACATAATACGTAATATATAAATATTTTAGGGATTAACATAACAGATAATTAAGCACTAATGACTAAAGTAGAAACATTTGTGCACATAACTGTTCAAGTATAGTCTTTTTACACTGAACCACACTTGTAGTCAATATAATATTTATGTTTAAGAAATATATTTTATACGATTGAAAGACGTTTAACAAACAAAGGCATTGAATTGTCTTAGATAACCTCAAAAAGAAACTTGTGAGGCGTTACTTTTCGTGGTTATCCTTCATATTCACGTTCACTAGTCCAATTTTCGACAGTGACAGTAATGTATGGCTTCTCGGTGTGGGCGGGTGGAAAGCAATATTTCAGAGGAATCAAGCGTACATTTTAAAATACCAATATCCACCAAGTTTTAAACTTTTTCAGCTCTTAAAATTTAATTTAAAGCCGTTTCATCACTCAAAGTCGTTATAAAAGAAAAAGTTTGTTAAGTTTCTTCTAACTATTTAACTATAAATTCACTACATGCAGATATGGTATATTATGAAGCTTCATTTATAATTATGGAAGTGTTCAATTAAAATAAAAAAAACATCTTTTACTAGACTTTTAATAACAATAATTTGTTTTCCAAAAAATAATTATCAAAATTTTCTTAATATGTATGCTTTTGAGAATCATTTTACCAATTACAGTAGAATATTTAATAAAGCAATATAAAAGTAAACAATAGAGTAAACAGTATACATAGATAATAAATATTATATTTTAATAATAAAAAGACTCAATTCTATTCAACTTATATCAATATGTAATACGTAAACAAGATATATATTATACGTTTATGGCAAAACTTTTGAAATATTACGAGATATCTAAAATCAATGAAAAAGCAAGCTTTCGACAAAAGAAAGGAGTTTGAAATAACAAATTCGTTTTTCTTTTGCATACACAATATAAGATACGAGGCATTGTGAACTAACAGCTTCTAAAGTAATACAGGCGGCTTTATTCTATCCTCTTTATTTGTGGGGCACGTACCAAACGACATTTGGTACCAAATTGCCTCGGGTAGACTTCGTGACGGGACCCTTTCCAACCATGTCTCTGCCTAATGTCTTACGCACACGTCCTATATTTTTTGTGTAGTTCGTCGCATGTAATAAAATTCATATCTAGTTCTTATCTAGCCATTTTTTAACATTAAGTTAAGCACCTTGAACTCATACCACGCCAGAGCTATTTATAAATATACCTAGTATTAGTATGACTACATAAAGTTTTTCTAGACTTATATATTATATCAAAGTATCGATTTTTCACATTAATACTACATATTTTGAATCTGCTTAGTTACTACCTAAAATGGTGAGCCGATTTTTATTCATTTTCGTATGTAATATATGATAATCCTCTATCTCGAGTCTTGAACAAGAACAAAGAATATACAATTATAATAATATGAACACCGTCTAATGACTATTAACGGAGCTTTAAGAACCTTCTGATATATGTATCCCATAATTTAAATTCTTTTTATCTTTCGAAAGCACAGAGTATGTAGTATTAACGACGTTAACAGTTGAATACTTATGAATACATAATGAAACAGTTTCATTTTTTCGAGCAGTGTAAAATAAAAAATAAATATAATTAAACTCTAGCTTCCAATAAATTACAAAATATTCTTAAATTATTACTCTTAAAAAAGTATT
Organism: Boloria selene; assembly: GCA_905231865.2. Lineage (NCBI taxonomy): Eukaryota > Metazoa > Arthropoda > Insecta > Lepidoptera > Nymphalidae > Boloria > Boloria selene. The sequence goes on from HG993141.1 coordinate 8,073,350, forward strand.
TTACAGCTTTAGTCGAACGATATTTAATTTGCACAGCTATACAAGACTCTTAACTTCAAACACTAGGTTCACAAAAAGCGCCGCACGACGTATGGTCATGGGATTTAATAAGCGATAGTTTTTAAAAAGATTGAGTTTTACGTTGCTACTTAAATTTTATTACTAAAATAAAAAATGATTTTTAAAACTTACAACTTTCCATCGATACGAGTATAAAGCTCGTCTATAAAGTTTTTTTTGGATTATAATAGAATTATTGATATCATAAATTCTTATTACCTAGAAGTTTTAAAGTAATTGACTATTCACTTGCTGTGAATTTACTTTCATTGTACAATTTTATCATTGAATTATGTTATGTTATATAATAATTATATATTTAAAATATTATATTATAAAGGGGCTCTTTCGAATTGATAAAATATTCTATCCATCTATTTTATTAATATTATTTTAATGTTTCATTAGTAAATGTAATAAATATTTTTACATGTAGGTACTAATCTATATATATAAAAGAAAGTCGTGTTAGTTACACTATTTATAACTCAAGAATGGCTGAACCGATTTGGCTGAAAATTGGTGGGGAGGTAGCTGAGAACCAGGAGAAGGACATAATATGATACATTTTATCCCGTTCGACCGCGTTCCCTGACGTGACATAAGTCGTCAAAGAGAATACAAGTCACTATAAAACGTGGTATAACAAAAACGCGTCTGACATGGAATAACAGAACGCAAATGACAGCTAAACGTAATTTTGTCTATTATTTAAGTATGGTTAAAATTTGATAATTATAAATTTTGTCAGAAATCAATAATCAGTAGTTTATATTCTGGCGGAACAGAGTTCGCCGGGTCAGCTAGTAAATTATAGAAAGGAGAATATGTATTTGTTGGGAATCGAATAATAGATTAGGTATAAGCCATTGAGGACACGTACAATTTCAGGAATGCATATTACTTTATTCTTCGTATATGATCTATATCAAAGAGCAAATATAGTTTTAAGTTACGTAGACGAGATGTTTATTGAATACTTGTTGCCCTCGACACGACAACTCGACGATGTTTACACGACGTTAAACAACTTTGAAACTGCAAATAAGTTTTATACAAAACTAAATATGATTTTAAGCTAAGCCTCTTCCATAAGAATGAGACGTTTTAATAACTTTTGTCTTGGAAACCGACACACTTATATACAATCAGACACTTCTTTAATGTTTTTATGAGTTTCCCTATTATACTCGTATACTCGTAAGTACATTCATAGAGTACAAATTTTTAAATCAAAAGTAGGTACATCAACGCCAACATCACTCATATAACATTTGATTTTTTTTATTTTACATTAGCGAATATTCTAAAGGTCTCTATGACTTTCTGTTGCTCTCTCTCTTTTACACACACTCTCTTGAGGTATTCTTAAAGAAAGAGTCATAAAAATGGAAGTTTATATACATGCAAAAACCTATTTGAATTAAGTGCGTACGTACGTAATATCACTAGATAGAAACAAATGTTACGTAGTATTTTAAGTCTTATATTATACATTGATAAAATTATAATAGTACTAATTTCAATATTGAGAAAATAAAATAAAGACCGCTGTTTTTTTGTGCGTTAAATTGATGAAAAACTCTCCGCATAAGTAGCTAAGCTTTGACAATTAATCTTTTCCTTATTCTAAGCACTGATCAAGAGAGGGGTTGTTAAATTCCAATCTACTTTATACTACCGTACTTTCATTGAATGCTGGAGATCCTAACGTAATCACGAGCGTGCAATTTGTTACCGATTCAACAATGCATCCTTGCTAGGGAAAAATAAAAGTATTTTTGCCTTTAACTTTCCTAAATGAAGTTGACTACAAAAGGCGGAGTGAAACGTAATTCAAATGAGCGCTGCCGGCACCGACCACTTCAGTCTTCGATTCCATACCTTGAAAAGTTTGTTTTTTAAAGAAACTTTCAGTCGCAGGACTTTGAATACGCTTTAAGTTTAAATACAGATTTGATAATTTAAAACCTGAAAAATTAATGATAAATTCAAAAGATATTTTTTTTGTATTTACTATCAACTTTGGAATATTAGAACAAAAAGGAGAAAGATAAACTCAAAGCTCAATAACTCGCGAGACATAGAAGCGAAGGTGAGTCGCTTGTATAGAATTCACGTATATAAATATACGAGTTTAAAATATTTGTATTGTTAAGTGTTCATCTTTAGGTCTACGCTGTTTGTCGATCGGTCTGTTTTATCAACAATATAGTATTTGTAAGCCGTAACAAGTACCCAGGTCCAAATTCAGAGGATTTAACGATAAAAAGGTGACTTACAGTTTTAATACTTAAAACTGTAAGTCACCTTATAAATATAAGTCTTGGTAATGGTCGACTTTTTGTTTTTGCTTCGCAAGTTTGGTGTGGTTAGAGCTTAATAAAACTGGGTATATGTGACTCTAACTGACATTAAGGGTTTTACACTCTATAATTTTCTACTATCTAAGTAACCAACATGAAAATATTTATTAACCAATTTCAAGAACAGCGTCTACAATGTAAAGTTGTCATCCATTTGCTCTTTTAAACTATAGAAATCTTGTAACAAGAAATGTTTGAAAGTCAATGTCATCGTTAAATGTCGGCTTCATTTTAAGGTGAACAAGTCATTTTAAAAATGTTTTGTAGTAATTATGAATGGAAATTTTATTTTTTTGGCAGCTATTCGTCATTGTCTAATTTAAGTCGCCATTCTAAGTGATTTAATTTTGTACTCAAGTCACAATACATTAGTAGAGTAAAATAATAATGTATTGATTTAAGTTGAGAGTCATAATTAGGGCTTTTATTCTTAATTATTTATATTATTTGTTTATAATGTAATATATTTTAATTGAAATTATCATGTACATACTCTATATATATAAATGCAAAAAACACTCACTCACTCATCACGAAATCTCGAAAACCGCTAGACGGATGAAGATGAAAATTGGCAAGGAGGTACTTTATAAACAGTATAGGTGCGCTAAGAACGGATTTTGCGATAGGACCGGATTAAGGTGGCCTAAGGGCTCTCGCAAGTTTGTATGAAAGTCCTTCATCTTTTGTGCTACAAACTTTAAATTTGGCAGGGAGGTAGATAATAGATAGTAAACGTCCGCTAAGAGCGAATTTTGCGACAGGGCCGCATTAAGGAGGTCTAAGGGATATGGCAAGTTAGTATGAAATTCCTTCATTTTTTGTGCTACAAACTTTAAATTTGGTAGGGAGGTAATTAATAGTTTGTAATCGTTCGCTAAAAACATATTTTGCATCAGGACCGCATTAAGGAGGTCTAAGGGCTCTCGCAAGTTTGAATGAAAATTCTTCAGTTTTTGTGCTACATAATAAATAATTAAATTTGACAGGGAGGAAGTAAATAGTTAGTAGACATCCGCTAAAAATGTATTTTGGAACAGGGCCGGATTTATGTGGTCTAAGGGCTCTCATTTGTTTGTATTAAAGTCTTTAATTTTTTTATGCCACAATTTTTAAAAAATTTAGCTGGGAAGTAGTTAATAATGAGTAGACATCCGCTAAGAACGATTTTTCGACAGGGCCGAATTGAAAAGTGCAAGGGCTGTCGCAAGTTTGTATGAAAGTCCTTCACCTTATGTACTACAAACTTTAAATTTTGTAAAGAGGTAGTTATTGTTAGTAGAATACCTGTAAGAATGGGTTTTGAACATACGGCCCGGATTAAGGTAATTTAGGGACTCTCGCAAGTTTGTATGATGTTCCTCTATCTTTTCTGCTACAAACTTTAAAATTAGCAGGGACGTAGTTAATTGTTAGTAAACGTCCGCTAAGAACAAATTTTGCGACAGGGTTGGATTAAGGTGATATGAGGGCTCTCATTATTTTGTATAAAAGTCAGTACCTATACAAAATAATGAGAGATTTGTATATAGTTAGTACTTTTACGATACTACAAATCGGACACTCCATTCAAAGGATATTACGAATTTAAAAATAATAATAATAAAATAACGCGCAGCACAGCGGGCAATAGGGAGAGGGAGGGGGAGCCAAGAGCGGAAGAGGTAGCCGCGCTGCACAGGAGTATATTAACGATGGGTTCTGAAATAGCTGGAGTAATTTTTGAGAATTTTTAGGCAATCTTATTAATTCAACCGATTGCGAGTGATCGAATAAAGATTAGTAGCGTTTAAAAAAATTATCGCGGGCGAAGCCGCTGGTACTGCTAGTACTCTATAAGGTCATCTACGAGCGAAAAAACGAAGTGAAGTACACGAATATGCTATATAGGTATAATCTAACCTATTTTGTTTTCAAATACGGAAACAGGAAAAGAATTAGATGAATATGGTATGAAAAAATTAAGGGTTAATTTCTTTTCCAGCTCTTACTGATTTAATTTAGGTTAATTCACTTAATACTATATTTTATATTAATATTCTAGTTTGTAAATTAAAATGACATGATCTGCATAGCTAAATAAACTTTATCCTTGTTGGAATATTTCACCTCAAAACAAAGAGAGACATGAATGTGGTTTGAACTTGAAAACTAAGTTAGCTTTGAGACCTGTGTTTACTCTACCCTCGAGTTGAGAAGTTGTAAATGGTGACAGCGCCCAAACAGGGTAAACACTACGTATAACTTTGATCGTATTGAAGTTAAGAAAAGGAATTTAAGTCTATACATCTATACATATCAATAAAATTGAAGCATCTGTTTTTAATTTTAAATTAACAGTTTTTCACTAAAGGCATCAAGGCAACATCAAAAAACCAATTTTTAAAATTTTTGAAGGGATTTCGCTCGCAGATAGCGAATGTCATAAAGAGTAACTTAGGCTACTTTAATAAATTCGCTTGCATTTAATCGTTTTTCATTAAAGCGGCCCTATGATCATACAAAAACTTTACGCTTTAAGTTAATTAGGAATTCTAATTGTACATCACAGGCACTGTGTAAAAAGGTGCTACTTAAATAAGTTTCGTTGAACAAGTTCTCGGTAAAAAAAAGACATTAGGCAGGTATATTAAAACAAAATTTTTTACTATATTTTCAATAAAAATTAAATCTTTGAAATTTTGATTGTATATTGATTGTTTTAGAAACCAGAAATAAATTGTAAGCGTTATCTACACTATCGAACATGTAGAAACAGTGTGGCTCAATGCTAATTACCTCACGATGTGGTTACGTAGCTCAACTTAGATATGTTAACTTCTATATTTTTTTTATATTAAAGATGATGTCATGCATTAAAATACTATATTGTTATTATTAAGCAGGTATTTAAAGAAGTTTTCATACGATTTATAATTCGTGCTTAAACTACTAACCCAATAGTAATACAGAAGTAGTAGATATTATACACAATAACACATGCACGCTTAACACATTATATAAATAAAAAAATTAAATATTAATATTTAATAAATAAACATTTTTACATTTGTTTTTTTTTAAATATCAACAAATCTTAACTGAATAATATAATATAACTGCATAATATGTAAATAGTAATAAATGTTAAACTAGTTATGAAACGTAGTTGAGTACTTTTTACTTTTAAATGTCCATTTAAATCTTATTACTTCCTAATGATAATTAGAAGATGTACAAATTATATGATGACTATATAATGAAATTATGTAAAAAAATTTTTACTTTACTTGATTATTTTGTTTCACTTGACCTAGTATAATGGTAAACTAAACATAACAGCCGTTTCAAAACTAACAATTAATGTCTGTGATTTTGAAACATTAAAAAGCTATTATGAAATTTTATTAACTAATTTAGTAAATGACTACTCTATTTCTTTATTTACACGTCTATAATTCATATCCGTATATAATACTTACAAAAATAAACGTCTGTATATCTGTTTGCTAATCTCCAAAATAGTTAGACCGATTTTGACTAGACTTTCTCTAGCAAATAGCTATTGCAAAAAAGAGTAATTTAGGCTATTTCTATTTAAGAAAAACAATAATAACGTATCTAGGTACGAACTGGAGCGAAACGTAGGTCAGCCCGCTAGTCGTTACTATTAGTGAAAACTTCGGAATTTTTATCTTTTACAATTTTAAACATAGCCGACTTCGTTAACTAGCAACTAACTACAATATGCGATGCAAAATATCTCTCGCAATGCAAAACTGAAGCGCCTGTAGCAATTCCTTGATAGAATTACGACCTACGCATATATTAACTACTGAATTCTAATACCATAATTTACATCTAGACGTTCGACAAATAATATCTCATATGTATGAAAATGCATATTAATGCGATTCAGTAGTAGTAACTTTTGAACTAAATTTTGAAGTCAAAATACCCTGACTTTCGCAAGAACGTATGTTAGTAGTATGAGTATGCTATATATGTTATAGGACTGCAGTAATAATTACTTTTATTCAAAAACAAAACGCATATCCTTAAATAAACTTAGGCATGTGTAACTCAATGACTTTTTATGAGCTGCGGTTCAGCTCATGAGTCATATGCTTGAGCCGGAGCTGCGAACCGGCTCACAGTTCAGCTCAATTGTTATTGGGTACTTTTGACTACTTATAGATCTACAGCTCAGTTATGACGCGGTTCAAACAAATGACATGTATGATGTAACTCAATTATAAAATATGTAATAAAGCAGCGTTTCGAAGTTATTATAGTGAATAGTGATAAATTTTCGTTTTTACACAATTATAAGGGAATGTTAATTTCATGCATATTTATATTTATTATTATAATTTATATATAATTATTAAATGCTAAAGTGAGTTTGTTTTACTTTTTTAACGTTACTTTAATTAACGTAGGTACCATAGTTTTATATTATAATATTTATATATATTACCATAGGAGCCTGTACCACGCAAGCGAAGACGCGGACGAAAGCTAGTTATTTATATTAAATCTTTAAAGCTAGAATTTAATATTATTTTATAAGTATATTATTACAATACAAACTGACTACACTGACATTTAATTAAATTTAAAATGTAAAATTATTAACGATTCAAAAGTGCTTGTAAAAGTCTATTTGAATTTTGAATAAATTATTTTCAGTTTTAATAAATCGTATGCATAATCGTATGTCGTATGTATTAATATTACAAATATACGTAATTTATTATGGTAAGTAGCTAACATTTTGGATATTAATTGACTATTGCTAGCGCGGTTCGATATATGTAGCAATATACTCTATGCTAATAGCACAGATCACATAATACTATACTACACATAATACTTTAAATAAACCTAAATAAGTACATCGAATAAATAAGCAAAAATAGATCAGCCAAGTATAGTTTTTTCTGAAATATTATATTATCTAACATATTATTACAATTTACAAATTATAAAATATTATTAGAGCAAAATATTCCAAAAGAATAGCTATTTACAAACTTAATCGTTACTTTTTTATTTCATAACTTGTTGCTATGATATAATGTAACTGTTGCGTATTCTATGGAAACTACAATATTTAACTGCAAAGACTTGAGAAACGTTTGAAGTAAAGGTTACGTCCTACTAAATCTAAATTATTAGCGAGCCACAGCCAGATAGGTATTAGGCATATATAAAATTAGGTATCATAAAAATTTAAATCAATTCCTAATGATTTTCTGTATATAATCAAAAAGCAGTTATAAATGTATACATAAAGGTGGTTTAATAATATTTAGTTAGTGCATGTTTTATTTTATTCCGTAATTATTTTGCTTATATCGTAGCTTAAAAGTTATTGTCATACAGTTAATGGTCGGTCTTATCCAAATTGGACAGACAGTATTAAATCACGAGATATTCCGTAATGGATAATAAGTTGGGAAAACAGCGCTCATCGTCTGCGGTTTATAATGAAACGCCAAAACGAATTTTATTGTGGCATGCTGGAATATACGTTTGTCTCGTAAATACGAAAAGGGTACATTTTATTGCTTTTCATAGCGGATAATCTGTTTTAATCTATTTAACTACTAATAATACACTTAATAATTTGATTAACTTTTGTGTTATTTTTCTAAAACTTAAGATTATTTGTAGACTTATTTATTTATTATTAATACACACAATAATCTCAAATACAACCGAGTCTGAAAACTACACTGCGTTTAGTTTCGACAGGTAGGTAAATTAGTTAGAGTACGTGTAAGATTTATTATTAAGTATACGATTTACTTATAATAAATAAGAACTAAATTAAAGACACTGCATTGTTAATGTAAATTTAAATTAAATTGTGACCTAAGTTTCGTAACCACTACGCCTACGCAACTACTCGTAAGTTAAGGCTATACGGTACATATTATGCATAGTATGTATCAGGAAAATATATAATAACATAATAACTAATTAAATAATAAATAAATAATAAAAAAATAAAAAACATAACAACTTAGCAAACCTATTGCGTTTCTATTTTAGCTATTTTAACTTTAGATATTTATACTTATTATAAGAATTCTTGAAAATCGGTCCAGCCGTTAAGAAAAAGTTCAGTGACATACAGAACAATCTTCTATCTAAATATTTTGAAGAAGCTGACATTATAACGCGTTAATCACAGGAACTACTTATTATTAAACTTTATTTTTAAAATGGTCCATTTATTAAGAAAGACTATAGGTACTCGTAGGTATATACCCGAGCCAAGCGATGTAGAGTTCCCACCATAATATATAAAGGTAGTTCAAAGATGACTCAATCATTAAGATACTAGCATATTACTCAGTCTAATCGCAGTCACGAATTGAAACAACAGCCGCGTTCCATACATTTTATATTTTTCTTCCGCAATACAATAATCTCAATAGATCGCAATCGACCGTTACATAAGCTTGTACTGGGTAGAATATTTTTTCATGTATATTTAAATTCAAGCGCGGCTCCTTCTATGATGGTTATAGTGGAATTATTGGATATGAGAAACGTTTTTTGCTTTGCTTATACTCGTATTATAGTGAGCGTTTTATGTCAAGGTCAAGTTAAAGCGAAGCACTAAAGAAATAAGACCAGTCTTTTCAGTGTAGGAATAATATAACAATGCGCACTTGTCGAAGTTTGCTTTATTTTTATTGTATAGAAAGTAAAATATAGTATAGAAATATTTTTGCAGTTGAATATAGTTATCGCATTGGACTTGACAACCACATTATAATTTTCATCCGGACCACTTATATGTTATTATTTTAATATAAGTAATTTAAATGTAAGTAATTTAAATATAAAATATTTTTTATGATGTATAACGAAATGTTTATGGTGTTATTCACTTACTTTTATGAGTTTCCGATGATCGAGTCCTATTCAAGCGCCATTATTATGGCTAGATATAATGAATGGGAATATAGATATAAATATATTAGTGACTACCGCAGTTTAGAGATGAATTTAATTATTAATAAAAACAAATGGTTTGCAATATAAGGTTTTATTTATATATTTCAATATTGTACGTCATAATGAAGTTAGTAAATTTTAATTACAAAAGATAACCAGTTTTCTTGTAAGGCAAGTTTAATATAATCCAAAGTGGGTGATAAGGCGGTACATTTCAAACGAAATGAATTCCGGCGTCGGTCTAGAGTTTTACCATAATGAAATTCTTTAAATATCGCCCCCTCTAGGGTATTAAAATTCATGTAATTGCGCGTGCGGTTTGTGTGTCAGAGGCTTACTGTCTTCAACATTCGTATGAAGTTTTAGACTTCAAAAGGCAATGACATGACTAATGACAGCTATTAGGTATTTCTGTTCTACTGAATTGATGAAAATTGTTCGAATCTGCTATTATAATGTATGTTTAAGTTCGAGTATGTTACACGTTTACGCTAATAGCATAATATATTATCATCATTATCAAATTGAAACTTTCCACTAAATGTAACAAAACATTTATAATCTGTGTAAATGTAACGTTAAAGGATTAATATTATTAATCATCCTAAGATTATAATGAGAATTTATGGAAGCCAAATGGCCACTAAAAATAAATAAATTTTGTTTACCTTTCAAATTAATGCTTACTATTATAAATTCAATGTACAAATTAACGATTGCTCTATCTTAATTAATATAGAAAGTTCCATTTTGCAATTTAAAGTTATATTTAAAAAAGCGTACATTTTTATTAAAAACTTCTGTATAAAAGTTTTCAAAAGTGCTCATCATAGAAACGCAATCAAAAAATGCATAATATATAACTCGCTTGTTGAGTAAAAATATTTTATGCTCATTAAAATTATACTTAATTTCATAATGTAGGTAATAATTCGTTATTTAGTCACTTCGCTTTGACTTGAAAAATATTTCCATATAGTAATAACTTGCATACATTTTATGACACAATTTGTTCACCTAGCAGTAATTAACTGTTTCAGCTTTCATAAGGCTTAAGTAAACACGATTTACATACTTCTATTTATTACTCAGTAAAAGGTATTTTGTTTAAAATGTTCTAAACGTTCATGGCCGGTCGAATAACTAACTGTACCAAGTATAATCGGGCGGGGCACGTACGATACAACCTGTCGTGCAAATATTTATCTACATTGGATTTACGTGTTGACAGCGTGGAATCGTAATCAGCTTTGATTGGAGCTCATGTCTGGGAGACTAATGACGCTTTGTCCCTTCTACGACTTGCTTATCTTTGGACCATCACTACTACTCTGTGAGTTTTCTAAGTAGATACACCTTCAGTTAAATTTTGTTATTGCCCAGCAGTAGGCACTAATACGGCATAATATTATAATCTACTCATCTGTTCTAAATTACATAATACATTTACTGGCCGAAATATTACCATTTCAATTAAAGTAGACGACACGTCTGGAGTTTGTAGTGACCCTATTTTCTCGCGCTAGCGGTCGCGGGTTCGAGTCCCGCTGGGAGCTTTCATTTTTTAAACTCGGATGTTTGTACTAAAGTCATGGGTGCTTATATTTATAATATGTATGTATTTAAACTTGTTACTATGTACTACTTATATGTAGTATATCATATCTGGTATCCGTAACACAAGCTTCCTTCGTAGCTTACCACGGAACTAGATGGCGACGTGTGTTATAATATACCAAAATATTAAAAAAAACATATTAAAAGATTGATATGACATAGCATATAATTGAAGCAAAAATATAATTGAAATTCAGCACCAAGTGAGTAAAAGGGATTCTAAAGTGCTTATGTACGATTTAATATGTTTAGAATTTCAACTTAACTATCCTATATAAATTCAAGAATTTTATTATTGAAGAACAAGAATTTCAATATAAAAAGCATTTGAATGATAAAAATGAAAAGCGAACATTTTTCTAAGGCACTTTGAGAAAAGTCGTATTAAGTAATAAAAGTTTTCAAACAGTTTTCCAACTAGTTTTGATGTCGACTATAATCAAAAGTCAATAAAATTAGATAGATTTTCTCCAAACATTAAAAAGTTTTTATTGCCTCAAGATAGTAAGTGGCCCGCCAATAAGTAATTTCATTAGAAAGTCAACTGCTGTTGATATCGTAAGCTCACTAGACGAGAGATCTTAACTAATATATGAGTTTGTTTGTTTAAGTGCACACATTTTGGATATACCTACTATTTTAATTTTAAAATTCTTTTTCCCAATTTATATATTTAAAGTATTTTTGATGTCAAATCAGAAAAAAGTGAAAAATAAAAATTTGGTCTATAAATAAAAGAAATAAAATATCTGGAGAGGCTTAACCTTATCACCTAGGGGAATAAAATATAGCCTAAGACCTATCCTCAGATCTGCCAAATATACACAAAAAAATTCGTAAAAATCGGTCAAGCAGTGTCAAAGGAGTTCCACTCAGGTACGAGATTTTTATATATTATATTAAGATTTTTTTATATGACTACTAGTATACGTAACTATAAAGGGTCTAGCCGGATAAGCTAATGAAAACTGCACTCGCGTCTGATAAAGGATTTTTACCTTGTTTTTATTGTTCTTCATCTAAAATAGCCATACACTTAATCTCATACCCCTAACCCCTATAGTAAGGGAATAATGAGGTTGACAACCCTTAACGAAAACTTTTTTTTTCTCAGTACCTATTCAAGATATCTTTATGACATTGAAAATATACATGACTATCGATAAACTCATTACTATATATTTTTTTTAAATTTTTTGCAATATTAGAAACTTTAAAAAACGAGAAGTATATTTTTTGGGGGTGGTTTTTTATACCAACCCTTAAAGTGACACCTAACAAAAAAATATATCTTATTTGTTAATTAGTTAGTTATTACATGTAAAAGTTACAAAAGGGTCGAATTTGTGGAACATAGCTTAATAAAATCTATTAACCTTCCAGCGGGCGCGCGGTTATTTGTAACGAGAGCGGGCGCGCGTAACCGAAAAGACCTATAGGATGAATAAGAGAAATAAAGCACTTACTATTCAATATTTGTTGATTTATTTGTACTCAGATATATCATCATTGTCTTTAAAGTCTGATTAGTCAAAAAAAGTAATTAAAATTATGAAACCCGCTATGTACAACAATTCGAAAAGTCCTCGAATTTCCACCGCATCTGTCGGTTTGCAGTCACGTATTCTATTATATATTTATACGTTATAATATGGCGCTTTTTTTTGAATAAATTCGTTGGTATATCTAACAACTTTTTCAATAATATTCTCTGAAATGAATACACCAGGCTTGCGTAAATGTTATAGAGATATATATCTTGAATAGGTACTGAGAAAAAAAACATTTTTCGTTAAGGGTTGTCACCCTCATTATTCCCTTACTATAGGGGTTAGAGGTGTGAGATTAAGTGTATGGCTATTTTAGATGAAGAACAATAAAAACAAGGTAAAAATCCTTTATCAGACGCGAGTGCAGTTTTCATTAGCTTATCCGGCTAGACCCTTTCTCAGATATGAGATAAGTTCCCGCAGTAAGGAGAATACTACCATATGTTAAGGATATCTATCAACATACCAATTTATCTGTCGAGTAGTTTTTTTCATGATGCGTTTAAAAACAGATTGCAGGCAGGTAGACAAAAATACCAAAAAAAAATAAATATTTAACAACAGACTTGTCTTACTTAAAATTTTATTATATGTATAGATATTGCATCGGACTACGATCACTATGAGAGCACAGCAAATACCGCGATAAGCGGTGGCTTATGAGATAAAAGTTTATAAGAATTTTATTTTTAAGTTGGAATTCGGTCGCTATTCAAGTATTCGTTGCGAATACCACAAAGGTGTTTTGTTGAAAGGAATAAAATTTGCGCTGAGCCGAGGATAAATAAGACTCACGGTCCACTGAGGCGTACCTCAATAAATTCGTTAGCTTGGCGTATCATTACATAATGCGGTACTAAAGCGCTTTTGCTATCGTCAATTGAAATGGTATATTTTTTGTCGTATTTAAACGCTCAAATGTAAAACTTGAGATTATACACAAAAAAAGACAGTGATTATGTTTAAGCACTTTTCTACTGAAATCTTGTTTTTTTTTATTACAGTTATTAGAAAGTGTAATAATAGAAACAAAAGTGTAACAATAAAAACAACAGTACCTAAGGGAATAATAGGCTGTAGAGACTTTATATACCCAAGTGTAAACGCCATGTTTTGGGTCATGCTATCCTATATGTTGTTATAACATCTAGGTCATTACTACTAACCAGACAATGACAAAGATCGGCATCATCATTACGTCCGTATAATGGCTCTCTCTCACTTTCTATCTCTGTACATAAAGTGCTAATTTTGCAATGACCTATTGAATGCTTACAGTCGTGCAGGAGGCTCACCTGATGGGAAGTGATCAACAGTGATGCGTTGTCGGCCTTTCAGGAAAGGGAGGGATGGAGGAGGGAGGGAAGTGGGAGGGAGGGGGGAACGAAGGCGGAGGATGAAGGGAAGAGGGAGGGGGGAAGGAGAGTGGGCCTCCCGGACTCTCACTCACCGGACGAAACGCGACAGCATAGCTGCCACTTCACGCCGGTCTTCTGTGAGAGAGTGGTACTAATTAACTATACGGGGCGTGCCGGCCCATTCTACCCGAAGGTAACAAGCATGGCACTACCACTGAATAAATAAAATGTTCTCAATAATAGAACCTGGATACCCTGGTTATATGACGATTTATTTTATTGCACTCTACATAAGAGTAAGTAGTAGAGTAGGTACTTTCTGAAATTTATTAATGAGGTACATAATTTTTCCCCAAAAGGCATCTTTTATCTATTGAAATTACCATAAAAATATGTCACAAAAGGTGTTGTATAATTCCGATTTCGCGCCGATATCGAACTAATTGGTATTTCACAAAGAAAGCACGCGGAACAATGGGTGAAACGGAATTGTTTTAAAACAACCTATCGATACTCTTCGGTGTCAGTCACAGAAACGAGAAACTCCAGCCATTGTATGTAGAAACTGATTACAAATTCCTATTAGAAAACACTGATGACAAGCAGTTAAAATCACTTGACACGTTACTATTCAACTAAATTGCCTTTAAAAGTAAAAGTTAACAACATATTTACACAAATAAGCAAATTAATACATTTTAATATTAATATTACACATATTTTTTATAATAAAGTTCAAAATAAGATACTTTCTAGGTAATAAAATGTACGACGTCTCAGTAAAAATATACTTAATTTTAATATTTCTCAACGGCACGCGGCGTCTGCCGGACATAATAAATAGCAAAACTCTTAATTTGCAGAGCAATTTAACATTAAGCCTACTTATATTGTAAAGATATTATGTTTATTTATACATTTTAATTTAATTATATAATAAAATATTTTTGTATGGAAAACTATTTTAATTATATACGCATAAAGGGAAGTGAGCACTAGACTATGAAATTAAGCGCTTTCACACCATTTGCACAGTCGTAAAATATACGTAGGGACATAGAAACGGAACAAGTGATCTTATTTTGTTTGCGCAGAGACAACAAGCAATGTGGATTGAGCAGAAATACGACGCTCTTTTGTCTGAAGCGCGTAATTAAGAAAGATTTCTCGTAGAGTGACTAATATCTTCGACAAGACGAGGCAAGGCGAGCTGTGATAGTACAGAATGTAGGCAATTACGTAAACGACAATCAACGCTACAAAGACGTCAGAAGGAAAGTCTCGTAACGCAATTATACAGATATGCCGCGTTAACACCGTCAGATGTGACAGATTACACGCCGCCCCAAAATGCTGTGCTTAAACTGTCATATGTTGTTAAATAATTATTAAGTTAGTTAGACTAGAATAAAGTTATTTATTGTTACTTTTGAATTTAAATGTCATTAATCTTATAAATGAATTTAAATTCTTTAAAATGTTTCGTATTTGATTTTGTACTCTCATTAATAGTTATACGCGATTATCAAATGATGTAAGCTCTGATATTAAATTACTTTTGCGAAAGTGCTAAGAATATATTATGTAAATAAACAAGTAGGGTAATACGTCTGCTATATAAAAGCAATCGTCTCAGCCTGTTTTACATGTAAAGAGATCAACATGCAAATGTATTTTGTTAGATGAATAAAAATGATAAATTCTGTTCATATAATTCAATCTTACTGTCGCTAAAAAGTAAATATATAAATATAAACATGACCCTATTCTTGTACATAATTGCCAATCTTTATCTAAATCAATGTTGGTTCATCCCTTAATTGTGATAATAAGTATTAATGTAATTTGCGCAAATATGAAAACGGGTGAGGCCCTTATTAGTTTCGCGCCCCACTTACGATGTGACTCGCACAAATGTATTTATAAGGCGTGATTTTGTTTCGTGATGGCGAAAAAAATATTGACAATTGTAACAGGAAAATTATTTCACGTATCTAACAATGTTATGTATAAAGACGATAATATAAAACTTATACCAATATATATATAAATAATCTGAAAGGTATGATTGATTAGAATTTCCAGACTCAGACCGGAAAAAAATTATAGGCCATACTTTAGGAGCCAATTAAAGTAAATAAAGTACGCGAGTGGATCCGCAGAATAATATAAAAATGCTATCTAAAGGCAAATAATTGTTAAAAGTTTGTAATGTCAGAAATTTTATTCGTATAATATAATTTTTCATTTAATTTTTACGCAAGAGATAAAGTTTTAACAAACTAATTTCGGTCTGCCGAAATATTTTATTATGATTTTGTATAACAATACTGACATAATTAAAAATGTTTCTCAATAAGTTTTGAAACTACGTTTGAATTTAAACTACGAGTGCACGTAAATCTAACAAAAGGCGCCTAGTCTACTTCCCAGCGATCTGAAATTTTTCTCTTTTCGTAAATAACCAGAATAAAAAGGGCGAAACAACAATGTTTATTGTTATCCTACAAAAGAAGAAGCCTGGTGCGATAGGCAACGAGCAAAATAAATTTGCATTTTTATTTTCACAGTCATAAAGTAAGATCGGTCGCAATTCTTTTAATTTTTTGCTTCATTTCCATGGAATTACACCACCTTATCGAATTTGGACATCTGATTTAATCATTGCCTTTGTCCCGTAAGTATTAAAAATATTGGTTATGCAAATCTTTTTATTACCTGTTATTTACTTATATAAATATATATTTTTTGTTAAATTGCACCGCTCCTAAAGTTCGCATACTTTAAAAGTGTTATATTAGATAATGTTGACTCTTCCTCAATATTTAGGCTATAAAATACTAGATTTTATGGCAAAAAGACCCATATTATATCTGTAAATATTTACGATATTGGGAGATATTTTAAGGTACGTGATATTTGTTAGTTTTGACGACGCGTTTAACTCAGTTTCTACTTACTGTGCCAGTGGTCGCGGGTTCGAAAACGGCGAATTCATTCATTTGTGCGATAAGCATGAATATTTGCACTCCAGTCATAGGTTTAATATACATGGTTAATTAATACAATTAATTTAGTGGATTACTGTTGATATTTTAAAAAATAGTGTTATTAATATTATAGATTTTTCGAAAATGTTCAAAGTTATTCAATTATTAATTTCCTCTAAATTTTCTAATACTAATCTCACAGATGATCAATGTTATGTTGAAAGTTTAGATAAAAATATAAAAATAAATAATCGGTTCCATGTTATTTAATTAGTATTTAAATTATTTATTTATTATACACATCGAACATTCATTTCACTTCTTGAAAGAATGTCGATTTCTCTATTATCTCATATGAATATAATGAATTTTGATTTATAAATTATGTCATATCATATGATAATAATATACGATATTAAACAAAATCTACTAATATAAACAAAAAATATCCTAACATTAAAAGTCTTATTACGTACAGGTATTTCTATTATACATTTTTTTAAATTTGATATAGTTTGACCACATTAAAGGACATGTGTTGACTTAACTGCACTTTATGTATGTAAAATACGAACTACAAATCTCAAAACTTTTAACATTTGCATCCCAAGAAGACTCGTATCAGAAAAGTACTGGACAGCTTTATTCGATAGATATTCGATAGAGCTCTGGCAGTACATCTAAATTGGTACAGATACATTTTAAAGGCTAGCTACGTACGTGCATACGCTTAAATAAGGCGGTGTTTTTTATTTTTATAAAGTAACTCACTCACTCTTATGAATTTTTAGTTGATATTATTATATTTAAAATAACATGGCTTAAGTCAACCCATTCAAAATTATAACTCATTTAAAACTGTAGTATCTAATTATTATAATTAGTCATCATATTGTTCCATTTTCTTGAATAAAAACAGAAAAGCTTTCTATTTAAAGAGTATATTTTAGTATTGCGAAGGATCAGATGAAAAGCATTAACATGATAACTGTATACTTAAAATAATTAATACAAAATCTTGAATAGAAGCTTATGTCTTAGGTGTAGGTTTAAAAAACTTAGTTATAGAGCTTTTAAACATACTCGTATAAAGTAGTAGGAATAGGTTTCCAGGCTACGTTGTCACTCTTGTTGGTAGTGTGCCAGTCACGTCCGGCCCCGACCGGTAATTTTCTCAATCACATCGACTTCAAATGCCTAACGTTTACTTTTGTTCAGTAAGCGCAAGCTACGTGCACGTTAGACAAACACTAAAGAAATATTTTATGTTACAATATTTTAGTGCAATTCAAGTACGTTTATAAGAAACTAATGAACATTTAATTTTGTATTTATTGTTGCATGTTCTTGTTTTCACCATTTTTTGTTTCTCATTATTTTTCATTTAAAAGCTTTCTCAAATTAGGCTTAAAGTTTACTTGTTATTATCATATTTCGTCATCATCACAATTTTTTACATTTAAACCAGTATGGCTTTTCTAGACTTATCATATTTTATGTATCAGTTTTGTTCTAAACAGTTTAGAAAAAAACAAGAAGAAATATTTTACAATTACTAAGAATTTTTAATAAATTTATAGGTACTATAGTGTAAACTCTGCGACAGGATGATCTTCCAATTACACGTTTTTACACAATAAATAATATGTATTCTTCTATTCTTATTATAATTATATATGCCACAGCAAATATTACCAGCAATACTTTCAACAGCAATTATATTAGACAATCTATACTGTCCGAAGTAATGAATCGAAATGTGTCACTCACCGATTAAACAGAACTTATAAAACCTTATCCCACCCATTTTACAGCGCCATCAGGTAGTCAATACAACTCCCAATAAAGTAAATTGATAATAGAATAGAAATAGTCAATACCAGTCCATATTCATTATCCATTAAATACATAGAAGTTAACAGTCGGCCTTCCTGCCATCTCACGTCCCCGTGAGATCGTTTTTACATAAAATCAGGTCTTCCTTCTTATTTTAGTTTCATTTTAACAGTATGGCATGGCAACAGCAATTCTTCTTCGTGTACTTCATTGCTGGAGGTAGTGTTTATCATGAAATGATTTCACCGATGTATATAGCTTTAGCTTCCTACATACTACTCAGTCCGCAACTTGTCTAGGGGCAGTCTGAATATTAAATCCCGTTTTATTTTGAATGTGATCGGACCAGCTGTTAGATGATCGGCCGTGTGATCTTTTGCCTTCGATCTTGACTGCTACAACCAGTTTGTTCAGATTGTCTGGTCTGGTTGTCTCCGAGCAATGTTACAAAAATAACTTAGGATTCGTTGGCAGATCGTCTTAAAGAAACCTTCAGTTGGTCGAGAATAGACTTGTTGGTCCTTTTGCGGTCCACTGTATACGCAATATTCTTCTATAGCACCTCATTGAAAGTCTCGGTCTTTCTTTTTCGGTCAGCTGCACGCATTGATCATGATTCGGAACTGTACGGATATATTGAGAATACCACCCTGCTCGCACAAGTCTGGTCTTAGTGGTATTCACATACTTCTGTTTTGCCAGATTCTTGTTTACTTACTCGTAGCTGCTTTGGCAACAGTATTAACAACAGATTTGTTTCATTTCCATTATTTCCACGGCATATAATCAACAGCATAGAAAACCATAAGTAACAGAAACTTTGTCTCATTAAATATTCTCGAACGACGAAGAACTATCTCTATTAAATCCACAACATAAAATTAAGTGTATAGAATAGCATAAGTAACATACTTGTTTCGTCTCTACTACATCCACAGCATAAAATCAATGCCATAAAATAACATAAGTAACAGAGACTTGGTGCATCTCTATATACATCCGCAGCATAAAATCAATGGCATAAAATATCATGAGTAACACAGAGACTTGTTTCATCTCTATTACATCCACAGCATAAAATAGCATAAGTAACAGAGGCTTGTTTCACCTCTATTACATCCACAGCATAAACTAGCATAAGTAACAGAGACTTGTTTCATCTCTATTACATCCACAGCATAAACTAGCATAAGTAACAGAGATTTGTTTTATCTCTATTACATCCACAGCATAAACTAGCATAAGTAAGACTTGTTTCATCTCTATTACATCCACAGCATAAACTAGCATAAGTAACAGAGACTTGTATCATCTCTATTACATCTACCGCATAAAATATATGGCATAAATAACATAAATAACAGAAACTTCATAAAATCGATGGCATAAAATAGCATAATTAACAGAGACTTCTTACATCTCTATTACATCTACTGCATAAAATCAATGGCATGAAATAGCATAAGTAACAGAGACTTGTATCATCTCCATTACATCTACTGCATAAAATCAACGGCATAAAATAGCATAAGTAATAGAGACTTGTATCATCTCTATTACATCTACTGCATAGTACAACAACTGCATAAGTAGTAATTAGAAACTAAAGCATTAACTCAGATAGCCCAGCATACATACATACATTCTCTCGAGACCAACTCGACGTTGGTTAAGAATTGCATAAACAGTCTGAACATCCTGGGTACATCCAACAAAGTTACCCTCAGAAGGGTTCCATGTCACTTAAGTATAGATGGGAACGAAAAGGCAGGTGAATGGCAATAATAAGCTCCGATATTCCTCAATGCAGCAGTCAGCCATTTTGTGGTATGGTAACAACACACATTTATTTCTCAAAACTTACTGCAACCCCAAAACACTTCTTGCAAAACTTACTGTAACCTCAAAGCTCACTCGTGTGGTATGGTAACAACACACATTTATTTCTCAAAACTTACTGCAACATCAAAGCACTTCAAGAGTGGCAATCCACCTCTGGACACTTCTTATAAAGCGCTCATTAAGGGATATTGCAAAAACTTTACAAAAGAGTTACTCCAACACAATAAGTATAAAAACAACGCAGTAACCAGAATACTCATTGGCCAATGCGTTATGCAAACTCAATAAACATATGTTTACTCTCGGCCTCAGTTACTTCGCAATGTGCAGACTATGTCATAAGACAGAGGAATCTGCTATGCACATCTTCTGATCGCCTGGACCACTCATGTACCGCAGAAGTATCTATCTAAGGCAGCATATTATGCAACCTGATTGGAAGTTCCTAGAGTCGAAAGGACTCTGTAGATAACTCTAAGTTCACTCTAAAAGAGTGACAATGGATCAACACTAGTCGACATAGCTAGGGCCGACCTCAGCACCACATCCAACAAATACAATAATAACAACAGCATAAGTAACAGAAACTTATTCCTTATCTATTACTTCCAAAGCATTAATAATCTAGTAAAATATCAACAATTTCAGCAAAACAGCAATATTTTCTGCAGAGTCCACATAAAAATCTGCAAATTATGTGTATATAACAAAACTAATATTCTCCGTTATAATTAACTAATCATTTCTAACAAATGATCGCAAAATAATTCATTTCGTTATTCACGGTTATTAAAACCAACGTACAAAATGCACCACGTTTCGATTACATTTTTAAGAATGTATCTCTGCTATAATGATAAAAACTTTGCAACAAATCATACAAATAATATATATAATTCACGAAATTTTAAGAAAACCTTTTAAAATGTGCCCGAGCTAATTAATAAATTAGCAAATAATAAAATTAACCAAATTACTTCTTTTTTTACTGTGAAAAATATATGTGATAACTTTATCAATTTCTTCGTGACACTTGGTTCGGTACTAGCATATCACTGTATACTATAGCGTTCGGTACTATATATATAAATCAATAACCTGTCAGCACATACGAAACTATCCAAGCCTTCCAATCTTGTCACTATAAACATTAGTACCCGTGTTGATGGAATAAGCTGTAAGACTGTAAAATACTTAAAAACAAAATAATTGTTTTTCAATTCTTTAAAGTTAGCCAAAGCGTGTCATATCTACACAGCAGGTTCAAGTCAAACGCTGGAGATTATCGCCCCTTTTCATGTCCTGCTCCTTAAACTATCAAAAGTCTAGGGAAATTCTTACACTATCCACTTTATACATATCTAGAATGTATTAACTTTCTATCTTATGACCAGTTTGGTTCTCGTGACAAATACTCTCGCAGCTCTTACTGACCTAGTTACAACTTAAGAAATAATATAGAAATAATACTGTAAGCCGTTACTTTTCAGCAGTTTCAGCAAAATAGTTTCAGCAAAATATCAGCCTCATATAAATATAAATGCTACATAATATAAAAATCAGACTGCTGCTTATGACATTACAGTACAGAGTAGCCATGAAATGTTAACATCAGCATATTACAAGGATCAATCCTAGCCTTGAACTTCAAACGGTGATATCGCTTTTATTTGTATGATACCACTTTATTTAACATTGCCATTGAAATTAAACCCATAATTAGTCAGCACGACAAGGTTTTAACTGCCTTCATCAATGGTCTCGAGAAAGTGTTCTCACTATTAATAGTAACTAAAACCAACCATTTAATGTTTAACGCAAAACAAAAATATTGACTACAATCAGCATTTATGCACCTTTGACGAGAGTACATTCAAAAGAGTAATGAGGCTTATATAATATAGACCATCATCTTCCACGGGGCATACATAATACATATAGATAAACTGTTCTAAAATTTCAACTTCGTAACAAGACTCATCATGTTCGCCGCTTCCCGAAATCTATTGGATATCTCAAATACAATTTCGGTGGTGAAACCTTACTTTAAGAAAACGTTAAAATAGAAACTGCTTTTTCAATATAACTACCATACTCCATCTGAGAAAGTGAGGTAACTGATAAAGCGTATGCTCAACTAAAGCTCTGGTGCTAAAATGCCATTAAAATTATATTTACTTCAAAATATTTTCCACGTGAATAAACGACAACGCTATGAATCAGCAAACGGCGCATTATTTGTAAAAGACATGCGTTTTCGAGACGCTTTATTAATTTGTAGTCCACTTCTGTTTCATTTCAAACATTTAAAGATTTGCATCAAGCTGTATTGATTGCATTCCCATAATATTAACAAAGTAAATATAATAACACTTTATTAATAATACTTTCTTACGTTTATGCTTTTCTCCAGTAATCACAATTGATGTAAAGCATTTAAATAGTCGGCAATCATAAATCAAAATAAATCCGCGATAAAATCCGAAAAGATAGTGTCACTAAATTATCTTTTTCAAATACTTACTAAGACCTCTACAAAACGTGTTACTAAACTAATTAATAGTAGGTATTTATTTAATTAGGCTTAAAAATCATGGTGAAAACAGCATAGTACTTTACGAAGGAGCACAGATTTTCTTGTACCCTTTGAATTCAATCTTTCACTTTGTATAAAAACTGCAGTACTAACTAATAATTATAAAGTATGCCTTAATACATAACTTACAAATTATCTTATAGCAATAACTGCTTCATATTACTTTGTCAAACGATAAGACGACATGGAATGATGCATGGAGCTTTTCATTACTTTATTTTAAATGTATGCATTCGTTTAGAATAATTTATTTATTTATCTTATTATGAACACTAACAAGAAACACAGAAATATATCATATCTAAAAAATATCGTAAATGTAATCTTTTATTACAAGTGTTCCACACAATACGGCAAAATTTAACATAAGTTAACTGAAACACACGTTACGTCACTTAACTTTTCGCCAAAATATGCTAAAATTAGAAATTCTTAAGCCACAATAATAACAGCATTCCTTTTCTTTCCAACGCCATATATTTTTATTAAATAACTACCTACTTCATTTTACAAGTAGCATTTGTCTAAATCACTCATTTAAATAATGAGATTTTTTTTTGTCGACATCATTATTACTAATACTTATTCAAAGAAATTAAAGCAATATTACTATTACACAAGTTTCTATTTTTACCAATTTCACTATAAGTTAATCTTAAAAAAATATTTTTTTCTACCCACAGTAACTCTTAATCTTAAATAACTCATTACTTCTTATTTTTAACGCTAAGCATAATCGTATCATTAATTGTGAATCGTCAAAGTATAACCCTGACCAAATACGTCCAATTAATAATTTTCAATTAAATAATAACGCTAAGTACGCTTATTTTGCACGGCAAGAGAGTAGCCCTCGCCACGTGCACCACAAGATACACTTTTAACGTTATTAACCAAATTATATCGTTTTATAACTACTTCGTAATTCATCTGTGTCACATTATTAAAGAGTAGCCTTAAATCAAATGTTCTACAAGATACAAATACTATAAGTTTCACTAACCAACACTTATAATGCGGTATAATAAAACAATTTATATTATAAACTCTCTCTTGAACTTATTAATAGGTTAATAAAAATTACAGAATAGCCTTAATTAAATATTTCACTGCATACGAGCGTTTGAAGTTACAAGCTATGAACATGTACGTTACATAAAACCTTAAATCAATATAATCATCTTTAAGAAAAGAAAAAAAAAGATTGGCAAAGTTTCATACCCACTTCTGAAGCTGTAAACTCTGCGACAGGATGATCTTCCAATTACACGTTTTTACACAATAAATAATATGTATTCTTCTATTCTTATTATAATTATATATGCCACAGCAAATATTACCAGCAATACTTTCAACAGCAATTATATTAGACAATCTATACTGTCCGAAGTAATGAATCGAAATGTGTCACTCACCGATTAAACAGAACTTATAAAACCTTATCCCACCCATTTTACAGCGCCATCAGGTAGTCAATACAACTCCCAATAAAGTAAATTGATAATAGAATAGAAATAGTCAATACCAGTCCATATTCATTATCCATTAAATACATAGAAGTTAACAATAGATAGTCACTTTGATGTCAATATTCTCTTTTTATGGTATATCCTAAATGTATACAAAATATTAAGGAAGCTGAAAAATGATATCATCTTATTCAAATAAGGCAAGGAAAAAGTTGGCATTTGAAACCATTTACAAAAATATTTAATAAAATGTAACCTCACTTCATTCTAAATAAATCCTTTTTGTTAGATTCAACCGCCAGTCGAGTGTCCTAATAACTGTCATACAGATTTAATATCACATATTCCGTTTTGTACGGGCTTCACCGCAAGGCAATTTCCTTCCTTAAATTGTATTTCGACGAATACGCGTCAACTAAATACATATGTGACCTGAAAGACAAATTTTATTTATGTTTTCTCCATCTAAAATATACGTTATTTATGACGGTCGTTGATTTCCATATTTCTTGATATCGTTATCATTATGTAACGTACTTTCTCGCGCTTTCTTTACCGGAACGTGATTCCTCAGTCCAGCAAAGATTGTGTGTGTTAATAAATTTTAATGCCGCGAGTTTTAATGTCATAACCATTCTATATTTATTTAATTAATCAATGTTTAGTACCAAATTTATTCAGAGGCCATATTAATGTTTTCATTCTTAACGTTTTTCAAATTTGTTAGTGATTATAAGAACATAATAATGTTGAACACAAAGAAACAATTATAAATGAAAAATAAAATCACAAATATTAGATTTATTAATGAATATTTTAACCATATCTACCAATATGCAAGTACTGAAATCTCTCTTTTTAGTATTGTAGAGAATCGATATCCCTACAAAACAACACAAAACAAAAAAATATGTTAAGCTCTATGTAGAGTCAAATTATTTTAAATTTCATAGCACAAATATCAAATATTTTCTCTACCAATAATCATTAATATTATTATATTAAATACAGAAATTCATAAAGAAGATATCGTCATTTTAATGAGCTTGTTATAGCAGCAGCAAATAAATGCAGGCGACTTATGAATCTTACTTCAAAGGTCTTTGAATAGTCGTACTTCTCAAGCGTTCTTCAGCCTAGCAAAATTAAAACTTAGTTATATTCTTCATACATTTAATTAAAGAAGTAAAAATATGCAATAATTTATCTTGTACTAAATTGTTGTTATGCATTATAGTTACTAATGTGAAATGAACTATGTTAACGATGTACAATTTACTTTGCGTCTTTAGCGTTGATTTTTTTTTAATTTTATTAATTACCCGATTCCAGTTACAACGATGGAATCTCACTGAACCTTGCCTTCTTCATACAAGCTATTATTGAGCTCAAATGTGTGAGCACAAGTATGCTTTCAATTTTCAAAGTCCAGCATGACGAACATAATTCCCACTTGTGATGAAATCGACTTGACATGCTCTCTGAATTGCTGTGGTGAGACACCATAGAGTTCCCAAATACAGGCTACA
Source organism: Boloria selene (assembly GCA_905231865.2). NCBI lineage: Eukaryota > Metazoa > Arthropoda > Insecta > Lepidoptera > Nymphalidae > Boloria > Boloria selene. The sequence goes on from HG993141.1 coordinate 8,099,517, forward strand.
ACCGGAGAAAAATTCTATCGGCTGCCGTAACTCGTACACAAACACGATTTAGCATAAAGAAAACAAAAGAACATTTGAAAAATAGAAATATACAATATGAATATCAAATTGTATTAAAAGAAAGATATAACACGGCACATTGACTCCTGAATTTATATTACAAAGCAAAGATAGAAAGAGGTCATAAAATATTGAGTCTTATCGCACAAAATCCTTTTAGATATCAGAATGAATTTCATCTTTTCAGAGTTTATATGTAACCGTTTGACAAGCGACTGTGACTCGTATTACTGGTACTCGTTGTTACCGTCTCACCGGTAACCTGACATGCCAAGTGCACACTGAATCGCAACTTCCGTACAATAATCACTATGTAGTAAGTGCGGTCTTTTAAAGCACTTTCCAAAAATTTTATTTGTTTTAAAATATTTATATAACGCATTTTTATTATTAACTACTAGTATATGATTCAGATATAATGTATTGAGAATTAAAGATAATACAATTAATAGGAGAATAAAGTACTCATAATAAGCCAATGTAACAAAAACAGAATAAGATTTTGTAAAACAGGTACGACTGTGTGTAATAAATATAATAAAAAGAAAAGTGCTATACAACTTGAAACGATTATATTATTACAAGAACATGTCCATGCTACACTTATTACTTTTAATCACAGAGCAGGTGAGTGTTATTTGTCAATCCGTGCTTTTAATAATAGTACAAATTATGTAGAAATGAAGCTAACTGGGATATTATAATTTGACTGACGACATGTTGACAAGGAAAAGCTCCCTCTGTATAATTTATTTTCCTCCTCCTTTTAAATATTACGAGTTCGAATACTTCGTAAAGTCTGCTAAAATGTAAATAATATTACAAGGCAAAACTTTTAAAAGATTCAACATCTTAAAATTTTTTGAGCAAACATTTTCAAGGTCCAAAGATATGCAATTTAATTTAATAGAAATCAAAAGTTAAGACTGTTTCGCCAGTGGTATACTAAAATAATTTTTAGAGATCTCAGTATTTACTGCAAAATTTTTAAGGTTTTTTTGTTAAAATCATGGATATAATTAGAAAATAGTTGTATAACATGATATAATTATATTGATTAATGTATTTCACTTTTAATTTTCATCTAAATACCATTGCGAACAACCGAACCATATAGGTTCTACGCCTGGAAAATTTGGAAAATTTAAATTCAACCAATCGGGTTAATGCGGTCGTTCTATCAAAGAAATAGACCGCCTGAAATTACTTCTTCGCTTAAACGTGTTCCTTAACTAGCATATTATGTTACGTTCTATTAGAACTTTGAATCCTTGATGTGATAAGTTAATTCATTGCTAAATTACATTTTAAAAATAAGAATATTATTACGGTGTATTTTCTTATTAAATAAAAAATATATACTAAATACTAAAATTAACTTGTAGAACACAATTTATTGTCATTTAGCAATTTTCGTCCTTTTATTTCCCGCTTCGATCATCGTTCATCGCTAACAGTAATGTAATAAAATATGTTAACCGCAATACATGACCTGGAACTGGAAAATTATTTCTAAATATTACGAAGTTGTAAAGATTCAAACCTATAGTACGATAATAATGATAGAATGAACTTCCTTTATTATATTATAATAATAAAAAGTAAAAGAAGATAATGAAAGCATGTTTAAAACCAATTAATCATATCGAACATTTATTTATTCATTGAAAACATGCAATAAAGTGTCATATTTGTTTTGACGTTTAGTAATAAATAATGAGTCTGTACGTCTTGTTTGTATTGCTACTCGTACAATTGATCACCTATTTCGTGATTGTTATAGATAATATCCTTAGTAGAAATAGGGTAAGTTGATTGATGTGGTGGAACTAAGTATAAGATGCTGAAACATCTGAGCGTAATATAATAATCGAGGCTCTATAACGTAACTAAAACACTTACGTGATATTCTATTAAATTAAATCACTCTACATTATAAACAATTAAGGCCACCTGTATGAAAATTTGATAGTTTTTAAGTTGATTAAAACTTTTAACTTAAAAGTATTAAAGTCAAAAATTGAATTACACATTGAAAAGGACTGTATACGAATTTAAATGTAAGCAATTAAAGTTTATATATTTAAAATACCATTTCAAGATGAACTTGTCATGACTATAGCGCCTTGGAATTTGGCTATTCTTATTCAAATGAGAGGAACCGATTCTAACAAGAGGGACTGTGTGGATCAGATAAGATTAGTATGAGAGCTCTTTAAGAGTGCCAATGATTATTTAGGAGTAAAAGGTTTTTTTTTAATTTAGAAATTAAGATTTTATTCAAGTTTTGAAAATTATTTGAAACGATGATCATGTTATTTCTAAAAATTCATAATGCATTTTGATTACTGAGTTGAATTCGTGTGATCATAACCTAATCTTATATTAATTTAAAATATCTTGGGACATTATAAAACGTTTAAATCAAATCAAAAATTTTGGAAGCTATATTAAACTATAAGTATTAGCCTTCTTTTGAATGCGCGTATTCGTAGAATATAAGTTTACTTACATAAGCCAAACTTTGTATGTTAAGGATGAATATATAGCAACGATCAAAGCTAGAACAAACATTATATAGTAGTACGTACATGCATAATATTTATTTTGACAAAACTGCTTAATTTATATTTTTTCGAAACATTTTTAGTCGAATTTAAATAAAAAAACACTGTAATATTTTTAAGGAAAACTTTTCTTTTCAAACTCTTCGTTTGCATAACACTTGCCGAAAATTGAATATAGCAAGTGAAGAGGCAAATTAACATTGAATATAGTACACTTCATCTCAGCCATTCTTATTTAAATGAGTGTGGAATATTGGTATAATAGATGTGTGATCTAAACCCAAACTAGAATAAGACAGACACAGCACATTTCAATAGTGTTTGAAATTAAATAGAACTGCCAATATCAGAAACAAACTTTTATTAATACTTAACTATTTATGTTTATCTTATAAACGTTTACAATAAATTTAAAGCTATTTCATCTAAAAAGGTCTTAAATTAGCATTTTTAACGGAATACCCAAATAGTATAACATTAAGCCATTCTACGAAAAAAATCTAGCAAATTATTCCCACTGACGACTTTCCGTTTATTTTCTGTTGTATTTCTTGGCGTTTTTGTAAGCACTTACGTAAGGGAAATGTGTATCTAGTATATCTTTAATTTGATCGTTCCCTACACATACACGCACGTTATGTAGATTGCTTCTTACGAATAAGCCTTAGTGCCTAAGAGCGTGGTATCACGCGACGGTCATTTGTTTAAGCTTTTTCATTTCCGTGCACTCTATGACTTAGTGACAAAATAACTGTGGCCTTGTTCATTCTAAATTATTTATATTAATATGGTACTAGCAATACAACAATGATCAATTTTGTGTTTTTATCAGTGATTAATTACCTTAATAAAAACCAAATATGTTTTATGGTGAATGTTTATAGCAATTATTGTTAGCCTTTTTGGGCAAATGTATACATAACAAAAAATAAAACCAGATACAAAAAGCTCAAAGTTATGTGTTCAATATAACATTACAAGTTATGTAGGACGGCGCGATATAAATAATTGAGAATATAAGGGTTTCGTTGCAAACTGTTCTCGAGACAAACATATTATATTTCTTCTTATGACCGAAGGAAATCACGCAATGATCCGCACGAATACTAAGTATAAACAGACACAGCGTAATAACGAAAATTTACATTAGGCTGGCTTAATGTCGCAGAGCAATCTCATTCGGGTAAGGAAACTGGGTGAACGTCGACCAGCCTACTTTGACCCGTCAAATACATGTTTGTTGATAATGTGGGACTAATTGCGCAGCTCTTTCTTGATGGTTTCGCAACGTCACTTGCGATGCTGGCACGATAGACTAACAAAGACAAATGTGCCGCATATCTTGATGCCACAACCTTGACATTCTTATATTGTTTAAAGTTTTTATATGCGAGAGCTTTTACGCTTTAATTGCTTAGTCGTTAGTTAATATTGAAATTTATTGTGCTTCGTTTCTGTAAGTTTATGTTGTTGGCGTTTCTATGTTTTAACTTTACTTTAATACTGCAAGTTCTTAGAAATTTAACCAAAGGATATAATAAAATGAATTTAATAACAAAGAAAATGAATTAAATTAAGATATTTAAAAAAAATCATTTTATGTACTAAGATTTCTTCTTAATCTTAATTTAAATTTTAAATAAGAAAATTAATACAGTATTTATTGCATACTTTTTCATTTATATAAAACTACTTAGTACGTCTATATTAATGTATTTAGTAAGTACTTTAATTTTGTATTTATTAAACAAGCAGTGCATGATAACGAAACTGAACCCTTGTTTTCATATTTTTGCTTTCGTTTTAGCAGAAAATATCATAAATATATATTTGTTCCTTACAATATAAGCCTTACCAGGTTCCTCAAATATTGTGACAAGTGAAATTACCATACTAGTATTGTGACTTCTCGAAAACGTATTACCTACTATGAAAAGTTTCTCACGAAGAAATTGAATGGGCGTAATTTACGAGTAGTTCAACAAATATGCCTAAAAACTAAACTTAGAAAATATGGAAAAAAAAAGTTACTTAGCAACGTTTGTCTTATTATTAAGATATATTTACCTATTGATTGTTGAATAAAAATAATAAGCAAAAGGAGTAAGGTTGATGTATTTTTCCAACAGTAGGTAATTTAACAGAGGTATAAAATCAAATATATCTGACATCCCTCGTATATTAATTAAGTTTAAAGGGATAACTTATCATATATTTTTTTCAAAGTGCTCATTTACGTTCTGTAAAAATTAATAAAAAGACAAGTGGGTGATTATATAAATAATTATATGAAATATGACCTGAACTAACATTCAAAATTTAAATTCTAGTTAATATAATACGTATTAGTAAGATAAGGGATGTAATTCTCTTACGAACAATATAGCATTGTAACTTAAGTAGGCATCTGGCAATGTTCCAGTAGAAGTAGAATTAAACACTTATCTAATATAGCACACCTAATATACTCTAATGCTTACAACTTTATGACCATTTTATATAATGGTTGCGAAAACATTGAGCTCTATATTTCTAAGTAGAGTTTCCTAAAACTCATCATCATCAACCTTCAAAACTCGTTATGTTGTCGGTTGGCAGTTATTATCAGCAATTACAATCAATTTATTTTGTTACAATTAAATTTAATTCAGTTATAATAACATTGATGTAAAAAGATATATAATGTTTTTTTTCAAGCTCTTACACATATTATATTAGTTATATTACGTACATATGTAGTGTTTAAATGTGTAATTGATAAGTTTATTAAAGATATCTGATACCATTAAAATGGATACATAAAGGTACATAATTTGTTTTTTTTTATGTAAATACTTAGTGCAAATAAACATAAAAATAAATTAGCACGGCAACTATAGTTATATACGAGTATACTAGTAATTGCAATAGCAATATAAAAGAGAAACATTATAGTGTAGAGCGAATACTGAATAAATATTTCCTGATATTAAAATTTATTAGTGTTATTATTTTGAGAGACATTACATCCTATTTAAATAATAAATAAAGCACAAATCTTTCTAAGTCCAATTATAATTTACTATGTATTTACTATACTATATTGTTATTATTATAAAGGTCATATGGTGACTAATACTATATCTGGAAACCATGCAACTGTTTTCCAATGTTTTCAGCTTTAATCCAAGAGAGGTATGAATGCTAAATTGGCCATGAATTCAGGTAATTCAATTAAGAACATGACATAAAACCTATTTTTGCACGCAAAGCGTATTTAATTCTATTTCGGAATTCTTACAAATACTATTTTAATAACGCGATTAGGAATATGAAAATCTTTTTCACTATAACACTGTAAAGGGTTTTAAAGGAAAATTATTGTATATAGAAGTAGCTACAGTTTTCGTTTTACGCAGGTTTTAACGATGCCTCACACGTCGTTTCGGAACTCGGAAATTAACTATCCGATACCAAGGCAATTCCCACAAGAACCACTAATTGAATTTACTGGATGAAAAGCAGCCATTATAACTCTTAAGCCCGTAAACTATGTAAATAATATACGGTATTTAAAAATTCAATTTCACTTTCTTAGTAACAAAAAAAGCTTTGTTTTCTGCTAAAATTATACTTGAAAATATCTATAAACAAAATGGATGATGAGCTGTATAATAAATAGAACAAGTAATTAATGTATGCTAGCAATAGTGGCTAGAATGATAGCTACAATAACATGATTTCTTGGGCCAAAAAATTCAGCCTACCTGTGACCAGTAGAGCTATAATAGGGATAAAGATAAAATAAGGAGTAGTTTTAACTAAGTTAATTTATTTTTCTTGTAGTCAATGAATAAATAATATAAAAAATGCAAATATGGCATAAGTCGAAATATACTTAAAGTACTGATTGAAAGCCTAATTAGTATAATCTAGCCTATTTACTTCGTATGGCCATTTTCCGTTTTAAAATTAACTCATTAATCTCTCTTGTATGGCAATGACTTGATAGTGAACCGACACACCATTGCTTTGATGGTATATTTAAGATTTATGCAAATGTAAAAGAGAAATTGATTAAAAAAATATTTTATAATAAACAATCATCATCAATCACTAAATTAGCTATTCTCTCTTATTCTTACTGAATTTCGTGGCTGTCATTATAAATTAAATAAAATCAATTTTTTTAATTGAATTCATCAAATAGCTTAAATAGATAAAGACCAAAGCAAGCCTTATATCTAGTTTTATTATAAAAAAATGTTACTGATGATAAATCGTTTATATTGTTATTCAAATCGAAAGAAGCATTTACATACGACCAAAATAAGGTTGCGTTTTATAGATCGTTACATCCGAATAGCCCTATGAAAATGTTACGCTCTGCAATATTCCTTAAAATAAGAATACCTAAGCAGTAAAACGTTTTCAACAATCGTGGCAATAAATTATTATTATCTCTTAAACCTTCTCTCTTTAAACTATTAAACATAACAGTAGGTAACTAAAAATCATTATTAAAGGACTTTACCCGAACGGTAAAATTATGATAAATTATTGAACACAAACCGCCTACAGACGCTATTTACATATTTTTTGTATTTCATTTCATAGTCCATTAATTGCTGTCCGATCTCATAACAAATCAATATTTCAACTCTCAGGTCACAGAATGAAATTCTGAGTTGAAGAAAAAAGGCGGAATAGGCCATTACCATATTTTTATACGGAGAAAACAATCAGAAAGTCGAATGCCTGACCCGAGTGCGGTATGCGATAAACATACATATTTATATGAAACAAGTTAGAGAAATCGTGTGGTCTCAGAGTGGTGACCGTTTGACCTTGACATTTGTAAGGCAGGTGGAACATCCGCCTGAGCCTCTATACCCGTATTTTCACTTTTCTATCAGCTTCACTATCGAACTTAAGATCAAGCATTACGAAAACAATTCTAATAATAATTATTTGTTGTTTCTTTTAATTTTATTTATAAAACTTTAACGCTCTAACATTATACTTACATTAAAGATAATTTAAGCTGTCTCTTCACAATTTTCTTGAGTTATCCTTTGTTTCGTTATCAAATTGCTACAATTAATTTAAATTTATAAATTTGCGGTAGAGTATTTATTTTCATCACGAAGTCCAATGTTTATAATATTCTCTTGTAATAATTTAACCCCTTTTAAGTGGAATATTCGTGCGAATCATAATTATAATTTCTAGAGCAAATATATTTTATCAAACAAAGTACCTCATTAGTTTTCATACAACTGTATATTCGTCGGTATTTTCAGAAACTCTAAGCATAAAATTAAACATATAAAGAACTCTAATATTTAACTCTAAACTTCTAACATTACATAATAAAATACCTCTGTCGTAGTCTTAGCTCGAAGTGTATAATTTTATAACTTTATTTTCCTCTCAATAAGGTCGCAATGGCCTCCGCTATCCCTTTCACTTGTATCATAATAATATACATATATATTAGAAATCAGGGAGAGTTGTATACGAAGTCAAATATAATGATATATGCATAAACAAAAAATGTGTGTTTTAAAATTTTTGAGTGCTACTTTTGAAATCTTTTACTTAGTTTGATACAATATAAGTATTTTGACGTTTAAATATTAGAGGTATTATAATTAACTAGCGACATATAAATTTTGTTGACAAAATCTTATAGGGATTTAATATTTTAAAAACAAAATTTAATATTGAAACTTTTAAAACGAAGTAACTTTTATGATAGAGATTCATGAGAGAATTATGGGCAAAGTAACAATATTTATCTCTCGCATGTCAAAAGTTTTAAGTGTATGTTAAAATTGGGAGTTCTTACCTTGTATATTCCATCTACGAGTTTGGTGAGCTCTTCTGTCTCCATTGCGAATGAGTTTCCGTAAACCAATTACAAAAACAGCGAAAAGTTACACTTGGTAATTCATCAGGCCAAAGTTTTCACACGAAAAATGATTTAAACATCATCAACACAAAATTCACATTTCATTGCACTACAATCCGAGATTTGAATTTACTCACTACACTTAAGATAACACTACCGACGACATCTGGAACAAGAAAAAAGTATTTAAGTAATATTATAATACAAGTAAAATTAAAGTCCATGTTTTCATAAAGACAATGGAATACAAGTATATTTTAACGTTCAATTATACAATTAAAACATCACAATATTTTAATTTGAAAATAAAAAATAATAAAGAGATATTAAAATAAACGTAGTGCGAAATTGTAACTTAGTTTCACACCTGTTCTCGATTAATATCGCGACGTGCGTCTACCGCGGAGGAAGCGAGTGGAATCACTATCGCTCGACTCAAAGGTATCTCTGCGAAGTGTTTGGTAACACAGTGGCTGTATATAAGCCGTTGGCGTCTAAACCTTTGTACTGTTAGGTACTTAATTGTTTAGATATATTGGTATTTAGGCTAGTAATTTCGCCATTTTAAGGTTAACGGCCCACATCTGCTTTTTTCATCTATAGGCGTCAATATTTTTCTTTATATCACCGTTATATTGATAGAGTAAGCATAGCTAAAAGCATTTTTGCACAACAGCGCATTAACATAAATTGTTTGTGCAAATAGCTTTTGGCAAAGTATTTATGTGTATTATTTGTTAATACTACGAAATTGTATAAACTATAACGTATAGAAAACATTTCGTGAGTTGCAACGTCGTGACGTAAAATATTATTAAGCTCGTTACGAAATATTGTCAATGCCACAAGAGTAATTGGCTACATAAATGTTAGCGAGCAATTTGCGGCAAGTGTTGCCTACGAAATTATATGAACGGAATTGATATTGATAGCTTTTGCATATTATATAAACTATACCAGTGAAGTAAAAATGCGTCGGCGAAGAAATCAACATACTTTTATGTAAACATATGTCACAAGCTTTCTAAATTCACGCCATTTGTATCTATTTAACGCAAATACCTTCAAAACTGCCTAACTAAATGTACGATGTTGGTGCATTTACATAATCTCGCGAGAGATGCACTTGGTTGATGCTAATCGTATGCATAGCTCGACGCGACGCCTTAGTTCATTAAATACGAATAATAATTCTCATCCAATGTTTGGTAAGAGTGAATTAGTTATAAACTTGTTGCTTAATTAAAGTTACTCTCTGTAAAGCTCAGTTCCGACAAACATTATCTAAGTTATTTGAGTTATATCAACGATATAAATATTTATTTTGACCGACTACAACAGTATCTATATATGTAATAAGGGTATTAATGTATTATGCCACTTTTTGAGAGATAGGTTTTAAAAGGAAGCTTAATTTAAGGTAGCTTATCTTAATTATTATTTTTAAATATACATTACTTCGTTAATATAAGTATTTTTAATATATCAAATACTATATTTATTTGATGATTATATTATAATATTATATTTAAATTCAAAACATTTTGTCTAAGCTAAACAATTTTATTAATGCTAACGTTAATAACGTAGGTATAAGTCAGCTTATTCAAAATACATAAAAAAAACATATGTTACATATAGAGATACGTTTCTAAATATTGGCTCCGAATGTTATACAACTTTGGTGGAAATTCCGTATGCATCTAAAGGCACCAGAAAAAAAAAAGATTTTTTTACTTAGGACTCTTGACTTTTAAGCGTATTGTATATATAAACATGGATAAGTCAATAGTTCAAAATAATATCTTGTTCTTTCTCACAATTCTTCTTGTCACAATTTATACATAAATTTTAATAACTTCTTCCTAAATCATAGAACAGAGGAAATAAAACACAGTCTCAGCGAATCTCTAACTCTATTTCCAACCAGTGAGATTTGCGTCGCTATAATCCCTCTATACCTTGCATGTGCATCCACACGGGACAATACCGAGTAAAGTACACTTACTTCTTTCTGTCTCCCTAAAGCCTAAAGATACTAGTATTCGACTACTTATTTCAATTTCAACTTGTTTAGCCCGGATTGAGTTTACTGTATCTGAATTTATACTAAGCTGTTATACAACACAGATTTCCAAAGTGCAAATCGAAACAGTTTCTCAATCTATGAAGTCTCATAATATTTTGTAGCCAAAGCCAAATTGTTTTAAAGTGTCCGTTCATTTTAAAAGTTTTCAATCTCGATTGTCTTTTGAATTGGAACAATTTGATTTTCATATCAGGGTTTATACGACAGTTTTGTAGTTGCTTGCCAAACGTCCTAGGTTCGTGTAGTGCGAGTTAGCGCAAAATGCATAGAGTTGACGGTTCAGCATGACGTTGTTCTGCTGACGAATCTTGTTACTGTGAATGCAGTATAAGACTACACACTGTAACTGAATATTCATATTTACATTCTTGCTTCAATGCGACGTTACTTAGGTAAATCAAATTGTTATATTATTTTCCAGCTACAGGGAATTTTCCTTTTGTACTCGACCCTAGATTAAATGCAAATTTTATATGTATAAATTGTACGTAAAATAACATTTATCTTACTATACCTACTCTAAAATAAAAGAAACGGTAGTATATATTGGCTCAAAAGGTTCAAATATCTTAAATTCTTAAATATTTACATATTTTGTAAGTGAAAGTTATGCTTACGTAATCTAAGTTATAGACTCTCTTTTAGTTTCGATGTTATTTTTACTCCTACATATAAATTGCAGCATAAGCTTTATATTAAGAAATTCATTAATTTTCAAAATGTATTACAGTTAATTTAGTACCGACAGAAAAATCAATATAAGGCAGACTACACATGAGCTACGACGCTGTCCGATAGTCTGACAGTCTGCGCGGTGGGAATCCGTCATCTGTCAACCACACTTGTGGACTTACCACTAATGAGATTCCGATACACTCATGGGAAATATCCTGTAGTGTACTTATGCATAATCCGTCATCGAAATGACGGGACTTTGTTTCAATCATTGAATTGATCGATACTGTTTGCTCTTTTATCCTTTTAACAATGACTACTTAATGTGATTATTCTCAAAAAATAAAACTCTTTTGTTTGTTGGAAAAATAATAAAATTTGTTGTACCACAATGAAACTGTACATTTTATAATTACTTAGGTACTTCATAAATGGCAATACAAAGACTGATTCATAGTTCATAATAGGTTTATTGAATGCTTTTATAGAAATTATAATATTATAAATGCAAAAATACGAAATCATAAAAAACGAACTCTAACACTAAATTGTCTGGGATAGTTCGGTCAACAAAAACCAATTGCCTTTTACCAAAATCTGAATGAGCACTCACGACCGCGCCTCCATTGAACACTTTAATCTGTGTAGGGGGAGACCGATTCGTATTACTTGCCACAGATTGTTAGATTGCGTGTGTGCTAGTGACAATCATAATTGTATAGTTTGGTTTTTCACTATGTTTTCTTTCTAAACTTTAAAGCGTTAAATTCATCATTTGATGTACCAAAATAAAATCTATAAATTATTATATAATAAAATAAGCAATTGTTTAGTTACACTGTTAGCAAATCGTTAAATTTAAAAACTAAGAAGCGGGATCAAGCCCAGATTGAGAAGTAAAATATCTTGAAGTAACTTGCATTTGTATATGCTTTGCTTTCACCATCTTCTCATCTTAAACTAAACAATTCTATGAATAAAGTCGTGGTTAACGCAATATTCATAAAAACACCTATTTACCTTAAGGGGCCAAGAAATGATCCACTTACACGGTACTTACAAGGCTTGTAACAAACTCGCCATTTCATCTTAAAAGAATGATTTAGACTTCAATAGAATAAAAAGTAAAAAATATGGGATTTAGGTTACTTAATCAGATATTTTGATATCAATTACAAATTGTATTTATAGCCTACCTTATCAGAATGTATTGTTCATCAAGAGATGAATAAAAATGTATATAAATAAAATTGTAAAATGTGTAGTTCTATAATAACTAATTGCCTTTCTGTAAACTTTGACGTCCCAGTGTCGTACCTCTATGGGTCTAATCCGTGCAGGAGGGGTCGAGTCATTAGCCGCCGCTGATTGCTACAGTTTACCGGAAATCCGACGTGCGTGCGAGTGACATCCGAAATAGTATTGGAATATTCACTTGCTTTTATTGCGTAAAAGTGGTCACGACTGAGAGGTCCCTTTCATTATTCACTTATACTTTGTAAATTTTCAAAGGATGTCGTAAAAGGCTACGTATTTTCCTTTTTCATATAAACCATTTGATATATTACCATGAATTCATCAAAATAGTAGATAAGACATTATTATTAAACATACACATTATATGTTTAGTGTTTTGTTTCCACATATCCTTTATATACTTACATTATAAATATGTGTGTGTTTGTTTCTTTTACGTAATGTATATTTTAAGTTTATCCTATTATGCCCTGGATAGTACCACGGGGAAAAGACCTCTTTGTGACAGTCTGTATGACAGTAATCTACGCGATTTCTTAAAGGCTATTGCTGCTATGACAACAAAGCCGAACATTGTTCGTGTCCCTATTTCCGTATATTTCAATACGAATCCGTCTCTGGAAGAAGTTAGAAGAATAAAAGCGTCTTTGTACTCTCTAATATAGGTTCTAAATAAAATAAAGTAATAGCCTATCTATTGCTACAGAGGTAAAGAAAGTGTAACACAGCAAAAACCATTTATCGTTCGAATCTTTTGTGCTTTTGTGCATTATTATTCCTTTGATATTAAAAGCTGGATTTATTCATCTTATTTTATATAAAGTTTTGTTTGTGTTGACGGTATTATATTCTATTTTATATTTAGGAAGCTTAGACAACTCTACATTCGACGACGAGTATAATAATATTAGTGTTATAATTTTTATATATGAGGTGTATATATAAAACGGAACTATACTAAACAAACAAAAAATTTGGGGATGTTGACATTTAGAAATAAAACTAAACATAATATGAATCCTAATACTTTACTCATACAAACTTAAAGTTAAACTAGGTAAATATACGTATGTATGCGATCATAATTCTTCGCTATTACTTATTTTATCTACGTAGACTAATTAAATTTAAGTGATAAAGATAAAATTTAAGTGTCTTTATCGGCAAACTAACAGCTTAATATAAATAGATGTGAAATTATAACACATCATACTAAAAATATAAATTTTCTAGTTTATGTCTGTTTCTATTTGCCTATTTGTTGGTTACGACTAATCTTCAAAACGGCTTAACTGATTTTGTCGCGAGTTTTACTGGGAGATGTCAGATGTCATAACAAGTGAATTAAGCCTTTATTCTAGCAAAAAATAGGGCTCCACTAAAAAATTAAACGTTCCCAGGGACGCACCCGATTGAAGCGAGACTAAGTTTTTAGTTCAGAATTAGCTCAAGTGAAAACATACTTATAGTGCACAATAAATATGTTGGAATTTATAATAATTAATAACAATACATGTTGTCTCTGAGATAAGTAATGTTTTATTTTACGTTATAAAGTAGTTCTCGTAAGAAGTGAGCTTTCAAATTAGTGTCATGTGAATAATGCAAGGACAGCAACCTGCGTTCTTACGAAACGTGACATGTTCATAGTACATAAGAAACAAAAATTATATAAACTATTATAATTATACTCAGATACAGATTACATACAATAAATTATTAAATACTAGTCATTGCCAGTGGGTCTGCTGCAGTTATACCTTGATAAAAATGATCTATAGGGGGAATGCCATAAGGCATCAACTTTCATTTCATACCACGTGTTTACCCTTTATAGATATCTCATATCGGTTTAATAAGCTTTGTAATATTTTTTGCCGTATATACATTATTCACAGTTCGTCGATAGTTATCGTGAGATATATTGAAACAATTTGTACGCGCTCTGATATTTACACACTTATCTTTGCCACTTCCTTCTCAAATTGTTAGAATATAATAATTTGTATAAAATTTACTAAATAACCTAGATGTATTCATAAAGTATTTTTATATACCTAACTATGATAGCTTTTAATTGTTTAGAGAAGCGAAAAATCATGCATTTACTGTTAGGAAATACTACATAGAGACTGCAAATAAATATCCTATTACTTATAAAGTAGTATATCCTATTAATTATATATAACTCGTTTCTTGTATAAAAGATATAAAAAGTAAATGCATTCGTATAAGATTAATAGCATTTCCTTAAAACGAGTACATTTTCCGTTTCTAAGAAAATAAACGCAGGAAATTGAAATCGAATCGAGTTTACTTATTTTAAAATACGAGTGGTTTCAATGTATTTATTTAATATAATCTTAGTTTTTAATTTTATTTCATACCCGTTTTCCCTGATTTCCGATTATTAAAAAAATATCAAATACATAATAAATGGTACATGGTTCATGCATATGCATAAGTTTTTATAATAAACTTAGAATATACCTGGTGTAAAAGCGTGTTTATCTATAAAATAGTCCAGAATCTAGAGTCTAGACCTGTGCAATTCACAAATTAATATTTACTAAACTTTTTAACTAAAACGGCATCAACCCCCGATGTGATACTATTGCTCAATTGGCGAGAAATTGCGACGGGAGTAAGCTTGCGGAAAATTGGCGATATCGTTAATATTCACCCGAAACCGGTGGCTCACGTGGCGACTACAAATAACGAGAAGACAGCCCCATAGATTTATGTTCTGTCGTTTTAAGTGATATATACGCAGGGCCTGAGATATCGACGTATCTCAAGTAACTGTTTATAGTTAACCAGCGAGATCTTTATAGATAACTGCATAAATTGATCTTATTATCTTTCTAACAAAGAAGCTAATAACGTATTAAGTGGGGTAATTGTGACTGTGAATATTAATAATAATAAATATAATAAATTCGTTGGAACATTATTACGCACAGCGCCATCTAGTTACGTGGTGGTAAGCTACAAAGCTTGTGTTACGGATACCAGATAGTTGATTTACTAGAAATTATATACATATTATAAATATAAACATCCATGACTGGAGCACAAACATCCGAGTTTAACAAATGAATGCTCCCAGCGGGACTCGAACACGCGACCGCTGGCGTAAGAAAGTTGGGTGTATAGGTGTGGTTACTACAAACTGCGCCGAACGTGTCGTTATTGACCGTTGATATTACTATTAAATTAAATCATGTAAATGTTTCAATTAAAGTGACCGTTAAAATAACTAAAGGGATGCATGCGAACATAGGATAAATGTAATGAAACACTTAGTAAATGAGCAAAATAAATAAAATTGAATTTACGGGTATGTTTGATTTTTATTATCCATTGTCATTCACCCAATAAAAGTTTATTCTGGCTCTTGTTTATAAAAACAGAAATATTCCTTACCTATTTTGTCATAGTTTATTCTTTATTCGTAACATATTTCATTCTTTCAGACTATCCATGAAACTGTTTGAATTAGCAAGAGTCTATTAATATTGAAAGCTTCAACACAAAATTAATATTTTTTTATTAAAATATTAAGCTCTACATTAAAATATTAAGCTTCGCTTTATATGAAACTTCAATCTCATTGTCATTTTCAATTATTTTTTATGTATATTGTACGAAGATTAATAGCAAAATTAACTTTTTTGGGTACTAAGTTTTACAATTAATCAAACTTAAAAAGTATAAATTTTGATGTAATGCACTATATAATATAGGAATCCACTTAATGAAACATAATTTAATATTTTATTTAACTTAATAAATATTGGCAACAAGAGAAAGTAGATTCAAACATGATAAATACAGTGGCAGCCAAGCCTTACTTATTATTGACTGACGTTAAAAATTGTATACTTTGTTGTATAATTTAAGAGAACAGGAAATATATTTACGGAAGGCCCATAAATAAGCTATATCTTGACAAGTCGCTAAGAGGTTCAGGTATAAGTAACTTTTTCCTATGCGCTAAGCCGTTTCTACGGAAATGGGTGACAAAAATATTCCGGTCATGTAACAGCTCCCTTGTTAACACGCGGCGAAAGTACATAATTTTACCCTCCCACTCTTACGAAAGGATAGCTCGTGACTATTTCCTGTTCATAAAGCTACAAAAAGTAATATTATACAGTTTAAATATATGAATACCTAGTAACAAAATCTTATATAAATGTAGAAAATATTAAAAAAAGGTAAGAAAGTGTTGTTAAATGTAACTAAAAGATGACAAACATATTGAAAACTCATAAAGCTCATAAGAAAATATTATGTTTTCCTTCAATTCTAAGAAGTAAAGTAACAATACGACGCGACATCTATCTAGATGATTGTCATCTTATGAGAGGTTTTTTATATAATGTATGCCATTTCATGTCAATAGCTATTGCGTGCGAGGCCTTTCTTATCTTGTAACGACTGATGTGTCGTATGGCTTCATCTTGTTGGCAAAACGTTAACCCAAATACTAAAACTTTGTATAGTATAGTTATTAGTTATCATAAAAATGTATAAAAAATTGTTACTTATGTTTACTTATTTAGATTTTTTCTAAATGTAAAATATATATTACTATAATTTAATTAGAATTATAATTTAAATAGTTTATGTCTGCTTTTGCTGATTTTAGTGAACATTGAAAAGTGTATGTTATATGACAATTAAACTAATCCGAATAACATGTTTTTCCAATAATCATTAAAAATTGTTGTCATTTCAAATGTATTATAAAATTTAAAACATTTTGATCTCATCTACGCCGCAAAACAGGGATAATCGTCCATCAACGTTTATTGGCAGTAGCAGTAGCTTTAAATTAATGACGTAATGATGCATAAAAATTACCACTAGATTTTGTGATATGTTTATAAAATGCTGTATATTTTTTTATAATATCACAGATTACTTATTATTTCTTAGTAATTAATATGCTAAATATATTTTTATAATAGAAAAGTAATTGTAATCTCCATTAGGAATTCATAATAATATACACAGAGTTACTAATTATTCACTTTTTATCATTCACTCATACATTGATATTGATTGATGACACATTTGGCTCAGTTTGTAGAAACGACTTTCAGTGTAAGTCGCGGGTTCATGTCCAGCTGGGGACATGGATGTTTATATTTATAATATGTATGTTTTTAAAAGTTATATATGTGTAGTAATCATCTATCCGGTACCGTAACACAAGCCTAGTAGCTTAGCACGGAACTAGATGGTGCTTTGTGTAATAATGTCCCAACATAATCATTTATTTATTTTCAAAATAAACTTTAAATACATCTAGTATGAACTGGATTCTATAATCTTATTTGTTTTGAATATAATTGAATTATGTTCTTACTGAGTACTTTAAATTAAACGAAAGCACGAGAAAATGAAAATATTATAAATCTAATTAGAGAACAGATCCGCTAAATCTTTTATATGCAATGCCATTAGAAATACAATTTTCCGTTATAATAACATCTTTTCTAGAACGGCTTGCTTGATGTAACCTATTGTACACAAAGCCTGCCTTGCGTTTGTTTTCCCTCTACATAATTTAATAGATTACGTTATTTTCTCTCAAACATAATTTTAACCATCACAAAGGATGTTTTGAACATATGTACAATATATTTTATAATTGGCTGTAACTCGCGTGCCGACTAAATGGTTTGATAAAATTTTCTTATTTGTTATTTAGGTAATTTTGTTTGTTTGTTTTTTTGTTTGTTTGATTAGTTGTTTGTTTGTTTAAATGCCCTAATCTTAAGAACTAATCCGATTTAAAAAACTTTTTTTGCGCAAGTTATCCAATTTATTCTATTGGCCCGGAGAAGGCTATATATATCATCATTATAATTATAACATATAGATTTTATATCAGTTCCGTACTAAGAGACTTTTTTTAGGTTGTTATTATAAAAATACTTTTAAAAAGACATTTATTTGTATATTTACACTTATGAATGCATTTTGTTGTGGAACAAAGTTGTTAAGAGCATAAAAGTTCAAAGCTCCCGTAACTATGTGGATAAGGTTTTTCCTCATTAGACGCTCTTCCAAGCTTTAATAACGATGTGTAAGAAAGCTAACATAGCTTAAATATGACCACATACTTTCAAAGGCATTTCTTGTTTATTATTAACAGTCACGGTAATATATCCTTAAGTACGAGTAGGTTGTAATAATTTTTTACCCTTTAAAATTAAAATGTTTAACAACTTTACTAAAATTTATTTTTCTACAACTATAAATTTAAAAAAAACACACAAGTTACATTATAATTCCATGTATTATTACTCTAATAAGGAATATTTGTATTTAAATTTCAAATCTGAATACAAAGATAAAAACTATAAAACAAGTAGGTATTTATTTTTATATTTAAAGAAAAGTCAATTGACTTATTCCCCTATCCCATAAGGCATTTCACTTTCATTTATTAGCAGGGAGAATGGATCGTCGGCTATGCATTAATAGTATCGCGACCCTCTATTTTTCTTTTTGTATCGCTAAGGCTGTTAGTGACGAAGCTTTTTGTCTTTAATGTAACCATCTTGAAAAGGACTGGTGAATTAAAGAAAGTAAAGATAATGTTGGCTAATAATAATTAGTTTAAAAGGTTTAAGGTGTACTAATTAAAAGTATTTTGTGGTAGTCAAACAGCATGATTAGTAACAATTGTCCTAATTAATAACAGGTGATTATTATCTTTCTGTTATCTTTATACTGAGCTTATAAAATATTATAACAACAAAGCTTTATCATTAAACAGTGTGTAAATGAGGGAGTTTACTATTTGCATTAATTTTAGTGAAAATGAGAATGAGAGTCCTCTTTGTCGATCTAATTGCAATACGAGCATAGCCACGGGCGAATATTGATAGAATAACAAATCTCATATATTCAATGCACCAAATGACATATAAATATGTATGTTTGATTATTATACAAAACAAGTATATTCAAATCAAAACAGAATATCGAGTAAAATGAACTTGAATAACGAGTTATGACAGGGTGCATAAACTGCCAAATAACGCGTTGGTGACTATTGCAATAAAACTACCCTTATACAGTCCGGTTAAACACTGTTTATATCCATTAAGGGCTCATCCGACAAGTAACTGCTGATGATATTCCGAGCGCAGTGCAACTCGTAAGTTAGGGTTTCAAAATTTAAGTATGGAAACCACGATCTTTGTATATGTAGAGAAAAATGAACAGAACAGTAGGTACTTATCTGTGTGTTAATTAGCTACCAAAATTAAGCTCAAGAATTTTGCATGACACTACTAAAGAGCTATAGAAATAACTGATTATTTGTTTATTGGTATTCACTAATCTCTAAAACGGCTGACCTGGTGTAACGGGAATGCTTACATGGTTAAAGGATTTGGGTACAATGAACGAGGTTATTTTCCTGCGAAAATATTAATGTGGGACGGGATTTCAAAGGGATTCTAATGTTTTACTATTGGTTATATACTCGGTCCAAAATAACAAAAAAGCAAGGTAAGAGCAAAAAGAATGCAGCAAAAAGTCTTTAATCCGATTGCTTATCATTGAAATTTTCTTTCATTCTGACCTAGCCAGACATTCAGAACCAATAAATAATTCGTGGAGCGTAGATAAAGATGTATGGTGCCGCCGAGCTTTCAGCTTTCTAGATATACAAACGGAGAAAAATCATATTTATTTATTTATTTATTTATTTAGACATACATATATGTTTTCAACATTTATAAATTGACTAATATACAGTATCTGTATTATTTTATATGCACATAAATCTAGGCTTAAACCTCCACAATCCAGCTCATAGCTAAAAATACCAGTGGCTCGCATTTTTATATTGCGTTTGAATATAAAGTGGGACGATAGGATCATCGGATAAAATAAACACCAGTAATTGGTCTGTTAACCAGTATATAAACGACCGAGCAATGAAGGGTTTGATGCAACAAATCATCGTTATTCGCATACTAATTTACTACCGTTAAATATTATATTAAAGGCATAGTTTCTCCGTCTGTCTGTTTATATGCTTATATTAGTTGACAGATACACAAGCACCTACCAGTGTAACATTTAAAAACTATGAATAAAAAATCTCTGAAATTAAGCATTAGCAGTACGGCAATCCAGCCAGGTGTAAAGCCAAAAAACATTAGTAAGCAACTATCTCGGTGGGCAGTTGATTCCTGTACCTGTCTAATAGCAGAGTAAATTGAGCCACCACTTGGTTGGTGTGGTTTGCTTAGGCAGGCTTTCCATCAACGTGTTGCGGTTGAGTGCCTGAGCGACTCTATCACTTTAGACTAAAAAGTGGGAGATTCCATTCGGTCGGTACCACTGGCTTTTCAAGTCGGTTATTACCACAGAAATCAATAAAAAAAGTTAGGATAAGAGAAGACAGAATAGATCGGTAGTATTTTTATATACCTACATTAAATATTTTTCGGACGCATAACGGGCAATCATGGCCCCGGCAGACATAGGGTATATCATGAGCCGAAAACGAGCGACCGGACTAAATCGTAACTTATGTTTATAGGTGGTGTTTCGTGTTACGGTTATATTGTATACTCTACCTAAAGATGGCCATAGGATAGCAATATAGAACATTGTATGGCAAATACTTACACAATAATTTTTATATAAAATTAAGTTAATATTAATTGTTAGCTAAAATTTTTTATCATTGAACATAAAAAAAATTTTCATTATAAGAAAAACTATACTGAGAGTTTCGAAATTACGACAAATATTTTACAAACGTATAAATAATCCAACTCTCATTAATAGCATGCAAAAAATCATCTTTTTTACGTCTTAAATATCCTAATTTATAATATTAGTTTAATTTTTTGTAATAAAATAGACAATAGTACATGAATTCTTCTAAAGTTGTACTAGCATTTCCTTTTAATTTTATTAACTAATTATACAAAATATCTTATTCTAAAGGCAATAAAGTTGGTACACCATTCTTGTGTGTTTTTCTTATATTTATATTAACTTGGAAAACAACGCATCTATGATACCAGTTAACTTAGAACAAGTGACTATGTTCTTTTAGTAACTAAATTGTATGTATTTATGAAATAATTAAAAATATACTCAAATAATCTAATATTGTGTATTGTAAGCACGAAACTTTAATAATTATAATATGTGAAAATTTAATTCGTAGTTTCTTAATTTCATAAGAAAATATTAATTAACAGGCGTGATTTTATAATATAAATGATTATTTATAAAAAGTTACATAATAATTAATTAAAAAAATATTCTATGTACTTTTTATATAACTTTAGTAAGTAGGCAATATATATACGTTATGCGATCTTTCTCTTGATATTATGTATGCGTGTTTTTATTAAAGTAACTTTATTCATACAACCCACTTTTCACAACGGCCTTATATCTCTCAGAATGTTTGTTTACTAACCGTCTTGTTATGAACGTTTCAAGTTATACAATATTTTAATTAAATATGCATATATATAAATATATTAATGTTCTACAATTTATTATTAAAAATAAATTTTTAATAAAATATCACAATTACATATATTCTTAAGTAGATTATTCTTTTATTTCAATATGCATATATTTTACTCCTGATAATTACTACTGGTAAAAATTGAAAGCAAAGCTTTAAAACAAAACTTTTAGTAAAAATTCATAACATCAAAATCTATTGCTTAATTTTAAATTTTAAACAAATAGACATGGAAGATGTTTCTATTTACGAGGATGACACTCCTAATACTTTTCAAATAAGTAATAGGTGTCACAACTTCAATAAAGCTTTTATTTTAGACAGTGCTTAAAGCACATCAAAAGTGTTTAGAAGTTATCGACGAACTTCAAAGACTTAAGAACTCATTCTCTTCAAAATACTTACCGCGGTAAAAGCATAGATGCCTGAACTTAAAGGCTAATGCTTTGGCCATATTGAACATTAGGCTAGACATGTAGCAGACAAGAAGTTAAGTAAAATATATGATTTTCTTATACTATCTTAAACATAATATTACATCATTGAACTGTAGTATAGTTTGTGTGAAAAAGTCTATCGTGAAACGTATAAATATTTATTAATAGAATTATAAGTATTATATCAATAAACATACGTCTCACACTGTTGGTTTGATTTTCATATGAAACTAATTTCATATGTCAAATCAAACTTAAAAATCAAACACAATAATCAAAATTAAAAAACCGCGCCAAGGAACAGACAGACAGACAAATTCGAAATAATAAAGGTTCTGTTTCATTTCAACTAAAAGCTGCGGAACCCTAAAAAAAAAGGAACCTTATAATAATCCTATATACAAAACAAATATAAATTACACATTTTAAATTCAGTGTCTGATATAAAAAGAAAATCCCAGCTCATGCATCGCATTAACTTGAAAACGTGTTTCAAATCTTAGTACGCTATAAAGTCCTATTTCCCGTACGCTATTCCACTGTTGTCCATTAGTGAAGCAATATGATAAGACAGCGCACTAAGCTCACTACTGTCCGTTAAATAAGAAAAATATTTCTGAGATTCCTATAACATATATAATGTCTTTAAGAACATTTCGTGTTATAAAATAAAAACATAATATTTATTTTTATTATTCGGTTAGATACGTTCTATTTATTACTCGCTTTATTATTATGACATTCTATGCTGCAGCATTTTGACAATAATTAAAGTTTCACATTCAAGAAATTTTGTTGTCAAAGCTCGTTGGATTGCAAGATAAATAGTATTTCGAGTATAATATACATCATCAAATGCCTTTCGACCGATTATATATAATTAATAAAAAAGTTATTAATTTTTTTAAGTAATTTTATTACATCTTAGAGTAGTTGTATTAAAATAACTTAAATTATAACATGAGTATGTTTGGACATTTATATCACCTACATATCTAATTCAGCGAAAAATTTTTTCGGTCCGCATCAAAACCTTTCAAATAAAATCAATTCTGAGTGGAAAATATTGTAAGTTCAGCAAGCTCTATACTGAACATTAAATAAAGTAATTTCCGATGTGTTAAGCGGTTTAGTGGACGACAAAAGTAGACAGGTAAAATAATAACGTTTCGTTGCTTTTTCCTAGTAAAAACAAGTTATGGGAATATTATTGAGTGAATACTTCAAAAACTCTATAATTATTTTTTTTGAAATGACCACATTATGTTATTTGTTATTTTTTGTTTAGGATTTAGCAATGAAGCTATTTGGGCCGGAGAATAAAATAGAATAGTTTTTATCTCGCTATACCAAGCGGATCTCGTGAGATATTAGATAGAATATAACGAAAATACTAAGCAATTCACGGAGCGTATTATGTACTCAGGGCTATTTGCTCAAACTACACATACAAAATAAAAGTACAATACGAATAAAAAGAAAGAGGTCAATTCAGATGTATATTTTTTGTATAGTACGCGATATATTTGTAAAATACCAAACTAATTTTCATTATATTTTTAAGCACTTACAATTAAAATTTTATGAGGTGTGTGTGTACACACTTGACACATTATATAAAATTCGACCACAGACTGCAAGTACTACTAGTCCTATACTACTATTCAATGCGTAGGTAATTCTACTAGTACCTAAAATTCTACTACTATAGTATATATACACACAGAAGTGATAAATATTTTCAACGTAAAAATATGTGGCCATTGCTTTACCAAACAGCGTCGCACTAATCGGATCTACGCGACACGGTGCGACGCGACGCCTCGACGATTACGCACAAACATTAATTCGATAAACACAATGCAATTATAGACAGTACAGTTCGTACTAACACCGACATTCAATATTCAGCATCAGGATCGGTTAATGTGTACAGCACAATAATTAAATGCTAATTTGTGAATTATTGATATTTGAGGCCCGCTGTACATATTTTATTCGCGGTTTTATATTTTAACAAGAAATTATTTGCAATGAACGTTTTAATTAAAATACATTGTTGTTAATTCTTTGTAGTTTAATTGTATTTGTTATTGATGCTTTTAGAGACGCTGTAGTCGCGGTATTGATTTATGAAACTTATGTATTTTATTTACTATATGTACATACACATTAGTAGTATCAGCAAATGTCATTGAAGAAGATTACTCTACTACTTTGTTTAAGTTTTCTGTGTGATCAACTAAGTATAAATTATTAGCAAATATTTATCTTTCTATAACATTGAAAGAAATTTTAGGACCAACTCATTCTGAAGATATAGGCAAAACTTAAGTAAAAACTTATCGTTTCAACTTCTGATTGTATTATGTAATATTATGGTAAAGCTTTAAATTAAAAGTTCTTAAAAGCATTGCCTCCATATAAGCTAAGGAAATTAAATTAATAACTTGTGTATGTATATTGATTTTAGTATTTTACCTGTACAAAACACTTATAGTACAACACGAACACGGCTAAGTGAAAATTCACGTTGTTCTGAATAATGAATAAAATAAAGAATTTACAAATCTAAATGTCCGATGATATTAATTACAAAACCAAATTTGTTGTAAAATGTACATAAGTTTGTATGTTTCGTAACTTTCAATATCAAAAACAGCATTCAGTGTATAATTATATATGTATTTATAAGTAAGTACCGTATCAGCTTTGCTTTATTCATTAAAAGAGAAACGCTGTTTTGAAATATGTATGACATTGAGTATCGATAACATTTTATTTTTTTAGTTTTAGAGAAATACCTGGTGCTTTTATGAGAACACCGTTATAAAATTTTATTAAATTACATAAAACTATATATTATTATGACAGCTAGTTAATTTTATCTTAAAACCATATGAAAAATAAAGAAAAGAAAACATTAAAATGCTGAAAGGAAAATAGTTAGAAACATCGGAAAAGCTTAGAAACTTAGAATTTCTACAGGACTGAGTGTAATTCATGTTTGGGAGTGTATTTTCGGTGCGGTTGCAATCGGTTTAGGAGACGAACGGCAGCGGCGAACGTGCCGAGCCTATAGGACAGTACGTATTCCTTACCAGTGGACCTCGATAATGTTAATAACATTACTGTAAAAAGCTTTAGGTAATAAATAATATACGAGTTTATTTAATTTTATTACTTAATTTTATTTTATTATTCACTGGCACTACAGAAAAAAATATTATCGTAAGATGAACATTAGAAGGAAAGCCAAGGGCATTAACTAGTGATATTCTTCTGCTGAAGCGAGAATGCGGTGAATGAAATGGCATTGAGAAACATTACTTGTCTTAAGGACTGGAATGCGTTTTTTAGTGTTACAAAAGTATGTGTAATTATGAAATCGTAATGTTAAATCTCGATCGAGTATGCGCCATAATATATTTTTTACTTTTTATACGTCAATTAAAGTATTTACGCATAATAAGTATAGGTATTTACTTATGACATTGTCTTAAATATGTTTTTAACTCACTATTTCGTGTTAGGGGACCGTGTACCCACATCTCAAATTCCAGGCGGCGAATCCATTCACACGGACTGCATCGTAATAGTGACCCCGCTGCCTAACGCTCAGGCTAGTGGCCGTACATGTAAGAATTTGTCCTTATTTACACCCACTTCAATATACTCGACAATGAATTCCGAATGGTGTAATGTTTAGTTTATTGTTAACTCTATAGAATGGTTTATATATTCTTTAATATTTAATAAATAATACCTAATAATATACTGCATGAATTGAAAATTCTGTTTCGCCACACAAAATAAAGGTTTCATCTAAATCATTTGTGTACAAAACTTAAAATCTTAATAATATTTAGAGCTTTTATCGATGAAGAGCGTAACTCTAGAATGCTAACTAAAAAGAAGTATGAGCTATACAATATAAAAATATCTCCAAAGCAAATGATATCCCTGATATGTGTCAAAGGTGTCATTTGTATAGCATATATCTTACATATTTATGAATACACAGAAAGTTTATGAAAAAAATATTATACTTAATACGTTTTTTTACAATTTAAATTTTTAATCATAATTGGATAAGTACAGTATTTATATAATACACTTTTAATAATATATAAAATTATTAGACAGTAAATATAGTAGTAGTAATATATATATTCTTGACAAAATAATTAAAAAATTCAAACAAAAGAAAATTAGTAAAAAATTTCTGCTTCTGCAAATAAACTTGATTATGCTACAGCCATCTTCAGTCTTAAGATGTAATACGATGAAAGTCTCTAAGGAGGATATATAGGCAGTTATCACTCACCTTTATAGGCACTAATATTGAATTACGATCGCATTTGGAGTACCCTATACTGAAATTCTAATGATAATTGACGACGGAGCAGTTAAAAAGTTGGCTTGCCAAATTTGGATCGTATCGTGAGACGAAATCTTAGAACCCCTTCGCCTTTACTCCTGCAATAATTTATTAAAAGATTTTTTTACTTGCTCCAAATATTTTTGATTGCTTTTAGGAAGTTCTTTAGTGAAATCTACGACGCGATGGAATTTCATCACAATTTTCCTTACAGGCGTTCCTTTATATAGTTAAATAATATTAGATACGAAAAGGTACGAATCTCAGTTTCAATAAAATCAAGTTTTATTTTTTTCATTTTATAGCTTAGTGTATTCTTTTCATAATATTGAAATTCTCTTTTTCCAAAATCATGCCAAACATTACTTACATGCAATATGCATGCTAGTGTTATTATTATTATTATTTATTTTAAAAACATAAAGGACATTTTTAAAATGAATTTCGAATTGAAGTAATTCATGTTATATTATAAAGGTACAAGGCAGGAATAGACGCACGGGTGAGCGCTAGAACGGACGAATGAACATGACAAAATTCAAAGGCTTCAGCTATTATGCAATACTAAAAACGTACGTCATATGAATATCTTTTTAATTTATTTATATTTTAACACATAAAATTTTATATATATTTTTTAGAAACTATGCGTAACATAATTATCTACTGAAATAAGAGATTCTGAAAATGAAAAGCTTTTTACTTATAATCAAGATTTTATCCGAACTTATTTTATTTTTAATTTTCTTTATAAAAGATGAACCTCCAAGAGGTGGTAAAAATATATATTTTAGTGTTTTAACTTAATACTCTTGAAACGAAGTCTGAACTGGATATGAAATATTCAGAATACTTTCTTTATTAAAACGAGCATTGTATTCATAAAAATATTTACATAAATGATAGCTAAGCTTACTTCTCTGAATAAGCTGAATTGAAGTTCCCTATGAATGATTTCTAAGGTCAAAATATTCTACGCAAACAACATATATACCTACATACATATAACAAATGGCAATATGAAAAAAACAACTTTAATTAATTCGGAGTTAGGTTTATTTATTTATTATAAATCAATATTTTTAAGCCATATGGAACACAATAGATAGAATATTATAATTGTAATATAAATTATATCTCACAATAAAATCTCATGAGTGAGATATCGAAACAAATGTGTAACAATATTACATAAGTAAATATTTTTTTTAAATCTACTTCTGTATGTGCTAAAGCGTTTGTTTGTTTCTTTGTTCAAACGCTAAACTATCAGTCTCGTCTAAAACGTTATTTTTAAAGATTTAGTTTAGAAGAGAAAAAAGCGACTAAAGCCGAGTATAAAAACTTTATAAAATAAAATTATACTATTACTTTTTTCTTAAATAAAATAATAAGAAAACTTTAAAAATTAGAATAAAAAAGGTAAAATTTTAAAGTAATTAAATAACAGCTAAGTAATAAAGGCGAGTAATGAAAACTTTTTGTTAGTCTATTTTATTTTTTGTGATATTTTATTAAAATTCGGGAAGATGTTTAATTATACCAAGTCAGCTTTGTTTTCAACGAAAGCAACGTTAGAAGTTTGAGAACTCCTCGAAAAGAATGTTGACATTGGAAGAAGCGAGGGCTCGTCTGGCTTTTAGTATTCTGTTTTCTGAGTAAAGGACTTTGTGACTACAAATAGGTATTATTTTTTTAAAGTCGTTTAAACCTTTGTTTAAAGCAGTTGTTACTTATAGACACATTAAAATTTACATATATCTTGTCACCAAGGATAAAAAGAAAACAATATATTTTTTGTTCTTTAACATACCCAAAAATATAGTTATTACTTAGAATTAACCTTAAAAGTCATCAGACCTCATTAAGTTAGCCCTCGTAAAGTGCAGGACATGTATGTCACAAACCACTTGTAAAAACATGCTATTTCTGTCGACCTAAAAGGTTCTACTAGAGCGTCATTTTGACATATCATCTCGGGTGGTTATTCAGAAATTTCGTCTAGAGCACTTTGAAATTTTCGTAGTCCTAGTTACATGGTACGTTCGGATGTTATTTTTTACGGATGCCAGCTGGAGCGCGAAGCCGTATCTTTTATTGTGCTCCTGCAACCTCTAAATTACCGGTTAAAAATTTCGCTACCAACCTCATGTTTATTTCTATTTATGTTTGAAAAATTGATATCATTAAAATAATTAAGACTTTTATTGAAGTACTAGAAATTCTTGCTGGTTATAAATATGTTTATTAATTATCTCATGTACCTAACATAGCATATTGAAAAAGAGAAGACACGGTAAAGTAGTATATTCCCGCGTAAAGTAAGACGGTGGAAACCACCAACCAAAATTAATTGTAGTTGAAAGATGTAACAAACAATTAAATTAACGACTTAGTCGCTAAGGAAATGTTCACGAGATAATATGTCCCCTACATAAGGGGCTTTTACTTCTAAATCACTAAATACATTACACAATATACTTTGTACGTATAATTTAACCAAAGTATGCCTGCAAAAAGCATGCTTAATGCTACTTACTATGCACACCGAATATGAATTTCAAATAAGTTTGTTTCTAAAGTAATAATTTCATAATTTATAAATGTAAAGGTGTGCAGCTGTCTGAAAATTATTATTGATAGGGTGTTACCAACTTATTAAAATAAATTACAATATATTTAAAATTATAATTAAGAAGATATTCGTAATATTCGGTAAGCGTGATCATTATGGTAATGTATTTAAATCTATATTAAAAGCGAAATACCATTGATTAATCACGAAATCTCACAAAAGTATAAATATTACAAACTTATTTGACCAGTGGTTTTATTTTCGGGCTATAGGTATACCTAAATATATGTAATATCTAGGGCATGTAGTCTAATCATTATTATTTCTCATAGTACAGTGTATTTGTAGTACATTTATCATAAAAATATACTCGTACAAAAATGTTCCGCTAGTTAAAATGAATAAACTTTCTAAAGTAGCCTAAGTTACTTCTTATATTATTAGCTATGTGCGAGTGAAAATCCCGTCAAAATCAGCTGTTTCAGAGATTAGCCGGAATAAACAAACAGACAGGCAGACAAAAAAATTAAAAATTTATTGTTTTATATTAGTACCGTATATACTTTCATATGCATTTAGTGTGAAACTGTTAATTTGAAACTAAAAACCATTTAGTTAAAATACATGTATGTTAAAAACAGACACTTCAATTCTATTTATATACCTACTATGTACCTACTGATTATATAAATCAATATCAAAAGAGCAACAATATTAAATTACGATAAAGATATTACACTGAGCTATATAATAGAAAAGTAATACAATAAAAGCTAACATGTACACAATATAGATCTACAATCACGTAATTAACAGTAATTAAAGCAATAAATGGTATACAAATAAAATACCCTGTCACGGGAAACCGTCGCCTTTGGGGAAAATTGTGTTAGCGTCTAGTAACATTGTTTATGTGATACTTTACAATTATATTAAGCTACTAGAGACTCAATTTCGCTTCGAGGGTTATTAGTTGTGTTTTAATATTTTTGAACTCTATGAACTCTAATTATTCATCTATCATAAAAGTTGCCTTTTTTACTCCTTATAACAACAGCTATATACAAGTGAAAGCCTCGTCAAAATCTGTTCAGCCTTTTCAGATATTAGCGGGAACAAACAGACAGGCAGACTAATTGTTAAAAATTGTGTTATGTTGATATTACAATACAGGCAATTCATTGTTATCCATATATGTACATTAAAAAGTACACAAAAGTTACATTGCGTAAAAACAAACACCTACTTACTTGCACTAAGCATGTAATTTTAATTTAATGGTTTATTGTTCGGCATTTATCGTAAACTTTTAAATTATGTAATAAAATTAATATTGCAAATATTATTTGTTGAAATTTATATGGGATCATTAAGATAATATTTTACTCATAGCGTATATTTCTCGTAACACTCTGGTTAATAGTTATCACTGTTAAATGAATTAGTTAACAATAATACATAAACTAATAAAATGCATTTAGTATGAAATAAATTCTTTTCTTATGGGAGTGTAAGTATGTAATGGGGAACGAGTAATGTGTGGAAAATATGTTGATTTATCCAGAAAACGTCGTATATCATCGAGAGCATTACAGCCAAGACCTTCTTTAAAACGTAGCTCTTATAAAGCTGCGTAATCACGCTCCATATACTAAAATACTTTGTTAAAGAATAATCGAAAAGTAAATTTCTATATCAGGAAGAGATCCTATCTTTAATACATTAAGATGGAATTGATATTTAATAATGTTTATTATTTCCGGATATACTCAAACAAACTGCCTCCCAATCTTCGATAAGATAGGTCAGAGTTTGCCAATCTGTCTCATAGTTCGGGTAAAATCAATCCATACGATGTTAATTACCATAACTAAACGTTAAAATCTTCATAAATGTAATGGAAAGAAACTCTTCAGTTATTGCTATACTAATTTGCTTGCAACAATGTGCGAACATTTATTTATTTATATTTATTTTAATCTAAAATACACACACGTATTGAAAACAGAGTCACATACTCGTAAATATACTGTAATATCTAAATATATATTCAATCAATCCCATGGCCCTATAGCAATAGACTAGCAGAATATTTTTGCCTGTCTCTATTATAGAATATACATTTTCACCACACAATTTTCATTAAATTTAGCACAAGGATATGGCTAAGCCCAATAACACTATAACACCATGGCTAATAAAATAAACCGTCTGAAAAATCCGCAAAGGGAAGTCGGTGAAAATGACACGTCACTTGCAGGCGGAGGGTTATATCGGCAAGGGTTATATAGTTGCATTTAAAAAAATATGAATACCAAATATGGAAGAATAAATTGATATTAAAAAAATATACTCTTAATTTGAAAGAGAAAGTGAATCTATTCAATCTCATGGTGAAGAAAAGTTGATGGTGTGAAATCTATTTAACATTTTTAATAGTTCAAAAGGTTATCTACACTAATATTATAAAGAGGAAAACTTTGTTTGTTTGTTTGTTTGTTTGTTTGTTTGTTTGTTTGTTTGTAATGAATAGGCTCAAAAACTACTAGACCGATTTTAAAAATTCTTTCACCATTCGAAAGCTACATTATCCACGAGTAACATAGGCTATATTTTATTTTGGAAAAAATAGGGTTCCGTAAGATATTTGGGTTTTTCGGACACAAGGTGTAATCTATATCTATATTAATAATTTCGTCAAGGGGTACGGTAGACTCGATCGAAACCTTACCTGATTAATAAAACATAAAAAAATAAAGATTTCGAGTCGACAACATATATCCGCAAAATTCGGATTGTCGAGTATTTTGTTAAATTCTAATGATGCTGAAAGACAAATCGATTATCAAAATCGCCATATTGGCCACTCTAGCGAAGCGATACTGACATCGGATGACACGTCAATATTGAAGCAAAGGAACTCATTCATACAGCCATAAAGATTTACCTCTGTATTAGTGTAAATAAATAAAATAAAAAATAAATAAAATAAATCCTTTCATTTCTTGCGTTTACAAAAAAAATAATATCCTATTAACAATAAATCACAACAATTTTAAAAGTATGTTTTAATAAAATCATCTCACATCCAGTTAAAACAAAAATATAAATTCTAATGTTATACGTATTAAAATATAAGAATTTATAATTCATATAAAATAAAATATATAGTATAATTAAATAAAATATAATATATTTACTACATAAAAAAAGAATATTTAATTCCTAAAATACTGCTAAGAAAGAATAAAATAATAATAATATGTTCTAAGTTTTAACTTATCAAATGATGCGTAATGATTTCTCATAGATGGCGTTATTAATCTATATATGTAATATATAAATGCGAAAAACACTCATCACGAAATCTCAAAAACTGCTGGACGTATAAAGATGAAAATTTGCAGGGAGGTACTTTATAAATAGTATAGGTGCACTAAGAACGGATTTTGCGATTGGGCCGGATTAAGGTGGTCTAAGAGCTCTCGCAAGTTTGTATGAAAGTCCTTCATCTTTTGTGCTACAGACTTTAAATTTGGCAGGGATGTAGTTAATATTTAGTATGGGTCTGCTAAGAACGAATTTGGCGACAGGGTCGCATTAAGGAGGTCTAAGGACTCTCACAAGTTTTTTTTTAATTTCTTCATTTTTTGTCCTAGAAACTTTAAATTTCCCAGGGAGGTAGTTTAAAGTTATTAGATGTTTGTTTAAGAAAGGATTTTGCGATTGGGCCGGATTGAGGTGGTCTAAGGGCTATGGAAAGTTTGTATGAAAATCCTTCATTTTTTGTGCTAAAAACTTTAAATTTGATAGGGAGGTAATTAATAGTTTGTAATCGTTCGCTACGCGTATAAACATATTTTGCATCAGGGCCGGATTAAGGAGGTCTAAGGGCTCTCGCAAGTTTGTATGAAAGTCTTTAATTTTTTTATGCCACAAACTTAAAATTTAGCTGGAAGGTATTTAATAATCAGTAGACATCCGCAAAGAACGATTTTGCGACAGGGCCAGATTGAAAAGTGCAAGGGCTGTCGCAAGTTAGTATGAATGAAAGTCCTTCACCTTATGTACAACAAACTTAAAATTTTGTAGAGAGGTAGTTATTGTCAGTCTACTGATAAGACTTTTAAGAATGGGTTTTAAACAGGGCCTGATTAAGGTGGTTTAGGGACTCTCACAAGTTTGTATGCTGTTCCTCTATCTTTTCTGCTACAAACTTTAAAATTGGCAGGGAGGTAGTTAATGTTAGTAAACGTCCGCTTAGAACAAATTTTGCGACAGGGCCGGATTAAGAAGGTCCAAGGGCTCTCGCAAGTTTGTATGAAATTTATTAATTTTTTTGCGCTACAAACTTTTTGGCAGGAAAGTAGTTTTTGTAGTTAAGTAGAAGTCCGCTAATAACGGATTTTGCTACAAGGCCGGATTAATGAGGTCTAAGAGCTGTAGCAAGTTTCTATGTAAGTCCTTTATCTTTTGTGCGACAAACTTTATATCTGGTGGGAAGATAATGTGTGGTCAGTGAACATCTACTAAGAACGAATTTTGCGACAGGGTAGGATTAAGATGATATTATGAAGGCTCTCATTTTTTTGTATAACAGTTATTCACTTTTTGTCTTACAAACTTTAAATTTAGCATTGAGGTAGTTAATAGTTAGTTGACATCCGCAAAGAACAAATTTTGCGACGGGTCGAATCGAGGAGGTCTTAGGGCCATAGCAAGTTTGTGTGAAAGTCTTCATCTTTTGTGCTATGAACTTTAAATTTGGTACGAAGGTGGTTAATTGTTGATAAAAGTACGCTAAAAACGTTTTTTTTTCTATAGGGCCGGTTTAAGGTGGTGTAAGGGTCTCATAAGTTTTTCGAAATACCTTCATTTTTTGTGCTAAAAGTTTCAAATTTCGCACTGAGTTAGATAACTTTTACGATACTACAAATCGGACACTCCATTCAAAGGATATTACGAATTTAAAAATAATAATAATAAAATAACGCGCAGCACAGCGGGCAATGGGGAGAGGGAGTGGGAGCCAAGAGCGGGGAGAGGTAGCCGCGCCGCTCAGGAGTATATCAACGATGGGTTCTGAAATAGCTGGAGTAATTTTTGTAAATTTTCAGGCAATCTACAGATCAACCGATTGCCAGTGATCGAATAAAGATTAGTAGCGATTAAAAAAATTAGCGCGGGCGAAGCCGCGGGTACTGCTAGTATTATAATAATTTATTAGTAAGAATGTTTTATTTAATAGTTAGGCTAAAATTCATTGGTTCCATGCTCACTTGTATACTGCGCTCTCGCCATTACTTTCAGTCCAAACTCTGATACTGTAACTTAGTTTAAGATCGACTCACACACGGAGATTATGAATAAAGTACCGTTTACTACATTTTGTATTAGTCATATTAATGCTGTATTGATATTATAACGATTTAAAAATAAAAAATATATATTAAATATTAATTACTTTAGTCCTGAAATATTGTATGGTAATGTTCCAGGAATAAAATCTCTGCCACTCTATGAATAATCATATTAATCTCTCATACTGTACTTACGGTAAAAATACAAAATAAGCTTTTTTTTCATTTATAAAAGTAGATGTGAAATCAAAAGTAAGTAATTTTAGACGATATATTGAAAATCACGAGCTTATAAAATATAACAAGCTGGATGTAACCCGAACGTAAACCTTTGGCCGCGTCAGCAAGACGCCGCCGGTCGGTCATTGTCGTCTATATCTCGTCAAAATTGCATCTCAAATAGACACCCTACGGAAATCGGATCAGACGGCTAGATAGAAAATGGATGATCTCGCCCATTGTGTGCAAAATGTTCCTCACATTTTGAATTTCCTAAACATAAAATTATTTTCAATAAATAATATTTTATCATATTTGACAAATTCTATCCGTCACAAATTTGGATTTTGTACGAAAAAAATATTTTTCGAAAGCCTATGGGCTCGAGGATAAGATATTTAAAAAAAATGTAAGAGTTAAACTGTCAAATTGTAAGAAATAAATTTATACTGCTATAAAGCCGAATATTCTAGGCTCTTACCCTTTACGCTATATTTTTCTATTAATTGTGCTTCGTCTCTAATTGACGCATAGAAAACCACTCTCTTCTAGTAACGTTGTACTGGATTGGGATGATCATACTAAAATATACGGGTTATGTGCTGCATATCAGATGTAAAAACAAAAAAACACTATACCAACCTTTTTATCTTAAGTAAAAAAAATATGTATTTAAAACGCGAACCCTTATAATTAACTAATAAAATCTATTAGAGTTCAGCTCTACTATACTTAGACATACGATATCCGTTATTGCATTTAATTAAACACCGTTTAATTTACAATTAATTAAACAATATCTCTATTATTCTCTATATATTTCCTTCCAGCCCTCAGGCATCTCTTGCAGCAAATAAGAAAAGACAAGTTAATCCACATGGCTTCAAAGCAAATTGATAGATGTTATCTCAAGAGCCGAGACGCCAGAAAGAACAAATAGCGAAGACAATGTTTCATAATATGTCTGTAGGTTTGAAAACAAAATAGCACTATTACTCTCTATTGACTCAAGAATGGATGAGTATTTAAGTGATTGAACATTTACTTACTTGTTTTCAAAAAGTTCTGATAAATCATTCGATTTCTTGGATTTTAATTTATAGTGTCATGTTACACCTAACATATCCATAAAAGTATTTATTTTACCGTAAATTCTAACTTTGGTAGCTTCTTACTTCGCTCATACACATATGCTAAGAAACACCTCATCAAGCCGACCTACTTTCTAAAGAAAATGTGACATCTCTATTATTACGGGTTTCTTGCAAGACAAAACTGCAGCTACGTTTAATATCTTATAATGTAAGTAAAACTAAGTTCTAGAGAACAAGTACTTCATTTTTAAAACACACAAATTCAGTTGTTTTATTTTTTATAATGGTTTACATGATTTTTCTTTTAAGTTTTCCATCTTTATTATACCTTAAGTTCAAAGATCCCATTTATAACATAAAAATCTATAGAACAAGCTCACTGAATTCATTAGTAAATACTAGACTAGAAGTAAATATACTTCGATTCCTTAAATTAAATTAATTATTTGCGATTTACATAATAGAATAAGATCTACAAAGTTGAGCGATGTTTAACGATAGCAAACACCTTCAAAACACATCAAGATGTAAGCTTCTTAGTTAAATCCTTTAGTTCATTATCGCAAAGTAAATTGCGTATCTTGACATGCAACGTTGGTAAAGCTAGATTCGATAGCTGCGACACACTTTGAACACTGATTAGAGCGTATCTCGTGGTTTTCCACCGCGATTCAAATACGGAGCCGGTGTAAAGTGACTTTCCTATTAACTTGTAGAGTAAATCATGTCTAATTAATTAATAATATATGATTTTCAACAAAGTTTTGATCTAAGACTTCAGTACATAAGCAATATTTATAGAGATTATAAAATGATTATAAATATTCACTTTTCTGATGTAAGCCATTGAAGTTATTGCTTACACCTAACAAAATAACTAGATGAATTAGATTAGATCTTGTTAAAGAAAAATCTAATGTAACAGGTGCATTCTCAATTTAATTATTTGGTTATGACTTGAAAGTTCTTCGATATTGGCGAAAAGAAGAGAGAGAAAAAACGTCAAGGGCTTCTCAGTCTACGTGAAAGAAAAGAAGATTGATAATAATAATATAAATACTTTTAGTCAAGTGTTAGAACTAAGAGATTACTAAAAATAAATTAACTTATCAAATCTAATTTCATTCTCTATGAGATCTGATACAGTATGTTTTATGTTAGAAAATATATGTATAATATTTTAAAAATCTAAAATTCGGGATCTTTGATAATTCTTCTATCTAAATTATTTTATCTTTTTACTATCATAATAGTATGAAATTTGATAACCAAACCATAAAAATTGACTACAAGAAGTCAATGGAAGTATACACACGTACACCTTTTGTAAAGTGGTTTAAAAAAACATGAGTCTGATTTTATTTTACAAATATTATTTTGCTTGTAATGCGAAATCCACTCAAATATTAATACCAATCATGCAATCGAGAGTTTCAGTCCTCAGTAACAAATGATCCTCGACTCCCCTTCGCTTACTACGATGCACCAGAGACATCCCAACAAAAGGTCGTTAATGAGCAAATCGTGTATATATTGACAGGCGATTGAAAATACCGTGTACTAGTCGAGTGAAAGTAAGTATGCCGCTTTTGTATAGATCCGTTGCTTTGAATGAACATTCAATAACAGGTTTAAGCCTAATCACCCACTGTTGTAGAAGTCAATAAAACCCTTGATTCCATGTCCCTTTGTATATCTAAGATGTCATAACGAGCAATTACACTAATAAAAAAATGAAACAAATGTAATCAAAATTATAGGTATCGCACTCCATAAATGGTAGGCAGACGACTTTACCAAACTTATAAGAAAAGTGAGTATTACCGCTTTTCGCATCATTAATTTCATTTTATCGAAATTCGCCTTTTCCCGCAGTCGCATTGTTTAGATGGGTTATGAAAGAGTCATTATAAGTCGATATTTTACTTTGCCAGAAAGTTAGATTAGATTAAGAATTTGTTTACAAAGAACTTGTGTATATTCTACTTATACGCTTTAAATAACAATACTAAGTTATTATTATGGTAATATCTTAATAAAATATTATTGTTACAAAAAGTTTTTCATCCAAATATGTTTTGGTTTTGGTTTCCAATAAGAATAATATAGTATCGAAACGCGGCACACTCGTATCGTAATGGGCTAATAAAATAGATAAGAAAAACATAAAAATAACGGAGAATCGAGTGAAAATGTATTATCTGAAGTAAGGCAAGAGGGATGGCACTTTGACTTTTCAAGTTAAATTGGAAGTCAAGAAGAGAAACGTCTTGTTTTGATACCGCATGGGAATTGTATTAATTGTTCCATTCCACCAAATACAAACGTCACGTGACTTTCCTGTTATACATTTATACTACATACTTAAACAACAAAACGCCTAGTAGATGAGGTTCTGACCTAGTTTGCCAGAGTTATTTATTCTTAATATATAATAATATAACAGCATACTTACTTAGAAGGACACCTGATCCTTTAAAAGGATCTTCATCGATATCGACATCAATATTTGTTGCTAGGTATGAGTACTTCAGCCTACAAAATTGACGATGTAATAAAATTCTATTTTACGCTTCCTCGAAATATCAAAGAATAAGCTTAAGTTTCAAAAGCAATCCCTCCGTTTTGGATTGAACTTTGGCATTATTCATATTTATTAACTTTAAATTTGATATGGTCGTAGAAACATTCGATGCCAACTGGTTTTGTTTGAAATTGTTTTATTAATATTTAAATGTATTTAGTTTCGTCTAAAAGGTAAAAATAGAGAGTTAACATAATACAGACCTTTGACATAATACTGACCAGATCTTCATCCATTATTTTATTATACCCTTTACTACTACGAGTACATTCCGCGGCAACCATTTGAATAAAACCGTTTACGTATACAAATCAATGAGTAAGAGATAGTTTATTTAAAAAATTCATCATCGTTTTTACCTAAGAAAACTTGCAAGTAAATTAATTGTACCAACAGCCACAAGAAAAATCTAACGATAGATAAGATTAATTGCAAAACTTCGACACAATTGAGCAAAGCGAAAAGAAACCGCTTCTTACTTCGTTCCACTAAATTGAATCTATTAACTAGCAAACAAATGACGAAAGCACGTACTGACTCTACAATACTATCAAAGATATAACTATGCGTATCGATAATATAATCGATTTTGCGAATAACGATAATGTATTGAGTACCTAAGATCGGTTGCAAACATGTTAGACAAGTTCTATACGTGATCAGAATATTACCAACTCGATCCCTTTCAATTACGATTATGATCTATGATCAAAATCGGCATTGTCGGAACAGCCCACCTGTGTCTCCAGAATGTGTATATCAATCGAATCAATCATCTTATTACTGCATTCATACGATAGTTTCTCTATATCATTTTAAGCTATCTATAAATTTAGTCCACTGAACTAATGTGTATATAATAATAGGTTAGACTTAGCAATATATAGGCATGTTTGCTTTATGACTAGTCACAAGCTTTCCTATCACATTAAAGTTAGCAGTAATAATGATGATCGTATTAGGTACACCTTTATAAAAAGATAAAAATATATTCGCCCATAAAAATATATAGCTGTGATCATTTTTAAAGTACTAATTGCAAATATTATACCCATTTCTTAACAATTTTCGCTCTAATAAACTGCCTATCGAAACAAGAGCACTTATCCATTAACCGTTAGGCTTAATTAATCGTTCCTTTGAATACATGTATTAAAGCCGGCTCATCTGGTTGCATAGAACGTAATTGCAAAGCGCGAAGTCAGCTAAGATTTACCAATTAAGTGAATCGCCGGCAAACCGCGCAACTCAGCGTTCGCCTGAGCGTGCCAGCCTCAACCTTCTAACGTAGCAGTCCTTTTACTCGTACCATCAAGAGCCTCTTTAAAATCATTTATATTTATACATTTTGTAATATGGCCCCCAAAAATGAATTAAAAAAAATAATAAAACAATACATACACATGTTATATTGTATACTCTAAAAATAATGTATACATAATATTATTTTATATGTAACCTATACTTCTCCTATGACAGTAATTAGGCAGAACTTCATTATTGTCCAGAATATATATGAATGTCTGGAAGGCAAATTGAAAATTTTGGCTAATTAAAATACTGATTTAGGTTTTTTTTTTGACAAACGAAATGAAAGTTGACTTCAAAAAGTAAAAAAAATGTACCTAAGACGTTTATGTTTGAATCGTTCTGTTTTTAAAGAAATAGCTTACACCTAAGAGTATTTTCATATAAATAAAAAAAACCAACCCTTTAATTTAAAAGTCGGTAAACATTCTTATATTTTAAAAAGTCGTTCATAAAAGAAGGTGGCGAGAATGCCAGATTTGATTTCTCAAAGAAATGAGTCTAAATAGATTCAGGTAATAATGACGATTATCCAAGCTCAAGCATTTGCATAACAATGAAATACAAGAAAGAATCCGTTTTAGAAAGGAGCCTTTCAGTGAGAAAAACGAGCACACCGAAGTTTAAAATAAGTTAAATTAAATACATTTCCTTCCTTTAGTCTTTTAACTTTCAAATCTATACTAATGAATTAAAAATATAGGCAAATATCTTTAACCGATATTTTAGCCGGGAATTTTATTGATTGGTAGAAGATTTTGAGACAGTGATAGGATAAGCTTCTAGTTCAGCTTTTCAACGTTTTCTATATTTTCTAGTATAATAAATAATACTTAAAATTTAAACTTTATTTTCCTTATCATTTTAACAACATTATGATGTATTTACATGTACATATTACTAATAATAAATGTAATGTCGCCGGTAGATTACGAGAGAATTTCCTCGAGATCAAAAGGGATGTAATCAGGCGCGGTCCGAAGGGGGGGGTCACAGGGGACATGACCCCCCCCAAAATCTAAGGTCAAATTGAAAAATCTCAAAAATTTGCCAAATAATTAAAGGAAATTTCTAGCTATCCCCTAACAGCGATAAATTTAATATAGTCTTCCCATAAGTGGTGCGACAGCAGAGCGATCCTTTTCTACGCTTAGGCGTGTAAAAACGTAGTTGAGAGCTAACATGTTTGAAAAGCGATTAACAGGTTAGCTCTTCTAAACATTCACCCGGAAATAGTACCAGACGTGTCTAATATGATCACCGGATTCGAAAATACAAAAAGACGACTTTCTTTTGATTTATAAGTAGGGTAGACTGGGTACGATTGTGACAATTGAGGTTTGACCGCCAATAATTTTGTTAATTTAACAGTTAGTTGAGACAATAATTACTTAAATCGTAGTTTGTACATTTGTCCACATAAAAAAAAC
Organism: Boloria selene; assembly: GCA_905231865.2. Taxonomy (NCBI): domain Eukaryota; kingdom Metazoa; phylum Arthropoda; class Insecta; order Lepidoptera; family Nymphalidae; genus Boloria; species Boloria selene. The sequence goes on from HG993141.1 coordinate 8,140,975, forward strand.
TGAAATTTTGTCTCAAAATACGCTGTATTAGTCATAGCGTCAAATTTGAAAAAAAATGAAAATGTCACAACCGGCCACACCCCAAGGCCGGTTATGACAGTGGTTGGGGTCAGTAGTGACAGACAAAAACATTCACAAAAATGGTTTGTAATGACTTTTATTATTCGAAATGTTTAACATAACACAAAATACGTTTCTTCTATAAAAAGCCTATCCGTTACAAAAGCGGGTGAAAATTCAATATCTTGGAATTAATTACGATTAAAGGGTTAAATCCCAGTTTTGCTAAAAACTGCCTGAATGTTCGCTTGTGTAAAAGCCTGAGGCATAGCAGTCTTGATGATACCTGGTATGTCGTAAATAGACATGGTTTTACCAGTATGACTTCGCATCCATTTATAACTAGCTGTATTTATATTTTATAGCTTTTTTCAATGATCCAAAGACAGATCGGTCTAAAGGTTGCAGTTTGTGCGAGCAGTGCGGTGGAAATGACAGAAGAGTGATACTATTTGCCTAACGAAAATCCAGTGTATTAATATGGACACGAGAAGAATGATTGTCCAGCACTAGTAATACTTTATGTGTTAGAGAAGCATTAGAGTATTTTTTGAAATGTTCCAGAAATACTAAGAGTGAAGCATCCTGCATCCAGCCTGAAGGATTTGCAGTTCCAACCGATCCCACTGGTCCATCCCTAAGAAAATCATCGTGATAACAAACCCTAGGAAAAATAAAAGAAGGAGGCATAATATTTCCTAAAGCATTAACTGCACAAGCAACTGTGACTAATGTGCCACGTTCAGCTGAATTAACAGCTCCTACTTGTCATATGCCACGTCTTGCCACTACTACTTTATCAGGTCGTTGCACGGTAGTTACACCAGTTTCATCAATATTATGTTTGTATCTTGTGGCTCATATGAATTATGAGTGTCTGTCCATAATAGTCTGCAAGTTGTTATAAGAATCTTCGTTATTTATTTTGTTAAAACTTGTAGCTCTTGAAAGGTTTAAAGCTTGCGCTACGCGTCACAGACAGTGACTACTCATGAATGAACGGAACCATTCCTCATCAGCCATCTCTTTCTCATCCCAAGTAGCAGGCCGGTTTATGTTGTATTTATTTGTCAGTTCAAAGGCCAGTTTCTGTACATCTTTTGAAGTAAGGCCAAAATATATTTCCGCGCAACGTGTGATATATTTTGATAACAGTCTTCTTGCTCCTTAGAAAATAATTTATTATGAGCTGCATATCCCATGCTGATGATGTGTACATCGTGATTCGCACTGGTTTCATCACGTTTACGAATATAGGTCAACATGTGTAGACGTGCATCGCGCTTCTTTTTTCTCTTACACTCTTCCCCGCATTCCTCATAGTTTTGCGGTTATAACGACTGACCACCGTACCCTGGCACAACCGTACCCAGTCTACCCTAATGTATTTAAAATAAAATTGTGTCTTGTGCAATAATGTTTATTTTATTCCAGATACCTATTTTGTTATTAATGTAGTGAGTGACCCCCTCCAAAATTTCAGGCTGCGACCGCGCCTGGATGTAATATAATTCCGTCTTCCAGGAATGAGTCAAGTTATTTCAATAAGATTAGTTTCTAGCTTCAAAAATTAATTACAAGTTCCAGTTTACATTTAAACCAAAAAGATAAAAGCCAGTAATTGTTTGCAAATAAGATTGAAAGTTTGTACAATATGTTTAATTTTAATGACAATACCATTTTTTATGAGGAACCGCCTAAAGATACATTTCAGCTAGCTGTATGTTTATTAAAACTACTTCAACCTATCATTATATAGCAGACATTGCTTATATTTTCATCTTCAAGCGTTGATTAAAAGTATATTATAATATATTTTTAACAATAAAGTAAAATATCTTACAAAAACTTATACAAAAAAAAGCCGCGAAAGAACATTATTAAACTATTTCAAATGGCTATTTGAAATTGGACTGCTATTTGGCAATATACATACTACGAACGTTCAGAGTACCGATACAATATCCAAAATAATATCGACTTGAGGCCATTGAGACCAGCAGTTCACTCGTATTGCCTTAATCGACCCTCTATTGTTTTCCTGTATTTTTATTTTATGTTCATTTTTAGAGGCTAGACTTTTTGTTACGAGCTATTGAGTTTTATTTACTTATACGATTATCTTTAATTTTTTATATATGCCAATATAATTATTAATAATGCGTGGCGCAGTGTGTAGTGACCATACTTGCTGCGCCAGCTGTCGCGGGTTCGAGTCCCGCTGGGGGCATACATTTGTTGAGCACAAATGTTTGTACTTCAGTCATGGGTGTTTCTATTTATAATATGTATGTATTTAAAACTTATATATATGTAGTATATCAACCATCTAGTATCCATAACACAAGGCTAGTACCTTACCGTGGAACTAGATAGTGCTGTGTGTATATGTCCCGAAATATTTATTTATTTATTTATTTGTATTACATTATTAAACAATCCTAATTTTAAATTAGATACGTCTTGTTCAATAACTTAAACACAATTATGTACGATATTTAATATTATGTCGTTTTGTGATATAAGTTAATTATATACGAGGGATTTATTTATTTTTTTTTATTATAAAACATTCCGTCCTGCCATTGTCGAGTTATGCGCTTACCAACATTTATTTTTATTTATATAGATGAATACACCTCGTCTGCTAAAAAAATTCGTTTATGCATTCAAAAAACTTAAACTTCCTTTCTTATGTCACCAAAGATTAAAACAATCGTCTTATGAAATTTCTGAAAAGGATTCATATTTCTATAAGAAAAGGTGCAATTTCTCATCCAGTACTCATGTATTGAATATTATGTCCAGTTGAGAAAGCTTACTGAGCCAACAGTAGCAAGCACAATTGCACAAAGAAAATATTTGCAATGGAAGGAAAGTATGCTATAAAAGAGCATCCACTCAGCTGGTATAGCATAGAATATAGTTTTTTACAGCTGCAGAGCTGCTACTTATTGAAAAACTAAGGAGACCTTCTTGTAAGTATACTTGTACATTTGTTTTAGAACCAAATACTATTTCTAAAATAATCCAAACTCCTTTTGCCTTTTTTTTTAAATACTTACAAAAATATTGTAGCACTCTCTCTCTCTCTCTCTCTCTCTCTCTCTCTCTCTCTCTCACTCTTAAAATATCTCTGATCAAAAAATATAGTAATATAGTGATGTCAGTCCTCTGTGTCTGTTACAGGTGTCGCGATACTATGCAATAACGTCGGAGCTTGATTTGTCCCGGACTGTATTGTTTTGAGGTCCATGTGAAAAGCTATGGCAATCATTTTTAAAAATTTATTTTAGCCAGTACTCAATTTAAAAGTGTGTCTCTTTGAATGAGACACACTTTTTACAAGTTACAAATAACTGCTTATGTATTAACAATATAACTATGAAACAGTATTCTTGCGCAGAAAACACTATTCGCGGACACCTACTTGTACAGTTGTATATTTTAGAATATATTTAATATAATTATCAGATATGATAACCTTTTAAAAACAAACCTGTAAAAATACACACCATAAGCTTTTTATTCAGAAAAAAATTGTGACATTGTTTATATTTCACCCATATGTTTAGTTTTGTGCTAAAAAATAAAAAGGCAGTAGTATATTTTTATCTACATTATTCTTTCCGGATACGTAAAGTGGAGAACTATTTTTCCAATTTCTGTTTGCGTAAACACTTAGACCACACAATGGATGCCAGTATGCGAGGAGCAAACTGTGCTCCCTCCTATCCCTTTGTAGTTACGGAATACGAGCAAATTTACACGCCCCCAAACCACTTGAATTTATTTTAAAGACGTCTCGAAACAAGTTCTAGGGAAGGATATTAAATTTATTATATAAAAAAACAATAAAAGCGTGTCATTTACCAAATGTTATATTGAACAGATTAATAAAACGAAAATTAATGGGAAATGCAAATTCATTTAAAAGGATTCAAACTCAATTTGCATTTTCCATTCGTTAAGAACGCGAAGTAAATCATTAAAAACGCCGCGCGATCTTTAAACTTTTGTGGAATCAAGTGGAAAACTTTCAAAACCTTTTCCATAAGAAAATTTTAGTTTCACAAAAGTTACCGGATAAACTTTATTGATCACCAAGGATGAATGCTAAAAGTCAAATAACTACTTTTAGCGCTACTTTTGAGTCAAACAGCCGTCTAGAACGTGTTTAAGGATTCCATAAATTGTGACCAAAAACATGCAAATATGGCCAGTTTCCGTTTTGCTTGAATTCGGAAATTTTATATTACGAAAGCTTGGCAATTTGCAATTTAAATATATCTTGTTTATTACAAATTTAGAAATACTAATTGGAACATAAAATTAATTATTAAGATATTGATTTTAGTTTCATAATAGTAATTTTTGTATTTAAAATATAGAATATAATACGAGTATTTATCTCTGCGGCGAAGGAAAACATTGTAAGGAAACTTGCCTGTCTGAGAGAACCTAACAAGTTTTCAAAAGTCATTTGAAGTCCGTCAACCAGTACTTGGCCACCGTGCCCTAATCCGTACTATGGCCTGATCCCCTTGTATTGAAGGGAGGCTTGTGCCCAGCAGTGGGACGTTAAAAAGGGCTGAATATAATACATTTATCTCTCAAAATATAAATGTTTAGTAAATCTAACTATCCAATTAAAATAATATACAGCCAAATAATGATAATCGTACTTAAATAGCAAAATATAATACCAAAATGGTGAAAGATATTGTAAACCAATATGAATACAAGTTTGTGTTAATTCTAAGCTTCAATCAATGATACTTAAAATTCCATTACTGATCAGAAAGCGCATATAAATGAAAAATGTTACTATTTTACCGACGCATATGCGCCAAGTGGCGCGTTAAATTGCAACAGCTTTGTAAAGGATTTTGAGCAAATTTTAAACGAGTTTCGTTTTTATTAAGTACTTTCATTTAGTCGCAAACCAATTGAGCTTTACTTAGAGCATCGGAATTAGTGCTGTTTGGTATTACTTAAACGATTTATAATGTCTATTTGTGAGCATGTAAGAAACATTTAACAGAGAACCCTTGTACACTTCGAAGTTGAAAAACAAAATTTTGTTTAATTTTAAGTAGTTTTTAGGATGTATTTCAAATACAATTGTCACTACACCATCTAATTCAAACTAAAACTTTGCCTTACATATTTTTCCTATTGCAATAGTCACTTAACGCTGAAAAAAACATCCATATCGGGATTTTAATTTAATAATGGATTCCTAAAATAATGACATAAATTTACGTCATTATTAAGAAAAAGAAAAAAAACATGAAGCAATTAGCTGACAGTTAATTAGCATTAACAGCATGTATACGCGTATTGAGTAGTCTACAGCGCAGTACGGTCAGCTATGTCGAATGGCAATAGTGCAGTGAATTCGGCACCCTATCCAGTGTTTGATTTGTTTTATTCGTTGCCGGTACTTTCCGTTCCCCATTCGCATGAATCAAACCGAGCGGACTCATTTATTTGATACCGAGTGGAAATATACCCATATCACATATGCAATAAATGTATGTATGTGCGGCAGAGTTCCTAAAATTGTTAGAATGAAACGGGTTTCAAAAACTTTATTTTTGTACCTTAACGCGTATTTTTAAATATTTTTCCACAAATGTGCTATTTTTAAATATTTAAAAATACTCGCATTAAAATAATGTTGCTACGTCCTTTATAGCGACTCGTATAAATCGCAATACTCACCTCGTAAGCTTTCTTATATGGTGTTCGTGTAAGGATTTTATTGTAAAGAGTAGTTAAATAATATAAATGAAGCCATTAGAACGTGTTAGTATAAAGTAATACAAGCGATTTGCACAATGCTGGAAAAACCTAATTCCCCTAATAAAGTACTGTATCTAGATGTAAAATCCCGACCTGCAAATTAGACTAAATTTGAATCGGGTCTAAGGATAAACTGAAAATTGGGACAGCAATTATCTTTATTTTCCCATCTAATAAGCGAGCGAGCTATCTTATTAAATTACGCTAATGGGTTGCGTTCGTAATCCAATCCCATGTCCTAATTAACCATTAAGAAAGTCATCCTCATGCTATATTCAGTAATTAAATTAAAGGAAAGTTTGCTTGTTAATACAAGTGTACTTTCTAAAGCTATAAGCTTTGAAAATTTCTTCAAGGGTTTATTATAAGCTCCCGTCTGCCTAGAGAGTACGATATTTGACTGCAAATCTGGTAGTCCGGTATTTAAATCCAAAGTTGGCCCTTGGCCCAATGTCTATACTTGTACAGTTATTTTTTTTAATGGAATTATCAGTAACAGTAGTATCTGTTATCCGCACTGCGGAAATATCGTCGTATCGTACTTGAGATCTGCGAAATAAGCATCGTTCAAACAGTCTTATCAGTATGATTTTATTATAATTATTTTATGATAACAATACTCTATTTTTTACTCTATTATAATAAAATAACTTTAAACCTTTTTTAAATTTAAAAATTCTTAAATTCTTTTTAACCTTAGTTCATTTTTAAATGTCAAAAAGAAATAGAAGGTATTCGAAGTTGTTCAAAAAGTAAACAATTTAACAAATTGAATTTGACTGTTTGTGAATCAATGTACAAATCATTATCAATTTACTACATAAATTTATTGGCATACATTACAATTTACATAGACCATTACATTTATGCAACAAAATAAATTTAAATCCACCAGTAATTTGGTGAAATGTTTGATACCAGTTGTGCATTTAATCGCTGGAAGTTTTTTTTTAATTAGTGTAATAATTTAGTAAGCTTATGTAAAAGCAAGTGGAAAGTTTCGATAAAGTTTGACTTATAAGTTTAAAAGAGGAGAAATTGTGATTATCTTCAAACGATAACATCGACTTCCTAAATAAAAATGTGACATAATACTCTTAATTAAGTAATAAAAAGTGATATACAGTTTACGGACCGGAAAGTAACTTGGATCTCATTTTACCCTGGTATATCTAGTAATTGCATTTGGATTGTCTTTTGCTAAATAGGCAATGAAAAGCTATACAAATAAAAATGAATGTTTGTAAATTTGTTTTCTATACGTTATTAAACCATTGATCCGAATGTAATGAACCTTTGTTAGACCTTCAAAGGTTGTTGATGCAATAAAATGTTTTTTTTAATATTTTATTTCGATTTTTATTTTCCACTTGCGTTAATAAACCATTCAAGCTTAGAAACGCAACTAAACGAAAAGATAGTCCCTATTATAAATATAAGTCTTAACCAAGGTAGACAACTTAATAAACAAAAACAGAATATTCTATAAGCTATATTTCAATTAAACTATACAAAAATAATTGGTATTCAATTTGCATTTTAAATTACTACTTAAAGGTTTTAATGCTTAAATCGAACGTTTTCTTCTCCATTGGGACAATTTGCTACGTTAATGAATCTAAAGGGGTCTATTTTTAAATTTCCCGTTGTTTTCGGACGTGGTTAGCGGGTGATTTTTTCCAAATTAATTAAAAGTCACCATTGGCTAACTCGAACGTGCCAAAAATACCACCGAACTTTCCTTTTATTTCTACTACTTTATTTCTGTCAGCTCAGTCTTAAATTAAAAAGTGAACTTTTAGCATTAATGAGGAATAATAAAATTAATCTACTTTGTTATATAGTTCAATGTTTTAATATTTATAAAATCAAATTTATTTGTTATCTATCGAAGTTTATACGTGTAGATACTACTCTGACTCTGAGAATGAAACTAAACGAATAATCAAAATTAAATAGTTCGGAGGCTTCGAAAGGGTAATATTAATGGTTTACTTACGAGTACATTAATCCTTTCCCATCAGCAAATCACGTCTTGTCATTACCAAGATTGTGAATTAACCTGCAAAAATGGAAAGATGAAAGATATTAATGATCCAATGAAGAGAAAGTTATTGCTTCTATTCCACCTATTTACTTGTCTGTATAGATATTTTTGCCTTTTCTTAGTTTCTTTGATTTTTTTCTTGCCATTTCGTGAATTCTGAGATTGATTTTTGAGAATCAAGATTATACGAATATTTTATGAGAATTAGTCACAGGGATTTATATCTATTTTCAAGTAATTTTAAAGGCCATAAATCTATTAAAAAGATAAATATAATATATATTATATAGTCATTATAAACTTATGTACTTACACTTGCAAATCCTAGTCTTGAAATGAAATTCGTTAAGCGAACTATTAAGTCCATCTTTTTCTATATCTACCTATATATGAATAAGTACACAGTTATGGCGAATGGCAATTTTAGTCATGAATTTTCCCTGTAACTTTATTTTGCAGGAATACGAATGCACCGGGCACGTGTTACACAATTACCGCCAGTTGTAGGCTCGAGAGGAAAAATACTAAAAAGTCCTAATTGCGTGAGGACAACAATATAAAAGGAAAGGTGAGAACAACGACAAATATGAATGTAAAATTATAGTTATATTTCAGAGGTATTAAACTAAAGTATTCTACATTTTTTCCACGTAATTTCTAAAGGAATTAAAAGTCAAATATTTTTTATAGACGGCTTTTGTTTTAATTCTTGAATTGAGTAGCGGCTTGACTATTATACCTTAGCGTATTCAAAGTTTTAAAAAAATATAAAGAAAATTGAAAGCACTTTATCTTGATATTAAAATCCTTATTAAGTATGTATTCGTGACCTAATAAACGTCTGTAAAATGCATATGAATTAAAGAATATGAATAAAAAACCTTGTGATCCATCTAGTGAGATCTTTTGTTTAGATTTTGAATTGTCAGACGAAAATTAGAATTTCACTCCGTAAAAAAATTGTGCATACCTAAACCTTATTAACTTTAGTGTACAACAATACAATAAAAATATATTTCAAAAAAAGATTTTTATTTTGATTAATATTTTGAGATCTATTAAGTAACATGTACTTAGGGGTCGTCCATAAATCACGTGATGTTTGAATGGGGGGGGAGGGGGTTCGGAAAAAATCACGAAATATCACCAGGAGGGAGGGAGGGGTGTACCGAGTTATCACGTGATTTTTTTTTCGCCGAATTTTTATAATAATAAGCCTAGTCACCTCCAAAACTTCTATGAAAAGTCCTGTACGGGAACTACTATTGCCAGAAATGGCACTATTAAAAGCTATGCTATGCTTTAAAAAATCGTGTATTATAAATTCTTCATAACAGATGATGAGACCAATAGGATGGGCCAAACATTCCCCCAGACACACGAAGCGTCGCTATTAGTAAGAATGGAAATGTAATAATGAACCGATTGGTCTTAATTGGATTGCTTATAAAAAGTATTGACATACTTCCATTAATACCATGTATAAAAATTAAGACATTCATAAATTATAAGTAACGTTACATTGTTATAGTACTTATAAGTTACAGACGGACGAATTATACACTCAATATGCTCACAAAATTTCATGAGAATCGGTCAAGCCGTTTCGGAGGAGTATGGGAACGAAAATTGTGACACGAGAATTTTATATATAAGGTTATACCTGTTAAGTGTTAATCTTTATTTAAAAATAATATTCAGATTTTTTAAGGTACTTTGTAAAAAAATACACGTGATTTTGAGGGGGGGGGGGGGGGGGGTAATCTTAAACCTCACCACGTATCACCATGGGGGAGGGGGGGTCTAAAAAGTTGCTTAAAAACATCACGTGATTTATGGACGACCCCTTACATGAATATAAACGAGTATAAGAATCCCAAAACTAAATAAAGAAATTAAATTCATAAAATCGCTGTTAATTCTATTTGCAGTTTACATCAGAATCATACGAAACCAGTTTCAATATTAACAACTAAATTAAATCTAAAACAAGATAGAATGCAAAAAAATATTTTGAACCATTATATTATATTATGAGAGGGATAGCGCGACCGAGTGATGCGATAGTTTCATGTGAGAAATCCGACAACCCACACTTTGCTACCATGGTTATTATGGCCTGATCCTCCTCTTATTGAAAGGAGGCGCGTGCCCAGCTGTGGGACATTAAAAGAAGCTGAATACTGTCTTTTATTAAACACTATCTTTAACATAACGATTTTAATTACCAATTAATATTGGTTTTATTAAAATGACATAATAATTTACTCACAGTCACGCTTCATAACCTTTAATTACAGTCCAGAATGGATGGGAGGGCACTTATTGTTTTTGCTGGCTGCACTGTACCTACTCTAATATAATGAACAATCATTATTTCAACGCAGACAAAACAGAATGTTAATTTCTTCATTCCAAACCAATGGATAATTGTAATAAATATTTATATTTGTTCTATTATTATTTTGAATATAACATACAATAAGTATTACTCCCTATATATTTCGCTTCATAAACAACGTCTTATTAAAACTTAAATTACATTAGTCAACAAAAGATAAGTAATCCTTATTTTTTTCTATTGTCAGCTAATTTATTTTAGTTGGTTACTAAAAGCCAAAATCGATTTAAAATCGAATCACAAGCCATAGTTCATGTAAAATATAAATCCGGAGACAGTAATCGCAAAGCAAGTATCACATGGTCAAGTGTAATCGCAACTCTTTTCGCTAATGGAAAAAAAACAAGCATGTCGTATCAATAAAACATGTGGACAGTCGTCGAACGTTTTAATTCCGCTAAAAGCGTCCATTTCATTGTGGCTGGACCGATGATTCGGAATTTTCCTGTACTCCATGCATCGAAGTCATAATGGTACCTCCCAGGTGAACTGTAACGAACCAAGCTACGAGTAAGTACATTTAAATCCACATAGCTGATTTACTAAATGTTAATATTTATATTTTATATCTGTCTTGTTTGTTTATTTATTTGTTTCTCGTATTAGCATTTGGAACTACTAATCCATTTTATGTATTTTTTTCAGTCTATTTATAGAGAGGGTTTTTAGGTATCTAACATCACGCTTACGACCGTTAAGAGAAAAAAAATAGTAGGGGCTAGATAACCTATACGAAACCCCATATTAATTAAAACCCTACTTTCTGCGCCAGCGGTCGCGGGTTCGAGTCCCGCTGGGGGCATTCATTTGTTGAGCACGAATGTTTGTCCTCATTCATGGGTGTTTATATTTATATTATGTATTTATTTAAACTTATATATGTAGTATGTCAACTATCTGGTATCCGTAACACAAGCTTCTTTGTAGCTTACCATGGAACTAGACAGCGCTGTGTGTAATAATGTCCCAATATATGTCCCGATATATATTTTTTATAAAATTCTTTTATATATGAAAAAAAGGAACAATAGATAGTTATTAACCATGTAATTATACAACATCCCATTGCAGACCTAACGCGGTTTCCTCGCGAAATTTTCATTCATCACGTTAAGCAGTTTTTAAAAAAAAAATGTAATTGTAGGTATCTATTACAATAGTATTAATCCAAATAAAATAATATTTAATATTAAACTAGTTAATATTATAATATGTTTTAAAGTGAAATAACCAAATATTGTTCTTTAAATATTCATTGCCATTTTTGATTAATTAATAGTAAAAAAGCGTGGGTAGATATTGCCTAAAATTAGTCTCTCCTGTGACCATGACTGTTATTAAGCAATCGAAACATCTGGCCACAATAATCAAAAAAAAAATCCGAGAAAAATTCAGATTTAGATGTAAGAAAAGTCTACTATAGCTGATTAAATAGCTTGGACTTAATATGTCTTAAGTTTGATCTTTATTATACAGAAAAAATGATATTATTGTGTAAATCTGTAATTTTTCAGTACGATACTAGTATAGTATATAATATTTTTGGATTTACCAAGAACTAATCTCATTCTAATCGAATCAAAGTAAAAGATTTAAAAATTATTTTTCTATCAAAAAGGTAAACAGAAGCTATCAAGTAATAAGTAATACATATAGATCGTATCCTTCAGAGCATTTTATAAAAGCTACAAAATAGCAAAAAATCAGCAAATTACTGTGAATTAAATAAAAAAAAACATGTAGAAATACAATGAATGTAAATTAGACAAGCAAGGATGAATAGAGAGGCACTATAAACATGTTCATCTTGACAGTCAGTAAAGACCTCGAAACTAATTACTCTGTGGCAATGGTATTTAAGCTGGCGTTTAAAACAATTAGTCTGGTGTAGGCGAAAAGACATTCTTAAGTTCAGCACACACATAAATCAAGTAAGATACGCTTGCAATACAAATACAATAAAACCGTAGAAAGGTCAAAGTAATTTAAATATTTTATATATCATTTTGAAAACTAAAAAGATTTTTGCTTATATTAATAAATTCGTAGTACTCGTAGTTTAGAATGTCATAGACTAAAGTTAAATTTTTGATTTAAATTAATGTCAATTCCTTTGGTAAGTACTTTATATTATGACTAGCTGACCCGTGCCCACTTCATTGGGCATAATTTTAATAATCCTTTTTAGTACATAGTGTTTTTAAGTTAGACATATGCTGTCGTTGACTTTTTTGTAGGAATTTTCAAGCTCCACATCTTTTCTCTAGAACTCAAAAACATATCTTTCATAGTTAAGGCAGCGTTCGTAGAAACGCTTTCATTCGACCGTTTTTTCTCCGATTCACTTTGCAAAACGGACGTAAAAGCCTTTTTATTTTTCGGTGTTTTATATATAGCCTATGACACTCAGCAATAATGTGGCTTTCTATTGGTGAAAGAATTTTTAAAATCGGTTCAGTAGATCCCGAGATTACCCCTTACAATTTAACAAATAAACAAACTTTACTTCTTTATAATATTAGTATAGATTATGATTTTAAATATAATAATTCATCACCTTAGTCAATATAATATGCATAATATATAATAGAGCCATCGGATCAAATGCCTAACACACACACAAACATTAGCAAATTGTAAACTATCCACATCGACTAAAGTGAGCGCTTAATGACCACTAGCTGACTTAAATGAATTAGAAGGGTAAAACTAAACCTAAATTAAAACTTTATACTATGTAGAGATGAATATATACAAAAACAATGTTTAAATATATATACAAATCTCTTAATTTAAATTTTATATTATAACTAGCAGTACCCGCGGCTTCGCCTGCGTTTTTTTAATCGCTACTAATCTTTATTCGATCACTCGCAATCAGATGATCTGTAGATTGCCTGAAAATTCTCAAAAATTACTCCAGCTATTTCAGAACCCATCGTTAATATACTCCTGAGCTGCGCGGCTACCTCTCCCGCTCTTGGCTCCCCGTCCCTCTCCACATTGCCCACTGTGCTGCGCGTTATTTTATTATTATTATTTTTAAATTCGTAATATCATTTGAATGGAGTGTCCGATTTGTAATATCGTAAAAGTTATCTACTAACTCAGTGCGAAATTTTAAACTTGTAGCACAAAAAATGAAGGTATCTCAAAAACTTATGAAGCCTTAACACCATCTTAATCCGGCCCTATAGAAAAAAAAAACGTTTTTAGCGTACTTTTACCAACAATTAACCACCTTCGTACCAAATATAAAGTTCGTAGCACAAAAGATGAAGACTTTCATACAAACTTGCTATGACCCTAAGACCTCCTCGATTCGACCCGTCGCAAAATTTATTCTTTGCGGACGTCACCTAACTATTAACTACCTCCATGCTAAAATTAAAGTTTGTAACACAAAAAATGAAGGGCTATTATACTAAATAATGAGAGCCTGTCGCAAAATTCGTTCTTAGCGGATGTCTACTGACCACTCATTATCTTCCCGCCAGATTTCAAGTTAGTAGCACAAAAGATAAAGGACTTACATAGAAACTTGCTACAGCCCTTAGAACTCAATAATCCGGCCCTGTAGCAAAATCCGTTATTAGCGGACTTCTACTTAACTACAAAAACTACTTTCCTGCCAAAAAGTCTGTAGCGCAAAAAATTAAGAAATTTCATACAAACTTGCGAGAGCCCTTGGACCTTCTGAATCCGGCCCTGTCGCCAAATTTGTTCTTAGCGGACGTTTACTAACAATTAACTACCTCCCTACCAAATTTAAAGTTTGTAGCACAAAAAATTAAGGCATTTCATACAAACTGGCGAGAGCCCTTAGACCTCCTTAATTCGACCCTGTCACAAAATTCGTTCTTTGCGGGCATTTACTAACTATCTCCCTGTCAAGTTTAAGATTTGTAGCACAAAAAAAGAAGAAATTTCATACAAACATTGCTATAGCACGTCCAAATTTTATCATTCAAAGACCAAATATTATTATTATCTACATAAACTTGTAGTTACTGATGAAATAATTTATTTTTATAAGGATTGATAGCATGAGTAAAATAAACGCGTTTAAATGTAGTCCAAAAAAAATTCAAGATTTTTAAATAAAAAAATGGTTGTTGTTCCTCACTCGACATAGATAGGTATAGTGTGTCGCGGACTTTTTTGTAGATATTTATAAGATCTACAATTAATTAGAACATTTTATGGTCCTATCTTTTATAGTTTAGGCAGTGTAAGCAAAATAAGTAACTTTTCTGGTTGATTTTTTACACCTTGTGTCCGAAAATCCCAAATATCTTACGGAACCCTATTTTTTTCCAAAATAAAATATAGCCTATGTTACTCGTGGATAATGTAGCTTTCGAATGGTGAAAGAATTTTTGAAATCGGTCCAGTAGTTTTTGAGCCTATTCATTACAAACAAACAAACAAACAAACAAACAAACAAACAAAGTTTTCCTCTTTATAATATTAGTATAGAAAACAAAGAAATAATTTACGTTTTCTTAAATGTCAGAAACACATTTCACATGTGAAAAGACTTTTAATATGAATAGAAAATAAATAAAACGTTTTACAAACACAAAAACAACCCTTAAAAAATCAAAGAACGTTTTCAAAAAACAACAAAATTATGTATCTCTTTTTCAAAGAAAACATTTCAAAGGAATCGTATAAGCCAGAATTAATTTAATTATGCTCGTAATAGGCGACATTGGAAAGGCGTATGCGGCGAGCTTTCCAAATGGGAAAACAATTAAACTAGCAAAACTTTTACAATAACCACACTTGCTACAGTCGATAAACTTACTCTATTTGTATGCCGGGTGCATCTCAAAATGCCTTCGCAACTACAGAAGTAGGAAATTAAAATTGCATTAACTATTAAAAGCCGAAGATGTCAAAAGTATAAGAACAAGAAATGGAAAGAGGATTTGTCTTTCATTGAGATTAAATTGTTTCTCGTTTATTTGGAATTGTGACTCAATATTCAAAGTTATTAAAATGAAATGCTTTTATGCTTCGCTAGTGAATTACTGGCACTTAGCATGGGTGCGAGGAAATATCTGTTCCTCCTCTTTCTTCTTGCTCCAAGGTGCGCCAACTTGTAATGGTGGAAGGACTCTAAGCTTGCTAGGAGAACGCACGGCCGGGCTGTGTACTGTGCGGGTTACTCCTGGTGCTTTTCTGATAGAAGTATAGACTGGGAAGTGATTTAGCTCGACCTTGAGTGATGTAGCTCGGCATGACTGTCGCAGGGACGTAGTTGAGTACGCAAGCAATCCTGCGACACCTTATTAAGGCAGGCAGTTTAGTTAGGTTGTAGTGTAATTTTTATTTTATTTAGTGACGATCCAGTATAAAAGTATATAAAAAATATTATAAACAAGGACAGAAAAACATAATACATAAATATATCTATTTTAAAGGCCTTCTAACCATTTAACACTAATTAAAGTTATGTACGTGCCTTATTAATCAGATATTCCCGTATTTACTAAATAATTACTAATTGTGCTGAATATTTCGTATAACTTGATTCTAAATAATGTTTATATGCATTAATTTACCAGTACGTTAAACAAATCGATGTGAATGAGGTTAGCTGCACTGATGTACAGAAATCAAATTATATTTCGTAGCTACGTAGTAAACTAAGTTACGGAAAATGTTGCTTTACGCGTCGTTAAAATGATTTTACCGGGATATATTTGGCTCAACATGACCTGCACCGAAGCTGCTGTAACACTATCGTGTAGCTACTTTAATTTTAATTATTTAATTGTAATTACTCTGTTATTTAAATTGATTGGCTTTAACTCTTTAATATTGTAGAAGTCCAAATTTATTTTCACTTCTTTATGTCTCCCATTATCGTCTATCGTATTAATTAATTAATTATATAATTAAGAATTTAAACATAATATTTTTAAAATTTTTTAAGATCATCTAAAAACGCTTCACCATCTAATACGTAATATAGGTACAGCATGGAGGATAAAACCAGTTATAATTGCTTTATCATATCTGTAATTAACCTTTTTCCTATGGGTCTTGGAACGATACTTATACAGACAGTCACGATAAAGCCTTTGTGTTAAAAGAAACTTTATTTAATTACTGTATCGCTATCAATTTCTTGCAAAGATTTAGAAAATACTTTAATTAAACTGTAACTAAAGTCTAGAGTATGGATAGGATTATGCAAACTCAGGGAGGGCCAATATTGCGTTAGGTCAGACAAATTGCGATCAGCTAGTGAATATATTACGACCCTACAGCCATCGGTTTGTTAATCGTTCACTGTTATTTATAGTGCACTGTTTATAAGGGTGCGATTGATGCTTATATTTACTGAAATTATTCCAATTAAAGTTTGGTTTTGTTTTTACAAATTATGACCTGCTAAAGTTCGTAGTTCGTTAATAAAAATATTGAGCGAAGCGAACTATACGCAATACCTAATTTGCAAATAAAAATTTTCTAATATACCTTGCATAAGAATATACCTACACTTATAAATAAAAGAGCTTTGAGTCATTTCTCATCTTCAAAAGTTGTCCCTAATAAAATTTGTGCTTTCTTTTTATAAAAGAATTTTATGTTTCAATACATTACACTTAATTCACTTTTCTCATTAAATTAAAACAAATTTACTTGTGCTTATTAAAGTGTAGATAATGAAAGTATATATGTAAAATATTTACTGACAAACAGTATGATATTATAAAAGATTCAATTGAAGGTAATTTACAAAGTAAATTGGAGCATGTATTTATATTTACTTCATAAATTGCTTATTCATAAATAATAATTAATTCATGAATATTCACAAAATTATAAAGTCTGGATTGTTCTTTTCCCTATTTTTGGGGAAAAATGTTCGTCGTTTTAATAATATACCTTATTATCATTACTTAGTCTTTATTATCATCGCCAATTCGTCTGTCGCTCGAATGTGACCCAAGAGGCGCAGACAAAAGTAGGACTTTACACTACTAAGTAATACGTATATATAATAGATAAAGACTAAAGGTCTAAATAAGATTAAGCTACTGAGTAATTGATTTACCTCTAATATTTTTTCTAATTTTGCTTCTATAATCCAGAAATATAAATACGAGTCTAAAATCAATAGAAAAGCAAAATATCTCAAGATACATAATAAAAAACAACTTACGATTTGACTCCATCTAATCTACTCGTTTGCATACTATTGTTTTAATTGTATATTTTATAGTATTGATTTTATATCATATTTCAAGACGAAGCCATTAATCTGCGTATTTAAATAATGATATATAAATAAACAGTGAAAAAAAAAGTAAACATAAGCAGTTAAAGCTTATAACTAAAAACAAAAGCAGCGCTAGTTTTCAGTGCCATTTATTAATTTTATAGGTACATTTTTTTAATAAAGAAATGTCACATATTAATTTTAATACTGAAATGATTTAAATACATTGTATACATGTTATAAAATATCTTAGTCAAGTCATATATAATATAAGTCATAAAGAATGTCTCAAGCCTGCGTTTTTACTTAAATGAAACTTTTCAAGAGGCTTACGCTCATTTTGATTTTAATCAAGACAAATTTGCAGCGAAATTGAATTTACACGACGAAGTTGTTTCGTCAGTCGTTCCATTCAACGCTGTATGCACAGCAACTCAATAGACGTAGAACGTTCTTCACAGGTATATAATTTTTATTTGACTTTAGCCAAGTTCATATATCTCGCTTTACATGAAAATTTGACGTCGCTTTTTACTCGTATTAATTGAATAGTTAACAATTTTATTTTGAAATACGTATATTAAGGGAATATTTAAGAAATATCGATTGAGGTATCTTAAATTGAGCAATATTTAATAACAGTGACACTTAAACATAAAGAACCTCGGTTTTCTTTGGCCATAGTTTTAAAGGGTACTTAAACACTCTATAAATCAATGCGATATGTCCGAGAAACGCCCTGTTTCATCGCAGCTTAGTCGCTGTGAAATATTACCAGATTATACTGTCGAGGAAATTTCGTCTAGGAACAAACCAATATTAAATTTTCTTTTTGTATATTTACATAAACATTATTTAATTAATAAACATACAGTTTAACAATATAAAACTAAGTTTATAAAATAAAATTAAATAAGTTCTTATTGCAAAAACAATAGTGTAGCATTTATATTAACCATATCACAGAATTCGTCGCTTAGATTTAAAAGCGCATACTAAAATCAGTGGCACCAAAGTGAATTTCAAATAAAAAAATAACTATTAGGTGGACATACGAAGTAAATTGCGTTTTTGTTCTACAAGGGCTACCGTTGACTTTTAATTAAAGCCCCTTCCAATCTCCATTATGCACGACATTTTTAACAACCCTACACTTCAACTACTTATATAGTACGTTTGCTTTATCGGATTAAAAAAATATTTAGTGCGTCATGCCTGCAATTGGTTTTTGTTATTTATGAATCTTTATTTGATTCTTTACAATCTAATTTTCTGTTAACATACTGTTAGTTAACTTAGGAGCACCCAAGAAACGCACAGGAAGGGTTCACTTTGGTAGACAGTGTCTAATTCGGGTTGCTCCTGGTACTTCTCTGACGGCATAGTGGACTATGGAGTAACCCCCATGACGGTATGGCCTGCTCAGGCAAACCTACCGTCGGGGCGGGGCGTACGCGATCCTGCGACGCGCCATAAAAACGAAAGAAGTTTGTTAGGTATATAGTACTGAAATCTTATAAAATAGTGTAAATTATAATACAATTACTTAAGACGACTTTGTTTTCAAATAAATTCGCTTTAGTTACGTAAAACTCAATACTACATAATGTAACCAGTGGGACCCTCGCTTTTCTTACGTCAGTAAGTTTTAGGAGGAAACTAATATCTTAAGGGAGCCACTTGATGTGCCGAAACAAAACGTATCTTATTTCCGTCTTATAAACAAGGGGCCTTGACAAGATGTCATTGTAAAATCGTTGAAGAGATGAAATTTAAAAGAACTAGTATTCCTTTAGTGGTCAAAATTCGACTATGATCATTATTTTTCGAGAAACATTAAGTTCCTCAAATGTTCAATAATAATAGAACTACCAATTGCACACATATAGAATCTTTTTCCATACTATCGATAACATTAAAGGTTATAAGTACAAACTATAAAATGCTAAACAATAAAATCATGCTTTTCTAAAAACCCATCCGTGTGTCCCTTTTATTCTCTAAGCTGTAGCGATCAATCGGACGCTAATGAAATATATAATATAGCTATATTATTAACTGTTAATGCGACAGAGACTCGTAAATAACGGCGCAGGTCGCTTGTCACGTTTTAAGCAAATATAATTAAAATATCCAAAAATTCCCAGTGGCATCAACAAATATTGTTAGAATGGTAATCCTGATGAATAAATTATTAAAAGATAATGTCTACAATTATTATTTAGCGCAAACGAAGCCGCTGGTCCCGTTAGTAAATATAATACAAAAACTTGACAAACTTGACAAATTATATACTAAAACCTTTCTCGGGAACCACTCTATCTATTGGTGAAAACAGCATGAAAATCGGTGCAGTAGTTTTTGAGTTTATCGTGAACGGACAGACAGACAGACGCGACGGAGGACTTTATTTCATAATATGTTGTGATTTAAAAATAATATACTGATAAAAGTATTGATGATGCTAAAAAATAAAAGATAAATCTGAAATCTTTGTTATGACGCAAAAATGTAGCCATCAACAATTTAATGGATAATAATAGTTCTCAGTTAAGAGAAGAATAAGCAATATCTAGAGGTTATAGAGACTATCATGATCTTTACCGACAGTTTCAACAAAGCAATGTTTATTTTGCAATCTACCAGAATTTCAGCTATGAGAATTTCCTGATAATACAGAGCTTTCAGCGCCTATACCTAAAAGTCCTAAAACGTTATAATAAAGTGCATTATATATAATTTGTATGTTTTACATCCTACCTAGTTCTTAATATTGTTGTTTCTCATATTTTCTTATTTAAAAAATTAGTTATTTTTACCTTTTTAGTATCACTACATAGTATAAAACAAAGTCGCCTTTTCTGTCCCTATATCCCTATATCCCTATGTGCGCTTAAATCTTTAAAACTACGCAACGGATTTTGATGCGGTTTTTTTTAATAGATAGAGTGATTCAAGAGGAAGGTTTATATGCATAACTAGCAGATCCCGCGGCTTTACCTGTGCTAAATCTAGGGAAGAGCCCGAGCGAAGCGAGGGCGAGTCGCTAGTAACTTTATACATTATACTCGTAAAAATCGCCAAGAATCCTTAATAAATTCCACAGGTAATTAATATTTTCGGAGAAGTGAATACAATATAAGCGGAAAACTATATATTGTTTAAAAATCACTCAGTAAATAAAAATTGCAACTTTATAGCTTACATATTGCTTACTATGTAATATCAATTTTAAAAACCGAAATTCAACTTTTATTATCACTATGGATATCTCAAAATATTTCGGTCCCCGTAAATTGAGCATTTCGAGCTTTACTTTAAATTTAGCACTTATGCAATCCCCCAAGAAAATAAATTTAGAAATTATTTTTCTTTTCTTACTCTGATACCGGGACGTTTTCAATTATAAATTTGAGACAGCGCTGCGTTTAATTGTTTTCGTGCGAGATCTTTGTTTGTGTTGACTCTCAAGTAGTAGCTACCTCCTTTGTAAATAACTGTGAGGTTGATTTGCTTAATTTTATATTATTCTCTTTCATTTTGGCATCAAAACAGTGTACGTGATAATCTCAAAAGCTTAAACATAGTAGCAGGAACTTATATATAACGACATCCATTCATTTCAATTAACACAGAACAACAAGTAGTTTAATTGACTTATAGGAAATATATAATCCGGATCAATAAATAGCACACATTGTTTATAATTAATATCTATAAATGCTACTAGATTAGTAACTACTGGAAACCCATAAGGCATATACGCCGTTCAACAAAGCCATTCAGAATCGTATTACAAATACATTCACAAAAGACAAATACAATTAAAACAACATCAGCATTCAAATTATTGATGTTTAACCGTACGATGAATTTCGATTTCCGACTACCAAACATTAGCAGTGATCACATTTAATTACGAATGCGGCAACCGTTCGAAATAGTCGGCGAGCTGGTATTGCCCAGGTATCCAGCCTATTCCCACTTGTGAATTTGTGGTGAACCGTTTTAATGAGCTCCCGGCCTTTATTAGCGGTTATGAAATATCTGGACACTTGTAATAGCTGATGGAAAACAAACAGATTCGGTAATGAATGATGACCGGATAATAGTCAAGGGTATGCGAATTAGATTATCGTCGCGCAATGTTACCAGCTGTGGACGAAGCCTAATACTAATATTTCTTGACATTTTAAATATTTATCTATTATTTAATGCTTTTAATTACTTTATAATGAAAAATACATTAATAAGGAAAAATTATAAAAATATGTCCTTGGTTAATTAAATCTTAAATATACGTACAAGTAGCTCCTCTTATATTAGCCTTGCCAAGAGAAAATTATAAAAACCTACTTTATTTAACGTTTCTGAATAAATATTAAATCTCATATATAAAGTTAAAAAAAGGAACACTGCCAATACTTTCTGGAAAAATAAAATGTGCAAACAGGTAGTTTTGAAAACTGCGCTCATTTTCTCATAACAGTTCCCTTCGCTGCAGAACTTTTCGCAAAGCGCTAAATGGGCTATAAGCATAAGCAAGCTTTTTATTTCCTTCATACTTGCCCGTGCATCGATAGTGAATTTAAAATTTTCTAGCAGATGAGGCAAGTTGCATGAACTTTTAAGTAGACACTGACAAAACTTTTCACTCAAATGTTTAGGTATGATATTTATGTATACAAGTTATAATACTTACCTAAGTATTAACCTTAATATTAACCTTAACGCAAACATTTGACATTGGTCACGGGAGGGACCATGATTACTGTAAAGCATTCGAAACGTCGGGAACCAAAAATTAAAAGAAATCCGCGACAAAATCCGAAAAGATAGTTTCATTTATAACTATATTAGTCATTAGGAAAATAAACATACCGTCAAAGTGGATATTTCGCAATTGATAGTAGATACTATTCCCAATCTCAACACGCTAAATTAGATAAGTTCCGGCAAAGTTATAGAGCGACCTTATAATTTAATTCGTCGGTTCACTTACCACACAGACGGTGCTCAGGTTTGATAACTAAATTTAGGTTTCGGGGATTTGGAATCCGTTACGAAATAGAAACCATTTTCAATAACTTTGTCCAGCATTTTGCCAAGCAGCACTCGGAACTACATTGAAGATACACTAAGTATGCATATTTCATTGCCGTAAGAAAGTTACAATTTTATTATTTTTATTTATTAATGGGTTATTTCAATTGTAAATTACCATAAATAGTAAATTATACTAGTTAGATGATGATGACCTACCCTTATACCTTCCGTAGCGGAGTAGGATGGAGTAGAACGTTTTATCGGTTAGTATAGATTTCTCAGAGATGATATATTATATTCTCACAGTGAACGTATTCTATATCCCCGTATGTACATAACATGTTGACGTTGTTGTTGTCTAAAATAAATTTTATCAAAATCTGTCCAGGGAATTCTTGTGATGCGTTCCCGATGAAGACTAAGTGAAAGCCAAATACGTATACGGTTTTCATTTTACAGGATTATTTATAAATCCATATTTATTAAAAATCCAATTTATTATTATATTTTTTGGAGTAAATTTACCTTTTTTTCCCCAACATTTTTTCGTATCTATATATCTATTTCGTATACCTAATTGATATATTAAAATTATAGAATTAATTTATCGGATTATGTTAAAAAAATAAAAAAGAAGTTTCCTTTTTACTCACTAAGAAATTCTTTCAAAATTATATTGTGCTCTACGTTTTTATACAACTTCCATTTGCGGAGTTGTCGGTAAACACACGTCCACTACCAAAATTGAGTGTTTTACCTCTTATGCGTGGTTCTTATCTATACACTTATGTAGCAGTTTGAATAGGTGTAGCAAAATGCGATTTTTAAACGTGAGCCATGAAAAGAGCTAGGTAAATATATAGTTACGTAGCTTGAATTGAAATATAAAATTGTTATTATTATTTGCAAGTATTTATTTTTTCTCTATAAATTGTTAATAAAAATCTTAAGGATCAATAGTTTCATATAAATATACATCATACGTATTCAGCTAGTTTTAACACCCCACAGCTGGGCCTCGCTTCATTACGACGGGAATCAGACCAAAGTCCTGCAAGGTCGCCAAACGCAAGTAGGCTAATACCTCAAGTACTTAAAACCTTCCTTTCAGACATGTTGGTTTCCTCATGATTTTTTCCTTCTCTGTTAGACAAGTGACGTTCATGTTGAAAATGTTTAGCATCTATCACATTATTAAACCCGGTATTTAAACTCACTTCACATAGTTTTCCAAAATGCCTACACTAAATAGTGATTAGATTTAATTGCCCGTTTTCAGTCAATTAGAACAAAAGCTCTTAATTATAACAGGATACACTGCACATTGGAACGCAATTACCTCGTCGTAAGCTCAACTAGGACTTGTGATATTGCGTAAGCTGATCGTTACATTATAGACAATAGACAGGTTATATTATAATAAAACGTGAACAATAGACATTCCTTCGCATATTAATAGCAACTAAAAGCAAAGCAAACATCCTCATCGATACTCCAGATGAAGGCTAACTTGTTCGCTACAATCTCTTTGATAAACTTGCTGAAACTTGGCCCGCATGCTTGTTTGCAACTTGCACTCTTAACGTACAGCTTAATTGAATTGTCCAGAAGTCAATTTGGCTCCTTAACGTTTAGTAAAAAAGTTCCTAATTCTAAGTTAAATGTTTAATTTTGCATATGAAAAAAGTACACTTAATTATCATTAATAGATAAAAAGTTAGTTGGGAATGTAAACATTTTTAGTGTTTACCAAAACTTTAACAGTATTTGAAAATTATATTAAATGATTTTAGCTATTGCATTCCACCATTTTAAACGTCTGCTGGCCATAGTCAAAAATGGGGGATTTGGCCATAGTCGACCTACCTACCGACCTATAGGCAAGTATGGTTTAGTTGACTTTATATTTCTTTCAAAAACTTTCACTCTTCACCGTAAGATGAATATATCATGGAAATGATTTGTGCTTGAACCCGCTTCATGTTACCGAAGGGAGCCAGCGCTGCTATTAAAGCTATTTCAATATCTTAAATTATAACTCCAGCACCATAAATTAATTATATTATTATTAATTAATAAACTGAATATGTGCTTTGTAGCAAGAATAGTATGAAGTACCGTTCTATCTCGCTACTTCTGTGTAAACTTCGTTCTACAGATCACTACAAAGGGTTTTGCATACTTTATCTTCTTAAGTTTTTAAAAGGATATCGTGTCTGGCGCCTTGAGCTGTGCAGATTATCTTATACCGTTGCCTAGAGCAAAGTTAGTTTAAGTAAAACATGGATAAACAAAGCACTTTCGACTCAATTAGATTCCGAGTTTCATTACTTTGTACCCTTTTACGCAATCAGCTGCGGTCGTTTAAAGAAAATTGTAAGTCTTAAAATGTATCCGGAAGCGTGCCTCGACTTTCAGGAAGTTGAAATTGGCTAACACAAACAAAATACATACTCCTGTGATGTATAACAACATAATTTATAAGTTTATTTTAACAATTCCAAGCTACTTTATAATTATTAAACAGTTTTACGAAGTATACGTTTGTTAGAATTCTATACGTATTTGATTTGCTCCATAGGTTGAAAGGAGGTAACGTCAATGACGATCAATTAATTCAACTTCCATTTGCATATCGAAATCATTCAATTATTTTTTTTATATACGTTTTCATTCCAATCAGTCGTACATTATGGACTTTAATAAAATCATCAATCCCTCTCCGGTTACGAGGGGAAAGTTAAAAATTGCAACTGCGAAATCGTTCATTTACATACGCAATACACAACTGTTTATCCATTGATTTGAGTTGAATTATCCTTTCAATATTCCTTTTTATTTCATACATATGAATGTATTTTTTGAGTTTAACAGCAAATTGCAAAAGTTACTGCGACTGTTACGTCATGATTATTATGTTTTCGATATACTCGTAAGCATGCAAGTTACTCGTATGTCCTTTGCTTTCAGCTCTAAAGCATTTGTTTCCAACTATTGCCACTATTGCTTTGACAATAATTAGATATGTTTATTTTTTTATATTTCAGCAAAAGCAGCACTAAATAAAAAAAAACATAGATAAGATTAATAAGAAATTGTAATATCGCGCACACGTAAGTGTATCGTGATCTGGCTCAATTACGAGCAGATCATATCAACAAAATATCTTAATGGCTCGCTCCAATTGTTATAATATCCGATCACTCTAACGAGAGAAGACATGCAAACTTACTGCACATTTAATAAAGTATAAGAAAAAATATATACGTAAACAGAACTTCGAGCAGCAAAATATTAATTTAATAGTAGGTGATTATGTTTGAACAGTTGATTTTTCTATAATATCAATCACATTACATTTTTAATATTTGTGAATAGAACAACTTTATCTTAATATTCAGATAATATAAAATATATTATATATATGTACGAGTATATTACGAAATAATAGCTCATTTTTAGATTACCCTCATTACCATTGACATTTGTGTTTTTCCACTGGTAGTAATAGGTTCAATAACTCAGCAACAATCGTAGTTCAATAATCAAAAAAAAATTGAAGTAAGTACTTAAGGATTTCTCCTTAGATCAGTACTATTTCTTCCTTTAAATGCGACGATATTTTATTGATTTTTCCGTTTTGTATTTTTTGCGTATGATATTGTACATTCTAAAGCAATTAGTCAAGTAAAAGGACATATAAAAAGTAATTTAAAAAAGTATTTTACGTTATATCTCCCCTCCCCTTTAAGAATGTAATGAGTAATGTTAAAATTATGAATCAAAACATCAGTTTATAGTCGCAAAGATATCACGTAACACATAAACACCCACACAGTTATCTCCTTTTTTGATTTTAATCATAGATCTAAAGTATTTATTTCACACAAGAAAGACTTATTAAATCAAGTAAAAAGGTTAAAGATATTAATTTATAGTCTGGAAGTGTTTTGGCAAGGTTCTAGACATCACGCGCTCAAGAACACATTTGTTATCATTCCGGTAATATTTGCGGCTTTGGCAGACATATTTGCCATTCTGTCTGTTCCTTCAAAATAAACTATGCTTTATGGAGAATATTATTTTTCATGCTGTTAATTCAAGTCAATTTCTCTTTTAATTAAAATTTCATTATTTATACGATATACTTACAATATATTATGTTTTACCAAATATTTTATTCTACTGCAATATCTCGTACATTATAGTAACGTCATTGAGAACGAGTATTCAAAAACAAATTTCGAGTTATTTCGTTCATAAACACTTTAATAATTATTATTATCTTACTTCAGAACTACTCCATATTCAGCTCATATTGTGCTTATTTAGAGATATCTAAAGCTTAAACTAAATTCTATAATTAATCGTTCGTTTGTCCCCCTCTTCTCCAAGTGTGGGGAAGTATGTGAGGAAGAGCCAAACATGTTTTTTCTAATAATATTTTTTTCACGAATTGTTAAGGGATTCCAAATTTTTTAGAGAAAAAATGTTAATATTAGGATTAAAGTGGATATAAAATAGGCAGGCTGGTGTTAAATTCTATAAAACACGTTCAAAATATATTCCTTTTCACATGTCATACAATTTCTACATGCGTGTAAAATACATCTAAGTGTTTAATTATGTGAAATAAATACTTTATGTACCTAGAATATAACATGGTTCATTACTTAGATACTTTAATTACTTTTCTAAAATCACTTTCTTTATGCGAAATTCTTAGGGCTATAAATGGCTATATAAAAAAATGTTTTTAAAAAATAGAAAAAAATCACAAATAACAGTCTTTAAATAATCTTGTCAAACCTTGTTTTGATTGAGACTAAATTACTTTTTATGGAGTCTGGGGTGATACTTGATAGAAAATAGAAATAAATGTACGAACAAGCTTATTACTTATTAACACACAATTACAGTGAAATCCTGGACATCATCCTGGTTTATATAAGCTATATTCATCGGCGGCCTCATTTTTAACCAATCCACTTAAATGATTTTCATATATCATGAAGTTTTTTCTCATTAAATAAGTACTGCGATGTTACAAACTCCTTATGCATTTTCAACAAAATACAGATCCTAACGTTTTTCTCTTAACATTTTCCCTAAACAGACTATTCCCACTGGATCCCCTTTATAGTACGGTATGTTTATCGAGCAATGGAGATTCGCAAACAAAAAAGCCTGCCGTGTATCTTCCTACAATATATTTTTTAAACTTCGGGAAACCAATTTGGTTCCACGGTAGTATTGACTGAAGGTAAATGTGCTGTTGTTTCTATTGGATATATTCAAAGGACAAATACGATTGTTCTTTTAAATTATGTTTCTTGTATGATGTTAGTTGTTCTGGTTTATATTTTATAATGTATTCGAATCTTAAAAACAAGTATTATATAGACATGGCTTATGTACCTAAAAGTTTATTATAGAAACTTTCTATCAAGCTGTTGCTGTGTAGTGTATGTTATAGACGTTAGACACAAACTTTTAACTTTGCAAGTGATATTCAAACGTCATTCAAATAATTTGATGATCAATACTTTTTTATGATTCGAAACCTCCAATATGTTTATGTATCAATCACTTTTTAATTATTTTTAATACCATACCATATCACTAAGAAAGCCTCTATGGATGAGTAAGGATAAGCCACTAAAAGGAAGAAGACTTTTAAAAGATTTTGCGCCAGAATTGTTTTTTTAGGCTCAAATGCGATATACGTGCTGAGGAATCTGTACAGTAAGATTATGTTGGAAAACAAACATAATCTGTTTGAAAACAATTTTCAGGCATCAAAAAAATTGTAATAAGTAAGACAAAATAACGTAAAAATAAATATTTACTTCCTTGAGAGATCACTTCGGTAAAATTCAAACAAAAGCTAATATTTATTTCTCGTTGAACACAGACATATAAATTTTGCTGCATTCAAAAGCAAAACAGAATTCCAAAACATTACCAAGCTCGGTAGACTGCACCGAGTCACAAGTACGGTTTATTAAAACGTTTAGTTCAATAGAGGTGGACTTGTACTACGGGCATGCCGGGCGCCCTTGACACATGCTTCAGCCGATCCTCTTGTAGCTCGCTTCGACCATTATATTTAAATAAAACACAATTTAAATTCTATTTCGAGTGCAATAAGAACGATTAATACGTACACTGTACACGTACACCTAATTAGTAAGTTATCACTTATACTACTTATCGGAGATGTGATTTAAGACGAAGAGATAAAATTGCAAGAATAAATTATATCTTTGCATTCAATTTTAATGTTTATAGAAACAAAATAGCGTCTATCGTAAACTTATAGCGTCTATTCTACTGCGACGGTAAGATTAGTGTAAGTCATTACATCGTCAGTGTAGACATACTCAGTGCAGCCATGGTACATGAAATATACATGGGACCGTCCGCTCCAGTTAAGAAAAATGCTTTACGACGTTTCACACCGCGACTTCCTTCACATAGCTGAAATATGTCAGAAGCTAGCTCAAATCGCGGCTAAAGATTTTTTTATCGAGGCTTTTCTTTCTATGTACACACATGTAATAAAATATAAAAAAAACTACGTAGTAAAGTCACGTTTTAGTCTCAATAAAATGAGAACTCATAAAAGAATTTATTATACTAAATTATAGTATTATAATTATATTGCAAATTACTTGTTATTCAATCGATCAATCAAATCAATTAAAACGTATTTTAATATTTAAATAGACTTTCACAAGTACTTTTGAATCGTCACTTTTTCGTTATTATATAGAATTTAAATTTAAATTAAATTCAAAATCAGTCTGTAAGTATGTGATCATAATATAAACTAGCGACTCACCCTTACTCCGCTTGGGGTTATCACTACGTACATTTTTATTTTTTGTGTACATTTCTCAGAAATGAAAAATCTTTCTATAGTAAAAAGTCTTTCTTATCTATCTTTACACGTGATTCTCGTGATGCTGTCAGAATGATAACCAAAATTCTGAAAACTAGGTATAGATTAGGCCTTTGTATCTTTGTGACTATTTCAATTAAACTTTACAAAAAATGTTTAACATACAGTTTTGACTCAGTTAGAATTTTATTGTTTAGATTATATTAAAATACTAGCGACTCGCCCTCGCTTCGCTCGGGCACTTCCCCAGATTTAGCACAGGCAAAGCCGCGGGATCCGCTAGTTATGCATATAAACCTTCCTCTTGAATCACTCTATCTATTAAAAAAACCGCATCAAAATCCGTTGCGTAGTTTTAAAGATTTAAGCATACATAGGGATATAGGGACAGAGAAAGCGACTTTGTTTTATACTATGTAGTGATAATTAAAATATACTATATTTAACTATTATGTGTTATTACAGTATTTTCTCTACAGTAAGTTGAAAGTATGAAAATACCCATTGGTCTTAATAATAATTATGCTTTCCACACGTCGGTAGTCACGTTGTCGACGCGACGCGAGAAGGTCTAATGCATATAACGACTTACAATTTCGAACTTCTTGCCATCGGGTAAAATCTGCAATTTGCGAAATTGCAGCAGTATGAGGGTCGCAGTAATTGCAATCTCTTGCCAATAGTCGAAAGCGATAAATAAATATGGATAGATTTCCCTCATTGCCTCTGAATGAGACGAGCGTCAAACCAGACATTTTGCAACATAATGTCAGGTGTATGCTATTTCAAAGTTTAAATGCTCTTATTTTCAGTGAGACTTAAACGAGTTTCAGCGAAAATTTTTATTCAAAAGTCATCACGTTTCAGTTAATATTTCTAGAGTTTGTATATTTTATAAAAGCTTTCAATAAAATGAAAAGTAGCAAAAAAATTTTTCGTTGAAATGTCTTTTTATCTATAAAGTTGTTCCGTTTTGTATTTAATGCAGAATCGTACTACGTTGTTTAAAAAATTAAAATAACAGCTTTTATACTATTACTTTTTCTGTTTCTATGCAATTCAAGATACAACAATAGCGAAATAATAATTAAGATATTATCAGTATAAATAATATAGTACGTCACCGTATATAAGTAGGAATACGGGCATATTAAAGTACAGCAACATTCTGTTATACGTTAAGTAGACCGGCAGAAAATTAATGGGAGTCTTGAAACGAGTCAATATGTGAAGTTAAGATTAATTACCGTTTCGCTAATAACGTACCAAATAAAACAAGCTTGGGTACATTTGTCGAGTTTTAATTAAAAGTTGGTATTTAAAACACGTTGCCACAACATTTAATGGCCAGGCTAAATATTATGTCAATAACATACCCGATATATTGAGACAAACTCCGAAAGTTTAATAGGGGTTTCATCTGAACATGACATTTTCAGTCCCGAGACCATTTCAAATTAAAATTTCTATAGCAGATTCTAAAAGTAGCACGGTAAATTGAGTTTCATACTTCCATAGTGTGGGAATTGTCCAACCTGACGTAGTTGTAAAGGCCACTGAATTGATTGGGTGCGAATTGAATATTCCACGGTACATGACTACGTCAGATTAAGCTATATGCTGCCTTATTTGGAAACATGGATGAGGATGAATTTCGTTTAATGTTCCAGAGAAGCATCCAACATTATATCTCATATGACTCTAAAAAAATTAACTTAACGCCAAAAAATCTAATTTAGCGACTACTTCTAACCCTGAAACGAGGTAAATTTATTAGTTCATTTTAAAAAGAAAATCGTAAGTAGATGCCAAAATTAGTATTTTAACGTCTGTGTGAAAAGTTCTTATCTGCTGTCAATGCGACTACACTTAAAAGTTTTATTTAGCTTTTTTTTTACTTCCCTTATACATTTTTAATTTAAATATACTTATTGACTCTATGTTACCGACCAATCTCCTTCGTGTCTTCTCCATTCTACATTACACTGGCGAAATAATCTGTGCTCAACTGGCACGCTTTGAAGCCATTAAGAGAATTTAATTAATTAGCCTATAATGTGTCATTTCAGTCAGTCAGTACGAATAAACATTATACTTTTATAGCAACATGTCTATTCCATTGATTGCCATTAAGATTTACTTATAATGTGCTTCTTTATGAAATGTAGTTCAAATTATAATCTTTTTTTATTATACGAGTTATTTACCTCAAATTTTTATTTCATGAGTCTCATATTTGCATCACATGTTTCATCTGAACCAGTGGATATCTCTGACCAGGCGAATCCCAGCGGTTTTATGTACATTATGAATGCGACAGATTCTGAGTAAATAAATAAATATGTTTGTTTTTAATTTAAGATAATTTACCTATTTGATACTACTTTTCATAGTATCCCACGCAAGTTAAGGTGCATGAAACTATATCATGAAGAACATTAAGTATTCAGTAGTAGTAACTAAATTGAAGAAAATACATTTTTATTGAATAGAACATACAATTGTACGCAATTCATACATTCATAGTGCAATTGCTATTGATCAATCACAAGCGACTAACGAATCTATTGACACTCGAGTAATTGAAATCCATCACTCGGATTGAACACACAAAATAAATATAACAATTTATTTTTTCTTATGTATCTGCTATAAAAATATAATCACAGAAAAACTTACGTGATTTGTGTGATTGGAACCCACGATCCGCTATTCGACTTATACTTATAATAATGCATCGCAGTTCACTATATGGTAATAAGAAAAGGTAATATCGCAAGTAGGTATTATCTAAACAATAAACAAATTAACTAAATAATGTAATTTTAAAATACACAAACAATTATTATCAATGTAAGTCCAAAATAAACATTACAATAAAACAAAATATTATTAATTCACACTAAATCTTTGTATACAATTCCTTGCCCGCAATTCCACTCGCGTGGTAGCTACATCTATAGAAGTTAGCCTATATTATGTTAATCCAGAATTAAGTATCGGTTCCAAATTTTGCTTAATCAATTAAGGCTTGTACAGAAAATAATTATACCCTACAACTACTATAAGTAAATACCCTATTTTTTTTAATATTGACCTAATTTTATTACGATTATGTAAATGTAAATAACTATTTAAAAATCACATTTATATTGATTCGTAGCAATAAACACATAGATAGTGATTAATAGTTAATTTTACAAGTGGACTGACTAAGAGACGCTTTAAATTAGACAGAGAAAATGTTGTTGTTAGTCACCCCTTTGTATTTCTTTCTGCCAATTTTAGGACTAACTGATATTGCATGGTCGTTAATATTCGGGGTAGTAAGGACCCTTTAAATTTTTCATATTCTGAGCTCATTTAAGCCACGCAAACATTTATAATATGTAAATAAGTATATTTCACAATCAAAATGCACTTATAAGGTAGCTTATCTTAATTACTTCAATAAATGGTACGTTGGATACACTGCTTGGATTGCCTTAATGGCTGCTGATTAACGATCCATAAACACTGTAGCTTTAATAATGTAAATGTGGGCAAATTATACCAAAAAGTAAGCAATATGAAATTTACTATACGATGTTTTTCGTACTTTTATGAGTAAAAAAGTATTGTTAAGTCGTAATGTACAATTATACACTTACTCGTAAGTTTTCTCGATAGAGATGATATATTTTTAAATAAAATGTAATTTTTAGTTTAAAAAGTAAGCCCATTAAGAAGTGAGAAGAAACCGAGAAAAACGGGTTAAAATTCCTGGCTTCGTAGCTCTAACATTTTTAAGTGAAAATCATATTTTACAACATGATTGGCCCTTACTTCTTCTTGATTCAAGAGAGACCGTTGCCCACTGTTTACTATTTGTCACATTATTTAACAAAACACTTAAATCCATTTAAAACAAGATGTGAAATATTAATATTTAAGTTAATATTAAATACTCAATAAAAATTGAACCTACGACAAAAGACTTGTCATGCAAGCCAGCAACATCTCCGCTCGACGCACAATACATAAAATAAGCCCGGCAAAAATAAAGACAAAGGTTCGCACAAAAATATTTGCTGTATCCAACCAGCAATATCCAAAGCCATAATTTTAAAACTTTCAAAACAAGTTCCAAGTTTATTTTGTTTTTCCTAAAAAAGAATACCGTCATCTGTAAATCACTGCAATATATTTCGATTATATCTCCTTCATTTAATATTATACAATATAAATTATGTGATAAAAATATAAGAGTTTAGAATGGGATTTATACACATTAAACAATTTATTTCAAGAGGTTGGTTGTAAATGTTGCTCGATTCACACTTCGTTATGAAAGGGCTTTATAAATACAATTTTGCAATAACTCGAATAGGAGAATTAACATCAATTTCATTTTGTATATACAATTTCCATAATAATCGAAGCGTGAGTTAAGGGTGATCACACACATAAGTCAAGACGATCCTTATTGACAATAAAGTAATACATTGGGGCGGCCCCCTATGAGTTGCTAGCAGAATTAAATAGATGCCTTACAAACTTTCTGCCATAGTTTGGAATATTTTATTTAACTATACAGATATTTATCTGTAAAATAAAGTTAATAAAATTGATGCATCTGTTTGTAATTTGAAAATAAGAGCTAAATATGTATGATAATACTGTCATAATATATGATACTTTAATGAAAAGCAAAGACAATCAATTTGATATTTTTTTCAGACTGTTTGTCTGTTTGTTCCAGCTAATTTTCGAAACAGTGGCAGCTAGCCTTTATTATTTATTATGAGTAACTGAAGTAACTTTTTTGTTATAGATATTTACTATATCCTATGACAAAGAGTTAAAGGTAAAAAAGCAACGCACTGGAACGGATCTTAAGTACTAGCGAATAACCACCGTATCGTTCTACCTAGTATAGATTATATGATCTATGGTTTTACGAAGTATTTATGAAAACATAGACACGCATATTTCTTAAAAGATATTTAAATTTATCTTAATATTTTAATGTACATTAAAATGACAACAACTTAAAACTCTATTATGCTGAACAAAACAAGATAACTTATCTAATATTTATAGGTCTAAAACATCTTTTAT
This sequence comes from Boloria selene, assembly GCA_905231865.2. NCBI lineage: Eukaryota > Metazoa > Arthropoda > Insecta > Lepidoptera > Nymphalidae > Boloria > Boloria selene. The sequence goes on from HG993141.1 coordinate 8,175,578, forward strand.
GAAAACCATAAAATATTATGGTTGAAATTGCCTTTATTCTTGAGCTCCATATAAATTTTCATAGCAAAGCAGTTGTTCGCACCGTTGTTTTAAAACAAAATCAAGTTGTTTCATTATGCTGCTAAAATATTATTTCTTTACTTACGTTTCGTGTATATTTTGGACGTAATTTATTTAACTGGATGCTTACCTGTAAATAAGACATTTTAATTAATCTTTAGTTTGAAGAGTCTTAGGTATAATTAAATGTTTACTGCGAAATTATTATAAGCGTTTAATAATATTGCCCTATATTCTTGTTTCAAATAACACTTATTTTGTTTTAAGCTTCTATTTTGTTTTTAAGCCCATCCTTTAGTTTTGCCTGCTTTTGGCCACTGCCACCAAAAGTGTATTAGCAACGTAATCTTGTTTCATAGATTCAACTTAAATTATTGCAATAAAAAAATATGTTAATTCCGACTGTTAGTTGTTACGAAAAACAAGAAATTAAATATCATCCAATCAATCATCCATCTTGACGGTTTATTCATATTTCCGTAAGCAAACAAATAAACACGATTACCACTTGTCTTGCAGTGAAGGAAAACATCTTGAGTAAACTTGTGTCTCTGAGAGCATCCAACAACTTTTCGTAAAACATTTAAGTCCGCCAACGTGCACTTTACCAGCGTGATGGACTATGATCGGGCTTATATTGATAGAAGGCCAGTGTCCAACTGTGGAACGTTAAAAAGGGCTAAATACAAAACACTTCTTTTAAGCTTTGATTCAAAACTCACATTTATTTATAAGTATATCTTGTTCAGTAAAAAGTATATCTTGTTCAGTAAAAAGTATAAAAACTAAATTGATTTATTCCTCTGAAAATTTGAAAGTGAAACCTAAATGCAATATCCTATTTGAGTGAGTTTTTATATAAAACTAAACGAAGATTGAAAGTGATTGAGAAGTGTTTAAAGTAACGAAGTAGAGCAGCAAAAAAGTAATTTGTCTGTGAAACTATAAAAAAACAAGACCTTTTTGAAGCGACAGTTTTAACGAGTATCACAAAAATGTATATCCAACGCGGCTTAAAAGACAATTTAGAGTAAATTTTTATGTTTAAAAAGCTACTGAAATATAGCATGAACCTTAATATGTAAATTTTTATGATACATATTAAGTTCATGTCTTAAATAGCTGTGATAAAAAAATATTTACATTCTATAAACGTTATATAAGATTTGCTTTACAAAAATTTTATAACTTGAAATATAATCATATAAACCCAAGTTTAACAGTAAGTCCTTCATTAAAAAAAGATTATAAATGAATATTATTTTTTAACAAAAATGAAAACCGACTTAAAAACGCTACAAATCGAAACTAAAAAGAAAAAAAAAATTTAATTACTTAGTTATTGTTGGAGTCGGTGCCAGCCAAGAAGGACAGTTTTATCCTGCCTTTGCAATGAACTTTCGAACGGATATTTTGATTATATTTACAAATTGATACATTAATTAAATTGTATTAAGATTATTTTGCTTTGGCAACTACTGCTCCAATAAGTCAGCGAAGTTTTGAAATGAACGACAATAGTCAATCGAGATTTGTCCACGTCTATTTTTCCACGTAACTCGTAGACGTTAATAAGATTTACCTTCTATTATCAATCCACCTAATATCCTGAAGGAATACGACTATCAGTTCATAAGTACGTATAATATTGAAAGAATTTTCTTTCAACTCCTAACCGTTGAGGATATATACCTTACATCATCACAAATTCTTGAACAGCTTTAGAAAATATATGAAAAAGGTAATCAGTGCCGATAAAATTTAAGGGTTGCCCTCGATTTCTCTAGGATCCCATCATCAGATGCTGACTTGGTGACAATGAGAACATCTTGAATGTATACCCTACCGAACAAAAAAGAAATTTATAAAATCGGCCTACAATTCACGGAGAAATCGGTGAAAACACATAAAAAACAACTGTTGAGGAATTTTACCTTCCATCATCAGCTCATCCACATGAGATGATGATTTTCATACGTAAAAGCTTTATCGGGTTTAGAAAATATATCAAAAACATAATAGGTGCCTGTAAATTTTGAGAGTTGCCTTCGATTTCCCTGGGATCCCATCATCAGATCCTGACTTAGTGACAATGGAACCACCTCGGAACTATACCCTACCAATCAAAAGAAAAATTTTTGAAATCAGCCCACAGACGGCGGAGTAATCGGTGAACATACATAAAAAAAAAATACATACAACGGAACATATAACCTCCTCCTTTTTTGAAGTCGGTTAAAAAAGGTTTTTTTTTTAATTTAATAAAAAGGTAGTAGACTCAAGCATACGATACGATTAACAAATTCCTAATCAGTAGTTTTGAAGTAGAAGGATAAAGAATATTTTTTTTATTTAAAAATAATTTATAGAATAACCGCTAGTAAATGTATACAAAAACTTGACAAATTATATACTAAAACCTTTCTCGACAACCACTCTATCCATTGATGAAAACAACATGAAAATCGATGCAGTAATTTTTGAATTTTTCGCAGTCAGACAAACAGAGAGACGCGGCTGAGGACTTTGTTTTATAATAACATGTAGTGATGTTAGTAAAAATTACTTCTCATTGTAATTTATATCAATTTTCTATATTATATTTAAATTAATATCAATTGTTTTTTTTTATTGTAAAAAGGGGGCAAACGGGCAGGAGGCTCACCTGATGGGAAGTGATCACCTCCGCCCATGGACATCTGCAAGCCAGGCTTGCAGATGCGTTGCCGGCCTTTCAGGAAAGGGAGGGATGGAGGAGGGAGGGAAGTGGGCGGGAAGGGGGAACGAAGGCGGAGGATGAAGGGAAGAGGGAGGGGGAAGGAGAGTGGGCCTCCCGGACTCTCACTCACCGAACGAAACGCGACAGCATAGCTGCCACTTCACGCCGGTCTTCTGTGAGAGAGTGGTACTAATGAACTAAACGGGGCGTGCCGGCCCATTCGGTTGCTACCCGAAGGTAACAAGCATGGCACTACCACTTTGAAAAATTTTCTAATATTATGTAATTAAATTCAATTTTTAAATCTTTTTATCCCTCAATTTATAAAATAATAATGCATGCTGTGATTATCTATAAAAAGAAAAACAATTTTACTTATAATTTATTATGTAAATTATTAGATATTATTAAAATTATTGTTCTTTCTGTTGGCAATCCAAATAAATAAATAAGTAATATCATGATTCATGGCTAAAAACAAAATATAGTACTTTATTTATTTATGTTTCGGGAAATAATTCTAAACTCCAGTTATTATTAAAGGGAAACTTCGGTTGGACGAGATCTAACAAGACGTCAAATGTTTTTGCTGTGGTTTGAATGCTATTAACATAGTTATTCATGCATAAAATCGTTTATTGACTCGTTAGGAGTGAAATAAACAGACTGTAGATCAAAGATATATGTCGGGATATGAGAAATCTATATATACATCTATACATATAATAAAATTCTAACCAAGTTAGATGTGTACATTAAATATTTTTTGGACAATCTAGTTGGAATAGACACTATTATCGATAAAGAGGCCAAATCTATTGCTTTTAGAATTTTTTTCTGTCCGTTCATCTGTTTGTGTGTGACCGCATTTCGAGAAAACCAGTAGTCGGATTTGGATGACATAGGATACTTTTTACTATGGGAAAATATCTCATTTCTGAAAAATCTCAACTAACCGATACAAACTGGCTATAAAACATTACACGGTATATGAAATCTATTTTGTTTTCAGCTTTATAATACAGGCGGAGCCGCGGGAAATGCTAGTATATAAATGAACGCAAAATAAAACTTCAGCTTCGAGTTTACTAAACCTTGTAAAGTGATACGCCATGTTTTTTTGTTCATAAAAGAAATAGCCACTAGAAAAAATTTAATTGATTAGAACAGAATACACTATATGACAAAAATACCCTCTATGTACCCTCACAGCACTTTACGTAACTAAAAATATTTTTTACGCAAACACATCGTTCGTTTTTTATTTGTATTACTGAAATTTTTGCCATATATTTTTATGTATTTCTAACCTAACATAATTACCCCTACTCGGTACTCGATTTTCAATAATAATATTTATTAATTCAACAATAATTTTCATTATTTTAATTTTGTGAAAATTGACAGATGGATTTTGTTACTCAATTACGCCGAAGAAAAATTACAGCGTGAAATAGTGCTACCTTTTTATACCTATGTAAGCTTTTTCACTAGCGGTTAACCGAAGCGAAGTGAGTACGAGTCGCTTGTTTTACCTACATATACTCGTACTCGTACTGACTCTATCTCGCTTCACTTCCTGTTAATATCACAACTTCCGTTTTTAGCTTTCTCTTATAAAATTTCGATTTCCAATAAAAAAGAAGCCTTTGCTCAGACAAAAACTATGCACTCTACTGGCATCAAACATAAGGCAACTGGCTAAAGCTACCAAAAAAGTGAGTTCGTTGCAGACGTGATGAACATTCCAAATGACAAAACTTGTCTACAAACAAGAAAAACTTTTACAATAAAAACGCTGGGCATTTTTAATTTCCGTCTCAAGTTTCGTTTCACGGTTTAAATGAAACGCACAAGTTCACGAAACATTTAATTAGTGGCACCAGGAGTTTCGCAAACCATACCTCGCACCGGTAACACCTCTGTAACACCAGTAACGCTTCATTGAATTTTCATACTTTAACATAACTTCCGGTGATCGGGATTTTTGAAGGTCAGTCTAAATTTAATTATTATATACCCACTCTTGCTTCACTATGTCGATTACATCATATTTATTTATGTATTGTACATATATTACATACATAATAATTATACTACTACACATATAACATACTTTATAAATTATAAGAATTTAGAAAATTATATAAATACGTTAGTAGGTATGGTTATATAATCAACTTGAGTACAAAACGTCCTTAAATCTGCCGGATTATTCTTAATCAAATCTAAAAAAAGGACTGGCAAGAATTAACTTATTACTATAAATTACCTTTTTGACTGACTGAAAAAATAGCTAATAGGTTGATAATCAAGAGCGATTTAATACAAAAAGTAGGGTGTGCGAATACACATTTTATTTTATTTACTTAACTTTCTTCACTTATTTTCACTCTACGAAAATGCTGGCTGTATCTTTGTACGTCTAAGGCCTATTGAAGTTAATTCTAAAGGTTTCAATCCAAAAGCTACAGATTTAAAAAGTTCTATTGAAATCCATCCGCTGTTTTCCTTTAAGTACGTATTAACAGATTTTATTTTATAAAAACAGTAAAATAGCATTTAATTTAACATTTGCCATTAATTAATTTCAATGCTAACCCGTACACAATATGTATCTGATATAAACTTAATTTCTGATTTTTTTAAATATTAATATCAAATCATACTTTTGGACATGACTGTACTAAATAAAGTTGGCTATTTCCATAATATGTTCAGCATCACAAATGACCCACAACTTTAAATCAATGCGGTGAGTTAGCGGTCTGGATCGCGCTGACTAATCAAATACGACTTTGGTCTTCTAGATTGATTTCAAAAGTTATCTTATCCTTTAATTTATACGTTAACGGCTGGTACCGTATCGCAGTTACTGCAGACATATTATATACCTACCATGAGAGCGTAGTAAAAGAACTAATATATTAGTTATGATATCGTTCTTATTAGTAATAATGTTATATCCATGGAAGAGCAAAGACGGTCTTAAAAGTAAAAGCCCTTTTTTCTGTTCCGCGGCTATATCTATTTTAATTATGTGAACATTATATAACATTGCAATAAATAGTTTTCTATATAGTCAAAGATAATAGTAGACAAGTCTACGCCACCTAAACTTAAAAAATATTTTTCTTGTTCCTCAAGATAACCACATTTCCTATCATTGTATGCAGTACGGGTTTGAATCCCAGTTTAGGTAAAAATTAACAATAAACAAATATTCAAACACTTACGTTTTATTAAATTCGTACATAATATATTAACGTTTATAAATTAAAAATGTGTCAAAATATAGTCCTAAATTTCAACACACTTTTTTTACATAGACTTTTCTACAGTAGCACAATGCGGCGAAGCGATTAAAAATCGCTGTTATATTACGTAGAAACCGTAAATTTCGTTTTCTATGTTGAGCTCTAAAAATTAACTGCTTTACAATTTAAAATAAGCATTATTAACATATATAAATAAATTATATACACTACTTTCTTTTCCCTAGAGCATACTTTCGCCTTCATAATACTACAGTGTTGAGATTATGTAAAGATATATTAAATTGCAACGCATGAGGGTATACTTGAGATTTTTAGGACACTCGGTTTGATATTTTACAATACTAGGGCATAATAATAAAAGTAAACCTCCCTTTAATAGTAAGAGTTCAAAAATACAAGGTTAAACGTTAACAGGTGTCCCACAAGTGGGACCGACGTCGTGGTCATAGTCGATAGGACCCACTGGATTATCGTCCACCAGGATGTTTAGTTTGAAAGAACTACAGAGTGCACATGTACTTGCGCACTTATGTTCACTATGGTACCTAAATATGTAGATAACAAGTCGTACTATTGAGCAATCGGGCTTAGCTCTATAGTCTGTATTATGTGGTTTCATTAGCAAGGATTGTCACATCGGCCTGCTAAGCACACATGAAAACCTAAGTTAGTAAGGGCACCATAATAATAACATATCCCGTAATATTAATATATTTTTAATTGTTCAAATCATCTTATATTTTAAACAGATTTTTATTGTTACGGTTCGCAAATTTAACGTTTTAAATCTCTCTCCACAAAATTGAGCCTATTGAATTTTTCACATGCCTTTATTTAATTAATTCTACAAATTTTAAATGAATGAAAACATAAAATAAAAGTATACAATAATAATTTATTCTATCCTTTTTCAGCTTTAGTTATAGTTATGATCCATTATTCGGGATGTACATACATATAATTATGATCTGTGGCTACCACACTATTATTGTCGGGATTATATTGGCAAGCCTAGTGTTACATACATATTATTACACAGTACACTATACTGCTACATAAGTTATCGATATTTCTGTCAATTTTATTCATGTACTTGTACAATGAATAAATACCTTTAAACAATCCGTTTGTTTGGACACAAAGAGAGAGAAGTTTTGCATTCTCCAGTTCGTTTAATTATTCAAACAAAGCAGCTTCAACCTGAGGTAGGTACTTGGCTGAGATTCGGTACAGACAACTTGGAATACTTTATATCATTCGTACAAAATAACATTTTAAAATTGGATAGCAAACTTTTTTCTTCAATATTAATTCATTGTTATTGATTTTGTACAGTACTTATTTTATCTATTTTTCTGGAATGTTCTATCTGATGCTTATAATAACTTAACACAAAAAAAAATTTTTTTTTTCTAATTCGAAGAAGTAGGAAATGTAAAGTAGGTTGTCTTTTAAAATTTTAGCGGAACTGTGTCTTAAGATATATTCCGGCGATTTAAATGGGTAAAAATAAGATACATTCAATTTCGGATAAATAACTATAATTTAAAAAAATATAAGTATACAATAAAAATAAATAAAAACGAACGTAGTGGCGCTATTAGGCATCTTAGGATGGGCACTAACATTGTAATGAAGCGAGGGAAAGTTATAGAAATGACTAAAAATATTATGATATTATTCTATTAAAGTAAAAATAAAGCGGGCTAAAGTCAGCCATTATTTAAAAGTACAAGCCACCTCAAACAAGTTTTAAAAGATTCGCAATTGAGTATGCGAAATTTTAGAGTCAAGTGAAACGGTTTAATATAGCGATACTGGGTAGTTAATGCATGATTTATAACGCTATATGTAACCCATGCGCAGCCTGGCCGATTTAATAAAGTGTAGACAGAATATTTTGTCAAGAGTGATTGGATTCTACGGATGAAATGTGGGGCATGGTAAATCAATTTCTTTACTGTAAGCTCTTTAATTTTATTATTTTTCAAAAAGATTTAATTTTTCTTTGTCAATTTTTGAGTACAATTTTCGTTTTCTTTTATTAAAAATGCGTTATAGGACGAACAGATGTCGAAAAAATGTTTATAAATAAACATACAATACATTTCATAACACTTTTACGTTTTTTTAATGTATTTAACTTTCCTTTAATATAACCATAACTGGACCTGGACGACCGAGCTTGGCCCTGCGTAGGCGTTCATTCAATAAGGTTAATCATCCATAAACGACAATACAAATACTACAAAAACTTTCGAGATCTCGCGATATGATACTCTCATCAAGATATCAGATAAAAAAGCTCTCATAGTAGTAAAAAAGGGGTTTTTTGGAAATTATGCGGTTTTTATTTATATATACTCATAAACTTAGTTCAACATTGTCTAAAATATCATAGACCGAAAAATAAAAGTATAAAACTTATAAGAATATACTAAAATAGTTTTACACATAATCCTAGTTCTAAATTTAACCGGTGCACTAATGTTTGGGAAGTTAACTCATCCTGCCTCCATTACACCTTGCTCTGTAGAGACCAATGTGTCTTGCTAGCAACGACTTACACGACTAATAACCACCTAATTCATTGTACCTTCTTAGTTAAGTAGTAAAACTTTACCTGAAGTAAAACATTGTACAAAATTGTAGCTCAAGTTTCTAAGGTTATGAAAATTTAGAATCTGTATAAACTATACATATTAAGGCATTATTTATGTATCTACGATAATTCCCCCGATATCAACCGAACCTGCTACCTTCGACGTAAAAACTAAAGCCCGTCTAGCTCATATCCAAAACGATGCTTATTGATTATTGTTAACATTTATCTAAATAAAACCAAATTCAAAACTTAATTAAAGGGTATCTTCTTACAAACAAAATATAAGCTTTGTGACGGTGATATAAAAGTAAAGATAAGTATCACAAAAACCTAATTAGAGTTACAAATTCCATTGCTACGTGAAACCTATGTAGGCATTTATAATTCAGGAGTGTACTTCGCTAATCTCGTATAATTCTGTCTTATCCGGCTTAAGGCCGAAACTTCGCTGTTACCAGTACCCCGTAAAGATTCCGAATCAAATTGCCCTCAACGTTTCGAGGTATCTGCGTGTTATCACTAGTTCTGTACTCGTGGGATTGTATTTACATTGTTGTGTTATTCATGAACGCCGACTGAATAAAGATGTACCCCGAACGTTGTGCTACTTTTAAAACCATTAGTATCGTTGTAGACTCTTTAAGAAACGTAATCGGAAACATGTAAACGTACTCTAAAATATTTCAAAATGTGTATTGTAAAAAACTAAAGTGGTTTCTTTTGAGAAAAGAGTCTTAAGTTTTGCTTGGTTTGCTTAACTAGATGTTAACTTAACCGTGTTATTTATAAGTATTTTTGCAATTTATTTCTATTTACTTCTGATGAAACCAATTATGGCGAACAAAATTATTCTAGAAAGATAATTTTGGTGTAATATGTGACATAAGAATGATTTACATATATTTTCATATATGTATTATTATTAGATACATATAATATTATTATTATATTACTAAATTAACTTGAATTCATGCTAAACTAAAAGTATTAGGTACCATACCTCTACCTTATTCTTATACCAGATTATAAAAAATAAAGTTGTGCTCAATTCTCGTCTTTAAATCACAACACAAAGCTAAGAGGCTATTCAGCTTCAACTTACCTATATATTTTCTAATAAACAACGGAAAACAAAACCCTTCCGGAGCTTTTACAGAAAGTTAAAGTTTGGTGAAGCTGAAGCAATTTCTTTAAAATTTCACTAAGAAATGTTGAAAAGGTATTTGTAATCGGAAGTCAAGTTCAGAGGACGACATACTTTGGAGGTATCTCTAAATACTCCGGGCTTCGAATAAAGATGATGTCAACAGGGAAGGAACGAAGCGACCGTGTTGACTTTGTAATAGGGAAAAGCAAAAGAAAACACCGCGTTTGTTCTGTGTCAAGAAGAACACATTACGATTCGTTAGTCAATGTTTCTGTAAATACTATTAGAGACTTTTTGTATCGTGAATTTTCCTCATACAAATATGGAATATATTATATTCAGTCAATAATACTACTTTAATGAAGCGTTTATAACAATATTCGGAATTTCTTCATATTAACGCAATTTTGTTATACTAAATATTAAGTACCTTTCAATAGTATGTTTTTTTTTGGGTAAAGCACCAAATACCTATATAATGCGAAAAAAAATGAAATCAAAAATAAAGATACTTAATAGTTTTAATAATTTAACAGCTGTCGAAATAAACAGAAAAGAACGTTTGCAATAAGCTGGACACCGCTTTTTAAAGTCTAATCAAATGAGGTTACGTTCACTGATATACATAAATATTTCTAAAACATTATTAAAATTCATTTTAAAAAGGAAACAACTATAGAGTTTGAACTACTTTTCTGTAAACTAGAGGCCGTAACGGACACGTGACGTTAAAACTCAGACAACAGTCGTCCGTCACGCGAGGTTGGTCATAATGCAGCTCGCATAAAGCACTGTCTAATTTAGCCAAACTTTGTTATTAATTATTACAATTTTGTTATTAACATTATACTAAAAATATTATTCTTTAAGTAATCATATTAAAATAATTAATAATTTTATAGCAAAGCATTTTTGCTATCACTCCCGTTAATCTAAGAAGTATTTCAATGCTATTTTATATTCATGACAATTGACAATCTGGTTATGTTTTCCCTCAAGGTTTCTTAAACAATGTTTATTTTTTTGTCATTTTCGTAGAACAACAACATTATATATATATATATACATTTAAATATACATTAACCTTAACTATACGTAAATAATAAAATTCTGAGAAGAATCAGTACATAAAATAAATATTTTTATAAAATCTTACTGAAATAGTCATATTTATCGATACAGTAAATATACAAATAATTAAGTATTTCGAATTCTTTCTACATGTTAACAAGAAATGTCGCTTCACATCATACTTTGATCTTGTACCACAAGATAATTGTGGTAAACATGACATATTACCGTTATAGGTATCTTTTAGATTGGTGAGTTTTTGTATTACTTTTAATATATACCCTATACGTTCAAATAAGTAAACAATGACAAAAAATAAATAAAATATCCAACTGTATAAAACATAATATAATATACTCGCACAACTGGCCACAATTAGACAATTATTAGAGGATATCTTCATAATCTAATTGAAATAAAAATGGTTAGTTTTTCTATTAAAATCAGACATTAAAATAATCGTAAAATTCACTTAGGTAGTTACAGTCTCGTCGTGGACAAGCAATGAGACACGAAACTTTTATAATATGTAAATGTGTTGTCAAAATCACACGAAAATTTGTAAGTATGTATGTTTTTTCACTAAAACGGGATTTTATTTATACTATTACCTGAAATGACATATAGGCTATTATTAAAAATAAGCTTGACGACAGGTGGCGCTACATGTTATAAATACAAAAGGCACTTAGGGTCGCACCCTAGTCAAGCGAGAGTAAGGTTTATTGACTCCTCATATGAAATAGTTTCTATTTCTAGATACTGAGATAGGTATATATTGTATAAAAAGTTTTTGAATTTTAAATCATTTTCGTATTGAAAAGATTCAGAAATTCTATTACATATATTCGGTTATCGGCATATTCTAATTTTCTTTTCATGTTTACTTATACGTCTTCTTCAAATTTAAAGATACCTATACAAAGCATACATTTATTACGCAATATGTATTGCGTAACTGTATTATATATATTGTAAGTATATATATTTATAGTATTATAAATTTATATATTCTTATAATATATAAATTTATAATACTATAAATATATGAAACCAAGCTAATATTATTATATGTATTTGAATAATCAAAATATATCTCTCTTTCTCAAGAATTGAATTACTTTTTGAATATAACAACATAACTACTTTAGACAGATTAGCGATGTGTCAACTCGGTTTGCCAACCCGAGTCAACTCGAGTTAGCGTCGCGCCGAGTCAGCCCGAGTTCGACCGATCGTAACCCGGGTTGGACACCGCGCGATACCGAACCTCGTCTCGCTTGGAACTTAGTTTCATACTTCATACACGAAACGAAGTTTGCTTTCCGACGGAAGCCAACTCGGGTTGCTTACGAATCTTTGCGCGCAATTAACGTCCATTAGAAATAGTAGCGAGCATTCTCTTTGGTAGCGAGTCTACAAAAAAGTACTTTTACTATTGACTACTATAACAGACTACATACAATATACATTATAATCAAATTCTAAAATACTGAATCTTTTTGAAGTGAAACTTCTTTAAAATCGATGTGATTTCAAACTCGATGAAACGAAAAAATAAGTCCATAGTACCAGGCGCTCAGAGACGGGGAAGAGTTAGCTTATTTTAAATTCAAGTTGTTTTTGTTTTTTAAATTTATCCCCAATAGGGAAAGGCAAAGGACTATAGTCCATACAGCCTAGTCTAAATTTTAAATTCAAGTTTTACTTCTGACATGTGTACTTTCTCTTTGCTTTGTACTCACGCACTTTTTTTTATATTAAATATGTTTTGGATGTATTATTGAAATAGTTATTATTATTCATACAGAAGCCGAATTTATAAATTTCAGAATTACAAAGCAAAGTACTAGACTCGTTTTGATTAATTAATTTTTCATGCCATAAAAACATTTAATAGGTAGCAAAATTTTTATACAATTGGTTACATTATTATTGAGGTTTGAAATATAGTTTAAGTTACTCATGGATAATGTAGCATTCGAATGGTAAAAAAAAATCGTAATCTGTCTAGTAGTTTTTGAATGCATATTTTTATTATTTGTTACAAACATTATATTATTGGTATATTAGCGTTGTAAAGTATAGAAAAGTATAAAATATAGTATTGTAAATTGTGAAGACTTAATTGGTATAATATGTTTTTTTTTCTCGTTTTATATGTAACTAAATACTGTTTGTCTTCCGAATAATAAATAAATAAATAGTATAGAAGTAAAGATATGACCCGTTTCGCTGTGCATAAGTTAAAATAAATTAAACGGTTTCATATTTTTTAGTAAAATAAAAGTAGCCTTAGTTACTCTTTATAACATTAGCTGTCTACGAGTGAAAGTCCTATTAAAAACAGTTCAGCTATTTCAGAGATTAGCCGGAACAAACAGACAGTCAAAAATTTTAAAAGTTATTTTTTTGATGTACTAATTACTGTATAAATTTTCGTATGCATTTAGTGAAAAGTTTTTAATTTGAAATTAAAAACAGACACTTCAATTTTATTTATAAGTAGGTACTAATACTAAGGAATATTTAGACCTTATGTTCATTCGACAGTTCCAACCTATATTTTATTTAAGTACTGTTATTTTTTTTTTTTTTTTTTTTTTTTTTTTTTTTTTTTTTTTTTTTTTTTTTTTTTTTTTTTTTTTTTTTTTATATCAATCTGAATTAGTGCTTGACTACGTTCCACCTGATGGAAAGTGGTAACGCAGTCGTAGATGGTAAGTCGCACTAATTCAGTAGCCACCTATTCACTCTTGCCTTGAAGACACCCATATTGTAATCGGACGGAAACACGGAGGCAGGCAGATTGTTCCAATCCTTAGCCGCACGTATAATAAATGACGAAGCGAAACGCTTCGTGCGGACGGATGGAATGTCCACGACATAAGGATGGAAACCAGCCGTTCGTCGCGTCGTCCGATGATGGAAAGGGGATGGGGGAATTAAATCATGTAATTCCTGCGCACACTCTCCAAAATGTAACCTATAGAATACACAGAGGCTGGCAACTTTACGTCGGTGATCGAGGCTTTGTAGGTTGGCATTTACCAGCGTAGGGTCACCAATAATCCTCTGCGCACGCCTCTCAATCGAGTCCAAAGCAGACAGATGGCATTTCGCAGCACCAGCCCATATGTGACTACAGTATTCCACACACGACCGGACTTGAGCTTTATATAAATCAAGGAGCTGTCCCGGTGTGAAATACTGTCGGACCTTTGCGAGGATGCCAACTTTCCTCGCTGCTACATTGGCCTTAGACTCGATGAACCGCCCGTAGTTCATGTTGGAACTAATGTCCATCCCCAACAACTGCAGACGGTCAGTGTATTCCAGAGGCACATTTTGGAAAGTAGGAGTCAAGGTAAAAGGACTCCTTTTCGCGGTGAACAGACACGCCTGTGTTTTGGTGGCGTTGAAACTCACAAGATTGGCATCGCCCCAAGTGGAGACTGCCTTGAGTGTGAGATTCAAACGCTCTACCATGGCCTCTCTTTCAGACTGAATTTGATCTCTACTGGCCCGAGCACTCGGCAGGTATCTCTCTACAACAGTGCTGTCGTCTGCGTACCCATAGATACCGGGTATAAGCAGATCGTTAATATGCAGCAGGAACAAGGTTGCAGAGAGAACAGATCCCTGAGGAACTCCAGAGTTGATCTTTAAGGGTTCTGATGAACAGCCTTCTACTACAACTCTGAGTGATCGGTCTCTCAGGAAGTCATTTATCCAGCCGATCAGGCCAGGAGATATGCCATAGGCTGAAAGCTTGCTTATAAGGCTAGCGTGCCAAACCCTGTCAAAGGCTTTTGAGACATCGAGGGAGACAGCAATCGCCTCCCCACTTCGCTCAAGAGCTTCGCCAATGGTGTGGATGGCATACACTAGAAGGTCCCCAGTCGACCGATTCCGGCGAAAAACATATTGCCGATCACTGAGGAGATCATTCTGTTCAAGGTATGCCATTAGTCGATTGTTCAATACACGCTCCATAATCTTGCTGAGTATGGAGGTGATTGAGATCGGACGATAATTGGCAGGGTCAGCACGGCTACCTTTCTTGGGCACTGGTTGCACGTTGGCAAGCTTCCAGGATTTAGGTTAGACACTTATTAATTTATATTCTTATATTATCATCGATATTTGTTTTTTTTTTGACGTGTTTATAAAATCTACGTGATGCGGATACATGATTAAAAAATATTTAGAAATCTAAGAAGTTATGAATACCTAAGAATACAATAATCTGACATTGATTTTTAGGTTTTATGAATGATGTACCCTATCGAATAGAAATAGATATATTTACTAAATGGTATCGAATTATCTTAGACCTAGATTATAAGAAATAAATAAAGTTAGGGATCTTGATGTTTGCTATTATGGATTCTGAAACGAAAAAATGACATGTTAATTAATCTGTTTTGACTTGTTTTAAAATGCTCAATGTTATCTACGTTAATACGAGCGAATTTAAATCTGTATAGTATTTGCTTTAAGAACTCTGACAACTCCTTAGATCAAAGGACAACTCTTTGCGATATAGATTACGGTTGTTTCAAGTGCCAGAACCTCATGGGTTAATATTTCTACACAACATTGAAGTACAAAACATTGAAAAATGTGGTAGAATCGCCTAACATACTATTTAAGATTGGATTACACTACAAATTGCGCGCTCTTTTAAGAAAAATTAACAGCTTTGTACAGCTAAGCAGCTAAGTATGTATCAGATGTAAAATATAAAAAATTTAAAAATATACTTTATATATGTATTACTAATTATGCATTGTAGTGCATGCTTTTAATTTAGAATTATGTATACAAAAAGATATTGTTTAGTTTTAATAGTTAAGTGTGTGTTTATATCTACTCTAGTTACTAAGCATCACTATCACTATCACTACATAGCTACATAGTATAAAACAAAGTCGCTTTCTCTGTCTCTATATCCCTATGTATGCTTAAATCTTTAAAACTACGCAACGGATTTTGATGCGGTTTTTTTTAATAGATAGAGTGATTCAAGAGGAAGGTTTATATGCATAACTAGCGGAACCCGCGGCTTTGCCTGTGCTAAATCTAGGGAAGAGTCCGAGTGAAGCGAGGGCGAGTCGCTAGCTATTTAATAAACAAACATTGTATGTTATCTAAAGTGATTTTACGGAAATAAGATATTTTGGTGCAGTAAAAGTAACTATTAAATATGTTGACCCGGATAACTAATTATCAGCATACTGGATTTTACCAAAATCTGTCCAGCAGTTTTCTCGTAATGCGGATACATACAGAAAAAAAGACAGACTGAAAGAAACGCAGACAAAAATTCGAAAAACCGTAGAATCGGCCTCAATATCGTTGATAATGACTATTATAATTTGTAATACATTTTCCAAAAAAAAAAAAAAATCGTTAAATGTTTGTTGATTTAACTTCGAATTTTATTGTAAGAAAAGATAATAATATAACAAACGCCTCATTTGACTTCATTTTAATACTAATTATATATTTAAAAAGATTTTTTTAATTAATGTAATCAATTATCAATAGCCATACATATAAAGAAAGGAATAGAGCTATTGAACTCGAAATAAAATGAAACAATGTAGGTATAAACTAAAATCATACCAGTTATCATGCTAACTCGAGTTAACTCGAGTTGACCCGGGTTACCATGATTCGAACTCGGGCTAACTCGAGTTAGCTAGATCCCGAGTTGGCCCATCTATAAGACAGATCACAGATAGTATACATGTTATTTTGAAAGAGCGAAAAAAATAAAAATAATCACTCAAGCGAAGTAGAGCGAGTCGTAAGTTTATAAAAACTGAACCTAGTACAAAGTATAACGTTGCGTTAGTCAACTCCTTAAGTTTGTTTTTGCGGTGAGTGTTTCGCGCGGTCAACATATTATTTTTTACATTAATATGTATGACTATTAACCCCCGCCCATATTAGCTTGAAGCCGTCGTTTCTGTAGTCTGATTTAATATTTTCATCTTTATTCAAACAGCCTTATGAATTAAACAACGAACTCTTAAAAGAAACGTCGATACGCCGTCACTTTCAGTGCGTAACTTCGTTTATTTTCCTGTTAAGAGTATTAAATATTTCATTTCATGTTTTATTACACGCTCAGAAAAAGCACTTTCATTTTACATTACGTGTGCGTAAACATGATTTCATGTGTACCTTAATTAACTTTATTTAGATAAATATAATTTATTTGTGCTATATTATACCAACATCATTATGCTAAGCAATTTCGAGAAGTTTAATATTAATGTTTAAGTTTGTGCTAAAACTTGGTTAAAACTTTAATAATTAAGTTTTAGTTTGTTCACCGTCTATAGACAAAATGGATACTAGGCTACAAATTTTATAACTTAATTTTTATTAAATTTAGGATAGACTTATAAAAACTTCGAATATTTTTAACTTGAAAGGTACACCTACTTTACAAAATCTTAATACTCGTAGTAAAAAGTATTTGTTGAAATTAAAGGTGGAAGGTTTTTAAAACTAAATTATTAAAATAATAACCTCCTCCTTTTGGAAGTCGGTAAAAATATGTATTCGTACAGTCAAAATCAAATTACAGTGTACTCAGCTGACGACCAGTTTTAACCCACCTAAAGCATGGTAAAGCACGAAGTAACCTTACTCATGTTTCATGCAAGTGTGGTTTCCCACGATCCATATTTAGAGATTCAGTTTTGTTTGTTTTATTGGTATCCGTATAAGTAGCGCGTAATTGATATCAGCCCACACGGTACTGTTTACCAATAGTTTAGTTATAGCGGAACGAGGAAAATGGTTTAATCGTTGTAATTGGAAAACAGATGAGAATATTAGATTTGATTAATTTATAACATACCTAGGTTTTGTTATAATCGTTTACCATAGATTTCTGAAACTCTCAGTAAATATACAAATATCTGGAAAAAGTATATGGGTAAGGTCGTCAAAAAATGTATATAACGAACTGGAATACATAACACACGATAACACATTAACACACTGGAATAATGTAAAGGTCAATATTCACTTGGAAATAGGTCAAGTAAATTCCATTTTAATTATGAATTATTTATTTTCATGAATTTAAAATTTATAAATAAAAATCGAATCTTAGACTATGTATTGACTACAGCTTGTAGGTTTCATGTTTGCGAAACTAAACACCAAAACAACACAATAAAATTTAAAGCCTTTAACAAAATAGACACAACGAAAAGAGTACGGTTTAATTAGTAATTAAAGTACTCTTCATAAAAAAAGACATAACAAAAATAATTATAATTATGTGTTTATAAATCAACAATTAGTACAGGCATGTACTGTAATTACTACCCCGTTTCACGGTGTCACGGAGTTTTGTTTTATAATTTTTAACAAAACTAACAATCAAAAATATCTACTAACACTTTGAAATTTTAAATAATCATAACAAACTTTTTCTATCACTTGTAAAATTATTGTTAGGTTTAAAAATCAGCATCTTTGCATAACGTAATATCTATTCAAATATCGAAAAAAACATAATTTTCATCGCTAACTAAATATTCCTTGGGTTTTTCAATATTTTGTGTCAATACGATTTTTTTAACTATTGATTCTGCCGTGACGATGTCTCGATCTACTTTTTTTGTAACAACGAAATGGAGTCCTGGCTTCTTCTGTGTTTTTAAAAATAGTACTGTGAAGTAAGTTTCCTGATCTGTAATATGAATGTTTTCTACGAAACCAATATAATATTTCCAGGAGTTCCTTTGGAAGTACCTTACTAGCACACTGTCATTTGTTTGTAATTCCATAGTATTATTATAATCACTATAAATCATATCCTTAACATTATTATCTTTTTCATTTTTTCTTTTGTCATGCTCTATGTTTAAATCATTATCTTTACTTATATTAGATATTTTGTTAATATTTTCTTGTTTTTGAGTCATCCTTATATCATCATCGAAACCAATATTTTTTAACTCCATGCCATTATCTTCATCAGTCTGTTCTTTTTCTGTATCAGAAATAAAATACTCGTCTTCTGAAGAATTGTGCAGGGAATATTGTTCATCAAAATCTGTATCTGTGCTACTGTCATAATATTTTTTTGATTTTTTGGGCTTACGTGCAACTGATCCAATAGAAAATTTCTTTTTCGGCGTATTGTACTTTTTTTTCTTACTACACGTTCTGGAACACGAAGCGATGGGGTTTGTGTATATATCTTCACATGCAACAGTGTTAGCCTGAGCTTGGTTTTCTTTATATAGCTTAGTGTCTGGTTTAACAGTGGTAAGTGAAAATGGTCCAAATTTATGTAAATCAAAGAATGCTTTGTTTTCCAACGTATTTTTTATATCAGCCAGAATTGTTATAGTTGGTTTTTTAGATTTTCTAATTACACGTTTTGTATCTGTCTCTTGTTTTGTCAATGTGGCTAGTTGCAAATCTAAGCAGTTACAAAAACCTGGTTTAGTTCCCGTTTGTGAACAAAAACAGCTTAAGCTGCGATATAATATTGTATTTTCTGAATTCATGTTAATTACTTGATGTAATGTCATAGTCCCTGGTACCGGTATTAAGTCCATTTTTTGTATTTGAATGGTATCCTCTGGAATGTAGAATAGTTTTACGTGAATCCCAGATTTATTCAACAGCTCAAATGCTGATTCAGCGTTCGTAATATCTGATCCGTAAGCTACTAATGAATCCATTTTTCTTTTGATGGTACCGCCTATGCCGTCGGCAGCACCCTTACCGTGGTAGGCTTCAAAAAAATTCCATGTAGCTCTGAAGCCATACATTGTAGTGTATTTAGCAAATAAATAAAAATTTTTTTTTTGCCTATACTGGCTTGTTGGGCCGTCGGAAAAAAAATGGACTGTATCAACAGTGGAATACTGATCTCTAATATAATTCAAAACCGGTTTTAAGTGTTCCCAAATAGCTTCTGGACCATGATAATTGTTTGCAGAAATAGAACAGAACGGAAGAGGATCACGATTACTATAGATTAAACCAGTATGGAGGGTAATCTGATTTCGAGATGCACCAAAATGCATTGCTTGAATTTCTGTGCTTAGTTTGGTGGCATAATTTTCCGAGAAATCGATGTGTATTGATACTGTGTTATTATCTAAATTTTTAATACACCGCTGATGTTCGATATACTGATGATGAATGTTGTAGGCGTGTATTTTAAACTTAGACAATTCTTGGGTAAAAGCTTCAATCAAATCTTTCAATAGTCCAGTTTTTTCAGTTTTCATAATTTTTTTTGTAGTTTTTCTTTCATTACTATTTACTTTATCGATATATTCATGTGTTTGCATTGACCATTCTTTCCATTTTACAGTGTCTTCTACATCTAAGTTGAATTCTAAGGACTTCTTTTCGCAAGTAGAACATTCTCCATAGGAGCATTCTTTTGATTTTGGATTACATAAAATTAAGGAAAGTATTTCATCAAGAGACTGAGTTTTGATCAAACCCAGGGATTTTAGAACTTTCACTTTCATAAGTATATTTTCATGCTTTATGCAAGCGCATGTTTTTCGCCTTTCAACTTTAGGTGGCAAAATGTAGAACGGTCTGTATTTTTTAAACGTCGTCAATTTGCCTTTCCCTCCTTCAGATTTATATTTCTTAAAAAGATTTTCCAAAGTGTCTAATAAATACCTTCTCTGTCTTTTGTCTTTATGTAACGTTTTAAATTCTTTCTTGCCCGCCGTGGCCCGACTTACATCATCCCTTTCGAAAAATTCTTTAAGTTGATTTAGTAGAGCATAATTTTTTTTCTTCACTTGTATGTAACGTATTTTGCCTTTCAATCCTAAATAACTTGATATTTTACCCTTCATTTTGTACTTTTCAACGATAGAACCATTAACTACACTCTTAATAACGCGTTTAGAATAATTATTTTGTGTGGTTTTGTAACACTGTTTTAAAGAATCTACTAAAACATTATACTCCAGAAGTTGTTTTTTAACTTTTTCTTTTTCTTCTCTAGAAATGTTTGGTAAGTTTTGGTTAATGAAACTATCTGCTTTTTTACAAGGAGTCATTTCGACATTTTCTTGAGAAACTGTATCGTCTTTATGTTGTGTTACATTATTTTCGTTTCTTAATTGTTCAATACATTTGAGCAATTCTTGGTTTTTGCACTGCATTCTGTAGTTTTTTTTTCTATATTTTTTCATTTTCTTAGTTATCGTCATTAATTTAGCTTTTAATTCCACGTTTTCCTTTTTTAATCTGTAATTGACTCTATTAATCCTTTTTTGGGCCATTTTACTTCCACCTTCAAGATTAGTAGATTTCTTGTTTTTTTCCTTCATTTTATCCTCTCTCCATTTTTTTCGCATTTCTTGTTGTTCTTTCTCAGATTGACAATCACTGATTCTTTTTCTATTTCTGTTCGTCCTTTCTGCATTTTTCTTTTTAATCGCTTCATATTTTTCAGGGTTGTCTCGTTTCAAACGCTCTCTATATTGTTTTTGTCTTTCCGCTTGAGTAGGCATCTGTAATAAATAAAAATAATTAAGAACTTACCTAAACCAATACATACTACCTATCACAAAAAAATATGTATTCAAGTTGTAAATATCATTTGTTATAATGATATATGTATAAAAATAATATACAGAGAAAATTACATTATAAGTTTATTAAGTTATGTGAACAGTCTCCTTTATAACATTCCAGTGTGTAACATAACAAACACCATAACACATATAACGAACTGGAATAAACACACTTGAAAATTCAAACCTCAACAATGAATAACGGTCACAAATCATGCGCGATTTCTTTAATAAAAATTGACATACTCTGGACATTGACTATAAATTTCGAATCAGGAATCTAGTAAACGATATCTTTGTACTTACCACGTAAAATTCACAGATACACTGCCCGAAATTTGTGCACTAAATTATGGAACTTACAATTGTTGTCGGTCGGGACCACAAATGGAAAAAATATATCAAAACTGACATTTGACAGTAAGACAACGGTGTTGCCACATCAAAATAAGCTACATAATGTTGTCTACTGTTGAAAACAAAAAACCTACCCCATGTTGAATCGGAATAACACACTGGATAATATTTTGGAGACACAAATTAGAATAGGTTTTTATTTACACTAGTATTTTATTACTGCAATAACTTATAGATTATCACACGGCATCTTTATTGCTTTAAAAGTAAACTGCAAATTTAAAACCATAATGCTATATTATTATTTTTTATGCATTTGTTTCGTCGTCTAGGTTGGTGGAGACAAATAAATGTTTGTATGCAGTTCTATTTTGTTGATTAAAAAATATTTTTTATTTTTTATTTTTAAGCCTTTAGAATATTCTGGTCATTTCTACATTATTCTAAGCAATATTATAAATATATTTTTAAATAATAATATTAATATACTATTTGTTAGCGCATGGTATTCACAATCAAACATGGGCTTACCTCAAAACTTTTAAATTGTACATATTTTTATGACCTTACCCATATAGGCATTAAACTTAAGTTGAACACCTGTCTTTCCTTGCCTTAACACTGACTACGAATGAAATTAACAACACAACACAACCTTTCAATAATATTCACACCCGTGAATGCTATTATTAAGATAATTAATTCACTTAAAAAAAGTAAATACAAAAGCTTGTACAACTATAATTACGTTTTATAAGTGCTAAATAAATTATAAAAAAATCAGTATTTTTTATATAATACGTGCTCTCCGTATCTCACAATTGTCACAAGTCACATAATAAAATACTAGATATATAGAGTACTATATAATTATAAATATATGTTAAGTTACATAAAACTAGTACAACATACAAAATATCCATTGCTTTATTAAATATTATTTAAGCACTTTCATATTATACCTACTTAGATAAAATGTCGCCGCTCTGTGAATTTTGTAAAATCTTGTTTAACAGCGAAATTAGTGTCATATAAATTGTATTTACAAAAATTATAACATATAACATTATTAACACTTGCTATTTACTACGAAAAAAAGGTAATATAAAATGTATGCTGCATTAAAGAGACAAACAAAGAAACATACTTTTACATTAATACTAAGGATGACATTTACACATATCATTACCCAAATCAGACAGGTCAGTCAGCGAATCGGCAAGTTACGAGGTGGTTCCAAAGTTTTATCGTATTAGATAAGAGAAACCCAACCATTCCAGATTATTTACGTCGTATTCATTGCGAAATTACATTTCTTTCACAAGTTAATTTTTTTTGCGTAATATTATAACATAAATTTGTCTAAGACTTAGTTTTAGTCGTATTTCTTCAAAATATCTTCATTATAATTATTGTGTCATTATAACAATAAAAAATACTAATTTGGATTACATTCATACAAAAAGGTATAAGAATACTTACTCAACATTGTCCTAATATCGAAAAGTGAAAACCACAGTGAAATAAGAAAGCCTTGTCTTATGTGTATACTGTATATGTTCTATCCATTGTAGGGGTAAGAAAATTTTATTTGAAGTTAAATTTTACCAGGCGGTACTCCCGCCTCAGGCTCACGCGTGTAGAGTAGACAGTTGACTTTATTACAATATCATTGGCCCCTTTTTGTCAACGTTTTCAATTTCTAAATGTAATTTGTCAGAAGTGATTCTATTACTTATTTCTTTATTTCGACAACACTCTTCACTTTGTTCACAGATGTGTTTATTATATGGATTAAAGTAATTTTATTTCGTAGTTAAACCTTGTTAAAGCAATAATGGAAATAGATTGCCTTTTGAATGTGAGTAATAAGCTGTAGCTTTATATTTAGTATAAAGTTTTATAATAAGCAATTTGAATAAATAGAATAAAATAAAAGAATAAATTATTTTATTCGTTTATTTTATTCTAATACATACTATTATCTATTCTCTTTATTGGCTGTTTTTTCTGTTTCATAATTATGTAATAATTTTTCGCAAGTACATATAATTATATGTACTTGCGAAAAATTATTACTTTTCAATGAATTTCTAAATTACATATTTCCTGTAACTTTAACAATTTGTAATAAATTTGGATTAGAGTATCTATAGTAGGTATAACACCGTATATAAAACTTAAAGCTTATTAAATAAAACTTGTTATTGTACTAAAATATTTATGATTACGATTATTCAGCGTGATGGTAGCAACGCTTTTCTTTTCACAGCTCTAACTAATGAAGTGAAAGAAAATGATAGATGAGACGGCCGTCACAGCACTGTACCTTTTGAAAAGGCCTTCCTGCATTATGTAGGAAAATATACAACATCAGTTTTACACTGACTAGTTAATAATAGTTGATAATTTGATAAATTGTCTGAAATACTTCATAAATAGCTTATTAATATAGAGTCTATTATTGATATATTGTTATGAGCTAGAATGTACACAAATATTATGATTAATTATTTGCACACTTCATTTTTCCCTAGAAATACTCACATTCTCGTATCTTTTGTTTCAGGCGCATTTCCTTTTAGGGGATGTACAGAAACGTCTTTTTAGTACGCTTTGTTTTGGCCAAACGGTATAAAAACGAATCTTTATTTATGTCAATTAAATATAATGGGACCTGTTTATTTATTATTTAATAAATATGATAACATCACGTTTAACTTATCTTCACTATAGTCTGTATCCTAAGATGCCTAATGAAGGACGATTACCATTGAGTAAAAATAAAAGCTATGCAATAGCTTAAAATTGCTCCGGTAATTATCTGATATCCAAAATATTGTATCCGGTATTTTCATAATACAATATATTATTATAGAGATGCTTAAAATAGCAGAAGGCATAAAGAAATAAGCATAACTTTCATATAAACAGGAACGTTGGAACAGTACCTACTATTCGTATTGGCTCTACCTAAAACAGCTTTTTATTCATTGACCTATAACATTTATTTGCCTCCCATCAATTATGGAATTGGAGCAGGTTTTGATTTATCTAGTCTTTCTGAAGCGAATATCGAAAAGCTAACCTGTGCCAAATTTTTTATTGTTGTTTCTCAACAGAACAACCTTACGCTATGACTCCGCTTATCTGACGGTTTTATTTACCTTTTATACACAATATTTTTATTACTTTTTTCTATATTCATTTAATCTGTCAGAAATATATTCATGCGAGACATAAAAATGAAATATTAAACGTTAGAATATGTACCTTGTAAAATATTGTGCAAATATAAAATAAATTACGCTGGAGGTCGTACAATTAAATTCAAGGAGAAAATGAAAATAGAATAAGGTAATATGTGCTTAGTCGAGATGTCTGTCTCTCTTTCTGTCTGACATCATCACGAGAAAACACTGGACACATTTTGATGTCATCCGATTTGATGATAGCTACTTTTTACAGTAGAAACTCTTCTCTGAACACACCTAAGGACAAATCCGAGCAAAGTAAGTCGATAACGGTAAGTCGCTAGTTATCATAAAACACTCTTCTTTTCAACCCTGTATAACTCGTCTGAATAGAATAATACTGAGGCAAAAGGGTCAGATTTATATGTAAGCTGGGATTATTACTTAATTTGATCACTTAATTTATAAATAAAAGATATTTCATTTGATTAACTTAATCAGAGCAGTCACGAGTACTTGAGTTTCTATCAATGAAATAATACAATATCATTTCAAGGAGATCAAGCTTCCTTTATAATATTATTCGGGCTGAAAGCGTTCAAGACCAAAGCGCGTGTAAATAATATTTGCCGCACAATAATTAAGTTTAGTTCGCACATTCGCAATCCAGTTATGAGGTCCTACAATATCTTATTCGACGAACCTTGTTTAATTAACGTTTCCTCGGATGTCACCATTGAGTCAGCGCAAGTGTAACAATAGAATGAGGCTTTGTTTGCTGCAGGGTATCACCTAAATCAGGAGTTACAAAACTAAGGGCTGCATTAAAATAGTCATACAAACTTTACTATTGTTCATGGAGAACTAGGCTAACTAAGAATAAGTTGAGATATATTATAGTTCTCGCTTTATTGAATTGATGATAGGACCCTTGGGCCTAAAAGTTTGGAAATCCCTGGTTTTAGTTGACTCAATTCCGCGATGTTAATTAGAATCACTGATACCCGCGCGATATTCGCCTTTTGTTGTCGTGAATTATGATTCTATAGCCAATTACGAGTGGAATAACAATTGTATTATTATTGAGTGCTTGAAATGTACGTGCTTCATGATCAATATTATGCTATGTTATTATTATAAATTCTTTATTGCGCATTAGTGATGTTACATATTAGACGGGGCAAAGTTGGACATATCTCAAGAAGAGATCTCTTACAGCTAACCTATGGAGGTGAAAAATAAAACCGGGCTAAACACGTGCAGTTATATAGTAAAAAAATAATTAGTCTATAATTTTAATTAACATATTTGTTACATGACACGCATCTTTACTGTGATTAACATCTGTGGTTAAATAATCAGGTTACTTTAAGCACAGTTATTATTGAAGAAGTTACGGTACACTTCTAAATGTTTTACTATTCAAATATATTAATATATAAATGGTGTCGTGGGACACCAGGTAGGAACGAAGTTCCTTCGGTTAATGTAGAATCGACACAATTTGCAAAAAACAAATCGTGCTCAATTTTATGTAGGTTTCTTGATTTTTCTCTTAAATTTTACTGATTAGTATTTATTTAAGTACAGGAAAGTATTTAGGAAATTCAGTATTTTAGGAAATAATAAATTACGTAAAATAAAAAAATCGTAATTCAAATTATCAACTAAAATAATAAAATATGTCTCTTTAAGTAAAACTAAAATGAAATCAAATAAAATAAATATAACAATAGAGTTTAGTAGTAATTTGAATAATTTTCATTTACCTAATTATCTTAAAGAGAAAACAAAGCTTTAGTTTTATTAAACCCAAAATTGTTTTGTAAACCACCCGATGAGATTGATTTACAAAATCACCGCAACCGAAACGTAAAATAATCCTGAAATATATATTATATAAAATATAAATATACAATAATCTTGAATCTGAAAAACATATTGTACTACATTAATCAACAATAAATGTGAAGTGAAACCTGACATAAATAAAATTAAATAAATCTGGACTTCTATAAAATAGCGCTTTTGCATGCACTACAATTGTCATGAATAAATATCACTTTGTTTACACGATTATAAGTCAATCTAGACCTTTTGGCAGACAAAACTAACCCAACGGTCGAGAAAACTCTTTCACTAGGCGTACTTGTTGCGGGTACTCCTAAAATCGACCTCGCTAGCGAAGAAAGCCACGGGAAAGAATCCTTATTTACAAGCCAGTAATTCAAGAAATCTCCATCTTTAAGATCCTGCAGCTTGCATGTTGCAAAATATTTCCAACATTCTTGTTCAATTTGATCATCTACAGGTACAGACTGAGTTTCAATGCCAGAATGCTTTTCGGAAAGCCTGATTAGAAAGGAACTAACGGTAACGGTATCAGATGTCGTAGTCGGTCTTGCTACTGCTTGAGATTCAGAAGTCTCCATAGAAGGGATTAGATGTGGACGACTTTTAACAATTTCTCTGATGTAATCTGATAAGAAAGACACACTTGTTTGATTGGAAATCTCAAGATACACATCTACTTCACGTATCCCTTGAAAGCGACAGTCCAACAAAGTAGCAGCCACTTTTAGTTTTGTGATCGGGAATCGGTGATTTAATTTATCCATCATATTTCTTTTAAGAGTTAACAATACAAGTGGTTCATCATCATCTGAGGACTGTAGTGCGTCTTTAATTTCTGATCGGAATATCAGCGCAACATTTAAAGATGTGGATTTTTGAGAGCATAGTATTTCTACAATGACCTTGATTTTTTTTAGAAATATGAGTAAATCTGTCATTAACTTCCACTCAAAATTGTTTAATTTAAGTTGCTCTTCGCCAATTTTGCCAAGCAAGATGTTGACAGCGTAACGATTGCAAGAATGATTTAAACTTTCTAGCATGGCCAAAACGCTGTGCCAGCGGGTCGGTGTCGAAGTTTGTATGCTTGGTATTGGCTTCATAAAATCATCGATTTCACTGGAATCGCCATCATCCATCTCATTATAATCGTACACAAAATTATCAAGGATTGGATCCCTCTCGTCGTTTTCCAAATCTTCTCCTGTTTTTTCTAGTAAAACAATTATTTTTCGCTGTTCCTTATCAGCTTCAGCTTCTAATTCAGGTAATCTATATCGCAGCTTCTTCACTATTTTTTGCACTTTGTAACCAGTCTCTTTACTTCTTGGGTCGAATTTATTCCATCGACATTCAACAAATTAAGAAGACCATGGCCCAAGCAGAGATGACTGTTAAGTGAAGCCAAATCGACTGCACGTTTAACATTTGCTCCGGCGTCCGTGACAGCAAAAATAGTTTTATCAAGCAATCCAAAGTCATTTCTTATTTCAGCGATCATATCACAAATTTTTTGACCAGTTTTTTTTTCGGTTATTAAGGTCGTTAATAACGTGAAATATTTGAGTTGCATATCTGTATAAAACATATTGTTACAATTAGATTCTTACTTTACATTGTACTTTAAATAAAGGAAAGGGGAAAAATATATACCTTCTGTCAGATAATGGTTTGTGAATGTGATATAATTTTGCCTCCGATATTGATCGCTCCACAAATCAAAGGTTATTTCTCCAAAGCATGACGCATCTAGCTGAATTGTCTTTTTCACATGTGATAAACAGCTTTCAAATACATCGTCCAGAGCCGTTCCAGATATTGTAAAACGAGATGGTAAATCTGCCGTGTTCCCAATTACCTTGTATTTCTAAAAAAAGGTAACTAACTTTAATCATTGAAGTCAAGTCTATGGATTAAATGAAGAAATACTTTATTTTAAGTTATCTACGTACACCACGTGTACCTACCATGTCCTGCATTCCTTTGTCTGATACTGAGTTAAATGGCATCAAAGAGCGACAAAACCAGAGAGCTAGATCTCGCGCTAGGAACCACTTGTCATTAGTTGACGACGCTGAGGATATACTCTGCTTTGAAGTTGAAGGCCTGCTGGTAGTAAAAAAATCTTGTATTGTCTTTTTAGCAGCTATACCCTTTTCTCGTAGACCATGAACATCGCGAAGGTGACGAATTAGATTTCTAGTGCTCACACATTTACTGTAAGACTTTACTTTTGTTCTAAAACATTAATCAGATAGAATTATATTAATATAGTACATGAGTAATGAGTTCGGAAGTAAAATAATAATAATAAAATAACCAATGTAAAATATTTTATATTTATAAATAAACTAATACTTACGTATTTAATTCTTTTGCACTAAATAATTTCCCAATATTATCACTGTCAATTGCATTCAAGTCACTTGTTAGTTCACTTGCCATTGTTACTATGACGACTGTCGCGCCTGCGCACTATTTAACGGTTTTATTCCACGCTTTTACTATCACATATTTTTCAGTTCGGTCGCGCAGCAAAATCCCTATCTCCTCCAGCCTGCCGTAAGGAACTTCGTTCCAATAAAATAACTGTGGCGACACGGACCTGCCGAGGGTCCGGTGACGACACTCTGGATCAGAACAGAATGTTCTGCCGATAATACGATAGGTTCAACGACATTCAAATAAAACGTATAATGGCCTGGACAACAGCAAGTACTTACCGGTCGTACTGTGGCAATCCAAGCCGTGGTGCCTGGTTGAGGTTGACGCCGTATTTTCGGGGATGGCCGCGGAGCTATGCTGTGCAGCCTGGCAGTTCTTGTATGCTAGTATGTGCACTGTTCACAACTATGAAGTTCAAGTCGATTTTTGGTTTGTATAAAGTTCTCACGTTCTCCGAGAGCAGGAAGAAACACGAATGGCTTTCAAAAAAGGGGAACGAACTTTTTATAACGGCGCCGTACCGGTAACCATACGTCACCATTCATTCCAGCTCGGAGCCAATCACGATGCAGTACGATCGGTATGTTCTTTAAGTGAACCTTGACATTGGCCAGGCCTGTCGCGATACTTAAATATGATTGAACCTAACGTATATTGTATAACCTAATGGAGAATGAACATACCGCCCACCAAAATACAGCTGGTATTTTCCGAAAAAAATAATAATAATAATAAATATGATTATCTAAGTAGAGTTAGACAGTAGATAAATAATAATATACATAATATAGAAAACGATATAGAGGTATGTGTTACGAATGTGACGTATTACGAATGATATATCTTATGGTCTAAAATTATATAACTATATTATAAACGTTATTTTATTATACATATATAGCTTAAGGTAATGTAAATTACGATTCGATAGGCAGAGGGCAGAGCTTTACAAGAGGTCGTTTAATCAAGTTATCTTTAGTTTTAACGGTTGCTATACGAACGATACCATCTGGACCGGGATGTAACTCCGTCACCCTTCCTAAAGACCATTGCAATGGAGCACGGTTGTCATCTTTTATCAATACAACAGCATTGACATCGAGTAGCTTAGATGTTTTTGTCCATTTAGCACGTAAGGTTAATGAGTGCAAATATTCGTTTTTCCAACGAATCCAAAAATTCTGAAGGAAAGACTGAATTAACTGCCAACGGGTTAATCTATTAAGTTTGATATTAGTATAATCTACATCTGGGACGGTTGTAAGAGGCTCTAAGGTCAAGAAATGGCCCGGAGTCAGAACATTTAAGTCATTTGGATCGGTACTTAAAGCATAAAGAGGTCGTGAATTAAGCACCGCTTCAATTTGAACAAACAGCGTGGACAGTTCCTCGAAAGTTAAAACCTGATTACCTATTATCCGATAAAGATGAGATTTAGCCGCTTTGATATTTATTTCCCACACACCACCAAAGTGAGGGGCTGACGGAGGGTTAAATTCAAATTTGATTCGTTCCGTATGCGAGGCATTCTTTAGCAAGGATAGATAATTGCTCACACCAATGAAATTAGTTCCACAATCTGCATGGATCACATTACATCGACCACGACGTCCAACAAAACGACGCAACGCTGCTAAAAACCCATCAGCTGACAACGATGATACGACTTCCAAATGGACTGCTTTTGTAGCTAAACATACGAATAAACATAGATAAGCCTTATCTATTTTGGCTCCACGATGAGTACCTAGTTTGATACGGAAAGGTCCGCCGAAGTCAACACCCACGATAGAAAATGGTTTCACTTGATTGACACGAAATGAAGGTAGATCGCTCATATATGGCTCTAACGATATAGGTTTTGTTCTGAAACATCGAATACATTTTGAAAGACGTCGTATTACACGTTTAGCCGATAATATCCAGAACCGCTGTAATATTAAGTAGTGCGTAGTATTATGCCCCGTATGACAATGTTGACGATGTATGGATTCGATGACCCTAAAGGTAAATTCATGGTCACTAGGTAAAAGAGCGGGATGCCGTTGTTCAAATTCAAGACCAGCACGGGATAACCGACCGCCCACCCTGAGAATACCATCCTCATCCAAAAAGAGGCTTAACTTACGCAACGGTTTCGGTAGTGGTTGCTTCGCTTGAAGCCGTTGTATTTCATTAGCGAATGACGAAGATTGAACAAACTTTACAATAAATAACAGCGAGTTATGATTTTCAGTTTCGGTTAGAACTGAACCTCTATTACGATCATGTGGATTTTTAACATTATGTATAAATCGACGAATATAAGAAACGATGTGCGTTATTTTTTCTAACGAGGAATATCGATTTATTAAGTTGAGGATAAGAGTGCCATACTCATCCTCTGAACGAGTAGCTAAGACAACTGTACGGCGCTCTTCAGCTCTTGCGATGTTTTCATCCTCAGAACTATAAGACTGAGGAGTTTGTTTATTAGTTGGCCATTGATCGGAGGGTTTTACCAACCACGATGGCCCTGACCACCATAAGGAATTATGGAATAGATCATAAGGAAGATTCCCACGTGAACAAATATCCGCAGGATTGTCTGATGACGCTACGTGATGCCATAACTCGGTAGAGAAAATATCCTGGATATGTCCCACACGATTAGCCACAAACGTGGTCCAGCGAGAGGAATGTGAACGAAGCCAAGATAGAACGACGGTTGAGTCAGACCATAGATAAATAGCGTTGAGCGTTAATTTTGATATGTACGTATCAAGCACAAATTTTGCTAAGTTAGTCAGCAACACTGCTGCACACAATTCTAATCGAGGCAAAGAGATTTTCTTGAGAGGAGCTACTCTAGCTTTGGCACATACTAATCGTGTTTGTGTAAATCCGTCTACTTCTGAAACTCGGAGATAAATAACTGCTCCATACGCAAGCTCCGAACTATCACAGAATCCATGTAATTCATAGGTTAAGGTGTTGCTAATAGTGATTCGACGTGGTATTCGCAGGTCTTTGAATATAGGCAGCTGATTGCAACAGGTTTCCCATACCCTAATTACATCCTCGGGTGGATCACTATCCCAATCAACACCAAGGAGCCACAGCCGTTGCAAGA
The DNA here is from genome assembly GCA_905231865.2 of Boloria selene. Classification (NCBI taxonomy): domain Eukaryota; kingdom Metazoa; phylum Arthropoda; class Insecta; order Lepidoptera; family Nymphalidae; genus Boloria; species Boloria selene. The sequence goes on from HG993141.1 coordinate 8,208,018, forward strand.
GGCACTTCGCCTTGATGGTAAGAGGTGAAAGAAAACCTAAGGGGTCGAAGATCTTCGCAATCTCACTAAGAATGACCCGCTTTGTACAAGATCGGCTTGAAGATTTAACATCAAAGGAAAACGTATCTGTAGTTGGTTCCCACTGTAGACCAAGCACCTTTAAGCTACAAGATTCATGGCCGGTAAAAGTTTTAGAATTAACAAGACATTCTTTTTGAGGAATATCAGAAAGTAACTCTGGTACGTTACTGGCCCACTTCCTTAACTGGAAATGACCCAAGGCGAAAAGCTTTATGATTTGCGACTTTGCCTCCAGAGCTTCGTCCAGAGTCTCACAACCAGTTACAATATCGTCAACATAAATATCGCTATTCAAGATTTGTTTTGCTAGAGGAAATGCAGAACCTTCATCTTCAGCTAACTGTTTAATAGTTCTACATGCTAGAAACGGCGCAGAAGAGACTCCGTATGTGACAGTATTCAGCCTGTATTCTTGTAACACCTGACTCGGACTAGACCTCCAGAAAATCCGCTGATAATCTCTGTGCTTATCTGCTACAAGAATCTGTCTGTACATCTGACGTATGTCCGCTAAAAACACGACTACATGTGAACGAAAAAGGAGAAGAACCTGCACTATATCCCTCTGAAGCTTAGGGCCTGTCAGTAACGTGTCGTTTAACGATTTGCCGCTGGCATCTCGGGCCGATGCATCGAAGACAACGCGAAGTTTTGTGGTGCTACTGTCAGGTTTAACGATGCAGTGATGAGGTATATAATATTTACCTTCACCAAGCTGTTTCGTGGGTACAAGTGTCATATGTCCACTCTTCTCATAGTCATCCATGAACTCTGAATACTGCTTATATAACATCGGATCGCGAGAGAGACGGTTTTCTATAGCCTTAAATCGTCTTAAAGCAACACTACGTGAATCCTCAAACTTCGGATCTACACCACCTTTGAAAGGTAACTGAACTCCATATCTGCCCGCTGAATCACGATAATGTTCGGTGACATAAGCCTTTTCACATGCCATATCCAGCGGTGTGAGAATTGACGCTTGAGGAACATTATCAATCTCCCAGAGACGTTGAACCATAGAAGACAGCTCGTCGGATTTGGCTGTATATTGTAATAAGGACGAGGATGTGAGATGTGTTCTACCTAATAAAAGCCATCCAAAAACTGAGTTCATTGCAACAGGTTGATTAGACCGTCCTTTCATACATTGGTCCAAGAGAGACTCAGCGAATATATCGACACCAAGCAAAATATCAATAGGCCCAGGGATATCGAAACCTGGATCTGCTAACGGTAGCGATTGAATGTGAGACCAACCATTCGTATTTAGTTTAGCAATAGGCTGATCACCACAAATAGTTGGAATTACATGCATATGGACATCGAATAAAACCTTGTTGTTTGATGCGAGTGAACAACGAACCATATGGCTGATATCAGCAGACATTCCACCTAACCCGTTAATATTTGTGTCGCATGGTACTTGTTTAATATTTAAAATTCGAGCTGCGTCACGAGTAATCAAATTGTTTTGGCTGCCAGTATCGAATAGCGCTCGAAAAGAATGATAGCTACCCTTTTCATCTAGTATCTGCACTATAGCGGTGGCAAGAAGAACGGTTGTGTTTATTGAAGATTTCGTACATAATTCGTAACCAGAAGTCTTAGCGATTAAGGACACAGAACGAGACGGGGTATCAGTTGATTGCTCTTTGTGAAGCAATGTGTGATGTTTATGTTTACATTTAAGGCATCGGAAAATCGACTTACAATCTTTTAATTGATGAGATGATTTGAGGCAATTGAAACACCATCTTTTTTCGTTTGCGACAGACATGCGTTCCTGAACCGATTTCGATAGAAATTGCTTACAATGAGAAATGGAATGAGTAGCATCCGCGCAAAAGGAGCATTTAGGCATAACCTTGAGGTTGTCATGCCGCATTTCTCCCGTTTTGAGTTGATCATCTGAATGATTAGCAACTAATGTGTGAGTAACAGAGCGACGTTTAAAAATGTTAGAAGAAGACTTAATTGAATCCTTTACAACATGAGAAGTGGCTTTTGTAGATTCAGAAAAATGATTATCCCGTATAAGCGCTTCACACTTTGAATGTAAAAATTCTTTTAAGCTAAGGTATTTTGGAAATTCAGAACTAGAACAACTTTCTTCGAAATCTCGACGCAGCTTTGATTCTAATTTCGATAACACATGATAAACGATTATAAATTCCCAATGCTCAACGGGTAAATTTAATTTTCTTAAAATACTCAAATTCTCATCAATACTGTCCAAGCTACGACGAAATTCATTTATATTTTGAATTTTTAAATTTACATTTAAAATATCCTTCCAACATGTATAAGCTAATTCACGATGATTCTGATAGCGCGCGATTAACGCGGCATACGCATCCGAATAATAGTCACCGGTTACTGGAAATACACGAATAAGTGTCAACGGATCGCCGCTTAAGGAAGAAGTTAAATAATGAAATTTCTCAACGTTCGTAAGGGAATGACAATTATGTATAAGAGCGTTAAATGTATCGATAAACTCAGGCCACTTCTTTATATTACCTGAAAAACTCGGTAATTGAATTTTCGGTAACCGTACATGGGATAACGGTGATTGGATATTAGTACCAGCCGACATATTAGACATATCAGATGAATTTAATTCACCTTTTGTTAAGCTACGAAGTATAGCCATAACCTGAAAATATGCATCATCAAAGCGCGCACGTATGTCATCATCATCACCGCTGCCATCACACGAGTCCAATAGCTCAAGTATGAAAAAATGCGCTTCTTCAAACTCAGCTACAAACTTTTTTGCCTGATCACAGTATGAGAAAAAAAGGTCACAGTGTACGTCATCGCCTTTTGCTAACCTACCGATTTCCAACGCTTTTAACATACGATTTAATGCAATAGTACGTTTTCGTTTGAGAGATGGTAAATCATGAACAGTATAAGATTCTGTTTCCGACTGTTTTATCTTAGATTTACTAGAAGTATTAAGTTTACGGGTAGTACGTTTTGGATTAAACGACATTTTGTAAAAAAAAATAAGATAAAAGTTAAGAAATAACTATAATAACAAAATATAATGTTATACGCGAATAATAGTTATAACTACGTATGAGTTGAACTTGAACTTGCAATCGCTAATTAGTTGTATGCGCCTCTCACTGCGCGACGGTAGTGTGTATGAGTATAACGTAGGTATATCTTACGAAGGAACAAATAGATTTAAATACGTTGATTAAGTTTCGTTATGTTACGGGTTAGTGAATATTAACTTGCTACAGCCGATTAAGATTATATAAACACCGAATAAATGTATAGATTGTTTATATTTGATCTGTAACTATCTAATATTCTACGTATAAGAAAGTGCACGAATCATCTGCGATATGTAGTTATGTGTATTTAAATAACTGTATGTAGATTGTAAACGTATAAAGAACGAAGTAAAGTGAGAATGTGAACGTTATAATTGGATGTGAATGATATTCAAAAGTTGCGAACAAGATGTCTGTTAATAAGTAATCGTATTTCGGTATGTATGTCCGAAAGTAGTTATATATTTAAACCCTATTTGCTATAATACAAAAGGTATGCTTTGGTAATGTAGTTAAATACTGTATTGATGTATATTATATTAATAAAATATAATTATGAGTACTACTTTCGACAAAAATGGGTAGGTATATAATTTTACGGATGAAAAATACCAGCTATATTAGCGAATTAAATACGGCAAACGATATTACTAGGCACCTTAGATTCCCGGGTTTCGGCACCAAAAAGATGTGGCGACACGGACCTGCCGAGGGTCCGGTGACGACACTCTGGATCAGAACAGAATGTTCTGCCGATAATACGATAGGTTCAACGACATTCAAATAAAACGTATAATGGCCTGGACAACAGCAAGTACTTACCGGTCGTACTGTGGCAATCCAAGCCGTGGTGCCTGGTTGAGGTTGACGCCGTATTTTCGGGGATGGCCGCGGAGCTATGCTGTGCAGCCTGGCAGTTCTTGTATGCTAGTATGTGCACTGTTCACAACTATGAAGTTCAAGTCGATTTTTGGTTTGTATAAAGTTCTCACGTTCTCCGAGAGCAGGAAGAAACACGAATGGCTTTCAAAAAAGGGGAACGAACTTTTTATAACGGCGCCGTACCGGTAACCATACGTCACCATTCATTCCAGCTCGGAGCCAATCACGATGCAGTACGATCGGTATGTTCTTTAAGTGAACCTTGACATTGGCCAGGCCTGTCGCGATACTTAAATATGATTGAACCTAACGTATATTGTATAACCTAATGGAGAATGAACAATAACCAATGTAAAATATTTTATATTTATAAATAAACTAATACTTACGTATTTAATTCTTTTGCACTAAATAATTTCCCAATATTATCACTGTCAATTGCATTCAAGTCACTTGTTAGTTCACTTGCCATTGTTACTATGACGACTGTCGCGCCTGCGCACTATTTAACGGTTTTATTCCACGCTTTTACTATCACATATTTTTCAGTTCGGTCGCGCAGCAAAATCCCTATCTCCTCCAGCCTGCCGTAAGGAACTTCGTTCCAAAAATAAGCTTTTTTATACTGTGCTTTTCACTTTATCAAAAATTAAATACTCTTTTTAATCTATCACATCCAACTCTTTAACTATCTAATTTAAGGTTTTTATCTCTAAAACTTTATACTTTCTCATAAAACAGTTTGAGAAAGTCTTATCAGAATAAAATAAATCATTTCACGGGTGGCCTTGACAGAGAGAAAGCTAAGAGCCATTGCAATTTGTTAATTTTTTGTCGTAAAAGAACTTCGAAATTAGTCTTGGAAACAACTCAGTAACTATAATATTATAAGTTACTCATCTAAAGAGGTAGTAATAAGTTAGAAACATAAAATACTAGTGTTAATATTAAATATAGTGTAGTGTGTTAATAATAAATTATAAATTATATACTCAGTAAGTGAATAATTAAAACTATACTAATCTAACTGCTCTCTAGATTTGAGAAAAAATCGAAATGGAGACAATTTATGTCGATCTTATCGTATACTATAGGAATCGAAAATACGTAGGTATACATACGAATCCCGTCGTAAAGTACCACAGACGTTCTTTCTAAATTAACTTCAAACTTAATGAAATAATTAATTGATCATCTAAAAAAGTATAATGTTACTTTTAAATGTTAAGAGATTTTATACTTAACTAAACATAAGAATGACTTCATGTTACCTATATTCTAATCATTATTAGTGAAACTACTACAATTAATATGTTTTACATGGCTTAAAAATGAGGGAGGTTCTACATTAACTTTAGTCACTAAAATAAAAGCAGATAAATATTTAGTATTAGCTATATAAGCTTGCTTACTCCACAGCTATATAATCAAGTGGTACATACTTATAAAATATTTCAATTTTATTCGAATACCTTGGACTACGATCAAATAACTTCATTGTAAATTTCTCATCGTACACAAAATGCATTCAAATCAGTTAATGTCAAATGCATGCGAGTTTGCGGGCGGAGCGTTGGCATTCATACATCGAAAGCTCGTAATACCTTCTAAGTTGGGCTTTGAATAAACAGTTCTGTTGACTAAACACGGTACAGTACCACCTCTTTTTAGAATGTATCGATGTAAACATTCTATTCACTAATCACATATAATAATATAATATAGCAGTCTTAAGATAATTTAAACAAACCTAAGTTAGTAACTTAAAAAAGTCTCGTGAAAAATCGCTTGTCGTCCTTTGACAGTAAGCAAAATAAAGCTTAGATAAAATAAATCCATAAAAGAAACCCTACTTCTTTTCTAACTTATAGACTCAGATATTTTAAATAAATTATATAATTATATTTCGTTTTAAGAGCTGATAGATGTAACCTAGAGTATAGGTATCCATATAGCCTAACCCCTTATAGCATCTCGCGAAAACTAGACATAGGTAATAATTGATATTGCGCATCTTATAAAATGATTTTTTTTTAACTATTATCATAAAATTTTACCATAATGTCATAGAATTCTTTTGATGTCCCTTCCCTTTATAGAACTTGCTGACAAGGGGATTACAGTAAACGTAAGCACCAAGCGATTATTAGGTTCGACCCACATCGGCTAAGTCACGATCATCCAACTAAGTCATACAGGGATTACGACGCCAATCTTGTGATTGACGATTATTGGTATCCCTTGAACCTTCAAATAATATTACCTATGAATATATCCTTCACTTTGGTTATTTTTTTTTCTTCAAAAACTCTATCACTGTGCAGTATTACTGTCTGTTCGCAAAAAACTCAAAAGTTACAACACCGATGCTGTTTTCACCAAAGGGTAAAGTGGTTCTCGATAAAGGTTTTAGTATAGGTATATCTTATAAGTTATTGCATAACTAAATCTTTAAAGTAATACTCTGTCACATCATTTCAATCTTAATTTTTCGATTAATTTACATGATTCACTTAAAACAGTAAATATAGTGATATATATACAAGCTAAAAATTAAAATACTATGTATAATGTATATGTATGAATTATTATCAGATTACCATTTCAAAGTAAAATTTCAGACTTACGAGTAAATACTCGTAAGTAAGCAAGCTGTCAAATGCAAAATAACGTAATTTTTTACACTTTTACGAGTATACATTTTACGCTAAACCGTGTAGTCTGCGGTTAAACAAAGAAAGATTTACATCTCGATTATCTCAGAGTACAAAATGATTAGTGGTTAAAAATATACTTTTTTAGATTTTAACTTACATTTATTTAACAAAAAAACTAATACATTCATAAGATAAATAATAAATTTTATTTAATATGAGTACTCTATTAATTTGCCGTTAATGTGGAACATCATATCAATTTTCCATATACCCTACATACTATTTAAGTTAAAATATGGACTATAGCTAAGAGATGGAATAATAAAGGCCTAGAATTTAAGTTACTTCAATTCCCTTTCCTCGGATGGAATCTCGCCGACAAGGGGATTACGGGAGTGTAAGCGCCAAGCAACTGTTAGCCACGACCCAGATCACATAATTCACGATCATCCAACTTACTCATACAGGGATTACGATGCCAATCTCGAGCTGGTGGATTGTTGGAACCCTGAGTTAAGTCTAAATTAAACCTTCTTGCAATAGTTTCTATAAAGCGTCTCCTTACATTTTGTCAAACACATGCAATAACTATCACCTATACTTATACTTATATGATGAAAGTGAAAGCTTTCAATATTACACGAGCTACTCACTATAACAGTACAATTAAAAAATCAAAAATATGTTTATTAAAATTATTTATTAGCTAGGATTCTTATATATAATCTTAACGTGATCGTCTCATGAATAAAATAAAACTTACATAAAATTTCTACTTTCATATTTTTAATTCCGAAACATTAATTACCCAAGTTGAAATTGAAATTGCAACTACCACTCTAGCAATCTCTTCTCGAAATGATAAACAAATATTTATTTCATTCAAAAACATCATATATTCACTTCTAATGTGAGGAATGTTAATGTTTGCAAGGTTATTGCTCTTAGCTGTTGCGGTTGGATTAGATAATTAAGCTCTTGCGAACCAAACCTCACCACAAATTGGTTGACCAGAAATTATATCTTCAAATAAAATATCAAGGAGATTTATATAAATAATTATTTTAATTTGTTTACGGTTAGATGAGTGTTTGGCAATTTATAACAAAATTGTTAATTTTGCATCTCCTTTAATGTATTTAAGAAGGGAACATTAAAATTTCTTCTCGTCTTATTACAATTAAAGAATAATATTCTAATCAGATAATTAATGATTTAATTAAAAAGGGTAACCGAAACAAATAGAGATCGGATCACACGGACTAGTCCCAATTTAGGGTCCGTTGTTCAGTTATTACTTGCCGTAATGTGCTCTTTAACTTTTATGGGCTGAGTTGGGGATGAACTGGGCCGGTGGGGTCTAATATAGGGCAAGAGTTTTATCAGTTCTTACTTTTGCTAAATTTCTATAAATTTTATGGAAAATCAGTACAAAGGATTGCGTTTTGAAATAAGAATTTCATTAGTTTAGTCGTAACTTAGACAACTTACTCTGAGAACATTAATACTACCTAATAAAGCAAAAGCTCATGTTAAATATTAAGTAATTGAAAAATAATGTTGTTTCATTTTAAATGGTTTGATTTTATAACATCTTATACTTAACTTGGACTTAATTCAAGCTGAATCTTATAATACTTTATTCAAGTATACTGTAATAAACATAATATAAATAAAACAACAACCTCCGCCAGCGCATTGGGCTATAGCCTGATCTTCCTCGTATTGAAGGGAGATCCGTGCCTAGAAATTGGACGTTAAAAAGGACTGAATACATACATACACATATCTGAAACAATGAGTATTCTTAAGTTCGCAAATTCTTTTGAAATATGTATAAGTTATTTACTTTTATAAAACTAAAGCTTTCTTTCGAAGTTAGATTATAAGTTACATACATATTGTCGTATATATTATATAAATAAACCTTATAAAATGATGTTAAAATCAAATAAAATAAATACCTATCTCATATTATTTTAAATACCACCTTATTAGTAACCAGTATCCATTTTCAACCGCAAAACAGCAATTAAACTGACATTACCTCCAGCAATACTTAAAATCAAGTGGCCCCTAACTTGTCCTATAAATTACCGCCCTTTACACTTCATCGAATAATAGAAGAGGGTGCTTTTAAGAACAATTACATGGGAATATATTACGGAACATGAAAAGGTCAGGAGTAATTCCGCCATATTAAGTTACCTCAGGTGGCTTGTATAAATACTCTGAGTGCTTATTTTGCAAATGTCACAAGGTGTTTCAGTACACGAAGAACCCATTTTTTCTTTATCTTGATGGTTATGTTAGAAACTTTTTTTATGGTTAATAAAACTGTATATGTTTTTGTTACTCCAATATAAAAATTACAACAGTTTAATAGCTTTTCTTGGAAAATACTCGTTCAGCAACTTTACGAGCAATCAAATAAAAATGACACCGATTAAAGAAATTTTAAATTAAATTTTATATTGCTTATAGTAATAATTATTTAATCAAAACAAAAATAACTTTATTTCCAAAACAAATGAAAATACAAAACTCAAATGTAATATTCGCTCGGTCGTTTCAATAATAAAGAGACGCAATTTTACGTATCTTATAAATTTAGGTTTATGAAGTTTAAGAAGAATACATTTTCACACAGAATCTCCTATTCTGAACAATCATAAAACGGTTATTAAAAATGAAACGCTAAGGCGTAGGATACTCGCGTCTCAAAGTTTATTCCTCGCATGCCTCCAATAAAACTGTCGCCTCTGCTATATAGCCCGCCTGAGGTGGTAATGCGAATTATAGCGAATATATTACAGAATATGATAGTATTGCCTCATGGGGAGCTGTTCATTGTACTTCCTTGGATATACTTTGCTTCAGAGTAATTTTCGCTTTCTTAGTATATCTATATACCCATGAAACATCAATTTTATATAGTCTTGTATGTATTCATACCACACATATGTGAAACAAGTTGTTTAAAGCGTATAGGTAGGGCCCAATTTACCCAAATACAGCCTAAAATTCCAGTTTTCATGTAGTTAGAAATTGACTGCCCAAATAAGGAAAAATGACTAGAAAGCCGTTCTCATTTGAATACATAATGTACAAATTACAATCAGATATCGCTCATCTGGTTAAACTCGTATGTCACATATGGTTTTATTTCTAGTTATTAGGAAAGTGGCAGGGCTGCATTTTGTAGGTTTCACTCTTAAGGCACTTTCACTTCTCAAGGTTATACAAGACCGGCTTGGAAGATGGAAGTAAATAATGGTAACCATAAGGCCCTTACAACGGAGAAAGTTCAATAAAGCTTAATTTTTTTGTGCATACATAATGTTAAGTAAGTTATTGTTATATTTATTCTACTATACCTAACTAATAATAATATCTAATCATAAAATGCTAGTTATTATAATATTTATAAACTAAACACAGTCAAATAGCAAGAACTATATATTATACTCTTGTCTACAATAAAGATGAAAGTACTTGCATAGTATACGGTACATTTAAGAAAAACACATTTTTTGTATATCTTTCTGTCGTGTGCTGTTAGTAATATAAAAAATAAGGAGTTACTTGGGCTACTTTAAAAAGACTTTAATAAAGAATTAGGATTTTGCTAAAAAATAAATAAAACGTACCCAACGACGCACCCGAGCGAAGCAAAGTTTGGTCATAGTTTCAAATTGTAATAGTGTAATCTTTGTGTTGCACAATTAGTATAAAGTTGTAAAAATAAAGCCTTTACTACACATTTACACACTCTACATGCACACCATATTATATTATAATGCGAAATAAGTGTAGCTATTTACCCCGACTACAATGAATTGAATTAATAAATAATTATTATTCACAAAATGATTGCCATAATCCAATAATAATAATGCTAACAAATGATATCTAAGACCGTTTAAAAACATATATTTAAAGTATACCTCAGTGGGCAATAATTCAATTTATAACTCAATTCATTTTACCCTTTTGTGAAAATAATTTCCTTTGCCGATGAAGTGATGCAAATAATAATTTAATTAAATTTATGTCATTGTCTGTCATCACTCGTTTCGGTACTTTGTATTTAAATTAAATTGTGAGAACATTTGTCACTTGTCAACTTTCTTCGCTCTTTTCTAGAAACTTGCTGCTAGTTTAAAATGAATGTTGCTCAAAGTATGTGTATCTTGAATATCAATAAGGCTTTTCTTAGCAATTTAAATTCAATATGAAAGACGATTACATAAGTCAAGGGTTTTAAAACAATTTTTCAACATTTGTATGAAAAACATGATCTCATTAAAATTTATAAAATTAATTCGTAATTAAAAATTATTCCTACGATTTTTAAAATATACGAATGCCGCATGGTCGTTGCGGTCACGAATTGAATGACCGCGCAATTCATTTAAAAGTTTTATTTAAATATTTTACAGATCTTTGGCATATACCCCAGTTTGTTGTCAATTTTACATAATTATGCCTTTATTATAAAACGTAGTGTAATTTAGACTTTCAAATATTATAATATTTGTTTTGTCTATTGGGTAATTCCCTAATAAGCTATGTCTAAGAAAGTTAATTAATATTTTTTTTTGTGAAATAAACTAAGACCTCATTCAATAAACTTTATTAAAATAAATATAAGAGAAGATAAATTAAACAGAGCTGAAAGCTTTCAGTGAAGTTAACTGAGCTAATGTTTTGTCCATTATGCCCTTACTGGACTAGGGAAAGAAAAATATAAATTAAAACAGACCCGCTTACGCCCGAATTTTTTTTCTGTAATAACTACGAAGAGATTACTCTACAAATTCGACGTTTTCACTCTCGTGATGTCTTCAGTATACATTTCGTCTTTCATTTTTACTTTGAGTAAGGTTAAAACATTAGATACATTAGGCTCTGGAAGCTTTAATGCTTTTCTTATAATATCATCAAGTACAAAAGTTACAAATTAATTGAAATGAAAATGAAATATCAACAAAGTTAGTTTTTCCCATGATGTCTTTAAAGCATTCAAACGACAAACGAGGCGGAGGAGTTATAATAAAGCTTAAGACTCAGATAAAATAGATCTATTTAAAATATCAAAATATATTCGCGTAAATGTAAGACAGTATAAAATTTTCAGAAATGAATAAAGACAATATTAAAAGAAATAATGCTTCATTATTTCTTTGGTATTTTTTAATCATATAAATTCAAATTATATAGAAATAACATTAACTAAATAATTTTGCTACAGAAAAGTTGTCATATAGACCACGACGAGCACTTTTAAGAAAGTAATAGTGCTAAAATTCCAACATCAATATCGACAGTTCATTGCAATTAGAAAATCTAACTGAATTCTAATTTAACATCTCGATATCATTTCCTTATGTGCCCATGTCACGGTCCATTTCACACCCCAGGTGATAAAAGCATTAAGTGCGTTTAAAGGTTCTTAATGAGACCACCCAAAACCACCCACTACTCTTATCTAGATACGACCCAATTTTCTCAATTACGAGGATCAAGAGAAGTAAATGAAATGAAAGTAATCATTATCTTATTCGCTTATTCTTCTCTGCACGCCTTCGTCGCCAGCGGCTCCCTAAAATAAAACATTAAAAGACGGCTACAGATTATCACACAATTTATTCAGGTGCTTAATTTGATCGGCTATCCCACTTTAGGAGCAATTTTGTATTTTTTATTTCACTTAAACATGGACCCGGGGAGATTTACCTACATTTTTCATGACAATAGCTCTATCTGTTGAACAATAAAAAAATAATTTTCAGTGTCGTCAATTCATTAAGATATTGAATTCAAGAAATAAGGAATTTGTAAAATTATGTTTGCGAGAAATAAATTTAAACTTTGCTAGTTTTACAGCTCAAACTTAGTTGCACACAGTCGCCGAAGTAGACGCATAGTGGCTCCATATGTCACATACGACTGAAACCTTCTGCAATTATAAGGAACAAATAGGTATTAAATTGAACCCACAGATTTCGGTGCAACCATTAAACCCTATCCTACGAAGGAACATACGCTTCGATTGCACTCGCCCGGGTGGTTGGCAGTCCAATCGAAACTTTTGATTAAAATCAAGCAAACCAAGAGCACTGCGCACTGATTCCGACTGAATGGATATATCTTTATTTGAGCTTCCTCCGATATGTTCAGATTACATACAATCTCCCATTTACATAAACAAGCAGCACCGATTATTCGTACTCAAAATACAATTCAAATTCATTCAGTTATTTTTTACATGCATTTAAATTGCAACGTTTAAAAGCTTTGTGTAACATAAGATTAATATGTTATGTTATTATTACAACACTCCAGGTTTCGATTTCGGTTATAAATATTCATTGCTCATTGTAACATAAAACGTGGGGTCTAATTACACCCTTCTGGAAAAGGTGACTTTAGAGGTCCTACGTCAAAATGCCACATGCAAAAATGATTTAAATACAGGCCCTAATCCTCTCAGGCGTGAGGTGCCTTTAGGAATTAATCCGATTAATATGAGGGTTGGGGTGAAATTCTGGGTGACAGCACCAAGTGGTTATACTCTTGAATAATACAAAAACGTAATAAAGCAAGCAATTACATGTTTACAGAAAATGTGTGTACTGCTTTGTACTAAGTATGTATGGCTTTTTATTATTATCTCAATAATTAAAAAATATACCTAATTAACTCATATCGGAATTGAAAAAGAAGCATTCCTAAAGCCACTAAAGTCATAAGGCATAAAATAAATTAATCACTTTTAGTTTTATAAGTTAATTGTTCCTGTTTTTTGTTTGCTTAATCAGATGCAATTGAAAGCGAAATTAAAATTCAGATTTCGTTTTAAAGTTCAGAGCTTTTAAATTATTTATTGGAAGGAATAATTATTTACTTAACGCCCCTTTGTTTTATATATCTATAAATTAAGGTTTTAATAATTCAGCTACAATATTCCAACATTGTTACAATTAAATTGAAAATGAATAACTAGACTAACGACCTATAAATTCTATATCAGAACAGTTGATCCCTAGTACACGGTACACGCGTGTGCAGTGTTCTGGCTTCCGATGCGGAAATTCCATTAGTGTTCACTCTAGAACTAAACCCAAGCGTCAATAATTAGCTGTGGTATTTACTTAATGCTTGACTCACTTAATATTCTTAAATAATACTATAAATAAAAAAATATTTTAATATTTTTATACGCCTTCCTTATATGCCAATGGCTTTTTTGACTTATGCGATCTTAAACTAATCAAGCTTTTGGTCGCGCCCTAGCGTAGACAGGGTAAGTCCCTAGTATTTTATAAACATTAATCAGTTCTTAAAGTAAAGCAACAAGAGCTTTAAGATTAATTATGTTTCTACTTAAATTCTGAGATTTTGAGATCAAAAATTACGTAGAATTATAAACTAATTTAAGTTATAATGTAGACGGTACGCATATCAAAGCGTTATATTTTGCGTATTAATGGAACTTTTACAAGGATACTTTCATTCAGCAGGAAATGCCTTATATACAATAAAATACATTAGTATATAATATACATTAATATATTACATTAGTAAATAAATGACATTGACAAGTTAAACTCTTAGTTGTAGCGCAATTTTCATGTGATTCATATGCAAAAAAATAAAATGTTAGTAAAACAATATCTGTCGTATTAGGAGTTAGATTAATAGAAAACACGAGGAGTTATCTTTTAAAAAAATATTGACTCCATATCTTAAATAAATAAATATGTGTGGGCATTAACACACAGCACTGACTAGTTCCATAATAAGCGGTGCTGGTGTTATGGATATAAAATAGTTGATACATGCTCATCACACGAACTATTGAATACACGGAACTGAACCCGCGATCACTACGTACTGACACACAGCAAGTACTCACTACACTGCTACTGAGCCAAGCGGGACGTCAAAAATTCTAAACTGACACAAAATGGTTTGTATTTTCAAAAATTAGCAAATAGCTACTGAGAGCGAGATGAGTTAAATCCAACTTCACATCGGTTACGATCAGCAACCATGCGAAAATTCCATTAGTGATCTTGAATTTAGGCAACTAGTATGTAGCGGCTGTAATTAACTTGCGAATGTTTAGCTCTTTATATATGAATTATGCTCGAGAAATATTAAGTTATGATAAAGACGTTCTACAGAACTTAACTTGATATTGTTCTTTTTCTGGACGCGGCCACTTTTTGTATGATTCTTGTGTATACAAGCACATCGAAATTTTGTGAAAGTTGGAAAAGAGAGTAAAGTATTGCTATAGATTTATCATTTATCTCCCACTGAAATTACGAGAACATAGAAGTAGTGAAACCGTTATTTATAAACTAACCATTTCCGTAAAGATTAACATCATGCATATATTATACAAGTATGCTAAAAGCATTTAATTAAGCCGTTTTAAGGGTTATTTACTAGTATCTAGTCTATACACCGTAAATTCCGGTGAAAGCCACTAAGAAACCTGTCAACTCGTTAACTACATCGTAATCGTAGTCCAAAGTCGTTTTTGCTTTACTTCCCTATTATTGCAATATGATATGCACGCCACCATTTTATCCGGCTCTTAAAATATTGTATTATTTTAATAGCCAGATAAAATGGTGATTTTAAGAGCCAGATAAATTAGTATTATTTTTTTGGCACATTGACATACTTGAGTACTTAAGGAGCTTTACTCTAACTAAAAATTAAAAATACGGTACATTTTTCAACTATAAAGGCATAATTTTTCAATGAAAATAAATAATAATTAAATGTAAAAGGTCGTTACTACTTCAAATAGCAAATCTGTGAGTGAACATGTGTGGATGCATGCGTCGGCAACGGCGCGGCGTGCCAAACATTAACTCCGCTGGCATCGCTGAAAATGGCACGGCATAACTCTAACTGACATGCATTTCATCTCAGTGTACTTTATATTGTATACATATTACTTAGTCGTAGATATAGATATATCTACGACTAAGTAATTTAATAATATTGTTTCATAAGTACTTTTCAAAAAATATTAACTTTAGGCTCCAAAACTTAGTCTTTAAACGAGATAATTCATGATACCTCAGTTTTTTTTAATTTTCTTTTTAGTTTGAATCTGTTAAGTTAATTTTTACAGAGTGAAAACCTACAAATCAGATTAACATTTACTAACTCACTTATTTACTCATTACTCTACTATTTAACGGAATTATATTATAAAATAAATAAAATCATACCACAAAACTAGGTATTGAAAGTCTAGACCATATGAGTGGACATAATAGATCATCATTAGTCGATATGTAGTGATTACTTAGCAATTCACACTCACTAATTTACTAGTACTTTCACATTACACAACTGTATTCAGATACTAAACTGATTCATTTGTTGGCTTAGAAAGCAGTTTAATGAAAGCTACGTGGTCTAAAATTGCATTAATAAAATTGAATACTAAAATTTATCAAATTATGTAATTTAAAAGCTTTTATTGATGACATTTTGCAGTAGCCAGATAAACTTGTATGTTCTTTTAAGCTCAATTTGTTTTGTAATATTTAACAAAATATACACAGCATATGCGAATGAGTATTATTTTACATTTATTATGAATCACTGGTTACTCAACGTGGACCTTTGCTATTAAACATGATTTATCTATTAGTCACGTCAAAGTCAGTCATGATTTAACACCATGCCCTGTGGTTGTACCCATAGATTATACACTTATATACTGGGTTGTACCTCTGACACGTGAAAATATAGACGTAAAGCTCTATTAAAATTGAACCTTGTACGTGCTCAGATTCTTTAATTTATATTAAAGATCCTGTATTTCGATACGTAGGTATATTCAATATAAAAATTCCTCTGTTCAAACGCGATAAATTCAAAAACTCTCAAATATATTATATACGGTTTTCATTAATGGAGGACGTGATTCTTGGAGAAGGTTTAAATTAAATATGACAATTATTGTTAAAAATGAATATATATACCATCTGAGACCTCTACTCACGTGCGCCTCTTAAGACCACAGGGTTATTTGAAAATATATTTAAATTTCGAATTTAACACTCTTTAAACGATCTATTAATCTGTAGCACCACTATAAGTATACATCATGGACGAATAAACTAAATTCGTCCATTATACGATAATAAACTAAATTCGTCCATGGTATACATCTACATATATATCTATACATACATATAAATAAAATTGGAGTGTCTGTTTTTAATTTCAAATGAACAGCTTTTGATTAAATGCATATGAAAGTATATACGATACTAGCAATATAAAAACAATTTTCTTGTCAAAAATTTTTGTCTGTCTGTCTGTTTGTTCCGGTTAATCTCTGAAACGGCTGGACCGATTTTGACGTGACTTTCACTTGCAGATACCTAATGTCATAAGGAGTAACTAGACAACTTTTTAACCGGCTTCAAAAAAGGAGGAGGTTATATTTTAGAGATTTTATTTATTTTAACTAATGAAACCTGTGGCTTCGTTGAAGCTAAATCGAACCCGAGCGAAGCGAGGGTGAGTTGCTAGTGAATAATAAAAGTAAGTCACTAATATATTGTAAAGAGAACAAAATAGTTTCGAAATTAGTCAATATCCATGTCATGTCATCAGATAAGAGGTTTATTAGAGGAACTACCCTTTATGTCTTTCATGTCAATTGAGCAAGTCGTAAACATGAAACCGCCATAAATTCTTCATGACAACTTCTCCGTATTTATGCATTCTGTTAGATGAATGCTATTGGTCAAATGTAATACACATTTTAACTATTTCATCGGCTATTAACTTATATAATTAGAACAGTGCCCTCAACTAAATTATATGTACCTACATAAAATGAACTAAAAATATTTGAGGAACATTAAACGTTATATTATTTTATGAAGAGTAAATAATGTAGAGTACTACACATGTAATTTTATTTATAGAACATTATGTTAATGTACAGGTTAGGGCTTAAACTAACACCTGAAGTAATTAATATTCATCATTATCAGCCCTTTTTAACGTCCCACTGCTGGGCACAAGCCTCCCTCAGTAAGAAGGGGATCAGGCCATAGTCCCGCACTGGCCTAGTGCGTGCTGGCGGACTTCACATGTCTTTCAAAAACTTGCTAAGTTTTCTCAGACATGCAGGTTAATATATCAGGTAATATCAGAGGTGCGAGACCCGGATTTGAACCCTCATCACTCGATTATCCAAGCGAGCGTGTTACCGTTGGGCTACCACTGTATTCAATTATTATTAAGGCCCGATTTCACCAAAGTAGAATAACTTTTATTCCTAGGATAAAGCTGTTATTTACTCTAAGATAACCATGCTTTCATTTCACCAACTACTTATCCTGAGTATAACAAAGCTATACTAGAGTAACTCTTATACCGCCAATTTTGAAAGAATAACCGGCTTATTCCTCAGATAAATTCAAAATGGTGTCAAATTTTATGTCAGTAAACTATTGATTCATATTTTTGCACATTGAATTGTAATTAGGAGAAAATATTATTAAAATGCAGCTTTTGAGAAGAATTTTATCGGACAGTGAAAGCGTGAAATGAGCATTTTTGCAACTACGATGAATTTCATGATTAGATTTCGTTTATCTAAAGCAGCAGCATATAATTTTTTATTAAATTAAATTAATTATTAATTAAATTAATTATTATTTAATTTATTATAATTTTTAAAAAAACACATAGCAAACTAAACGAATTTAACTTGAAAAATAGCACTGACACATTGACATAAGTTCAAAGTGACGACTAAATTAAAAATGTCCTGTTATACTATACTGTACTGAGATAATGACAAGTCTATTTAATTTGACTGCATTTACATTCAATTCTCATTCAATGGGCCACAGGTAAAAAAAAACATTAATCTAAGAATAGTTATACTAGGATTAACATTTTGTTTTTACAAAGCGGTGAAACGTACTACGAGTTATTCTGAGAGTAAATGCAGCGAATAATTTTATACCTGGCATAGTTATTCTTGGATAACGACATCATTGGTGAAATTGGGCCTAAATAGGTTAAATTGCTAAAGTTGTTATCAGTTACTATTTAACAGTTTTTATAAAATTTCTGAAAATAAAATAAAAGTTCTATATGGCCTGTATATACTTTTTGCTACAGTTCGTTTAATTTGACACGGCATACTCAAGCTAAAGAAAGTCGCACCAAGCAACGGCGCGTGCGCAGAGAAAACAGGTTACGGTCCCTTGGTAACTTGGTAGTTAAAGATAACTGACGATTCATTTTAATTATGTTAAAATTTTCAAAATTTGTAATACTATTAATCGTCAATTAATGTTGTAACTTATTAAGCTATATAGGTCTACAGGACTAAAAAGGAAATTTACATCATAAATTCTTATAGAAATAACTAATAACAGTTATTAACAAATAATTTAAAAAATAACGAGTATCTCATGTGACTATACTAAAAGATATCCGTGAACACTCCAAAAACATTTTATAAACGATAAAAAAATAAATAATTATTATTCTTAAATTAATGTTATTTTATTAAGAATAACGTTAAAATTGTAGTTTATTTTGCACGTTTGTTTATAAAGATGTGTCCACTTGCAATAATTAAGTTACTTCCTTCATCTTATATCAGCATTCAGTGGTGCGTAGTGAAATATAAGATGTCCGGAAGAGTTGCTTTTAATTTCATATCGTAAAGTTTCAATGAAACAACAAGATAACTTATCTACGATTGATTTGATAATGTACTCGTATAATATACATTTTAAGTGAAAATAGGGCTTTATAAACCAAAACATAAAAATAATACCAATTTTATCTATAATCTATAATGTTGAACATTCGTTAATTATTACTATTAGTGCTTTAAAATCAGATTTGGGCTCGAATTATTATTTATAACATCAGCATAGCCTAAAGGCTAGTAACTGGGAAATTCAAAATAGGAACTTAATTAATTTCAGTATTGATATTTACATATCACTACAATATACTGTCTCAATTAATCACCATATTTACAAGAGTTTATTATTTATGTACCTACTAAATGGTCATTTCGCGTCAATCTTCTAGTGAATTAGTTAAATCGCCGATACGTTTTATATATTATTTCTTTATACATTCATTATTGCATATTAATCATGTAAAGTAAATACAGAGACCTCTCTCTCTCTCTTCCTAGCTATATATCCCACATGGTGGTGGGGTCAGCCTTCCTTATTTTCCTCCTCCACCTCGCTCTATCGGAGACATCGTCTTCGGTCAGCCTGCACTCCTTCATGTCCTTTGACACTACATCTCTCCATCTAGTTTTGGGTCTGCCTCTGGACTTTCGACCTGGTATAGAGAGATGTAGTGCCAAGTTCCCCACATAGCCTGGTGACGTCCTTTTCACATGACCGTACCACCGTAATTTGAACAAAGGTGTTTATGTAAATGTAAAAAAAGTATGACTACTGTATTGGAATACTTCTCCTTCATCTATTTAAGTAAATAAGATCAACATCTAAAGCGTGTTGCTAAAGTGGAAAAAGTAGGGAATAGAAAGTTACTGCAAGATACCCGTATACTATAGGATAAAAACGTAAAGCTCAAAACTAAGTATACCTTATGTTTCTCATATTTAGATTAAAAAATAGACAGAAAAAAGCTTTTGATTTTAAAAATTATATTCAGTTACTACCACATATTTGAAAGAATAGAGGTTTCGATGATCAATTAAAAGAAAAGTACGGATTGTGGTGAATACAATAACGGTATACGGCACGCCTCATAACGGTTTCCTCTGGATTTGTCAATACATCGAAGCAATACATTAGCACGTTTTTATAATTCGCAAACAATTGCTATATAGAAATGGCTTTTCGCAATAAATCTCTTACTTATTTTTTTTATGTTTAGATATTTTCGTTTTTAATAGTTACTTGCTATAATATATTTGTTTAGGTTATTCTCTCATAACGGAAGCGCAATTTTAGATGAGATGTTCGTGGAAATATTAATTCCAACAGTGGACTTAGCTGAGGCAACTACGAAATAATTCCTTTTATCTCATTAATTGCAAAAACTAAATGAGACGCACTCGAGGAACGCATAAAGCAATACAGTAGGAAAATCATAAAATATTATTTTATGAATATATATTATGTTTAAAATACACTTTGATGTGAACAATGTAAATACATACTCCTACATATTACTTACATTAGCCACACAGTAAAATTTTTTTTTCAATTTTCGATCTATAATTAACAATTTAACCTTTTTGTGCTCATCAAAATTTCGTAATCAATTTATTCTCAAGATACACTCACGCCAGATATTTTATACTTATGAAACATTCTGAAATATTTCTCATATTTCAGTGACAATTTAAAAGATTCCCCGATTAATTCAATAAGATAGCTAAAATAAAACAAAAAATATTAATTTATAAAATGTAGTCTATAAGATAATTATTTATGTACCTACCTATTGAAATTTATAAATTCATAGGAAAGTTCAAAAGAGTCTCCTAATATAAATATTGTGCAATTGAAAACGAGATCGTGGTAAAATAGAACAGGGAAATGCTTTTAATTATATTAGTCAGTCCATATTTCTTCGAGATTGCTACCCACTGCAAGGGCCCTTATTAACAGATAACGAAGAAAAGTGGAAACCATTTTTCGCGTATTAACTGCTCTAAGACGTCTCGTAGAAATGAGATATAGTTTATTTTTGGATAAGCCGTAGCTCACTGTCAGTCAGTCAATTACTATATGATGCCTAGTAGGTACCTATTTACTTTTTTTTAATATAAAAGAAGTAATATCACTTTAATAAAGCCTTTACTTGCATATGTTAAAAACTGTAAGTGTTATGCTTTATGCTGCATCGCACGCAATTAAACAAATAAAGCTAGGGTCAATAAAATCACGGACATTGTATTTTTTACTAAATAAGCGTAATAAATTATTAAATATTATTATTAAATATTATGCATAGTGCAATATTGTTATAATGATGAGTAATCAATTGTGAGATTACTTCACAAATTTCGGACTTGCAAACCCGGCCGCTTCGCTGGGCGAAAGTTGAAAAAAATTAAATGGTTTTTATGATTTTGTAATAAAATACAAGTAGCTAGAAGTTATCTCTTATAATATTAACTATCTGCGAGTAAAAGTCAGGTCAAAATCGGTCCAGCCTGTTCAGAGATTAGCCGGAACGAACAGACATACAGACGGACAGTGGACAAATAAAAATTTTAAAAATTGTTTTTTCGATGTAAGTTCCGCATACATTCTTATATTACATTAAGTTAAAACCTGTTAATTAAAAAATAAAAACAGACACTTCAATTTTATTGACATGTACTGATATTTAGATAATTTAAACTAAAATTATTAGTTTGAGCTTTTAAATTAAAATATACTTTACTACTCAGTTATAATTTTATTTCCTTTACTTAACCACTAAGCCATTTGCACTGGACTTTCTATTTTATTTTAATGGAGTTTTAGGTACTTAAACTTGTAAAAGTGGGTTTATTTCATACATCTTGATATTTCAAGGTGCTAGCTCATTCACATTCATATAATATGTATGTACATATGTATCTTATAACGAGTAAGAAAACAAAAGCTACTTTCTAATACATTTAAATTGCTTCCCTCTAAAATTTTAATGTATTCCTATTGTCATGTCAGCTTACACTATTATTTTAATTAAAATTACTATAGTTATAAATGCTTGCATACAACTATTATATTTAAATATTTGTGTATTATTTATAAGTGCCATAAGGAATATTATATTTAGATACTAGCGACTCGCCCTCGCTTCGCTCAGGCTCTTCCCTAGATTTAGCACAGGTAAAGCCGCGGGATCTGCTAGTTATGCATATAAACCTTCCTTTTGAATCACTCTATCTATTAAAAAAAACCGCATCTAAATCCGTTGCGTAGTTTTAAAGATTTAAGCATACATAGGGACATAGGGACAGAGAAAGCGACTTTGTTTTATACTTTGTAGTGATATAAAGTCATTGGCATTTGGCACCATAAGATACAGTGGGAAGCTAAGTGAGAGTGTTGAAGAAGATAGCTACCAACTTAGTTAAATTTATAAGAATATATTTTTTAATCACTTTTAAGTGTAGAAAGATTATATGTAATTTAAACTTACTTAGTATTAAAATACTTTCAAATTAATTAGCATATTTATATTGTAATTGAACGGCAGCAATGAGGTAACATATTCAACATACGTTAGCCCATCTTAATATGAGCATGTGCAACTTAAAGCATTCTTATAAAGTAATAGCTAAATGAGCGGACCGTGAAATATTTCTTAATAATATATTAATTACTAGAATATATTAAAGTTTGATTGCAATAGAGTATTTTGTTCTCATATAGCACGTTAGTTAACTGCTAACAGTTAGATTGCCTACGCAACTGTTTTGCAAGCTAACTACAATTTTGGTGGTTAAATCTTGAAATGATTATGAAGTAAATCGAAAGTAAAAATAAACAACGTGACTTCTATTACACTATGTAGCCTTCATGGTTATTAGGTTTTCTATACTAGTAAGCAATCTTAGTTTCGTTAAAAGGTTTAGTTGTGTGGTAAATAGTAAGATTATATAATTACCGTCTAAAAATATGTTTAAATCACGTATAAAAATATTCATTTGACCTTTGTAATGCAACACATTACTTTTATAAGATATTGTATAATAAGAGTCTTCTCTATATACCAAAGAATATATTTTTTTAATTACTTATTAGAATTCAAATATTATAATCAGTCTTCAAAAATGTTAATTAGAAAAAGCCTACTGTATATAGCATGAACGACTCATTAAGAAACTTACGCAATTAATCATCTTTATTATATACAGTATCTACTTTGTATTTTAAATATTTAATTCATTTTTTAAACAAGTACTACAGTGCCAATTGTATTATAATAACTTGTTTAATATTCATTATATCATACCACTGTTGCTTAAATGGAAAAAATTTGGCTCTAACGTGTATGTAGGTAGAATACGAATGAAATATTTTCAATATGTCTAGTTTTTGCAATAAAAATAATATTAATAAGTTATTATAAGGAACTACATATATGAATAATTAATATATAGGTAAGTATGTAAAAAAAATTAGCTTAATGCAATTAATATTATGCATATAAGTATAATAAATAATTTTAGTGAACACTTCTAATTTAATTTGCAATTTTATAGAACGCGGTGTTCTAATACGCTACAATACCTAACTACTTATTAAAAAAATATTCATCAACATCACCATACCTACAAAATTAAAACTAAATTCAGTAACTGTTTTTCAAGCAAATAAATTTTAAGTAGGTACTTTACTTAAATAATATTGTATAAGCACAAATAAATGGTGGAAGATGAGCTTGTTTAAGACACCAAATCCACGTCATTAATCTCTCTACACTCTCCTTTTCCTGCACCGTTCTTATCGAACACTGTGGAAATGTTGAAAGTGGAACTTTTTGCTGAATATCTTTATCAAATTATGAGTACATTGACGCTATAAGGTATATATAATCTTTTTAGTGGATTTATTTTCGTATTTATTTACAATTTTGTGAGGCAATTTTTTCATCATTCAATACAGATAAATGCAAAATGTCAACCATTTATCGCATCACATTTTTTATTGGCGTAACAGTTAAGCTACCGCGAACTGTGTGAAGCTTTTGATATTATTAATTTTATTATAAACAACACTGATATTATGAATTCGAAAGTTTGTAAGTGAAGAAGCAAGTGACTAATGAGTAGTAGAATGGTGGGTATCTAATATAATTAATAGGTACCTACTATTAAATATTACGGTTGGCGATTGTTAAATAAAAATTACAACTGAATACATTACCTTTACTTTTTTTTTATTAAGGGAGTACGTGACATAAAAACTGGTCTTGATATGATATGAATATGTATATGTTATTTTTTTATTAACTGACAATATTTATAGTTCTAAAATGATTTCGATTCAATCTTGATCTTGATCTTGAAACATGTCCCGTGTCCGAAATAGATAGACTTAGATAACATGTAAGTGAGTATTGAAACCTCTACCTCATTACCGAATACAATGTCAGTCATGTACCGAAAATAATAAGCAAAAAACGTTGACCGTCTTAGCATCCAATCAAATTGACATTCGGAAGTAATAGAAAAAATAAATGAACACAAAAATAGATTCTTTTTATGAAATGCAGTCTCGAAACAGGTATAATTGAAATATATTGCATTGAATGCTAGCTTACAATAGATGTACATGTAGGTGATATAAATTTTAATTAAACAAAGCAATATTTCAAATATTCCTAATATCGTTTATCGATTTAAATAGCAATCAGTCACAAAAATGGCCAAGCTTTTGTAAATCCCGTAATAAATGAACAAATGTGTATGAATTTATATATGAATGTAATATGTAATAGCTTTAATAAAATGAAACTGTGTTTGTAAAGTTGTCCTTCTTTCTCAAAGCATAAGTGCCTGGAATACATAATAAAGACGGAGAGCATATATATTTACTTAACGAAATATGACTTTTCTCCCTTCTATGGGACCATTTTGCACTGACACTATATATTTTAATATAGCTTGATTTACAGTTAGAAAGTAAATACGTCTATTTTAAAGTGTGCAAAAATATTGTATTACTTTCCATTTTCATCAGCATTTCCCGCGACTTCGCACGCGTTCCAAAGACCGAAAAACAAATTCTTACTGAGTCGCGCGGTATGGTATCCCACAGAACTAACGCCCGCCCTTCCCGTTTTTGCAACATTTTTCATTGGTCGTAGCGTGATGTAATATTGCCTATAGCTTTCCTCGATAAACGGACTATCCAACACAAAAAGAATTTTTCAAATCGACCAGTTGTTTCTGAGATTAGCGTTCAACCAAACAAACAAACTCTTCAGCTTTATAATATTAGTATAAATAAGGAAATTAAGTTAATACGTAGATAATTATCTCTGTATGATTTATAAAGCAACTTTTAATTATTTTTCTTTTTTCATTTCGTTATGATATGTGAAATATAAACTTGATCACTTTAGTAACCTAAGAAACGAACATTTGTTCTCAAACAAATGAAATCACTATCGAAATATCAAAATATATTACCCATAGTCAACTTAATAAAAGAATATTGAATGTTTGCCGATTGTAAGGCGAATATATTGCGTCAAAGTATATTATAAATATATAGGTATAAAGGTAATAGAGAACATCTATTTTTAGACATTTAGCTTAAAGGCAAAACGTGTCCATCTTCCTTATTTCTTGTCTTTAATATTAGGTAACTACCTACTTCGAGTAAATTAATACTAGGTAGGTCATATTGTATTTTCGTTGTCTTAAGTCAAATGATTTACGTTGACAAGGTATTTTTTATATTATTCATTATCATAAGTCTTTTCGCTAGCGAAAGCAATAAGCAATGTTTTTGCAAAATAAAAAATAAAAATGTATTTGTAAATACATGAAAACATTGTAATTAATCCAAATATAAAAAATCTTACCAAATTTTAAAGTATTAGTACACATAGTTCTGTGTAAAATTTATTTGATTAAATTACCATCAACTGTAAATGATGGTTTGCGTTAAGAATGAGGCTAGTCCCAACCCACTGTACATTCGATTAGCATAATTTTACAAGGCCCTTTATCATGTTAAAGCAATACGTGCTGACTACACCAACTCCGCTATTACTGAGTGGACTGAATAATCAGATGCTGTAACAACATTAATTAATATTGTTTAATATCCAACTGAGCTGGGTTAAAATCAAAATTCCTATCTTATGAAAAAGAACAGCTGTGGATCATAACTAATTTTATTTACAGTTTAAAAGTTGCTTGATTCCAAAAATCAAGCTCATACTTGATTCTAAATACCTAAGTATTTTATTGAACAATTCTGATGTAAGCTTTTAGTATAATTGAAAAACAAAATGCTTATATTCCCTCGTATTAAAAATCAAGATCCATTGTTGATACAATCAATTATGTTTGCTGTAATCTGTGAATGGCAGCAAAAATAGAAAAAGTTGCTCTGTTACCATAAATACTTACGTAATTAGCCGCAAAGCGACGCCGCTTTCAAAATAAGTAATACCATTATTATATTGCCATAGTAAAATATTAAGCTCGAACTTTTCTTAAATGTAAATAAAATGCTACGAACTTTGCACTTTCAATATTATGAATTCATATCAGAATTTATAAAAAATTTTAGGAACGAAATCAAAATCAAACCTTAATAAAGTACGTTACCGACCTAATGATGTTTTATTTTGCATTTTCCTCATGAATACTTGAACTGGCTCTCCCTTCTCAAGCCAAAATATAAGCAATTTGCATTAATCACTTTTTATACCAACGTTTTATTTCTTTTCAAAATAATTTTTCGTAACGAAAAACTACTTACCGTATAAGGAAATAAGTATAGCAGAGCTTCAATAATCAAAACGCAGTTTTTTTGCAAAACTACGATGATACCGAAGCCAGTCCAGAATAATTTCACTTTTCAACTAGATCGTCCCACTTAGCCACTAGATTTAACACCTAAAGTAAATCCTTACACAACTGTTATCACGTCTCAATCGTTCGGATTCACTTTCAACGGGTATCGTAATCAGTCACGAATCGGAAATGGGTACCGGCTCTTAAATTTCCGAGCGCGATTTTCGTAAAAGTTATGGCAAAGTGAATCTGTATGGAGCAAGAGCGAAAGTTCCCCGTCAGTACTCGCCGTCCGACCGCCGAACAGCGACTGTGATAACGAC
Organism: Boloria selene; assembly: GCA_905231865.2. Taxonomy (NCBI): domain Eukaryota; kingdom Metazoa; phylum Arthropoda; class Insecta; order Lepidoptera; family Nymphalidae; genus Boloria; species Boloria selene. Next base: position 8,235,586 of record HG993141.1, read on the forward strand.
ACTTCTTACGAATGAACCCGCGAACCTTTGTATAGTCAGCGTATAAGCTCGCCTCTCTCTCGCCACCCGGTCTACGCACCAAACGTATCTCTGTCACATATCGTTTAACCCAATTTCGACCCTCAAATAATCATGGCAAGGCACAATTTAACTAGCCCGCAATCCCCGAACTCGCCTCGCTCACATCGCGTAACGAGTTTACGGTACGTAAATCGTAGTAGATTTGTTTTTCAACCCAGCCAATGTAATCCGGCTCTTGGCTCCGAGGCTGAGAGCGCTTTTTTCCGATTCATTTCCCGTTAAATAAAGCCTGCTTTTTGTTGTACCGGCACCCGGTAACCTATGTAAGGAACTCGAAATAACCGCTATGGACAAGATGCCAACTTTCTAAACTAAACCTATAAGAGCGGGCTATCGGGACAGTGAATTACGTTAGTTTTATTGGAAGTCACAATGATCGGAACAATAATAATTTAAGCATTTAGAAAATTGATCATTCTAGGCAGCGACGTGGTGTAATTTCATGTTTTTGCATGACTCGATTGTCGTCTATAATGGTTATTACGGCCGCGGTTATGCCTTCGGTGTCAATTATCAGCCTGCGGTCGAAGCCCCACAACATGCCGCGCAAATTGGATACCCACCGCTCTACCAGATAATTCTTTCCGAAGGCTGTACGTTATTATGTCAGAAACCTTAAATTAAGCTCCTTACATTTCTCGAAGTACATTTAGATATAGGACAAATATATATTTCCTATAAGACACAGAACACTTGCAATGAAACTTGAACTATTCCCATAAGATATAGAACTAGTCATAGAGGATAACAAATATTGAAAACCGTAAACCCTTTCCGTGATCCCGCGACGATCCCAAACTGGGTCAGCAAGCATGGTCGTAAAGTAAGGGAAATTTCACATATAGAAATAGAATGGAAACAGGTTTCACTCACCGCCATAAAAACTTTGTTATAGTCGTGTTAATAAATGCTAATTGAAGTAAATGATGGTTATGGCCTTTCTGACAATTAAAACCATTAAACCAACGTATATTTTCGATTGATTAACCCATTATTATTGTAATGCAGTCAAAATTGTAAATCAAATATTTTTCGCCAAAGACTGTATATCTACTGTATACGGTATACCTGCTTAGAGTTTGCGTGCATTTTGAAGGGCTTATTAGGCGTATTTAGGCTTACTCGAATTAATGCAATATAGCATTTATTAAATAGGATTTTAATATTATAAGGTGTTAATATTAAAATCCTATTAAATTTCAGCCAAGGAAAAATTTTTGAAAATGAAAATTTTTAAAATAATTTGCATCTTTCTTTCTTTCATATAATTAAATGATACCTACCTACGTTAGCATAAATAACAACAAAATTACATAGTAAACTATCTACAGATAGATACTACATACCTATACTAATATTATAAAGCTGAAGAGTTTGTTCGTTTGGTTGAACGCGCTATTCTCAGGATCTACTGGTCTGCATTGAAAATTATTTTTTGTGTTGGATAGTCGGTTTATCGAGGAAGGCTGTAGGTTATATTACATCACGCTACGACCAATACGAGCGGAGCATCAATAAAAAATGTTGCAAAAACGGGAGAAAAATATTTCTTTTGATTTGCAGCCTTTAGAACGCGAGCGGAGCCGCGGGAAAGGCTAGTGTTTACCATATATCTAGAAACATTTAAACATTCTTATCACTTTATCTAAACATATCTTTAGAAAGAGTATCGCGTACTGTCCGCAGAGACGTGACTCTTTCGAAGCACTTCGCATTCGTCCTCACTTCGCGATGACTAACGGTAATGCTCTACACGCAGTCGAAAATTTTATAACTTACTCGATCATACTCAAAGTGTTGTTTATAGCATTCAGATTATTTACTACTGTACCTACTTATTTTTCACTGATAAATTTCACTCATCAGAGAGTATCATAAATATTTGGCAGTTGTAAAGTATGAGCGTAATTAAATTATACATTTGTTTTCTTTTGCAAAACCACAGGAATAGGACTCCTACTGCTTCTAGTCCATTTTTTTATATTTATAACAAAATCTATTGATTTGTTTTAACGGCTAGTATGTACAATGTAAATACTGAGGATGCAGCTCCGATGGTCTCAGGTTCGATTTCCGAGTTGGACAAAGCTAACATATTGAGTCTTTGTGCGAAGAAACAGTAACATCCCATAATTGAGATGTCGACGGTGTTTCACTCCCGTGCTATGAAAAGCACTTAAAACCGGCGAAATTGTCGATTAACCAAAGTATGAGCGTGACAGGAATGGTATCAGGGCGTTTACTTGTGCATTATAATATTTTCTCCTGTGAGGCTAAGGGCAAAATCGGAGAACATTATCAAACATCGGAGGTTATTATCTACCATTCGATCAAGCAAGTTTTGAAATTAAAAAAAAATACCTTATAATATTATGTGCTATCTGCTTTACTGGCAGTTTCGTTACTAAAATAATTCATTTACATGTCATTAGTATAACACTGTTTCACATTAAATAAATTTATCGCTGCCCTTAACTAAAAATATGAAGAAAATTATTTTGAATTATGCATATTTTACATTTTCCCCTCCGAATTTCCCTTAATTCCTTGTTGATCTTGTTTCTTATGGCCGCCATAATGCTGTGGCTATAGCCGCCGCAACTTGACAACGATGACAGCAATAATAATAAATTTCCTCGTATTTCTGAGTGCATCAGACGGCACCGGATGTGATACTACTACGTTTTCAAAACAAACTATTGGTCCAAATGCAAATAAACATGGTAGGTATGTTATAATAATATTTTTGTAATCTCCTATTTTAATGAACCTTCTTCTTTTATTAAGCTCGAAAAGTACATAAGTAGATATAAATCAAATTGTAATGTAAAGAAATAAAAATATGAGAAATATAACTTTATTGCCATTGTAGTTTTTAGTCTCAATGTGTATTTCTGTTGTTAATCTTTTCCAAGCATCTATTTTGTAATTTATAACTAAATATTACCTACATACATACATACAAATAAATAATGAGCTGTAAAAATTATAAACTGTATGTCTGTACAGTCGTATCTTTGAAATGAACATGGTTAACGCTGGGTAAACCTTAATCTGGGTAACATATTATGAAACAATTTTCTAGAAATATGTAGGACTTCAAAGGCCAACAGAAAGGTCTGCAATTGCATAAATGTATCTACTAATAATTATCAGGTACCTACACGCGCTTTATCAATTGTACATAAAAATAAGATAAATCTAACGCTTAAAATCTTAAGACTCGTCAACACTTGTAAGTTTACTTACGTAGTCTGCTTTATAAGTAAGTAGATACTACATACACTAAACGACAGTACCCTACTAATAAAAATGTCTACTAAAAAAGAAACACAGACAACTGTGCATGATTAGTGACACTTTACAGGCATAATAAGAGCAAGTCCAAGGGACACAATACACTTTTATAGCCTTGTTATTTTTTATGTTGTTAACAGTTTGTACATCATGGACAAGATTGGCGACAGTTTAATAAGGTCGATGTCAATTCGGAGCCAAAATGCGAATGCGACATGTGTTCGGCGACGGGGACGCGTGAAATTTAAAAGCAATTTGTTGTCTAAAAAGTTATATGATCCCGCCCGCTTTATATATGAACATTTCGAATAGATTGTTTTGCATACAAACTTTGTGTACACAGCATATTTATTAAGGCCGTGGCTTGCTTACTTGTTATGAATATAATAGAAAAACACAGTATGTAATGCAACTAGTATTTTTTATGAAGAAATCAAAAACATAGTAGATACTCTGTATATCTAGTTACAATAGGAATAGGTAATGGATTTGAACCCGCATCACTCGGTTATCCAAGCGAGCGCGTTATCACAGGGCTACCGCTAGGCACTGTCTATCCTAAAACAGTATTCAATTTTAATTGTAATATGTCCGTTTACTAGATAGATATGTAGTAGAAAAATTTAATTAGTCTTAGACGCTGAATTAACATTGTCACTTTAAGTAATAAACAGCATTAATAAAAACTTAATCTTCCCTCAAGCTATTAACCTAAATATGTGCTATTTCTCTTAAAATGTAAGCCACGTTACATAAGAGTATGTAAGGACATGCTATTGTGGGAGAAATGGCGCAACGCTCAACAATAGCGCGTAGGCGATCATACCGTTCAATAGACGCCATGTTGTATGCATTATTCATGTAATGCAGACTTTTCGAAGAAATCCTCTACTTCACTTTGATAGGAACGTTAAGATTATTCTTGAATTTTGATTGATAAGTTATATTTTGTTTAAGTTGTTATATTGTATTTAAGCAGCGAATTTTACTGCAAGTAAATACTTTAAAAGTTTAAAGCGAGCATCTTCAACATTTACTATAAAAAATTAAAATTGCATTTAAATATTTTATAAATCTTATTTGAGCCAGTAATCGAATTAACTAAAATTCCAAATATACGATACTATCCTTTGCCACTATAAATATACTTTGCCACTACTTTTCGAATTATACTATACTACTCGTATATCTCTATGACTAAGGTAAAATGCTGAAATATGCATCAGAGTATACTTATAGTACCTATTTCTACTCCTGAAATATAAAATTATAACTCTTAAGACAATCAAACTCAATTATGGCATCTTACAGTGAAAAGGATAAAATTAAAAAAATATTCTGACCTCAAAAAAATCCTACCTCAAACATAATTAAAACAAAGCTTGTCAAAAAAATTTCTTATCTACTCAATATTTTCACGCTCGCGTTAATTTCACAGAAGGGTTTGGTGATTAGTTGCTAAACAAGAATAATAAGGTAAAAAATGGTTTTTCATAAAAATCTTTCCTAAACATGGCTGCACTGGGCAATTTTCCGGGCGGATATCATTAGGGGAAGACGTTCCCCTTGCAATTGTTGTTTTGGCGCCCGGCTCGCTTTTTGAACTTGGGCGATCGATGTTAGAATATCACACAGTAGTTTAAGAAGCCTTCAATAATTCGGTGGCGTAAAATTTACGAGGGCGTTGCCTCCCTGAAGTCTTACTGAAATTTTACACGCATGTCGCTTTTATTTCACCTATAAAACTTAATAAGGATTCCGTTACAACTGAGTCTAATAAAAATATCAGTTGATTTAACAAATTGGTTTACTTGTAATCTAATTAGATTACCGAAATAATTATATTTGATTATTTCTTACTTAAATATAGAAGCCTTATTATGCACTACCAATACATGCCTAAAGTAGCCTTCTCCAGGCCATAGTCTATCCGTGTCTTTTATTTCATCCAAACATGTTCAACAACTTTAGCATGAAGGAGTAAAAAATACACACCTACAAAAAATAACATAATAAAGTTCAATCATAGTATAACTTAATGCGATAAATTTACTTCTTTCTTATGCGTGTGGTCAACAAAAAAAAAACAGTTAGTACAAGTAAATATAATATGTACACTACTTTCTTTTAAAACCTATTATTACCTTTTAATGTACAATGAATATTTAAACCAGGCAGACTCAGACACATTTGATTTCAGACAGACATAATATGAACCATAAAATTTTACTACAGTGCTCAAAAGATATGCTTCTCGACAAAAAGAAAAGCGATTATTTTTAAATGCTGTAGAAGTACCTAGTATTGTTTATTTAGATTTGTGCAATATAATACAAATATTGTTTGTTTCTGTTACTGTCTTGTAAACATTGGAGAGAGTTTACACATAAGCAGACTTAGTGTGCTTTACATCTATTTGTGTCTGTACCTACACTAATAAAAATTGTATACGTAGCTACGTAGTTAAATGTAATAAAGAAGGGTGTGAAGGTGAATGGCCTTTGTCAGTGAACAAAATTTGGCGATCTCCGAGCGATGCAAGTAGAAATGATGTCATAGAATATGGCTCTATATGGCAATGTTCGTCACTCGTAAAGTACTTAAAATACTTTACATATTAAAAATTACCTAGTACAGATTATTAATTGTTATCTCAAATATTTGAAAATACATAAGTAATAAAAATATATGCATTCATAAGACTTATCAAATGCAGTAAATAATAATTCGTATTACTTTTCAACTTGAAACTTTTAAATATCTTTACATTTTATTACATTTACTATTATTATATACCTACGAATAAAATCAAAATATCTTCTCTCAAAAAGACACTTGCTATTGCTATACTTAATACTAAAATCTTATTCATCCTACTTTGAGATAGAATAATGTTTCTTATTATAGAAAACTTTCAATTTTCTTATGTAAATTTCGATTCTTGTTTCAAACTTTATCGTAGACTGTTTTAAAAATAAATATATTCGTACAATTTGATCAAAATTTTATGTTCTATGGTAAAGTCTAAAAAGTGAGTTTATATTTTTTGTTAAGATATATAATAAAACAAGGATAACTTTTGTGTCAATAAATATTTATATGAAATCTTTCATATAGAACATTTTGTGCCACAGCAAGTTACTAATTGACTCTTTTAGCATCCTTGAGAGCCTAAAATCGACACGAATTTAATTAATAAAAGAAAAAATATTCATAATAGTATAGTTTAAAACAATAAAAAGAAAACTAATAGTATTCTTAAATATAGGTACCTCATAATAATGTTTTTAAATCTTTAACAAAAATGAACAAGTCCGAGCTCGAATATTATTGAAGAGGTTCATTTTCTACCTGGTAGGTTATACCTATACCTACCTTCTGTCAATAAATTGCTTAAAAGTAAACATTATCTGTTGAGTTGGTGATAAAATAGTAAACTATATAGAAAACTATTCAATAATATTCGGTAAGCTATATTATGCTCTTCTACTATACGCAATATACTGGCAATGCTACGATGCCTCGTAGCTCGTTTTACTCCAATTTATCAAAAGCCTACCAACCGTGATTCATGACCGACTTTTCGTTAGCAAATTAGCTTCCAAAAGTTTTCTATATTTTTTGAAATATTATTTATTTAGTTAGCATTAAGTTGAAATAATATTCATGAAACTGAGCCACTTATTGTCGAAATGCAGATTCTCTGCCAAATATGTATCAGGTACCTATGATAGATCAAGTAGTACTACAAAGTTTCACAGTGGTTAATGATTGTTAGCTGTTTTTCTTAGTACCGACAACAGCCTTCCTCAAGAAAACAACTTTTATTAGTGAAAACAACATGAATCACACAGAGAGGCGGTGCGGAGGACTTTGTTTTATATTATGGTAGTGATAGAGAAATTTCACAAATTTTTCTTTAATAATATAAATCAACATGTGTATGTATGTTACTATATATGTATTCACTATTTAGCCCTTTTTACCGTTCCACTACCGAGCACTCTCATCAATACAAGGGGGATCAGACTATATTCCGCCGAGCGGCGTTGGGTCAAGTGCGGGTTGGTAAACTTCATGTCTTTCGAAAACTTGCTAGGTTCTCTCAGACATGCAAGTTTCCTTTCGATGTTTTCTTTTACCGTCAGATAAGCGACAAATCATGTGGGATATCATTCGCACATGAAAATATTAGAGATGTGAGACCCGGAATTTAAACAGCATCACTCGGTTTCCTAAGCGAGCATGTTACCACCATACCTTAAGCAAAACCACCTTAATAAGAATTAATTGTATTTCTTATTTCAAATATCTATTACACATCTTAAAGAAAATCGACCCATACAATACTTAAAACATACAAATTATAACTGCAATTTTACTACTGGCGGCTCGTATGTTTGTGCGTCCTCCCACAGTTTAGCAACCCCCATGGTAAAGCGCCTTCTCTTGGCTTTACACCCGGCTGGATTGCCGGACGCTAAATTTTATCAAGAAAGAATATAATATGACTAGCATTTCCCGCGGCTTCGCACGCGTTCTAAGGATCGGAAACCAAATTCTTTCTGAGTCGCACGGTATGGTACCTCGCAGAACTAATGCCCGTCCTTCCCGTTTTTGTAACATTTTTCATTGATGCTCCGTTTCTTTTGGTCACAGCGTGATGTAATATAGCCTATAGCCTTCCCCAATAAACGGACTATCCAACACAAAAAGAATTTCTCAATTCGGATTAGTAGTTCCTGAGATTAGCGCGTTTAACCAAACAAACAAACAAACTCTTCAGCTTTATAATATTAGTATAGATAAAATAATAGAAGATATACGAGTATGTATGAGAGATATCGAATGTTTGTGAAAATTGGCTCTGGTCATATAATAATCCCTATTATTTAGATTAACTTAATTACTATTCGCCGATCTCAGACGTCGGTATATCATATACTTAGTTGTAGCAGCAATATTATCATATCTCAAATTCCATTTGCAAAATTGAATTACGTATCTACTGAAATTGTCGTGTATAATTTTGTTAAGATGAGCACAAACAATTTGTGCTGAAACAAGGGATATGCTGAGTATACTATATAGTGCTTTTGTCTATTGGGGTTGAAGAAAATTATTTTGTATTAAGTGATGTATTTTTTATAATAAGATAAATAAATATGTTGGGACATTATTACACACAGCACGATCTAGTTCCGTGATAAGCTACGAGGCTTGTGTTACGGATACCAGATAGTTGATATACTACACATATATAAATTTTAAATAATTAATACATATTATAATAAATATAAACACCAATGACTGGAGTACAAACATTCGTGCTCAACAAATTAATGCCCAGCGGGACTCGAACCCGCGACCGCGTGCGTAGAAAGTTAAAGGTCACTACCAACAGAGCCAAACGTGTCGTCAAAAAAAAATTAATGCATTTAACTAGTAATCTTTTGTGATTAGTATAAATTGTAAAAACTAGTAAAAAACTCGAAATATTTTTATCGAAACCAGTGAAATATGAAACGGTGAACAGAATTATCATGTACCTACACTTTAATGCGAATAAATGGAAAAAAAAATATCAAAACATAGACATAATCATGCAAATGTCACTCATATACTTATTTTTACTTTTATAATGACGATCTCTAGTGACCAAAGTCATTAAAGTGAACAGGCACAACTGACAACACAGCTGAAAAGGAGATATAGACTCTTGAAATAAACAAATTACGAGTTTGTTCTTGAAATGATATAATTTTATTGACTTGTTTATGTCTTGTCTGTCTTTAATTAAAAATGAATTATGTTCGCATATAAATTGTTGTTAATCTCAGTTTATTTATTATATATTTAAATGTATGTTTGTTTGTATTCAAATAAACAGCTTGTCGTTTTTGACACCGATTCCTCTACCACTACGATTAGCTGCTGACAGGACATCGCGTCGTATAGACTTGTGTATACATATATAATACTTAGCCGCAATCACTGACATAACTCCCCTTTAAATGGCAAATTAAAAAAATACCTTACTTACAATTTACGTAATTAAAAAAATAAACACGCTTATATTAAAACTATAAAAACCTCTGAGTCGTGACCATAATTGCTGTAAGGCATTAGAAACGTTGGGACCCAAAAAATCAAAATAAATCCATTCAAAAAATACTGTTCAATATTGCAACTAATTTTACCAATATCAATTATATGAAAGTAAGTAATTTAAAATGAAAACAATAAGCTAATACAAATGCATATATTATCATCAATCTAAGCAGAGTTAGCTTTAGTATTAAGTATACCACAAGATCATTAATTAGACAGATGTAAGTACAGATGTTCGTAGGGCTGGCAACCGCGATGAGAAAGTGATTCGGGAGCTAATTTGCCATCTGGGGCTTCAACCCGTCACTATCTTACGACAGCTATCTCTGTTACGATATTCCAAACTTTCTTCATCCATTTAACAAGGATTACAAAGTTTAAACCTTATGTTACTTTGGTAACAGATAGTCCATGTTTCATTTGACTTGTATGTATCGATCATCTGCCTCAATGTTTTAATGGCTAGAATGTACGACTTAGCGTCCTGAGTTCAAGTTTTGTGTCGGGCCAAGTTTAGTAATTGAGTTTTCCAGTTTAGAAGGTTTCACCAAGCGGTTTAGGGTGGAAAGTTGGAAATGACTTAGCAGTCGATTGTGAGCCAAATTTCTTACTGGACCTATCGAACTGTTGTCCTGCCGGAGTATAAGAGTTGCGTTCAGGAATAGAGTCAGTTTACTAAACACATATCTATATTTACCACTAGCCTTTCCCGCGGCTTCGCTCGCGTACTAAAGGATGGAATCCAAATACCAGAGCTACCGGCGTCCCTCCCCCTCTTGCACTTGTTATGTTAAAACTATGATATCTCGTAAGATATTCATTGAAATCAAATGATGCCAAAAGCAATTTTGTTTAAAATTTAACACTTGTGATGAGTAACTCGTTTATTTAGTTAAAGATTAATACCATGTTTGTAAAGCACATTCGCAAATAATGTATTATCTTTAAACAAATTTAATTACCATAGTATATTATAGCGAGTCAACTATCTGACCGCTATCGCTTATTTTTTTTTTTTAATTTTAAAGGGGAACAATTCTGTCATACATGATTTTTGCTTTAACTGTTTACGCAGCGTACGCGACGGAAGCTCTGAAAAGAAATATTTTCTACCGCTTTGGCAGCATTTTTCATTGATGCTCCGCTCCTATTGGTAGTAGTAAGAAGTAACATAGCCTTCCTCGATAAACGGACTATCCAACACAAAAAGATTTTTCAATTCGGACCAGTAAGATCCTGAGATTAGCGCGTTCAACCGAACAAACAAACAAACTCTTCAGCTTTATAATATCAGTATATATGTAGATTATATTTTATACCATTTTTTGTTAATACAAAATTATTATTCAACAAGTTTTTCATAATATTAAATATACTTATATACCAAACATACAGTAGTAGCAGATGGTCCAGTCGTATACAACAAAGTTTTCGAATACTTTGTTCTTTACTTATATATTTCAGATACCTATGCACTTTTCCCTGTCAACTTTTTTCTCATAATATAACTTTTTTCTGAATTATTGGTTTTACGTTGAACATACTACTCCTGTTTATAAGCACATAAAAATAGTTCAGACACCAAAGAAGCTTTAAAAACAACTTTCTTTTCAACTTTTGTTAAGCTCATCAACGCCTAAACAAACACTCAAAAATTTAATCGGCCCTTTTTACCAATTCGTGCGGTCTTCTTGCCTTAGAAAAACATAAGAATCTAAGGAGAAATAGGTCTCCATAATCTCCATTTGATGAACCCATACGTGATTATCATGCGTGCCAAGTCTAGAATATAACGATTTCGTGAAATGAGATTATTGCGAGATAAAAAAGTGACCCGCACCCATAGTTCGCAATACATAAGACATTTTCATCATCTTCTTTAACTTTTCAATGTCTTATTTTCTCTAACCTTCATAATTATATATGCGATGTTTTGTATAACAACTTATATACTATTGATTTAAAACCTCTTCTAGTAAAACATGTGTAAAAAAAGTAAACAATATGTATTTGGTACCATATCATAATATTTGACCTATCATTCCCATTAAATATAACAGAAAACAAGCAAATCAAACATATATTAGGTACTTAAACCCATTAAAAGCAGACTGTCAAGACTTTCGGAAATTCATTACAGTACTGCTATCGGTCAGAACCGCCTGTTTCGTGTCACGAAAACATTAGTGCCCAAAGAATTTGCCATTACCATCTTAGGATATTATGTTGAAATACATTTGTGTAAATATCTCTTTAATGTATGTAAGGGGCCTATTTCAAAATACTTAGCAAGATATTTTATGTTATCAAGTAACTATGGACTTGTTTTAACCGACTGTCTAAAAAGGAGAGGGGAGGAGAACAATATTATAATTTATATAGGTACATATAAATAAAATTGAAGTGCCTGTTTTTAATTTCAAATTAACAGCTTTGCACTAAATTCATATGAAAGTATAATATATTGTACTTACATCAAAAAACATATTTTTAAAATGTTTATCTGTCAATCTGTATGTCTGTTTGTTTGTTCCAGATATTCTCTGAAACGACTGGACCGATTTTGACGGGACTTCAACTAGCAGATAGCAAATGTTATAAGGATTAAGGAGTAACTTAACCTTTTTCTTAGGAACTTTATTTATTTTAAGCTAGCAAGCAAGCTTAACCCGCGCCTTCCCTCGCGCTAAATCTACAGCCAAACCCGATCGAAGCGAGGGTTAGTAGCTACTCAAGACATGTGTAAGTAATGCGAGTAATGCATTACGCGTAATATTACCCGAGCGAGTACTGTAGCATCACTCATTACTCGACCGAACCAAACATTACGTTTTACTTCAAACATGACGCGAGCGTGATATTACATCGTTCGGGTTAACTTGGCATCACTCCGTTTTACGAATTTTGAAATAGCAAAGCAATTCGAAATGTATTTATTTTACAAAGCAATAATTAACACAAAATATATTTTTATTAAAAATACAAATAGTTATAAGCAAAAAAAGTTATAATTGTTAGTTAAAAAGTTATAATATTATAAGTTAGGCCAACGATATAAGGTTTTCATTACTAGGTCCTAAGCTGCGCCTGGTATTTAATTTTATATCGATCTAGATATCCCGTAAGACTATAAGTATGAAGGCAAATCAACTTTTTGTTATTGTTAATATTGATCACAAAGGGTCATTCATATTTACAACCTTTAGCTAAACAATACGATTTTGTTTTACTTATTAATTATTTTGCAAGATGCTCAGAAAATTCGCAACTGGTGTTTGTAAAACCCTATCCTAAAGAACAAAACCAAGTAATAAAAGGTATATCGCTATTTACGTACAAATGCCAAGTTTAAAATAATTATTTGAGTATGACAAAGTAAATTGGGTTACGACGGTAAAATTTTAAATACAATATTTAAATATAAAAAGTAATATAAATATAACAATAATCTTACTCATAAAAAGTTAACATTTTAGTTTTAAATTAAAATCAATAAAAACGTGTGTGATATTCATCATATTATTACATGAGATAGATCAGTACTGCTATTATGACAGTACGCGGGTAATATTACCTCTTCGCATGACGCATGGCAAGTAATGTTTCGAGTAATGAAGTGATGTGATATTACTCGGTGCGAAATGTAATGCCATATTACATTACTTCATAAAGCACTGTTTTGCGCATGTCTAGTAGCTAGTATTATTATATAAATAAAAATACACGTAATAAAGTTGAACCAGTCACCAGGGTCAAAGTTACATCTTTTTTTCGCGATCCGGCAACGCCTCATTGCACTGGCAACCGGTTCCACTGTAGCTTTTAATGATGAGGAATCTAACCCCTTGCATTTTGATGATCGGCAGGAGTCCACGGGGCATGGGCATCCCCAGCATATTTAAAAAAGAAGTCAAAATTGCATCTGTATCCCACGTAAACAACTTCTTCATTCTTGTAGTCTACGGATTTTGCGACGGCCCATAAAGAAAAAAAAAGTTCCATTGAATTTCAGAACGCTAATTATAAATTAATTATTAAATTCTATTGAACAGTACTAAGAATAATTACGATTTAATGCAGGTCAAAAGGAAGAAAAGACATACATACGAATGATTTCAACTATCTATCATTAATCATACATTTTAATGTTATTTAAAGTACTTTTGTACTTACTAAAGTAGGTAGATATTATATTCATTATTCATAATATATATATTACTCGTGAGGTGGTTATTATACAAATAAAATATTTTTACACACATTCTTATTTATATTTATCATTAATATATCAAAACATTATTATATTTTTTTATAAAATTACGTCGTAGAAATAGTACCTATACTATAGCATATGACTAGTTTTTATCATACGTGTTCATGAATATGAGATTGAGTTCGTATCTGATTTATTTTTATTTGCGAAATCTAAACTCATCATAATTATGGAGATATCAAATTAATTTCAACATGAACTTTTTTAAAAATTTATATTGTACGGTAGCGACAGGTACTCTCATTATCGAAGTAATTAATGCAGGCGAAAATCCTGGATTTTTATTTGATTCGACAAAATTTTAAAACATAAAATTTCCGCTCCTTTTACATAAATCCCACATTTTCATGTCATTTTTCATACCATAAAAACGCATAAATTACGCATGCATAACACTATCGCACTCATTAAAAAAATTGCAAATATTTGTGGCTAAACAATTAATAAACCAGGTGTCTTCGAAAGATATTTAATTTTATAGGTAACTAATAAATCTATAGGTTATTACTAAAAGCCAATTATATCGAAATTGAAACAATCATAATAATTATAAAAGTAATAGCAAAGTGCAAATTGCTAAGCTGATTTCGATTCTATACACAATTTTAATGTAGGTACTCCTTGAAATCTCAATTTACGTTAACTGACGTATTTGTTAGCTTATATAAGTTGAGTGGCTTATTTAACTAGATTTCCTTAGAAATAAGGTGATTTTTTTTATTGCATAAGCAATAGTGTAAGCGACCGCATCTGAAGACAGTTATTAGTATTGAAATGTACATGATAACGACGTAAGCACTATCCTTTAAAAAAATCATCATTTATCGACAGGATTATAATTATTTATAAGAAACTACAATGATACTTATTGTAGATTGTAACTTCAGAAATGTATGTATGTATGTAATGACGAAGAAGAAAAACTAATCATTCTCCTCATATTTATAACAACACTATTAAAGTAAACTAATAGATAAGAAATGTACCTACTATGTAAATATTTGCTAACCGTCAATAATCATCGTTGTTTGTTTCCTTTGTTCTAGATATTATCATGATTAACCTTCGACACGCGTGGTCAAGCGCTGTCTCACTCCTCATATCGTTCGTTCGGGTCATTTACACGACGTATGAGCAGTGAGCATTCAGTCGTTGCGCACCTCCCGCTCTAAGTGTGCGCTCGATATTAATTCAGCAAGAAAAATAATAAGTGCAAAATGATTCTCCTTCGTGGTACATGTTTTGTGCTACTCTTTGCGTTTACTGTTTCACAGTCTGACGTACACCCACTCTCCGAGGAGTTCATAAATATCATCAACACGAAACAAAATTCTTGGAAAGCTGGGCGAAACTTCCCGGCATCAACGCCATTAAAGGTAATTAAAAATTTCCTGGGAGCACTTCAAGATGATTACGTGAAAAAATTGCCGAACGTTGTACACGATGACGACTTAATAAAGGATTTACCAGATAATTTTGATCCTAGAGAAAAATGGCCTAATTGTCCCACACTAAATGAAATTAGAGATCAAGGTTCTTGTGGGAGTTGCTGGGCATTCGGTGCTGTTGAGGCAATGACCGACCGATACTGTGTTTACTCGAACGGAACAAAGCATTTTCACTTCTCCGCAGAAGACTTACTTAGTTGCTGTCCTATTTGCGGTCTCGGATGCAATGGTGGAATTCCTACATTAGCGTGGGAGTATTGGAAACACTTTGGCTTGGTTTCTGGTGGCAACTACAACTCCTCTCAAGGCTGCAGGCCTTATGAAATCGCTCCCTGTGAGCATCACGTACCTGGTAATAGAATGCCATGCAGCGGTGACACAAAGACGCCAAAGTGCTACAGAACTTGCCAAGACAGCTATAACACAGCCTATAAAGCAGACAAGCACTACGGCAAACATGTATACTCTGTCCGAGGAGGTGAAGACCACATTAGAGCAGAACTTTTCAAAAATGGACCTGTAGAAGGAGCCTTTACTGTATATTCAGATTTACTTGCTTACAAAAGCGGCGTTTACAAGCATGTGGTAGGTGATGCGCTCGGCGGTCATGCTATTAAAATTATGGGCTGGGGCGTTGAAAACGGAAACAAATATTGGCTTATCGCAAACTCTTGGAACTCCGATTGGGGTGATAATGGCTTCTTCAAAATCGCTCGTGGAGAGGACGAATGTGGCATCGAGAGCTCTATAATTGCAGGCGAGCCATTGTTTACGTAGTATGTACATAAAAATATGATTAAATAAAATAGCAGTAGTAAGTGGTAATATTTTTTTAAAAATTGTATCTGTGTTTTTACGAAATAAAATTTGTGTTATACAATTCATTTATTTACATCTTTTACTTAAAACATTACATAAATAATTTAATTTATCAGTGTTATTGTTATTACTATTTGAAGAAGTATTGATATTAGTAAATCTATTATATGCTATCTATAAGTAATTTAACTTTTTCATACGTCTTAATTTACTGCAGTTGGTAATTTAAATATTTTTAATTTGGTATTGTATTGTATCTTAAATTCTCTATACGTATAAGGTACAGCTTTAGTTCTTTATACATAAATTCTATTGTATTTTTATAACCATATTTATGAAAAAATCATCACATATAACGTAGACAGAGTAAAATGGCAGCGCTGGGATTGACAACAATTTTAACCGTTGTATTTTGATAAAATCATTCAATCGTATCTTTCTTGATGTAGATAATGTTTAGACTGTTGCTTTGTTACATATAGTAAACCTACGAAAAATAAAGTCATTACCAACTACTTGACATTGAAAATTATTTGTTGAGAAAATCTTTAAAATACCCCATTTAAAAGTTATTTCTTTATAAAAACATACAAACATTCTGTAACCTACATTTTTAATGTAAAATGCAAAATTTCAAAGATGCTTATAAATTTTACAAAATCACAAAGAATATTCAAACTTTAAGTAGGTACCAATTAAATATTCAACGATTATTGCCAAAAGTTAGTCAACGAGTTGAAGATCTTTATTTATTGCTTGTGCGTAAAATTAAACTGAAACGCATTACCCGTGGAAAGCTTTATTAAAGGCAGAGTTAAGAGTAAGCTATTATATTCGCAATCGCTACATCCTACACGATTAAAGAGATTTAACCCATTTATTTACCATAATTGCTTTAACAGCATTATGTTACTTTACTATCGCGGTTCAAGTAAATACGCGAATAGAATAGTAATCATACATGACTGCGACTGCGTGTAATCATACACGATGATAATAATATTTTGTAGTCATACACGAAGCTTGTGAAGTGGGCGTCAATAACAGCGACACAGTTTTATACTAATGCAGTTGTTTCTGTTATGTATGTATTGAAC
The DNA here is from genome assembly GCA_905231865.2 of Boloria selene. NCBI lineage: Eukaryota > Metazoa > Arthropoda > Insecta > Lepidoptera > Nymphalidae > Boloria > Boloria selene. The sequence continues at coordinate 8,252,712 of HG993141.1, forward strand.
TAATAAATAATAATAAATAGATATTTTTTTTTCATGGGACGAAATTGAAAAGATCGAATAATTCATAACTGAAACTTCTACTCGTAGAATAAGTATGTATCGTGGTTGGGGTACGAAACGCATATAGCTCCTACACGCCTTGGTGAGTTTAAATTTTAATGAAATGCAAAAACGAATACCTTTAATGTCCAAGTCAGCTTTTCTGTGCTCGCGTTTAAATTGGGGAAACTTATTGCTTTAGCGAAGTTACGAGTGTGAGGGGAATAAAAATGTACTCTTTATTAACCTCTTCATAGAAAAAGCCAAGGACCTTCATAATAGCCGTTAGATATAATTTCTTTTTTCATATTATCCAACTAAAAATTAAATATTGTATTAATAAATAAAAAATAGATATCTGTGGACTGTGATGACTTTTACTTATACATAATTACTTAAATTTAAGAAAAATAATTATTTTCAGTTATTTTTACATTCTTAATACCGTCATTTTTATATTCCCCTATATCTTACTATAATAATGAGAAAGTTTGTATGTCTGTGTGTATGTTTGTTTCTCCTGCACATTTCGAGATCATTTGAATGAAATTAGGTATAGAAATACCTAGTGTAAAACTTATTAACTTAGGATACTGTTAAAATCTTCTAAAAGATGGCCTTATACATTATAATACATAATATGAATAGTGAATACGGTACCACAGTACTCTTTCGAGGGAATCAACCCTCAGTTGGTCTTAAAAAAATATTTTAAATAATATTATTGATAGAAATATTTTTTCTTAAAGCCATAAAAACCATAGGTACTAAATCTAGGTACGGAAAATTATAAAATAATTTTTCGTCTACTGTTCTAAATAGTGCCATACGTAGGTAAATAATCAGGATCTCGAGTAGGTACCTACCTAAGTAGTGTTATACCCATCAAGGACGCCTATCCTACAACTTGTTTTCTCGCAATACATAAAAGTATGCAAAATATTGACTTAACAATTTAATTTTATCGTTGTAAGTATTTCATTAACCTTGTTATATGTTTACTAATATACTACTTATTAAATATTAGGTATAGTGATAATCATCAATCTACGAGTATCTCTTAGGTAGGTACACATTATAATAAATTAGTTAAGTTAAACAAAATATGTACAAAAAATATTTTTATATACCTAACTGATATTACGTATTATACAGTATATTCGTATATAAATATAGACCAATAACAATAAGCATGTTTTTTGCCTGTTTAGTCTTTATGCCTCTGTAATAATTATATGAAACGTGGTATCACTACATAGTATAAAATTATTTTTTAACAAAAATGAAAACCGACTTCAAAACGTTACAAATCGAAACTAAAAAGAAAAGAAAATAATTTTAATTACTTAGTTATTGTTGGAGTCGGTATATGAAACAGGTAATCAGTGCCGATAAAATTTAAGGGTTGGCCTCGATTTCTCTAGGATCCCATCATCAGATGCTGCCTTGGTGACAATGAGAACATCTTAAATATATACTGAATAAAAAAGAAATTTTTAAAATCGGCCCACAATTCACGGAGAAATCGGTGAAAACACATAAAAAACAACTGTTGAGGAATTTTACCTTTCATCATCAGCTCATCGACATGAGATGATGATTTTCATACGTAAAAGCTTTATTGGTTTTAGAAAATGTATCAAAAATATAATAGGTGCCTGTAAATTTTGAGAGTTGCCTTCGATTTCCCTGGGATCCCATCATCAGATCCTGACTTGGTGACAATGGGACCACCTCGGAACTATACCCTACCATACAAAAGGAAAAATTTTTAAATCGGCCCACAGACGGCGGAGAAATCGGTGAACACCTATAAAAAAAAATACATACAACGGAACATATAACCTCCTCCTTTTTTGAAGTCGGTTAAAAACAAAGTCGCTTTCTCTGTCCCTATATCCCTATGTATGCTTACATCTTTAAAACTACGCAACGGATTTTGATGCGGTTTTTTAATAGATAGAGTGATTCAAGAGGAAGGTTTATATGCATAACTAGCAGATCCCGCGGCTTTGCATGTGCTAAATCCAGGGAAGAGCCCGAGCGAAGCGAGGGCGAGTCGCTAGTACGTTATATTGCAAGTATCTTTTATGGTATTTTATGGTATTTTTATCTTAAAACGCATTAATCAAACAAACCAATCGCTTTGCGTTGCATATAATATGTCAATATATGGAATACCTATGCATCGAATTCCACGATATTTGCCAATGTTGGTTATAAATAAATCTTATTACCTACTACCTACCTACTTTAAGGTAAATATTTCAGGTAGGCACTTTTCACATTTAAGAATAAAAATTAACAAAAATCTATTGAAATTGTGTAGGTGACATAAATAAATTAAAGGTATGAAATGGATCTACAACCTTCTCCTATCTTATAGAAGTGAAACCTAACTAAACGAATTTGAAACTATGTTAGTTAAGTGTAGTTAAGATTCATTCATAATAAATAATTAAATACAGATAAAAAATAATTAGAATGCATTTTGAATGTAATTCAGTGACAGCATTCACGGTGCCCGAGAGCACTACGCACGAGAGGGTTTTGAGCGTGACCTACAACGCTGTTCTCGCCTACTTGTACATCTTTGCTTCCTTACACTGGAATTAAAAAGTAACTAAAATTTTATTCCGTGAAATGAAAGGACTTTCATAGCTTGTTTAGATAAATTTTTTTTTGTTATAAACTTTTGATTTCTCATTTTGTCTTTTGTGTACTTTTATTAAATCTGTACCTATATATAAACTGTACATACAAATAGCAATGAGAAAAATAAACAATATTTTTATCTACGAGTAGGATTTTTTTGTATTAAAATGTGTCTTTTGTATCACCGAAATAACTATAAAATATAACCTACTCTACTGAGTAGTACTACTTACTACTCGTACGGTAATAATAATTACTGTTATAAGTATTTTATTAATATTTTTAAATATTATAGGGATGATTTATTTAATAAAACAATTTTCAATTAACACTTTATTATAACTACAAAATAATTATAATATATTCTGTTCTTTAGAAGCATAGAACACGAATGTATGACGGTCGATAGTGAGGGCAAAGGTGTTTAACAGATTTCTATATGATGCATGAAAAAAATATACCCATATTTTTATATACAAAATTCACATAATATATACAGTATAGAGCTAAGACTAGAATTAGAAGATTCACACGCAAAATCTTATAATTATTTTTAGTTCTGCAAATTAAGGCTTTTACGGGTATTATATATTCATATTTCACACATATAAATTAATTTATATACAAAATTAACACAATTGAAATATTTTTTTACTATTATCATTGCATTTTAACGTGTTACTTATACAAAAATATTTAAAAATTGTATAATTTTTACTATATTAGTATCATTAAAAGTGAGAAAGGAAAATAAGTAAATAACGGATAAATAATTCTTAAGACGTTACGATAAACAACTTGTTTATTTATTCACTTATTACAACTCCTAAACTACTGCCCTTTGCTTCTAGAATACAGATAATGGTTTATAATATACTAAAACTAATATGTAAATATACGTACATCTATACAATTTAACCTATTATATCACAAAACATGACTGATCACTTTATAATTCAATACATCGAACAACACTTACATCAGTTATCTTATTTTCATCTTTATGTCTATAGAGCTAAGATCTATTATTGTAGAGTTGTTCCAAATATTGATTAAAATTTCATCAAAATCAACTTTCCATGCATTTGGCAATACAATTAATACTTGATTAAATATATAATTATTATTCAGTGCGATTTGAAGTTATTATTTTATTATATATGGCGAAATATGAGAAAGTACATTTTTAGAGTTGCCATATCACATACATGCAATATAAATGACAGAGCTGTGTTAAAAATATGAGAGATGTACAGATAGTCAAAAATATTGAATATATGCAGCTTGTTATAATTTATTATTAATTTTCATAGTCAACATTATGATATACAAAATAATATTTAAATTAAAAAATGCGTACATCGTGATAGCATTCATCAGTCAATAATAAAGCTTATTCATATAAATTAATTATAATGCTACAAAAACCATCTTCCTATAATAATAATAACTTTACATGCTTCAATTTACAAGGACAGATATAAATTCATTTTTTAAACGAAGTTATTAATTATAATTCGTTACATCGGCCTAAACTATTATAAAGATCAAATTTACAAGTAATATTTAAAAAGATGATAGACATTTTTATGTATTTAGAATTAAATATATAAATTAGTATTTAATTTAGGTTTAAAGAATTGTCAATCGTACACAGGATAAAAAGGCGATATAAAAATTGAGAATAAAAAAACAGTTTCTATCAATGAAAGGTTTGAAGTATCACGGACGAACCATAGACTATAACTCAGTATGCCACAGACAATATATTATATTAAAATCAAACAAATAATTAATAAGTAAGTAAATGTTAGTTAAAATATCATGGTACTAAAATATTATGATAAACAATTATTCAATTATATATTTTGACCATAAACAGTTTCTAAGCTAAATGAAGCTCTAATTCTTGTGCTAGGGTTAGGAACTATAATATAATACATATTATTTGATTTCGCCTAAAAACCGATTATAATAATTGTTTTAAATTACATAACTACGTATTTATTAATGGAATGACTATAATGTGTACTGTAGATAAAAATAAATAAATAGGTACATCACTAGCAAAAATAAAGTGTTACATAAATACTGGGCCGAATAACCTCTAAATACTTTGAAAATTATGAGCAAATCTGAAAATAGAAAGAAATACTATATTTAATTACTAACGAACTACTATTATAAATACAAAAGTGTGTGTATGTATGTTTGTTACTCGAACGAGTATTGAAAAGACCGGACGGATTTAGATGTAATTTATTAGACAGATAGATTAAACTTGAAGAAAATGTAGGTAATATTTTTGTAAAACACATTTAAAATTACGTAAATTAAATTTTATTGTAAACCGACAAACTTATCAATAAACACTCACCCTTATCTCTTATGACATAGAGTCGTATCTCGTATCAGATGTTAACGGTTCCGTGTCGTCGCGTTGCCTGAAATTAATGGCGCTTCGGAAACTGTCTTTTAAACGTTCAGTGAACGTCTTATAATCGAGGTTCACTTGCTGTCCAAAATCGAAATCTGCTACTTCTACCGTGTATCTATAATGGAAAAAATATATTACTACTGCTTTTTCCTTTAATTTTTAAGGAGAATTTCAGTCATGTCTTTAGACTCAAACAAAGAAAGTAAGTTTTTATAATATGTATAATAAAAAAATCTGAATACAATAATCAATATAATAATGAATATTTTTAGAAAGTTTGTTGTTATTTAAAATACAATGCTCCTATCCTAACTTATAGATAGAAGGTCATTAACATCTTTTTAAATTCTTTATCATTTCTATACTATACATACTATCACAAATAAATAAAATATAATTATTTAAAGCTTGTTACGTTAAATTGTAACTATTACTATATTTAGTCTTCTTTTCTATTATATAATTAACATAAAATTTATTAATCTAATACATGACGATAATGATAGGATTGTGATACCACCATCTTCCCAACACGGCTACTGAGAATTCCTTAATAGAAAAACTCAATAAGTAAACTTATCTCAACCAGGGACTCGAACCCAGAACCTACCTCCGGGTCTGTAGCCGTAAACACTTACCACAAGACCAATACAGTTTATCACTACATAGTATAAAACAAAGTCGCATTCTCTGTCCCTATATCCCTATGTATGCTTAAATCTTTAAAACTACGCAACGGATTTTGATGCGGTTTTTTTTAATAGATAGAGTGATTCAAGAGGAAGGTTTATATGCATAACTACATAGTATAAAACAAAGTCGCATTCTCTGTCCCTATATCCCTATGTATGCTTAAATCTTTAAAACTACGCAACGGATTTTGATGCGGTTTTTTTTAATAGATAGAGTGATTCAAGAGGAAGGTTTATATGCATAACTAGCTGATCCCGCGGCTTTGCCTGTGCTAAATCTAGGGAAGAGCCCGAGCGAAGCGATGTCAATAAATTCCACTATTGTTACTATTCGACATATTTGCAAAATAAATACACATAAACGTAAGCAAAAACATGAATATGTAAGCCAAATTGGTAATTATGAAATATTATATTTAAATTTAATTTATTATATTATGTATTAGAATTCTTAGAAGGTCTTAACGTTTCATCTTTAGTTTTTTCAGTGTAAATTAAAAATTAAAAAAATATTTTAAATATGTCTACCTATCACGAGTTTTTCTATTTATCAAAAAGATTATTATTGTTATTATTATAGTTTAAAGTGGAAGAAACAGCGCCATCTAGTAGCAAAATATAGCAACACTATGTTATATTTTGTATTTTCTGTAATGCAATAATTTTCAAAAAATCTGTATTGAGGAATATATTCTTTAGACACAAAAAGTGACACTATAGTGAAAGGCGAAGCAAGACAGCGAGTCGAGAGGAATGCTGAATACCACATACATGACTGACATAAGGCCACTATCAATCAAATCAAATCAAAATATTTTATTCAGCATAAAAATTGTTACAATTTCTTACCGAACATCATGAGTCTACCACCAGTTCGAAAAGAAGACACCTCTGACCTGAGAAGAACTGGCAAAAGAAACTCAGCGGGACTAATATTATTTTTTTATCTCAATCACTTTTTTTAATTAAATTGCAAATTACCAATAATTCTATTTGTTGAAATAGCCTAGCAGCAATCACATTATTCCCAAGGCGTACTGTCTTCTAAATCCCGTTAAATTCAATAATTCTTTTGATATTTCATAATATATTTCAATGTATTATTGGAAGATGCATACGGATTTCTGATTGAGGGAAGTTCTGAGCCATAATTAAATGATGATCTGATCACTAGTAATAAATAAATAAAAATTTGGATAGATTACCTGGATCGATGTTGGTAGTACGCGAGGCCAAATACAACCAAAATAACAGCTACAAGGCAAAATGTCACCGGCACTACAATGACTGATAGCTGCGCGTGGACAGATGCTGAAACATTTTTATAATTATAATTTTATACATAAATAAAATAACTGGTGGATTTGGAATAAAAACTAATGATCATCATATTATATATCCTGATACTACTACTTTATTAATCTCTTGCATCTGCGCAATATTTGTACATATTATGCAGTGCAATTTTAATAACTTTATTAATTTTTATTATTTCTTAATAAAATACTCATTAATATTCTATTATTCGATATTATTCTATTATTCGATAACTATTATTCGATATTATCTGTGAGAAATAAAGTACTAGACCCACAGCTTGACATACTCATACATAAGACATTCACGGAAATGTATCACCACCACCTACCGAGAAGTTTTCTGACAGAAAAATGTATTGTTTTGCCAGACTCAGGATTCGAACCCAAGATCTGCATGTCAACCAGCCAATGAGGCATTCAAAAAATTAGTAACAACTCAAAGAACAACAGACCTTTATATATATTGATGGTTGCTCTCGACACAGCTTTGCCCAGATCATTCTCAATAACAGCAACAACTGTATGCTGGTCGCTGTCTGAGAAGTAATGTACTAGAGGAAATATATTAGAGCTTGTCTGTGTTCTAGTGTTTGGTGAACATGTTTCATTCCCAGTTACATTGTACTGTCCGAGCTTATATAATGCACAATAGTAAAAAGGCGGAGAACCAGTGTAATTAACCTTCAAATTCAATAGGTCTCCATGTTGTAGCCAGTTCATGCCTGTTATATTAATCGTTGATATGGGCTCTGCAAGAGAAGACGTCAAAAGTTATTTTCGATATATCAGTAGACTTGTATAAAATCAATGATAAAAATTACCCAGCTGTTTTAGTAATTATTTTAAATAAGAAAATTGAATAATGGAAAATTTATACTTTCTTATGATTCAGAGGTTAGATTTTGATTTTCTTTCCATATATCTCATAAGCAGAGCTATATGGAAAGAATTTTACTTTAGTGGTAAAAAGTAAAAACCCCAATATGTTGTGTCATGTTGAAATATATATATTTTTTAATTTGTTCATCTAGGGTTTTAAGGTATATAGATAAGTAGTTTTAATTTTAAATTAAAAAAACAACATGGACAATTCATCATTGTTAAGGACTAATTTGCAGAGCTTAAAAAATAAATAATAGTTTTAAAAAACTAAAAAACACGCTTTTTATAGAAAACCGAACTAAAAAATAGAAAATAAAATTTTATTTTAAAAAGAAAAAAAGCGTGGGGTGCAGGTGTCATTATCATTTCGATAATATCTTAAAAAGCACCCCACGCTTTTTTTCTTTTTACAATAAAATTTTATTTTCTATTTTTTAGTTCGGTTTTCTATAAAAAGCGTGTTTTTTAGTTTTTTTTAACTATTATTTATTTTCTACTTTTTCTAGCAAAAATCATATTTTGCAAACTGAAAAATGGAATAATTTTATCAAATTAATGTATTGTCATCGGTCCTCAATAAATCTACAAAGTTTGAACGAAATCTGGCCGTTTAAAGTGGGTCAAAATCGCGCCCAAAGAAGTCGGTTACAAACAAACATACAAACATACATACAGGTGAAGCTAATAAAAAGCGTGTAAAAAGAAAGGTAACAGAAACATCAATCACTAAACAGTACTAGATAAATGCCTACTTGTTAAATAAGTGATTTATAGTTATAACTTTTAATTAATTACCTATTTGACTAAGACCAATTGACTAATATAAATGTCAAACTTTCAACAGATTATTCCATACTGAAAAGGTTAGAATTTTAACTTGTTTCACCTTCAAAACACATTAGGACTACAAAAACAAAATAATAAAAGTTCATTTCAATATAATTATGTATGTATAGATCTAGTTACCTCGAACACTAATGGTTTCTTGATAATGTCCATAAGTATAAGTTTCTCCAATGGGCACAATACTTGAATTATGACATATGAAATCTTTAATGGCATTCTTCTTTTTTGTAGTTCTATTAAATAAAGATCTCTTTGATATATTATGAGTTCCATTCACTGTGGTTCCATTTTGGTTAATTACAGTGGTTGTTGATGGTTGGATAGTTGTAGGTTTTGGTGTGGTTGTTGTAGTGGTTGTAGTTGTTGTTGTTGTAGTAGTAGTAGTAGTAGTTGTTGTTGTAGTTGTTGTCGTTGTTGTAGTAATTGGTGGCAATGGCTCGTTATTAGCAACCACCAATGCATCAATATAGTGATCATTCATTATATCAATATAGGTATAGTTCAGAGAGAAATCTGTTGTTTGGTCTATATATTGGCAGTCGATAAACCAATATGTTATTATGGATGATGCATTCTTTTTAAGAAATTGCAGCTCATTTTCAGGTAATTTGATGTAATGATTAACAGTTTTGTTTACTGCTACAAATTTGTTTGGCCTAACTAGATTATTCTGATTAAGTACTAGATTGCCATTTAATGAATCTGGAAAAATTAAAATGTTATTAAAATAGAGTATGTTAGTTTAAAAATTTTCTGTCCCAGAAAATGGAACATTAAAAATTTTGCACCTTGACCTTGCACTGTTTACTTATTTATAACAATCGAGAAATTGAGAGAGAAGTATACATTGTACATACACATGTGCTTATGCACTATACTTTGTCTCGTGTTGATGAATTTACTTTCATGACTACTCATGAAAGTAAATTCTTATATGGCTAAGATGAATATTTAGTCAGGTATACTTTTTTTCATTTTTCCAATTTGAGATTTAGCACATCCACTGATACAACATCTCTATAATTTTTACACCTTATTTAATTTATAGTGTGGTGGAGACTTTGTTTTATATAATATGTAGTGATGAATGAAATTTATATACCTGTTAATTCAAAAGTGGTGCTAGCAGTGGTCACTAAATACCATATCTCATAGAAACTTTTCATAAGATTAACTTTAACAGTATAATCTCGAGCTTCATATAAATTTTTAGGATACTCCACAGTCCATTTTGATATATTTGAAGATTCTATAAACTGGAAAACAATCTTTGTTAGTTTTATAAAAACAAGTAAACAATAGAAATTTTATTTGTTATTAATAGATAAATTGATAAACTATTTTTGACTAAAAAATTGTCCACAATACTTTTTTCGTATTGTAATAAAATTCTAAATAAGTGGACATCTATGTTGTTTATGTAAAAAGTTACATCATAAATACTACTTTTAAAATATAACTTGCATATTTTTGAACAAAACAAACAAAGAAGAATTAAAGATCTTTTTCAAAACAATTATGTTTTTTAATGTTTCTTGCAGTAATTAAATGTATCTACAAATTTGTTTTCATTTTTTTTTAAATAATTGTATTAAACAATTGATATTTCAATTGTAAGATGAACATTACACAAATATATATAATTGAAAGTAGTAGCAAATCATCATTTTGTATGTTTTTACATTTATAATGTTGTTTGTAATTCTAAAACAAATTTCACAAATACCAACAGGATTAAACATAATTATTATCTATATATTGCCTTACAACTAGATATTTATTAATAAGAATGAAAGCCAAAGTAGCTGAATCTTAGTTGTTACCTCAGCTGTATGTTCGGGTTGTGCATCATCCCAATAAACAAATTTGAGATTTTCACCACCATAACCACTTACAGTAGCTGTAAATGAGACATTGGAACCACGCACAGCTGGACCATCACTTGTTAGAGTTAACTTTAATCCGGATACAACTACAACATATTCTAGGCATCAACAGGATATACACAAAAATGTGGAAAATATTTGTAGTTTATAAGAAAATATATTTTTTTTAGATAAATTTCTTATTTTCATATAAAATTCACATATTTGACATGCGTAATATGTTGACTAATTTATTTCAATTTCAATAAATTTGATATGCGTATAATTCTTTTATATTATCTTACCTTTTTGTAATACACTAATCAGACAAAATAGTAGTAGTATTCGAGGCATTTTACCAAATAAATATATTAAGCCCAAGCACTGCAGGTTCAGTATAGTTTAACAACAACAATGCGTATTCAAATAATGAAAAATGTATCTAGCTGCCTAGCAATATATTAGAAATTGAAATGGTTTTAATAAAACATTTTGCGTCATCTCAAATACACACTTGACATTTGACAATAATAATTTTGACAATTCGACTTTCGAGACATTTCACTACAGAATATTATATATTTTTATGAAATTGTATTGGTCATAGATAAAAGTGATAATATAATGATACAATGGTGTTTCTGAAGACAAAATTTCCATAATAGTTTCTTTGTAATTATTATTCACCTTGTTCGTTGTTTTGCATACTCACTTATAAGAAGGAATTTATATATTTATTATAGAATATTTATCTGAATTCTGAAATATGTTCCATAAAGTAGTACGTAGCAGAGTACGTCTACGTTCTGTCATTGAAAGTAAATATTAAACATTCCCTATTGGGGATAAATTTAAAAATAAATATTAAACAATATTCTATTTTACTATTTAGCATCTATTTAGTCTGTGTCTGTGATGCCTGAAAGGCGAGAAAAGCAAATAGTTGCACTAGTATATTTTTTTAACAAATTCACAAACAATTTTTTTTATACCTATGAATATGTATTTTAAGTACAACTAAAATAGTTTATTTTATTCATTCATAAGGTCATATTTTTAAAAATGGCTGCGGTTTTCGATTCACCTTTTAGTCGACGTTTGCATCGTTTACGGCATCGAGATTTTGATTTGGATGAAGATCAAAGATTTGGTAGATGTGATTGTACCAGTTATTCTTACTTTGTACTTTCAATGGTCTTATTTTCTGTGGGAACAGTTATAACAGTACTAGCGTTAGGTGACACTGAGGGCTATATTCTTAATAATTTAGGACACATGTGGCTAGTTGGACCCATATTTATATGTTCTGGGATGATGGTAGCTGTTAAAAGTATGTTGTATTTGCGTAGGAAAAGTGTTATACAAATGCTTCTCCACCAACGTGCGATTATTAGGGTGAGTTCAGTTATTCATTAGCATATTGTGCTAAATATCACCAATAACATGTAAACTATTTAACAAATAACACGTAAATTTATGATAAGTAACTTTATTTAAAATATTTTTATACCTTGACAAATGTGAAATGAGACATTTCATGTGTTATTGACATGAGAATTGTTATTATAATTATTATTGTTTGTAGGAGAAAGTATAAGTCTAATATTTTGGGTATTAAACTGACTATTTTTCTGATGATATTGGTTGTGAAGAAAAAAAAATTAGCCTTTATTATGCTTTTAGATCTTACATTTTGATTTATTTATTTTTGTTAATCCTATTATAGTTATTAATGTTTTTTCAAAATTTGCAGGATATGGCTAGTGTCCAAGCAGAGCAAGCATATACTGGTCAAGTGCCTCGTACAGCATCAAGTGCTACATTACCCCCATCCTATGATGCTCTTATATCTAATGCTTCAGTAAGTAAACCGCAGGCTTCTAGTTCAGAACCACCACCACCTACTTATGATGAAGCTATGTATTTAATTGATGAAGAAAAATATCACATAGACAATAAAAATACCATGCAAGAAACTAGCAATCTCACTAATTCAAATAATGATGTCACCAAACCATAAATATGAAAAAATTAGGCCTTTATTTTTATAATAATCTTATGAACTTAATTCTACTCTTTGTACTTATGATTTCACAGTCGTAGTTAACATTTTTTAGTATTCTCTAATGTGCCTAAAATATTGACCTATTGGCAATATTCTCATAGGGTTTGTATAATTAAAGATATTAAGTAAGATGTACTTGTGATGATTTTAACACTTCATTTGGACTGGTCATTAGCAGAACTTCAGTGTCTCTAATTGCTTAATATTAAGTCATCAAGTAAGGTAAAGTTTAGTTTTAGTGTTATTTATAATTAGGAATTATCTGAATATTCTTATGAAAGTAATATTGCTACTGAAATATTTGAAATACCCAGTGTAAGGGTAGCTCCACTATTTTGTTTTGATTTTATCATATATATTATCTGTTATTTAATTGCTATAATTATGTAATATACAGATTATGCATTTGTTGTTATTACTTAGATAGTAACATTGTTTTCAATTTAGTCAGTGGTATTTAAGAGAATGGCAAATTGATACTTACATGCTAAAATTAGATTTATCTGACAGATAGACAAGTGTCTATCCTATAAAGTAATATTGTAGTTTACCTTAATGCAAAATAGTATATAGGAAATTATGTGCCTTGTTTATGAAGCTAAAAAAGTATATAAGCTTGACAAGCATAGATAATATAGCTGTTTATTTTCTATTTTCTGCACACTTTCTAGTGATCATTATACTGTTCCCTAACCTCATAGGTTTTTCAACTAAATAAATGTTGCACTACTTGTCAAGCAAACAAACTACAAAATTACCATTACTAAATAATGTTCTTATAAAAACAAACTAAAAAATGTTGTCTTGCAGTAACTATCCCATGTAAAATAGTAATTTAACAAATATTTTTTAGCAAGAATTTATTAAAGTTTTTACAGTCCTTATTAGTTTAACCTTAATACCTGATATAAGTAATAGGTTCCTGTATGCACAAATTAAGTCTTGATTTATATATTATAGCTAAGAAATGTCCATAATATGATTAATTAATGAAATATTAAGCAAAGAAATCCATATCTAATTATTTTTCAATATATTGTACTAGTCAATAAACTCGAAATATTAATATTAGTAATAATCATAATATACCTATCTAGATCTCAAAAAAATGATAAAATGGAGTACAATATATTGAAACTAAATAGCTGATATGTAGATTTTCTATTTCATGTTAAAGTGATAAGACATAAAACATTTGTGATCAAAGAATGCACTTAATTATTGTGAAGACTGAAGGATTTACATTTTTACATTGTTGGCAATTTATATGAGATACATTAAATTTATTGTACATAGAATAATGTTGATCTGACATAGATATTACTTTGAACATTATTTGTATATTTATTATAAATTCATTTGTTTTTATTGTGATTTCTTATATAAATTAATCTCAAGTAGAATTAAATTTATCATTACATCCTTTATTTCACAAATAATAGCTAACAAGTAGTTATTTTTAACCGACTTCATTTACTTAAAAGAAGCTACATTTTATATGTATGAGGCTTTTTCATTTATAATGTTAATTTTATTAATTGAAAATAAAAAATAATAATACACAACTGACTCTCACTATCATAAAGGTTAAGAGACTCATAAATTTGTTTTATTAGAGATTTATTACATGCTATCATGAGAAGAACATTTTTAACATTTCATAAAAAACTTAAGAATAATACTTAGACAACTCAATAAATTATTATATGATTATGTTAACCTACCAAAGTACTTGGCTCTAATACATGCATGCCTTAATTGTGGCCATTGAATAATAAAAATATCTGCAAAAAATTGCAATATTTTGCCAGATAAAGATAATGTTCTGACTCTACATAGACTTTCAATAAACACTATTCTGCAGTCTAATATAAATATACATCTAAATAAGAAAGCAACCAGACACACTGGTATGCATGTCCCAGGACCATTGCAAAATATTACATTAGGTTTGAATTTGTAAATAACAGGAATAGTACATAAAATTGCATAAACAGTTGTGAATAGTGAAGTAATATAGGATTGTTTTACATTTCTGCTTCGTGGTATCCTGTATATACTGCAATCAGTAGAACCATTTTCTATATCAAGGATTTTAGCTTCGCTATTAGTATCATTTTTGGCTAGGATATATAAACGTGGCTGATATTTCTTGGCATTTAAATAAGACATAAGTCTCAATAATTCTGTTGTATGCCCACCGGAACCGATGCAATAAAGTGTTTTTAATGTTCTGTTTCCAGTAATTAAACCACAATCGCAATTAAATATTTTATAAATTAAGAATAAAAATCGTACGACAACCGTAAGACAAACTGCTATTACACCGTAAGTAACAATCCCCATTATGTTAAAATTATTATAAAAATTAAAAATCTATTACAATAATATAAATTAATCTTTTCTTTAGATTTAGAATAATTATAAATCTTATTTATCTGAATCTTGAAATGTCATTTTCAATTTTGGATTTTGCGTAGATAAAAAATGTAGTAAGAGACTAAAGAATTACAAAGGAACGAGATAGGTATATAAATAGATGAAGGAAGAAATAAGATATCAATATGAGTTTCCATCTCTGTTGGCGTATCACAATAATTATTGCTTGTCAACTAGTTGGGGCTAGGGATGGAAACAGCGCGAAAAAAGTCGACTTTTGACTTTAGAATCGACTTGGAATTTTTTGATTCTCAAAGTCGATTAATCGTTGATAAAAGTCGACTTTTCGACTCTCAAGTCGACTTTTTAAAAGCACATTAACTATATAACTCATAGTTAAAAGATATTTTACAATTGTATTCGACCTATTTCTTTATTTTTAATAAACAATTTATTTATCATTTGCACTTTTTATTTAAACAACTTACACACAAAGGATTGTTTTTAACATTTTTATAAAAGATACATTCTACATAAAAATTGCACGTAGTATGGCACCGAAAATAAGTTTGTAGTATTTAAATTAAGTATTTTTGAAACGTTAAAATCAATATTTAATATTAAATATCAATAAAAATTTTAAATATCAGTTATAAAGTGTTAAATAATAGTTTTAAAATTTAAATTTAAAGTTTACTATTTAAATTAAGTATCTATGAGACATAAAAATATAAAAAATCTGTAATTTAAGAATCCCACATATCTTCACTAACTGACCTTAGAAATACAAGTTGATTTAAGTGCTAAGGCGATAAACGACTTCTTAATTGATTTGCAATCAGGCCAGCATGAGAAAACAATCTTTCGCAGGGTACAGAAGTTGCTACAATTGATAGAAACTTCCTCGCTACACTCCATAATCATGTGTTAAGTATTGTTTAAAAAAAGTTGAAGTCATCGAGTGAGAATCGATTTTAATCGACTCGAGACAGGTTCAAGTCGATTATAAAAAGTCGATTATTTTTATGAAAAGATCGATTCTTGACTAAAGTCAGAGTCGACTTTCCTATCCCTAGTTGGGGCTAAACTACGGTCTTAAGAACAGCCCCTCTAGACAAGTGGCATAAACGCTAGTAGAATAGAATAATTAATGTATGGGATTGACATAAGCTTACGACTAGTGATTAGATTCAACGTATCGAATTTGTAATTGGTAGTCAAATGTAACGAAATGTCAGATTCCCCATACAGAAGTGTCACTTTTGACAAACGACTTCTGCTATTAGCGTACGGCAAGGCGTTAGCGTTTATCGAAATAGAATAGACACGGAGCGTTTGCCACTTGTCTAGAGGGGCTGCTGTTAGCGTACGGCAAGGCGTTAGCGTTTATCGAAATAGAATAGACACGGAGCACAGTGGGTCGAAATTGCTATATGAGGGACATAGGATTTTTTGTTACAAATTCTATTAAAAAAAATACCTATCGAAAGATCTCGTCATTCTAATGAATAATTGTTCAGAAACGTTTTTCTCTAGAATTGATAGTTTGCCCGGAAAAAAATATTTTCAGTTTTTGTTGTATGGAATGAAACAGAAACTGCTAAAATTTGGCCATATCTTGACAGGTCTTGCTTTAAAACTACTTTATTCTTATTCTTTGGCTTACTGACTATAACTCTACGCTATCAGCGCGCGCCCAAAGTTGCCCGTTCAAAAGTTTTAAGAATCGAAAAATTAAAAAAAAATTATATTTTTATTGATTTTATAATGTCGTGGATTATCACATAATTGAACAAAATAATGTGCTACATGAAAATTCTATGAATAAATATCGAAATTAACTTTAAAGAGTTAAAAGTTACAACCTGTCAAAATCGTATGAAAGTATCTACCGGTCTATCGGTAGATAGGTTATAGAAACTGGCAGTAAATGGGCCTTTCTTTTAAAAACACATAAATTACAGATATAGTGTTAGAATTAGAATATAAGTAAGTTAGAATATAGAATAAAGATGAGAAGCGGGGTTAGAGAAATGTGCCACTCGTATGTGGATATTTATTGTAATAAGAATGTAGTTCTTTTCTTAATTTTAGCCACTTTCAAGTTTGATAGTAAAATGTTACATATTTTCATATATTTTGTGCTAACAATTTTAAAACTTATTCAGTTTTTTATAATAAATATATAAAAATACCTATAGTATTTTATTGCGCAGAATTCAAAAACTTACTAACGCTAAGTTTTCTTTTCTTAAAAACTAATAGCATTATTTTTATTATAATCGTAGGCAATGAATTAATTGTTCTAGACCAAAATACAAACAGGATCTTCATGGGATAATACGAAAAATATCATAATAAACGGGTCCGGCCAAATTGGGACCAGTCTGCCAACCCCAGATGTATATATTATTATGTTGTAATATTAGGTACTAGGTAGTTATAGTAGGTATAATAATATATATATTGATTATTATTACCTGTCCTGCTCAGGTATACGCTAATTTCATGTCTATTGAATATTGATACTCTGTCTTGTTTTACGATTCAAAGTTATATTATGTTTTGTCTGTGTAGGTACACTGACTGACTGACAGATTAGTCATCTATGCTGACCATAGATGACTACTAATGCTGACAGTGACGACCGGTAGGAGTATTAGTGTTCTGTGGTGACGACTGACGACTGTACTCAATACTCATAGACTCAGAGAATAGAGAATCAGAAATATTTATACTGTACATTCGTAAATAGGTTTTACATTCTCTTTGATTGCTTGTGTCAAATTTGAAATTACTTTATATATCAATAATATTATTAGTTGCTCAACTGGCACGCTTTGAAGCCATCAACAACAGAATTGAATTGAATATTATTAGTCCGTGATCAATAATCATCAAATGTTTCGTGCCCAGCCAAACCCCGGCTGGCACAACCGGCACACCCTGGAAGCTATTACACGAAGTACTAGAATTAACTAAAATTTTTTTTGGTCAAAAATTTGATAAAAAAAGTGCTTAGTAGAATTCTTTTTAATTTATTAATTTCTAATAAAGTGACAATGTGAATTTTAATTAATTTACGTATAAAATTCAAATATATTGGTACATAATATACATAAAATTAAAAATGAAAATCATCAATTTTATTGGCTCAAGAGCCTTTCAATTAGTTTCTTGTCTTTTTCTTGTGGCATATATTATTGGTTTATTAAATAATTATTTTAGTGAAAAAAATAATGATTGTGCTATGACCTTTATGTTTGAGTATCCTCAATATGTGGTAAGTCAGGTTTTGGTAAAGTAAATAAAATACAATAAAAATTAATAAAAGAAAAATATATCATAAATATTTACTTTTAGACAATTACCTTGGATATTGATCAGTTTGCTCCGGATTATGACCTTTATGCATACAGTGAAGGGCGCTTCACTGAAAAGGCTAGGAAAATGAGGTAAGAGTTAGCTCATAAAATCTTAGATATAAC
Organism: Boloria selene; assembly: GCA_905231865.2. Taxonomy (NCBI): domain Eukaryota; kingdom Metazoa; phylum Arthropoda; class Insecta; order Lepidoptera; family Nymphalidae; genus Boloria; species Boloria selene. The sequence goes on from HG993141.1 coordinate 8,271,379, forward strand.
AAAAATAAAACAAAGTAAAATATATATTTTATATCTTTCAGGTTTGACGGCATACCTGTCCTTTATTTACCAGGGAATTCTGGTAGTCATATGCAAGCTAGATCCTTAGCTTCTGTAGCCCTACGAAAAGCATTATCTCGAGGATCTGACTATCATTTTGATTTCTTTACGAGTAAGATTACTTATTTTTGATGGCTTTAAAATTTAAAAGTAAAAATTATATTTAGTAAAAATTAATGAATAAGGCATTATATGTTTATTTTAGTTAATTATAATGAAGAGCTGTCAGGCTTATATGGTGGTGTACTTAACTCCCAGACTGAATTTGCTGCAGCTTGTATTTATAAAATATTAAGTCTCTACAAATATAATGAGTACATAAAATCTGTACCTACTTCAGTTATCTTGATTGGTCATTCCATGGTATGTTATTATATTGTTATATTGATTAAATAAATTATTATTCAAATTGGTTTCCAAATTAAAAAAGTATTGAAATTATAGGGAGGTTTGATCGCTAAACGACTTCTGGTACATCCAGTCACAGTCAACGTAACAAGCTTAGTTATAACTTTGGCATCTCCTATTGAAGCTCCAGTAATAAATTCTGACTCAGCTATGAACGGCTTTTATCTGTCGATGGATCTGGAGTGGAAGGCTTATACAAAGAATAAAAATGAAAATAATAAATTTTTGATAAGTATTGGAAGTGGGCCTAGAGATTTATTAGTTCCAGCTGGTCTAACATCGTCTAATGATAGTAATGTGAATGTTTTGGTAAGTCTTGTGTAAAAGTTTTGATACATTAATATTAATAAATAAAAAAAAAATTATTACGATTAATGATACATTATTGATTTTATTCAATTTTGTAGAGTTTTGTGTGTTTAATCTTTATTTCCTATTATGTATTAGACTACAGCTATACCAGGAGTATGGTTGTCCCCAGACCATATAAGCATTGTGTGGTGTAAACAACTCGTAATGGTAATAAACCGTTTCTTGTTCGACATCGTGGACTCTTCATCTGAACAAGTAACTGAAGATTATTTCAAAATAGCAACAAAAGCAAAGCAATATTTTTTGGTATGTACCATGTCATTTATTTATTAATGATGCTTGTGCAGGTTTGATTCCACTTTAACTGAAACTGGAAATGAGATGATTGAAGAATTGTTGCATGTCAATATTTCACCTTTAATTTTTTATGGAAATATCGTCAGGTAAGTATTCTAAGCTGCTAACCACGTTCTAGAAAGAAGGTCTAATCAAGAGTAGTTGTACGTCGGCTTATTGCGACAATAGTTTTCATTTATGTCCGTATTAAACCCTCGCATTATTCGAATTTATTTCGTATTTCATAAATAACATTTAATTGTTGCTTAAACGCCGTGCGCAGTACGCACTGCGCAACTCCAGTCGATACGCCGTACAGCGGTGTTGACGCGAAGCTTGGCAGCTGTCACACAAATCGTACAAATCTCTTACTACTGAGATTGAACTTGTTGCTAGACCTGGCTTACAAGACCATGCTGCTAATTCCCATTCAGAAATAGGAATTTAAAATTATAATTATTACAACATCGTTGTTTTTAAATAGTCTCTTCTTTCAATTTTGATACCAAAAAGTCAGTTTAGCCAAAAATGGAGTTCGCAGCTTAGAATACCCACGATATGTATATTTTTAAGTAGTAGGCATCAAATATCTATTATTTCTTTTTATATTTTTAAATTAAATAAATGACAATTAGGTGTATATGATTCTTTCCTAACCCTAGCCCTTTTACCGTCTAAGCTCGTTTCGGGCTTCTTCAATGCAAGCGTATACGTAGACGTCATAGTGGGTCTTCACATATCTAACAAAAACTAATTGTCTTCTTAAAATAAAGAAAGATACTAAAATTATTTTAATAAATAGCAGAATAATAATAAAATATAATTAAATAATAATAAACAAATAATATGAAAATAAAATATAGAATAATAAAATAAAAGTTGTACTTATTATCAAATGGAAGTTTTATTATCATGGGATAAAATAAGAAGATGATAAAATATAAATATAATGAGACTTCAAATAAAAATCTCAGGAGTTGCCAAACTTGGACCGTGGTTAGAATCTGTTACCTGTAATACTGTTTTTAAAAAGAATGCACTCAATGAACTAGTAGGTACCTACTAGTTAAACGACTACATTTGCCTTGGGCCGCAATATTTTTTTTATCGAGCTACAATCATTACCTTTGGAATAGGTTATTATTAATAATTAAAAATTAAAACCACTAATTGTCTCAAAATGAAGATATCAACAATATGTTTATCATATAAGTTGTGGTGCCACAGAATCCATAGAATCTAACCATTAAACTTTTTTAATTAAAAAGTACTTTTTAGGCTAATCGTTCTATGGTTCTGGATTCAAACGCAGAACGTTCTAACGTGACAATGCAAGCTGATGCGTTCTGGTACGAAGATAATAGACGGATTTATCAAATATCTCGTCCAGAAATTGATAGGTAAGTGTTATCTCATATCATGATCTTTGTAAAAAATCTGTTATTTTATGTTGCTCACTGACTACTAGCGACTCCCAGATTCGATTCCCGTATGAGGTAAATGTAGTGACAACTATTATTTTCAAACGAAATCGTTACGTATTTTTCAATTGGAAAAGATCTATTAAGAGTAGTTATTACAGAAATTATATATAGTATTCTTTATTGCACTTTAAGAGAATATTATACAGACATTTTAATATAATTTTTGTATGCAAAGGTGGGTTTATTATAGGTATATCAGCATCGTCTCCACTCTCTACAGTCCAGTAGCAGCTTATAAGCCTTAAACTATAGTTAGTAGTTAGTGTGTGTTTAGCTCTGATATTATTATCATTATTAATTAGTACTTTAAATTATTTTAATAATTAAATTCGTGGAAATGTACGTACCTACATTGGACTAGAAAATAGAAACACATTTCGTGCAACTGTATTTTATAAACAACCTCCTTTCTTATCTTGACTGTGCCATAATTGCAAGGAATTATATCAAGATAAAACAATTCAGTAATTAATCTTAATTTACGCATAATCAGTATGAAAAGGCAGATACTGAAATACAAAATACTTCAAACATATCGTCGTCTTAGTGCGAATTTCTTCCAATGACCAATACTAATTGTACCTACTTTAGGTACAGTATTTTTTTCTATTCATTTTTAGAATTTATAATTTTATTTAAAATATTTCGGCTTTTTATTGTAAAACGTTTATTTTATAATTTTATACTAATGGTATTGACGTTTAGAAGTTAATAATTTTATCTTAACGCTCTTTTGGTAAATTGGTCGTTTGGAAAAATTTGCTGAAAAGACGGAAATCTGCATTAGGTGTATTATAATATTGTATTTATACCTTACTAAGCTTTCATAACTGGTTTCAGTTTCATTACCTGAAACAAAATAAACTGTAATCGTTATATTTACAAGTGATTCGTCCGTACGTAAGCAAGAAATGCAACGCTGGCATTTCTCCAGATTTAAAAATAATTGCTACGTATTTCAAAAGTAACGTCACAACGACTTTAAACGTAAAATATATTTTTTATTCAATGTATTTCCAAGGTTCGTCTTAAAGTCATGTTTCACCAAACTTAAAGTTTGGTAAATTTCTGTATTTGATTCAGGAATCTTAATGAAATACCAATGTCCAAAAAATAAATAGCTTTATTAATACAAATTAAATATGATTTATAGCATAAAAAAATATTTTTTGAATTTGATTTTCGATTTGAACCCGCTTCAGTCGATTTCTCAAGCAAGGGCGTTACCACTGGGCTATTTAGGCCTTAAAAATAGATAATTATACGTTTATGTTATAATAATATAAGTAATCCAAAATGAATCGATGTTTTATTCATCATGCATGTGTGACGAGGCGTCAGTGAAAATGATAATATAATCAATGGGAGAAACTTTTTATCTTCTACTTGACATTGGCAAAGTAAATTTCGCCTACACGGCACTCCTAGAAGCCTGCTACTACTTTATTTCGGCTTTTATTTTGTTAAAGTTACAAAGTAACTTCATAATAACTAACTAAGTATATAATAATTGTTTCAAAGTAGTACTTTCTTAGGTTTACGCGAATACTTGACATTATAAATGAAACTATCTTTTCGGATTTTGTCGCGGGTTTATTATGATTTTTGGTTCCCGACGTTTCGAATGCTTTACAGCAATCATGGTCACGGGAGAGACTGAACCAAAAATCATAATAAATCCGCGACAAAATCCGAAAAGATAGTTTCATTTATAATGTTTCAAAGTACTTATAGCCATTCTAATTATTTCTATATTCCACTACCACACCTACTTATTTCCACTGAATCAAATATCAAACATCACTTCAGTATAAGATAATATTTTCTTATCATTTGTGATAAATGTGATAAAAAATATTCATAAAAAATCTAACTACAAAACGTAAATGATTTGAAAATGTAATATAATAAAATCTCATCAACCCTAAGTAGTGTCCCGTGTATAATGTAATCATAATCACTACTACTTGCTAGGTGACATTTAATGCTATGAACTTAGGCATAGTTTTTATCACCCTCCCATATAAAAACAGGGATCTAAAATCTTAATTATGAATAGTGGTGGGCTACGAGAGTCCTCAACTATAGTATAAAATATCACTAGTACATAGTATAAAACAAAGTAGCTTTCTCTGTCCCTATATGTGCGCTTAAATCTTTAAAACTACGCAACGGATTTTGGTGCGGTTTTTTTTAATAAATAGAGTGATTCAAGAGGAAGGTTTATATGCATAACTAGCGGATCCCGCGGCTTTGCCTGTGCTAAATCTAGGAAAAAGCCCAAGCGAAGCTAAAATAAATTATCATACATACTTATACATACATATATTAACATATTTACATGAGCGGTTTTTTACAGGACTACCCACTTAATGATCAGGCTAGTTACATTCCCTCAGAACAGATTTTTGGCAGTGGAGGCAATCAATGTCTCAGATAAAGATTGGATATTTGGATGTAATGCAAAATATATAAACAATAATTATAGATTTTGGTAAGTTATATCAATAACTTTTACAGATAGTACCTACGGCCTACTCATAAAATTATAGTGATTTAAAACAAATACAAAAAATAATTTCAAATTCCATTTTAATTCGGTTTTTTTAATTTTTTAAATATACTAAATTCAGCAAAGAAGCAACTTCACTTAGCGAGTTATCTCGTTGGACCGGAGCTGCCACAGACTTGGGAGAGAAGAGGAAATTGGCGACAGTGAATTTGCATAAAATTATGGAAGTGGAACCCCAATGGACCCATGTTGTTGTTAAAGTTTCGCCGACTAGGAAACCAGTATGTTCCATACATATTTTAAACCGGCATAGATTATAATAAAAAAAATAAGTAAAATGTCACAAATAAATTTTATTGGTAACATTTTACTTTGTTGATTTACAGCTATAGACACTCATGATTAAATTCCCTTATAAACAACAAGAAATGGAATTACAATCGGTTCATCCGTTTGGGCACAGTAAACTCATAGAACCGATAATTTGCGTCGGGTGAAAAAACGTTAAAAAATATTGATTTCAATTTTAAACTTTGAATATAAATAGCTTTAAACCTTTCTATAGCTACTTAATATAACATAAATGAATATAATAAGATAAATAATTAATTATAAATAAATCCTCCACAGATAACATTAAACGTTGATACAAATGATCTCGCATCTCGACAAATAGACGTGTCTGTACCCTGGCCTATATATGGAAAACAAATAGTGAAGGCAGAGACGGAACCAAATACCTTATATTACGAATTGTATCTAAACGGTTTTGATTGGATTCACCAAGTGTATTTATTGTATGTGGAACCCATAAATTGTCAAGGGAAGTATCATGTGTCCGCAGAATTACACGTACCTTGGGCTAATCATGAAATGTATCATTATTTTACGTAAGTTTCATATATATATTATTTTTACAAATTGCTACAACAAGTAAGATTGTTGTGAATAAAGATTTAATTTTTTTAAGATTTTTTTCTATTTTTTTAATATAAGTAATAATACAATATAAATTGTTTCCGATTGAATACGTAATAATTTATTTAGTATATTTAATATATTATTTTCATAATTGAAATAATTTTGCTTATAAACAATCATAATATGAATAAAAATATTTATAATGATTCTTTATTTACTACCTGAATTTATTTAACTTTTCATATAATAAGCAATTATTATTCTTAATGATATTTTATTTTTAGACACCTCAAACGATCGCCTATGAAATTACGGCTGTTCAAGAGCAACACTAACCTGATATTAGGCGTGGATGAGAGACAGAGCCCTAAGGTTACACTTCTATTGGATCCTAAGTGTACATTTAGAATTAGGTATATCAGTTTTTTTATTTAATACTATTTTTTGCTAGCGATTGCATAGTAATGGATACATATCGCTAATGGCAATACTTTAATTTAGTTAGTAAACTATCGACCATTATTTAAAATATTAGTAACTAGCGAATAGCGACTAATAGCCTCGCTTTTCCAGGGTTCGTCCCTAGGTCCGTTACTAACGGACAGTATGGAATAGAAATGTTATATTATATACATTATAAAGCCTATAGAATTCCTCATTAAACGGGCTATCTAACGTAAAAGGAATTTTTAAAATCAGATTAGTAGTTCCTGAGATTAGCGCGTTCAAAACAAACAAACTTTGCCACTTTTAAATATTACACATATTATGGGTATTGTATATCTCTCATATATTAATATGATAAATTAAAATACATCATTTAATGTAACATCTATAGTTTTACGATTTTTTTCGGTCTGTGTATCGAAAAAATGCCAGACCCATTTTAATGATTTTTGCATAGTAATAGGTTACCCAGGTTTACATATAGAATACTTTTAACTGAAATATATATAATTTCTTAGAAGTCTACACTAAACGTTACAACATATCTAGTTGTAAATAACAATAATAATTATTATTTCCAGTATATCCCACACCTGGTACCATCGCATCGCTCAGCTCGCACGGAACTACACCCCAGTATTACTGCCTTATGTGTTCGCCATTGTTTTGTTAGCAACAAGAATTAACTTTTTACATCTAAGGGATCATGGCACATGTGTCTCCATACATACAGCTTTGATGAATAGTCGCGTCAGACCATATTACCCTTTGGTGTTTGCTAGAATGGCCGCTATAAGCCTTGGGTAAGTCTCATTTTGGTTTTTTTTATGTATAACATCTTTTTTCTTACTTTTTTGCAATCTGTGGGAATTATTTCATGTAATCTTAGAAATATTTAAATATAATTTTCTATATAATTAATTATATGTACAAAATATGTTATATACATTGTACAACTTAAAGATTTTGATTTTGATAAAACTTAATTGAGCCCATCTGGGAAGTATAACTATAAAAGATTATTGAAGCAAAAAAAAATAATTTTCCAAATCCGTCCGTTCCAAAAGTGTCTTCCGAGTAATCGGTTAACATACATACAAAAAATCCGGCGAATTGTGAACCTCTTTTTTTAAAATAACTTATTTCACTGCTTACACAGGTCAATCCCTGTTCTATCGTTTATGTTTGACTCAGCAAGTACCAAGAACTTAGAGTTGCACTATTTCACGCGATCGTTACTAGTGGTGCCGGCGTACATGACCGCATTCGGGATACTCAACATCGTGGCGGCGGCTGTGATCATTATGATGGTGTTCTCCTCGCAAATACTTCACAGATTCCTTTTCAGGTATATATAATTATTAGTATAGTTTATTTTTCAAAACAGATATTGCAGTTGAACAACAAAGTACATTACGAATTAGGACGGTATTCGGATGTACAGTTCGCGTCACGTAAAAAGAACGCTGGAAGAAAGTGGTGGGGGGTGTGTTTGCGCATGGGTACATTCGCACACGAAATTACTAAGCCTATTCTTTTATTTTTAAACTAGCCTTTCGCTCGCGACGTATATTGGTTTTTGGCATGTACATTGAAAAATATTTTAAATTGAATGTATTAAATAGAATTCTACTAATTAATAAAATATGTTTGATTCAGTGTAGAATGTTTAATCTACTTACAAAAAACTTAATTAATTCATTTAATATACGTCATACATATGTCACACACCCCGCGTCTTACCACCAAATTGGCCTATAAATCGTCTCTGCGCAACTTGATAGCCAGCGTTCTTTTTACATTACGCGAATTATACCTACACATGATTGTGATCTGAAACGTCAACTCTATTGGTGTTTTTTTTTGGTAATAATGCATTTGATAATAATAAATAAATAAATATGTTGGGACACAACACATGATTTAAAATTTTATGTTTTACGAATACGTCTGTAAGTGTGAGATTCGTATGTAGTCTGTCGTCTGCACGGTCCCCCTGAGAAGTATATTTAAACGGAGCCGATTTGCAAATTCATTCATCAAAAAAATTTAGATAATGAAAAAGGCTTATGGTTTTACACATTTCTATACGAAAAACATAAATTTTCCAAAGCCTATGCATAATAATACACACGAGAAAGACCGTTAATATTTTTAATTTATAATTAAAATATTTATTTAATATTTTCACACAGTTATTAATTTTTATTTTAATAGAGAAGTTTCAAGATAGAATAATATTTAAGTAAATCAAATTAAAACACAGAACAAAAATAAAAAATCATTGAAAGATATTGATAAAAAAATAATTGAAATTTCTGTGGGTCATGAAGCTAACATTACATAATTTTTAAATACTTTGTTGAAATTTTTTCATAATATTCATTTTAATTAATTTTTATAATTAATATTAAAGAAAAATTGGGAAACTTCTCCTAATAATAATAAAAAACCAGGATTGTATGGCGCGGTGGTGCCGGGCTGGCTGAGAACGTGGCGGTGGGGCTGCAGAAAGTACCGATGTTGGTGAGCGCGGCGCTAGTGTGCGCCGTACCCTTGTCGTGTGGCGCCGCCTCCTTGGTAGCCGGAGCTGCTTTCTATGCGTTTATGGTTGGTATTGACATATCGTCGCTGTAGAATGAAAACCTCGTATGTCCAGAAATGCATATTTTTTTTTGTAAAAATCAAATGAAAATTACGTATTTTATATTACGGCAAAATCATAAACCCATACATGACTACTAGTGCCATATTTGGAGTAAAACGAAAACCTCTTGTTTGAAAACATTGACAAAATGAACCATTTTTTTCGTTTCCTGTAAAGTTTGGATTTCTGGACATACGAGGTTTTCATTCTACAGCGACGATATGGAGGGTAGAGGTAATATCTATGTCTTGCTTTCACCTCGTCGTGTTGGATGGGTCTAGTAGCGTCCGGCAATCAGGCCGGGCGTGAAGCTAAGAAACGTGCAAAAGTAGCCCACTTCGGTAAGCGTTGTTTCATGAGAGTAAAGGGTTGCTCCTGGTTATTCTCTGACACGGCTCCATAGAATGGACTATGGAGCAACCCCGCGGCTGTATAGTCTGCCGAAGCAGACCTGCCGGTCGGTCGGGGCGTGATGGTCAAATGCGCAAGCGAACCTACGAGGCCCATTAAGGTTGGGTTTTAGTGGGCAGGACTTGCTTTAGGCTAGTACTAGTGACCACTTGTGGTATGCGTTAATGCATTTCCCAACATTAAAAATAACTCCTATTTTTAATCTCCATCTCATATGGGAGACAAAGTTAAAAAGTGTCCAACTGTAAGCAGAAAGTAGTTGAAAACCCATCAGAATGGTGCTAGTCTATCAGCTGTAAGCTTACTTAACTGTATGGTACTCCTTACGTTTACAGTCCATATTTTAGCGTTGATGACATGTCTGGCTCAGTTCGTAGTTGCTTTACTTGCTGTACCAGCAGTCACGGATTCGAGTCCCGCCGGGGGCACTCATTTGTCTGATAAGCATGAATGTTGGTATTCCGGTCAGTCAGGGATGTTTAATATTTATAATATTATGTACTCAAAGTTACACATGTGTAGATCCATGCATCCATAAAATAAGCCTCGCCAGCTTACTAAAATGCAAATTTTTTTCAATTTTAGGATGATTCATTCATATTTTTCTCTCGGGAACCATCGCTTAAGTAGTTTTATTTTTAATCAAAATTTTTGTTCAACAGATTTCGAAAATGTATGAAGAATATTTGGAGGATTATGTTTATAAACGTATGTCTATAATTGCTAGCCAAATCTGCCGCATATTCAAAGCTAAAAAAGAAAGTGAAACTAAATTGAATGAAAAACCAAAGCATGATCCATCTCAAATGACTTCTGAAACCTCAGAACAACCACAAGCCACCGAGAATAAAGTTCCATCAAAAGGTGAGGAAAATATAGATGAAAAAGATGAAATAGAAACAACTGATGAAACAAAAAGTTTAATAAGTAAATCCGATGAAGTAAAAGCAGAATATGACGAAAAGAAACTTGAATATGATGAAAAGAAACCTGAATATGACGAAAAGAAACCTGAATATGACGAAAAGAAACCTGAAGATGACGAAAAGAAACCTGAAGATGACGAAAAGAAACCTGAAGAGATTGATGAGGAACTTAATAACATTAACTTTCACTTGATGATGTTCTTTTTATGGATGGTGGTGACTGTAATGAATATTCCAGCGTTATTGACTTGGGCTCGTAATTTCAAGTAATTTTATATTATTAATATGTTATTATTTATTTCATTATTCATTAATTATTAATTAAATTTTAATAAACTGTTTTTTAAACTCAGGTACAGCATGATTTTGGTTCGTGACACATCTAGAGCCACTGGGGCTGTGATGTCAGTATGCTCAGCTTTTGTATGGCAGATTAAAGGACCAAAAAGTTTCTTGTAAGTTATACAAAATAACAATATAATATTTTTTTTTATATAAGCTTTTGCCCCTATTAGTAGGAAAAATATTTATGAAAGTTATAGAATAAAAGGCTACCATAAATTTTGCAGTGACAGATGATCCCCTTTATAATGCCTCACTGCTGAGCATGGGCCTACCTTCAATACGAGGGGGATGAGCCATAGTCCACCACACTATCCAAGTCCGGGTTGGCAGACTTCACATGTCTTTCAAAAACTTGCTATGTTTTCTCACAATATTTTCCTTCACTGTCAGACAAGTGGTAATCATGTTAAAAATTATTCACGCACTACCGCTACTGGGCTACTGCTTTCAATGGTTGAAAAGTCCCATATCAATATTTTACATAAAGTTTAACTCTTCATAATCTTAAGAATTCCATGTGTCTGTAGTTATATACATTTAATCTTACTACTACTACAAGTAAACTATTTGACTATGTACCTGATAAATCTTTCAAAATATATTCAGTCAGTGTATGAATGAAATTTCACTCTTATAATATAACCAAGTTTTTGTATTTTGCCCTTTAGTATATTACAATGAGTAATGAAACATATTGAACATTATGATTGTTTTTACTTTTAGGAGACATTATGGTGCAATAGCAACTTTATTCTTCATAATGGGTGTGCTTATAATAGCCGTAGGTCCATATATACCTTCACTTGTCAATGAATGTGTTGCTATAATGTTTTTGGTTATAACTATACAACAATTTTGTGATAAAGATGACTACAAACAATGTACTTGTGGGGACACTATGAAAATGGGTAATGAAAGTAATGATTCTGCTCAACTAAATATGGAAAAGTCAAAGGAATCAGTTGAGGCTGAAGAAACTAATAACAAGACAGTCAATGAAGATAATGATCAAAAGTCTGGTGAAAGTGATGTGCGCCATGGAAACAGAATATATAATATATTCAAAGATCTCAAGGAAAAGTTTTGCTTCAATGATGAAATATAAGTAGTTGTTTAAAATTGATCTAATACATTATAAGAATGTTAATCTTTAAAAAAAACAATGATGGATGTTGTGTACCTTCATTTACTAGTCCAATTTAATGATGTGAGGTATCAAGTATGTACTAAATGTTTTTGACTTTCCTCTTTGTTAGTTATATTAAATGTTTATAAATATAAAATAAAAGGCATTTACCTTAAAATCTATTTATTTTTTAATACATAAACCACAAGATCAATAACATAGCGACACGTCATGGGTTATAGCATTCACTTTTTTCCTTTCTTGCTGGTAGCTTTTTCTTCAGTATTTCTCGGATTTTGCCAGTTAAGAGGATTCCTACGATACATAGGCCAGGGTGGTAGGGTCAAAATTGCAGCAAGTATAAATCCAGCTCCCAAAATATAAACTGACTGAGAGAATTGTTGAACGATGTAACCCCAAACAAAACCAACAATACTAAACAGTGTTATAATTGCTCTGTATAACTTTTCAGCTTTCGCTTGCCCAACGTAATCTATATGAGTGGGAATAGAAGTAAAGAAATCCATTTCTAATATCTAAATACTTTCTTGAGATTTCTTTTTTTACAATATAAACGACGAATTTGATACTTGGTCACTTGCGTATTGGTGTGATAGTCTAATGTCGACTTATTTGATATTTCTCTATGGTCAACTGTCGTCCTCGTCGGACACGTCAACTCGACAGGAAACAAAATACAGATAACATTAAAATTGTTTTCTTTTGTATATACCGTTGTCTTGGGTAACATTAAATTTAATAAGGATTTATTTAAAAGATACACGATATGATTGTGTAGGTAGCAGTTTACAATCGCTTGGCAGGACGATGGCAATGGGAGGGAGTGGATGGTTAGGGGAGATGCTTCCTATTATCTCTATATAACTCCCATTACAAGGTAATTCATAGTTCATGAGAAAATAGACTTTGAATGTAGCACTCATCGGCCGCCGCCGCGGCACGCTCGCTTCGCTCGCGTGCGTTGTGGTCATATATCTAACCTAACCTACCTAGAAAGAACGAAAAAAAATTAAGATAAACCTTCTGAACCTATATTATCCAAGTCGAAAAAAAATGTTATTTACGATGAAAGCACTTTCACACATGTCCATAGAAACGCAGACTAAATATGGCGGCGTTAGGATAGTTGACAATGACATTTAAGTAATTCGACATATTTTTGACATAATGATCTTACGTCTTTGTCTCACATATACAAAATCCTATTGTTATCCTGCTCTCTCATATTAAGTTTTTATTAATTTTCTCTAAAAATATGAATTACCTTGTGTCGTGAGTGTTATTATTGTGATCAGTGAATAAACGCCTATCATATATATAAGTTTCACCCAATAACTCCTCCCAAGCGATTGTAAACCAAACCCAAAAATAATAACGTTTCCATTTAGGAGTTTCAAAGATAGAAGATACGCGTTTAAATAAAATCTGTAATGAAATACCTATGTATTATTTCAATAATATTTTCCAAAAAATATTTGATATATTTAACTCACAACTTTATTCACAATATATAGTATGAGGTATTACAAACTTAATAAATAATATTTAATTTATGTGGACCATGATTCAGGTTTTGTGTTTAAATAAAGATAATATCCACCTTTGCGAAAATTGTAATAATTATGAAGCTTGTTGCAACACTGCTTAATCAGTAAACTAAATGCTAATCTTTCACCGTCAGTCGATTGTCAACATCCAGTACGATCAGACTCATTAGGTTAATTTTCAAAAGTAACTAGTTTTATTTTACAAAAGTACAACAAACAAAAAATATTTTTAGAATGTCGTCTTTAAAACAAGTACCTCTCACATGTGGTGGCCATACTAGACCAGTTGTGCATTTGGACTTCAGTGATATTACACAAGATGGATATTTTTTGATTTCAGCTTGTAAAGGTAAGTTTAATAATCACTTCGTACTAGGGTGCCCTTTTGCCTTGGCCTACATGTACGTGGAAAACTTGTAAGTGTGTTTGGGCTAATTTATTTAAATTTAATATGACAGATGTTAGGTGTGAAAGAATATTCGAAAGTCCTTCACTTTTCTTATTTTGTATCGAAACCTAACTGACAGTGCAATTTCTGTAAAGGCTTTAGTGACCTTTTCTTTCCGGACTTGTAGGAAGTGCCTTGAGGTTCCGGTCATATATTTCCTCGCGGCAGTAGCTTACCTTGATATAAAACTTGTGTGCTTTTCATTCTTGTCGCGTGTACTAACTTAATTCTTATTGCAAATACAAAACAATTAGTGTTTAATCTTTCCTGCCCAGCTTGTTGACATTTTGCTGATATACTTTGGGTTACCTTGTGTCTCCAAGGTTCAAGTTAGCACTTGACATTAATGTTTACTACAAAGAATGCAAAGTAAACATTACTTTCATTATACCTTACATGGAAACATTATTAAATGTTTGTAATTAGTGTTCCATAGTTTTTAAATAAACTTAAGGTAAACTATATAGACAAGTTTATTAAAAATTTTAAGTGATGTCTATAGATATATCTTGGAGTCTTACATTAATTAAATAACTTTTATTGAATTAAAAATTATGAATAGAATTTTCATTTGATTCTCCATGTAAACATTCTTTAATAATATAAATTAGGTAATTGTTTTCAAACAGAATATTATTATGAGGTAATATTTAAGTTATAAAAATAACTTTCCAATTATTCTTTACGTTATATTATCTATGAATTTATATCAAAGTTTATCTTATTACATATATTATTCTTTATTATTTTTTGTGAATTGTTTTTATAAGGAAACAAGTTCATGTTAATGGAAACCAGTTCTTGTAGCAAATAATATATTAGTTGTTTTAGTTAGTTACTTGTAGCAAATATATTATATTAATGTAGATACCAAAAGGTATATATTTACCTAATAATATATATTTCTGTTACCCTATTTAATATTTTTATGAAAGCAATAAGTTGTATTCAATGGATATTAGCTTAAAGGTAAACAAGTGTGCTACATTACTCTTATAGAATATTTTAAATTAATACTAATAGATACATTGTAACTATTTTTCATGATCACCTTGCTTGCAAAACCAATTGCCTTCACTGTCAATGTCATAGTATATGATAAATGAATAATCATTTCATATAGTATGACTTGACAAAGAAATGAGATTAAATAAAAGTACTTTATATATTTATTATAATTTGTATGATTTTGTGCTAGTTATATATTACATTGATTAGATATACATATAATTATTAGTAAAAAGCATTTAAAATTTATAGTATCCTTTTATGGACTCTCAAAAATCTATTTATTCTCCTGTATAAAATTTTAATAAATGTGTTAAAGAAAAATAATAAATCAACAAAGAAAAAATTACTTTAATAATAGTAAGAAATAGAGCAAGGACTTGAACAAATGTCACAAAAGGTCTTTTAATTATTTTTTTAATGGCAAGTATAAAAATAATTTATTGTAATCATAAAAATGTATTAAAAATGTGTAATTGTAACCCATTGTCAATCTAGAAGTTGGGTAAAAGTAAAATTACATTGTCTTGGATAATTATTTTGTAATGTATGGATAAGGTAGCAAATATTGATTTTCTTTTCTCAGATGGCAAGCCCATGTTGCGACAAGGTGAGACAGGTGACTGGATTGGAACATTTGAAGGCCATAAAGGAGCAGTGTGGGGGGTAGCTTTAACGCAAAACGCAAATTTCGCTGCAAGTGGTGCAGCTGACTTTACAGGTATGGAATTATAACATTTTTATAAATATTTGTGCTACAATTTGGATCAAAACTGGCCAACACAAGCCTAATGTCCTCATTTTACATACTATTGTATAAATTATATGTAACTATATTCATATTAAAAAGGTAATGGTTGAATCTCCTGGCAATTTCTATTCTCATTTATCTAGTTATTTTTTAGTTTCATTGTTTTATTTTAGAATATATAAAAGTCTCATATATAATATAAAAGTCTGGTTAACTTTGTTATGAAAAATGGTCATACAATGTAGGCTTAGTAATAAGATTCTAAAATTTCTAAAAAAAAATTATTAATATTTGTTAAAAACTTGTTTAATTTACAGCAAAACTATGGGATGCAAGATATGGTGAAGTGGTACACACTTTTGAACATGAGCACATAGTGAAGAGTGTGAGCTTCAGTTCTGATGACACACTCCTGCTGACCGCTAGCAATGAGAAACTATTAAGAGTTTATGATCTCAACAGGCCTGATGCTGGAGGTATCTTAATATATTCAAATTAAATTATTTTAAAAGCAATAAATACCATACTGTAGGCCTTTGTTTTTAAAGGAAATGTCAAACAAGGATATAAAAAAATCAATTGTCATGGCAAACAACTATTAAGTTACAGTGCAGTAGTACTATCTTACGGTAGGTTAGCTATACCTGTTGACCCTAAAGCCGTTTTCCGCCTTTCATATTAAAGCACGTATGAATGAATGTAAGGTGCGCCGCTACCGTGTCTCCTCGCACGCCCTGCACGAATGTTTTGCCTATGACCTTCCTTAACCGACTGAATGGAAGAGGATGTCGTGGTTTGTCTTTATTCTAATAGGTAATCAATTTTTAGTATTTGAAATGTAATAAAAATATATACTCCTCCTCCATTTTCACATACCTTACAAGAAATATCCTCTGTAACACAGTCTATTCATGGTCTAGCATTTCTAAAACCGTTCACATCACTGCCTCATATTTTCCCATATAATATACCCACCCATATTACATCTATGACTTCTCAGCTTTTTTTGTTATATGCTAATTTCAAAACTCTATGTTATTAAATTAAAATCAGGACATTCTTATCACAATTTTGGACAAGAACTCTGTCAAAGTCATAGAGCGTGGTCTTAGGCTTTTCGTATTTAATCGTACCATATATTAGCAGGCGTCCAACACTGTTCTTCTTCTATTCTTATACATTTCACAACCATTGTATAAAAAAAGAGCTGAATTACATTTCTCATGCATACATTTTTACTAGTATGCTTTGCTTTGCTTCCCACTAGGGCGGTGCTAGGGCAATATAATTTTGTTTTAGCGGAAAATTTTCAGATCTTGACTTACTTTACTTCATAAGTAAACATTATTATTATATTACAAGTGACTAAGTCTTGTCTTAGATCTTGGTTTCGTCACAACGAAAATTTGACGGTTAGTGTAGATTACTGAGAGATGAGAGATTTGCTCGAAGTAAAAAGTATCCAAGATGTTGACCCGAACATACCAAACTATCGCTATACCAAATTCCATCAAAATCGCTCCAGTGATTTCCTCGTCTCTCAACAGACAGACATACAAAAATTATAAGTACTATAGATATCGGTCAGTCGATAATAATGGCTTGTAATGAAATGAAATTTTCAAAAATATTTAATATACACATTCGATTGATTCTTAATATATTAATAATAATAAAAATATGTTGGGACAATATTATAACATCACCTTCTAGTACCGTGCTAAGCTACGAGGCTTGTGTTTCGGATACCAGATAGTTGACATACTACATCTATATACTAAATTTGAAATACATACATATTATAAATATATAAACATCCATGACTGAATACAAACATTCGTACTCAACAAATGAATGCCCCCAGCGGGACTCGAACCCGCGACCGCTGGCGCAGAAAGTAAGGTCAGTAACCAACTGAGCCAAACGTGTCGTCAAATTATAAATGTTTAGATAATGAAATGTCTTTTATAATTTTAGCCGTGGAAAAGATAACCGCACACTCGAACAGTATAAGGCATTCCGTCTTCCTGCACAATTCGCGTATAGTGAGCGTTAGCGACGACCTCACCATGCGCGTTTGGGATCGTACTAGTGGACAGGTAACTATTGTTATTAAGTAAAACTGGATATATTTTTACTTATAAAAGTTTAGAGTTCTAATTTAGCATTGTTACAGTTTGTAATTGCTAATTATGAAAATTTCCTAGGATTGCCTTCATTTGTAACATGATCCAAGATTTTTTTTCATAATTGTTCTATTAAATTTCCGTACTGTACAATTTTTGTAATGACTATTCTTAACCTAGAATGTTATAACGCGTGCGATATTCTCCAAAATATGGTTTTTGGTTGTATAGTTATTTGGGCTACCTTTATTTTAGAATAATGAAATCTAACATCCCGAGCGAAGCAAGACACGTCGGTAGTAAAATAATTTAATCACTACATAGTATAAAACAAAGTCGCTTGCTCTGTTCCTATATCCCTATGTATGCTTAGATCTTTAAAACTACGCAACGGATTTTGATGCGGTTTTTTTAATAGATAGAGTGATTCAAGAGGAAGGTTTATATTCATAACTAGCAGATCCCGCGGCTTTGCCTGTGCTAAATATAGGGAAGAGCCCGAGCGAAGCGAGGGCGAGTCGCTAGTAATTGATAAAAAGTTACAGATATGTGATACATTCCGTTATGTGGTTTTGCGGTTATTACCTAAAATAAATATTAGGGTATTATAAAGGAAACATTTTTGTCCAAAAATAAATTTTCCCATGATTTATAGACACATTATAATAGAATTATAAAACTAAAATCTAAAAACGTTCATATTATATAACATGGAACAATGTATTGTAATCACTACATATTATAAAACAAAGTCTTCCGCCGCTTTTTGTCTGTCTATTCGCGATAAACTTGAAAACTACTGCGCCGATTTTCATACTGTTTTCAACAATAGATAGAGTGGTCTTCGAGGAAAATTTAGTATATAACTAGTTGAACCCGCGGCTTCGCTCGCAATAAATCTAGGGACGAACCTGAGCGAAGCGAGTACGAGTTGCTAGTAATTTTATATAATTATCTTGTAATGTTATAATAATTGATGATGCTTTTGTTTCAGGAAATTCATAAAGTTGAATTCCCAACGGTTCCAAATAGCTTAGAATTGTCCCGGGATGGTGCCGTGTTGACTATAGCGCATGGTAAAGTTTTCATTTAATATTTTGTATAAAAGTCTCGTCAACATAATTTAAATATGTATAAAGGTTAAATAATTTAAATACAAAAATGTCTCAAGGTATAAGATCATGAAAGATTCTTCTTTGCACGGCTGATTTCCGCACTTAGGCATCACATCTATTACCGTAAACTAAACTTTGTTTATAAATACTCAATATTAAGGATACTTTTAACTACAGGAGAATCTCACAGGAATACACAATACCTGGTTTTATAGATTAGTTCTCAGAAAAGATGGGTGGAACTTTCTTGGACTTTTATATTTTAACTACCGCAACCCGTGGCTTTGCTCGCGCTAAATTTAGGGTACGAACCCTAGCGTCGCTGTAGAATTAATACCTCGTATGTCAAATATGCATATTTTTTTTTGTAAAAATCAAATGTAAATTACGTATTTTATATTACGGCGAAACCGTAAAGCAATACATGACTACTAGTGCCATATTTGGAGTAAAACGAAAACCTTTTGTTTGAAAAGTCTTGAACAAAATGAACCCTTTTTTTAGTTTCGTGTAAAGTTTGGATCTCAGGACATACGAGGTTATTGAAGTGAAACTTCTATAGAATCGTTGTGATTTAAAACTCGAAGAAACGAAAAAATAAGTCCATAGTACCAGGCATTCAGAGATGGGGAAGAGTTAGCCTTAGTTTGATCTCGCCAACCGCGAGTCAGTGACATTTCTAACTCTGTCTAACTCGTGGGTGTGACCTTCGCGCCATCTCCCTCTCTCAACGAGCTTAGACGGGGTTATTTACTATAAATATAAACGAGATTTAAAAAAACGCACTTTAAATTTTTCTTTCTACAGTGACGTTAGGGTCTTCCCTAGGGTCTTAACTATAACAATCTCTTGTTACCAGGTTCTAACATATCCTTCTACTCGTCGGACACGATGCGCAAGATGCGCGAGTTCGAGGTGCCCACCAAGTGCTTCTCGGCGTCACTCGCGCCCAGCCGCGCCACCTTCGTGTGCGGCGGCGAAGACCTCAAAGTGTACAAGTTCGATTATAACACTGGCACTGAACTCGGTAAGTGGTCATATTTTTCCGTTTTAATTGTATACTCAAATTTATTTCGTATTTCATAAGGGGCCATTCATTTATTACGTAAGACTGTTTTCGCTAGTTTTTGACCCCCTATTATAAGAAAAAATAAGAATAAGCCGACCCCCTCCACCCCTGTTTAATATTTATTACGTAAGTCTAAAAGAAAAAATGAATACACTTTTGGTTTATTTTAATGTTTATTTTTTAAAGTAACAATTTTTGAAATATTTATTTGTAATTTTAAAGGTACCTTTCGCTCGGTTGCCCGCGCTTTTTCAAAGTATAATTGTAAATTTGCGCATTTTTTTGATCTTAAATAAATGAATGGCCCCTTATGGTATTTTTATGAAATATGAAATAATTTTGAGTAATGTGATATACGGGTTTAGTGCATTACGTGGGATGAAAAAGAGACAGAATAATATTCTATTTTAGTTGCACACCAGTCAGCACCCCAGTCTATCGTCACGCCACGGCCGTAAATGGAAACTATTGTCACGATAAGCTGACTTACCCCCCCACTACTCTTGATGCTAGATCTTCTTTCTAGACCGTGTTTTTAAGTATAAATGAAAAAAAAAACGTTCAGTTGTTTGTAGGTCAACGTCTCTTTTCTAGTTTCAAGACTAAAAAATCTAAATATGTATCTTATGTTATTGACGACACGTTTGGCTCAGTTAGTAGTGACCCTACTTTCTGAGCTAGCGGTCGCGGGTTCGAGTCGCGCTGGGAGCATTCATTTGTTGAGCACCAATGTTTATTCTCCAGTCATAGATGTTTATATTTATAATGTGTATGTATTTAAAATTAATATATATGTAGTATATCAACTATTTGGTATCCGTAATACAAGCCTCATAGCTTACCACGGTACTAGATGGCGCTGTGTGTAATAATGTCCAACGTTATAGTATTTATTGGGATTTTTGGTTCTGAAACAACGGTCACATTATGCAGGATAAGAAAATATAACAACCGCAAATCCAGTCACGTGTTGCTGTGGCATACTTATAAAATTATTTTTATTTATTTATTTATTTAGTAATCAAGTAGTAAGAATATATAATAAATGTAATTTGTTATCCTAGAATCGAACAAGGGTCACTTCGGTCCAGTGCACTGCGTGCGGTGGTCGCCGGACGGCGAGCTGTACGCGACGAGCTCCGAAGACGGCACGGTGCGGCTGTGGCAGGCGGTGCCGGGCCGCGTGTACGGGCTGTGGCGGCGGACAACCGAGCCCCTCGCGAACGGGTTCAAGGAGGTGGCGGCTAACTGACATGATGCCTCCACTGTGAGTTGCTTTGTTTTATAATTTCTTAGATTCATCAGATTTAAATATTATAAATAATAAAATTTATATTATTTAAATCTGATGAATCTAAGTTGATTTTTTCGCGGATTTTTTTCTGTGAGTCTACCTCAAAATCTGATCTTACGTGTTAAGTATAGTAACCTATATTATACTCGTTCCAGATATTACTGATATTGTTGGAAATATTCATTAAAAAAAATACTACAATTTTGACGACACGTCTGGCGTAATTTGTAGTGCGCCTACCCTACTTTCTTGCGCCAGCGTTCGCGGGTTCGAGTCCTGCTGGGGGTATTCATTGGTAAACTCGGATGTTTGTACTAAATTGTAAATTTGTTGTATAATATGTATGTATTTAAACTTATATATTATATATATCGACTATCTAGTATCCGTAACACAAGCTTCCTTCGTAGCTTACCACGAAACTAGAGGGCTTTGTAATAAGTAGTAATAATGGCCCAAAATATTTATAAAAAATATATCGAAAGTTCTGTCTGTTTATCATAATATTATGTAAAGATGGTTAAAGTTTATATTTTTTTCCAGGATGACGATGAATAGACAGTGTGCAAACAAAATTAGTTGGTGTACATTAAAACGAAACGTGAAGTGAAATAATACACCAAGCTAAGTGTAGTGCATACAACGCGTGCGTACAAGACGTGCGTGTAGTCGAGACTTTATGATCGTCCAGTGTGAGTGTTGTTTATTTTTACAACACTAATTTTTATACTCAAAGCAATGTATTTATTGTAAAAAGGAACTAAATAGACTTGATAATATTATGACGAATAAAGTGATTTGTAAATATCATTGCCTTTTTATTCTATTTTACGGTCTTAGGGTGTAAATGTAAGTTAACACTAGATGGCGTTACTGTGATTTAACTTTTTTAAACTTGAGAATAGGTTTTATAAGAGCAGCTTTTTGTCAGCATTTCCATTTAAAATAGAGTGACTATCGCTTCCTGTATAGATTATTAAATAAAACACAAAATATTGACTATTCGTGATTTAATTAACTAATTACGTTATTTCGTAAAAAAATATGTCTAATTAAAATTACGCCAATATTTTTACAAAAATAATTTATACACACTTATTACTAGATGTATAACTAGGCAGTGAGAAACATTCTTATTCTATGGACTATTTCATTAAAATACATTCGTTTAAACTATTTCCTTGTATGTTAAATGGTAACAAATATTGTATTGTTTTAAAATCTATTAAGATATATTTTTATTTATTTCGGTAACATTTTGGGTGTAGTATAAATTAATAATAATTATGTTTTATTGTGACATTTCAGGCTTACATTTTAAATCTTAAATAATTTGTATTTTTTTTTTCAATTAAAGCTTAAAATGGCCGTAAATGCGCTTCGTCAGACATTGGTAACCATTATGTGGTAAATAATGTGATAATGAGTAATGAGGTTGTTATAATATTAAATAGATATTTGTATATACGTATATAAAATGATAATTTCGTCTGGCTTACTCCATTTTACATTTCTTTACATTTAAATTAGCACTTACATATATTCTTATATTTTAAATATTGACAATTTTATTTAACTTAATATTTATTTAAAAGTTTCCTACGAGATTTTATACATTAATAAATGATGAATATATTTTCAACTAAGCTAAATAGTAAAGTTATTCTTTTAAACTTGGTGGAGGACTATTCTATAAGAAATAATTGCCAAGCTATAAAATACCTTGAGTTGTTACAACATTGACTTATCCAAATACATATTTTATAGTCATTTGTGCCTCGATTCTGACTGGTTCATTGTCACAACCTGTTAACTATAAAGTAATTTATTAGATGACGTCATATTTACTTGGCAATTGACGATTGTCTTGTCAGTAATAGAATTCACTCTTAATACTGTTATTTACATAAATAATAAAATATGTTAATATTAGATGGACAGAGCAAAACCGATTAATATATTGTATGGTATGTAAATATATGTATAAAGGTTAACATTAAATAGTTTTTTAAGTATTTAATATATTCGTTAATCTTGTATTAACGGTCTTTTTATACGAAAACGTGAATCATTAATGTTGGCACTGTGTGACTGTAGCAACAAACGTGAGGACCGGAAATTGTTTTGAAAACTATGTTGTGTTTATTTAAATATACTGTACAATATTAAGATCCTAATGTTTCATTGAAGGGAGAAACTATGTTGGTACTACCTACGACATCAAGCAAACGTTGATGTTCTGTTATTTTAAACTTTTTTTTTCAAACGGCGATTATTTTATCGAAATTGGCACCTGTAAATATAACACAAGTAGACTGCAAGATATTTCTTTCAGAGATAATTCCAACGTTAATTATTATTTTTTTTGTCTGTATTATACGTAGAAATGTCAATAACTATACCAGTACAGTTCCTTAAGAAAAACAAATAATACATTGTACCTTCCATTAACAATATCACTTATCACTTAGCAATAAAAGGCGTTAAGTCCGGGAACTTAAAGTTGAGTGGTCGTCTTGGCGCGCGGTGCGCGTGCGCGTTTCCCGGCGGCACGTTTATTTAAATATACGGTACTATATTGTTACAAAATATAATTTTTATAGGGCCTAATTTTACATTGAAGGGAGAAACTATATTGGTACTACCTACGACATCAAGCAAACATTTTGTACAAAAAAAAAAGTTAAGTCTTTGTAAAGTAAGTTAATTATTTTTTCTTTTTTTTGTATTATACGTAAAAATGTCAATAACCATACCAGTATAACAAATAATACATTGTACCTTCCATTAACAATATCACTTATCACTTAGCAATAAACGGCGTTAAGTCCGGGAACTTAAAGTTGAGGGGTCGTCTTGGTGCGCGGTGCGCGTGCGCGTTGCCCGGCGGCGCGGCGCCGCACTGCGCCGTGCACACGTCGTCGCGTAGTACCGCCTCACGCGGCCATTCTCGCCATAGCTGCGCGCAGTCAGTTATGCGGAGAGATGCACATTGCGCCTGACATGGAATGTGGATTGTAATTCAAATTCAAAATATTTTATTCAGTATAAAATGATATAATCATCAGCCCTTTTCAACGTTCCATTGCTCTGCACGGGCCTCTCTTAGTGTAAAGGAGATCAGGCCATAGACCACTGCGCTGGCCTAGTGCGTGTTGGCGAACTTCATGTCTTTCGAAAACTTGCTAGGTTTTCTCAGACATGCATGATTCCTTACGATGTTTCCCTTAACCGTAAGACAAGTGGTAATCATGATAGAAAATGTTTCGCACATGAAATAACCGAGGTACGAGACCCGGATTTGAACCCGCTTCACTCGGTTATTCAAGCGAACGCGTTACCGCTGAGCTACCACTGTCTTATAAAAAAAATATATTTTTTTAAATTGTAAAGAAGAAGCCTCGGACCCGAGAAGTTTTGGCGAAAGAAATAATAAGCGACTTCCCCTTGATTTGCTCGGGTTAGCGATTACCATACAAAATATACCTACAGTTCTTATACATTTTAAATACTTAAACCGCCCTGATACACCCTTAATAAAACAAAATGAGA
The DNA here is from genome assembly GCA_905231865.2 of Boloria selene. Classification (NCBI taxonomy): domain Eukaryota; kingdom Metazoa; phylum Arthropoda; class Insecta; order Lepidoptera; family Nymphalidae; genus Boloria; species Boloria selene. The sequence goes on from HG993141.1 coordinate 8,296,245, forward strand.
ATAATATAAATTGGCCCAGCCGATTTTGAGTTTTAGCGAGACCAACGAACAGTCACTGAATTTTATACATATAGAACATATAATATTGAATATAACCATGTTATATAATGTTTATAAACCAAAATTACATAAATTATAGTTATATAATAATATTTACGCTAATATTTGCCATTTTAAATAAAATAACCAACTCACGCCATCAATAGTACAGATGCAAGATGTACAAGGGGACGGGAAGGCGGAGTCTCCCAGCGGCACGTTTCGCGCCGCGATCAGGCAGCCTTGCGTAGAGCTCTCCCTCCACGCGGAGAGGTCCAGCTTGGGCAGTGACGCGCAAGGCACGCGGGGGTTACTGGGTTTTTAAATTAAGCAGGTAATATTATAAATTCAATAGATATAAAATAATAATATATTGTTATAGAACCAATAATATGTAACAAACACACAATATACGAATTACATTTATAATAAATAAATTATATTAAACTAGCGACTCGCCCTCGCTTCGCTCGGGCTCTTCCCTAGATTTAGCACCGGCAAAGCCGCGGGATCCGCTAGTTATGCTTATAAACCTTCCTCTTGAATCACTCTATCTATTAAAAAAAACCGCATCAAAATCCGTTGCGTAGTTTTAAAGATTTAAGCATACGTAGGGATATGGGGACAGAGAAAGCGACTTTGTTTTATACTATGTAGTGATAAAAAAGTAAATCTTACAGGAAATTGCTGGGCAGGTCGAAAGCAGCGCGCTGTATATCGGAGTTCACGTCGAAGTTTTCGCATAGGATCTTTGAGAGCGTCACTTTGCGTATTTCAGCGAGTTGTTGTTCTGTGAATCGCGCCGCTCGGTTGTCGTTCTCATACCTACCCGAAAAAAATTGTAAATAAGTAGATATAGTACATATATCTTAAATATATAATATGTACTTACATCGGTATACCCAAGTTACCTAGGAAAAATAATAAAAATGGAAAGGCCAAATAAAAGTAATGTTACCAGAAGCGATCACATTTCCTTAGTTGTCGGAACTGTATGGCGATGATGCAGGCGAAGGTAGGTCCCACGAGACCGCCCTGCAGTGGACGCTCACTCATGCCGCCCGGGAACAAGTCGATGTCGTCCACCGTCGGGTATATGCGCTTAAACCTACGATACAATGTAATTTTTGAAGTGAAACTTCTTTAGAATCGATGTGATTTCAAACTCGATGAAACGAAAAAATAATTCCATAGTACCAGGCACTCAGAGACGGGGAAGAGTTAGCCTTATTTTAAATTCAATTTTTACTTCTGACATGTGTACTTTGTACGCACGCACTTTTTTTGATTGTAATGTTGGTAGATACTGATAATGTTATCGTGGAAATTTTTAAGGAAATACTTCCTCAAAGTATAGGACTTTTGCTGAGAGTTTTTCAGAAAGAGAAAGACCTTATAAGTTATAACTAAACTGGTCTGACCCTAACCTCCAAAATTGCTGCTAGTTACTGTGTACTTACTGAGGGAGTAAATAAATTTGAACCTATTAAACAAACTTAATCTGTTACCTGGCAATAACTTCATCGGGGATTTCCCTAGCTAGATCTTCAAAGTTAGATGCTCTCTTTAGATTACAAAGCGCCCTGTAGTTGTTATAACTCGGTATGCCGTGGTCTCTTCCTCTTTGGATGTTCAGGGCGATCAAGTCAATGCCAGAGAAGGGAATTCTTCGATCCTCGAATAGATGGTTTGTTACTTCCCCAGTGATGAACTGGTCCAAGGTCTCCATGGGCGTGGAAGAAAGACCGCGGATAAGTTCGTCTACCATTGGCGGATGCTGAAAGGAAAGTGTCAAAATAAAATGATTTAAATAATATAACGATTTATTATGGACTAGTATTTAGTCTGCTACATAATATATAGTTTGTTACAAGGCTGGTGGGTAGAAAATCTTACCCTTTCCCTATCGTATCATTTTTATCGATACCTATCAGTTTATTCAATTTTAGTGTTTAAAAAATATTTAAAAAATACAGAACCGCTTAATATTTTGATATTAAGTATACGATAGTAATTTTTTAACTAGTCTAATAATAATGGCTCCTAAGCATTATAGTATATCTGTTATTTCTTCTTATAACCCTACTTTTTTCCATACAAATTAGCATTTTTAAGGTTTTGAATTTTGGTATATACCATTAGAAGGTATGTGGGATTCGTGTATATTATAATTATTAATTACTAGCATTTCCCGCGGCTGCGCACGCGTTCTAAAGACCGGAAAGGGAAACCAAATTCTTTCTAAGTCGCGTAACATTTTTCATTGATGCTCCGCTCCTATTGGTCGTAGCGTGATGCAATATAGCCTTCCTCGATAAACGGACTATCCAACACAAAAGGAATTTATCAAATCAAACCTGTAGTTCCTGAGATTAGCGCGTTCAACCAAACAAACAAACTCTTCTGCTTTATAATATTAGTATAGATTAGTATTTTACATTCATGAACATGTCAGGTCTGAAGAAGCCATCTCGCAACAGTATGGGCGGGTCGACGGGCTGGTAGGTCGGGCTGAGGCGCGGCAGGTGCGGGCGCAGCAGCGAGTGCCCGAAGCGGAAGGCGGCGGCCGCGAACTCCGTTACGATGGCCGGGTTGCACGTCGGCGAGTACTCTTTGTAGTAGCCTGGACGATAATTTAGATTTTATTGTTGGTTATATTGATATTTTATTGTTTTAAATTGTGGCTATACCAGAGTTGAATAATTAAAAAAAGTAGATAGGTCTGGGATTTGAACTCGCTTTACTAGGTTGCCTAAGCAAGCTCGTTACCACTGGGCTACTGCTGCCTCGAATTCTTTTTGTACTCTAATTAAATCTGTTAAAATTAATATTTTTGTTTTTTGTTCAAAAGATTTTCATTTCAATTTAATTATTTTGTTTTGTGTTATGTGGCTTCAATAGTGGAATTTGGGCACATTATAAGTAAGATGCGGATTTGCGAAGTCACCAATATCGCGGAGAAAATAAAAAGATTTTTAATCTTACAAAGTAAATAAACATCCAAACAATTGCAAAATCACTAGAGTGAGACAATTATACAAGTAAAATATAAATGTAACCTGCAGGCAACAGCTTCAAGCCGTATAAATTGACAGCATTCCAAGACAGCAGTCGCGGGAGGAACTCGTTGTATATGACGTGTGTGAACTGCGCGGCGACGATGCGGCGCGTGTGCTCGAACAGAAGCTCCGCGTCCCAGTGCGGGTTGACGCCGCGGAGACCCTCCACTATGCGGTTGTGTTCCCGGAGGAACACCGTGTGGATGGCCGTGAGGCCGGGTTGCTCTGAGGCTCGACCGTCACCTATAACATATTTTTTATTTGTTAAGCAATGTTTTTTATTATTGTAGTACAAGAATATTGGACACAGAAACAGGCCAATTGCAAGTCTCAAATCTCTGGTATTGCTAGAGAGAATTAGGTGTAGTAAATTTATTACTACACTATACTAGTTATATGTAGTACAGTTCTCGAGACGTAAGCTCAGCTTTGCATTTGTGTGAGTGATAGCTAAAAGCTAAGAGCCGCGCATCAAAAAGCAGTTAAAACGGATTTAAACCAAGCTCGCAACGCGCTACGCCTTCAGCCGTACCTATCCGTATATTGCACACACAAATGCAAAGCTGCCCTTAAGGCGCGAGGACTGTACCTAATATTACTACGTATTATAAAAAGGATATTTGGCATAAGTACAAGGTTAGTAATGACAGGTGTGTATGAATATTGACTAGTAATAAACATAAGGTATGTTGTAAATAAATAAGCAGTTAGCACAATCAATGAGGTCTGTATGTAAATAGTAAATAAGCATTTAGCACAGTCAATGTATAAGATAAGTAAGTGTAATACATACCAGCAATAAAACAGAATCCACTGGGCGCTTTGCACTCGGGGTGGGAGTCTGACCGCGGCAGCAGGTCGCGGCCGCGCGCCGGACTCGCCGTGGCGTTGAGGCGGCCGGTGAAGCCGCGCAGCTTGCGCACTATGCACGGGTTTTCCCCGTATATCACTGACGCGTCTATGAATGCTGTGTTCTGGTTCACTTGCTCGCGGGGACCTGGGGGTGGGATTAGGATGTAGTATAACAGACAGTGGTAGCCCAGCGGTAACGCGGTCGCTTGGATAACCGAGTGATGCGGGTTCGAATCCGGGTCTCGCACCTCTCATATTTTTATGTGCGAATCATTTATATCATGATTACCACTTGTCCTACGGTGAAGGAAAACATCGCGAGGAAACCTGCATGTCTGAGAAAATCTAACAAATTTTTGATATGCATGTGAAGTCCGCCAACACGCACTAGGCCAGCGCGGTGGACTATGGTGGCGCGGTGGACAGTGTCACATCCAGGGGGTTGCTCTTGATAATTTGTTATGACTTGCATTGACAGGCTTCCCGTCGGGCGGTCGTGGTTGAGTAATAACAAATAAATAGTTGAGACGGTAACTCCGTTACTATAGTGTTGAGTGGGCCCACACAAAACAAGAGGTTGTTTTTGTGTATAACGTACAAATACGCGTAGTTTGTAACGTACAAATAAGCGAAAATAGTTATTTACGTACTCACATTAGGTTACTGAAATAAATGATATTTTTTAAATATATTTTTATTACCTAATTGTTGCTGTCCAGGCAAACTTCTCATGAAGGGGAAGCAAAGCCGTTCTCCAGAGGTGATGTTGACTTCAGGGTAGTAATGGTCTCCGCGCGGTACCGGGAACGGGTTGCACTCTGGATGGACAGTGCGGGGCGAGTCGCATGACCGACAGTCGGGGATGGATTCGTGGAAACCTGACATAGCACTCGTATTTGTAATTTGTAAATGGGTAAACAGAAAATGTAATCATTCATTTTTGGCTCAATTTAAACATTATGGCAGAATATGCATAATATATAGAAGTTTTATTCAAAGTCACTGACTGAATATTTTTCCATTTAAGCAATGATCTGATAGTGTTCGGGCCAAAGGCTGTTACCGAACAGCTAAGCAATAATGCTTAGTAGGCGTTTTATTTTAGCATCAATTATCAGCACTATACCATATTATATCTTAATCAATTAGTCGTAGGTCGCGTCCCCTACCGATAGATTTTTGTTAATTTCGTATTTTTAAAAGTTGTTGTAAATGTAAAAAGAAGTTCTAGTCTGAAATATCTTCTACAGACAACCCAATTATACTTAAACTTAAGGCTAGAAAAGCAAAGAGATCTTTAGATCATAGAACTGTTGTTTTTTATACCTATATAAGTAACTATTTCACACAATTTTTTGCATGCGGTATTCACCTTAAAAGGTAATGCATTTAGCAATAAGAACTTTGTAACATAGCATTTTTATTACTGTATCATTGTAATTACCACTGGTGAATCTTCACTACATAGTATAAAACAAAGTCGCTTTCTCTGTCCCTATATCCAGTGCAGTCTTAAGTCTATTCGGCGCCGGGGTGCGGGGCTCAGACTGCGCCCTCGATTTTAATTAAATCATTTATTTTTATATCTATTTTGGATTCTATACTTCTAATAGCTAAGTTTGTCAGTCTGTATTGGGTCATGGTGGACCGAAGATAATTTTTTTATTAATTTTAATTTTGAAAAGGATCGTTCACCTTTAGAAGGCGCCCCCGGGCGCACCACACCCCTTGCACCCCCGGGTAAAGACGGTCCTGCCTATATCCCTATGTATGCTTAAATCTTTAAAACTACGCAACGGATTTTGATGCAGTTTTTTTAATAGATAGAGTGATTCAAGAGGAAGGTTTATATGCATAACTAGCAGATCCCGCGGCTTTGCCTGTGCTAAATTTAGGGAAGAGCCCGAGCGAAGCGAGGGCAAGTCGCTAGTAATAAATAAAAAAGAAAGTCCTGTTACCTTTGTGTATGGGCGTCATAGTGAGCTCGTGATCGAGGAACTGGGCGAACTGCATGACCATGAGCGTGTAGCGCGTGTGCAGGTTGGAGATGTCGGGGTGCACGACGGTGGACACCACGCGCGGGGACGGCAGCGGCGTGCCCGTCACCGAGTTGATGCGCGGCCTGCTCACACCTGTTACCATTGTTTTAGTTACTTTCAATATAATGGATAACTTGTGTGGTAAAAGTTACATATTTATAATATGTATGTATTTAAACTTCATCATCATCATCATCATCAGCCCTTTTTTTAACGTCCCACTGCTGGGCACGGGCCTCCCTCAGTACGAGGGGGATCAGGCCATAGTCCACCGCGCTGGCCCAGTGCGTGTTGGCGGACTTTAAATGTCTTTCGAAAAACTTTCTAGGTTTTTCTAAGACACGCAGGTTTCCTCGCGATGTCTTCCTACACCGTAAGACAAGTGGTAATCACGATAGAAAAGATTCGCACATGAAAATATCAGAGGTGCGAGACCCGAATTTGTTGTATTGTGAAGTTTCTTCTTTTCGAACTGGTAGTAGACTCATGACGTTCAGTAAAAAAATGTAATAATTTTATGCTGAATAAATTATTTTGAATTTGAATTAAAATAAGAAATATCCAGGACCAAACTATCCTTTTAAGTTTAGATAAACCACACGCTTAAGAAATGTTAAGATCGGATCAGTATTTTCAAAGTTCATTCCTGACACATTCGTGACACGGGAATTTTATTTATTAAGAAGAAGTTTATGAAACTTACCATCTTCATACACAGGCGGCAACAGTCTCGCAAAAGTGGTCAAACTCTTGCCCAAATTGGGGTTCCGTAGGTTATTACAATAGCCCGTGTAAGTCCTGAAGGGGTTGTCGGGGTCACAGCTGCCGTGGTCGTCGCACTGCGGTTCGATGACCGGCCCGAGCTGCTCCTGCCCGAGGAATCCGCTTACGTCCACTGACTGCAGGGAGTCTACGAAGTCGTTGGCGGAGCCGAAGCCGAGAGAATCGTCGAGGATTTGACGTTTACGACGGCGTCTGCTGAGTGATATGTCATTTTATTGGTATTCGTGAAAATATATTTTTATAATAGTTTAATTATTATGTTTTTAGTTCCTAACGTATCGAATTATTTACAGGACTCAAGTTCACGAAGTCATTAAAGTAAATACGCGAAAAAATCGGGATGTAAGTATTATTTAAGGCGACATTAACCCGCGCCCTTGAGCGAGTGGGAGGAGATTGCGTCGCGCTTCAACGCCCACCAAGATTATTCGAAAAAACAACCCACCTTGATTTATACATTATAAAATATGGGTCATTAAATTGTCTTTTATATGATTAAAGTTTCATGTAAATACGCCCCATAGCTTTTGCGTGATTATCGTTTTTTTGTCCGCGTTAGACATTACTTTACAAATTAATTACACTATGTTATTAAAATATAATTTCACATTTTCACATATCAAATTATGAATAAAATTGTCTAGTATAACATATATTTTTTTCAAAGAAATTAGACTAGAAGTTTAGACGTGATGTTCAATATAAAATCATTAAAAGTCGTTTATCTGCGCCTTAAAATGCGTATTCACCTACCTTCTATAACGAAGGAGTCATATTATTTACTTCAAAGGCTTTTCTCTTTAGAAGTGATTTGTAGGTACATATTGTAAACTGATTTGCACCTACTTCTCAATTTTATTTGAGTGTTTCTTAACTTCGAAAGCTATCTTAGCTTCGTAGTATCATAAATGTATATTTTTGTTTTTCAGAGTATATGAATAATGTTAACTAATTCTAAACTTTTCGACAAATTAAAACTTTAAATAGTATTTGTCCTTACCCGTTGATAGAATTAAGAAGTTCATTGGTTGCAAACTCGAAGAATAAAGATGTGTTTGCAAGTTTCAGAGCGTACTTGTTGGCCTTAGAGAAAGAAGCGGCGGTGCCTACTGGGGACTTTGGGTCGGCTCCTCCACCTGAAAGTTGTTTAGTATAATACATTTTATATTACATTTTGACAAAATTTGTTGTGAAACAAATCTAAATTAATGAAAATGAAATTTTGTTCGAAAATGCACCGCTTGAGAACGGCTGCTCTGATTTGGTTTATTTTTCTAAAGTTGTTGTAATAGATTTCATAATTCTTATACTTATTGTCCTTTTATTGTGTGGGATACTGAAGAATAAACAAATAAAAATATATTAGAAAGCATAAATGACCAAGGATGGTAAGGGGTTCGAGGTGATTGAAAGGAAGACAAGGAATAAAGGCAGATGTTGGAGGACTTTTGAAGACCAATTATTTTCAAAACGAGTACTTAACGAATGCTAAGCCAAAGATAAGACTGCTCTGATGGCTCCAAGGAGTGTAGTGAGAGATAATAACAATGGAATATGTAAAAGAGGTAGTGTTAATATTGTGTGCGTGTGTGTGTAAATAAAAAATTAGGCTCACTCGCTTCCCACAGCATGTACTCCAGCCGCTTCCGGTCCGCCATCTCCTGCTTGGCCTTCCCGAGCGCGGCGGCGAGCATGTCCTGCGAGAGGCGCTCGGCCGCGCGCGCTCCGCTGTCGTCGCGCCACGCGCCCACCTCCAGACGCGAGTGCTGCGAGCACTGTTGCGCTGCGTTTCTGTTTCATTTAATAATAATAATAAATATCCACCACAGGTGTTGTACCCAGTACCTACATCAGTCTATTAAATTGTTAGGTCTACAACCATTTACTTATGTGCAACTACAAAAAGCAGCTATTCTTAATACATGCCGTTTAGTGAGAAAATTTTTAAACAATAATCCGTAGTACATCGTCAATCACTTGGCTTAGGCCCGTGATTGTTGATATTCCGGTACCAAGTACTGAGGTTTAAAGAAAATGGAAAAATAATAATAATAATAATAAAATCGTTTATTGCCATGAAGAACAGTAAAAAGAATTTAACATATACTAGGTGGCTTAAATAACTCAATGGCAAAGGGTAATAACTCAGCTGATGCTGCTGAGGCACGAGTACCAGACAACGCTTATTTTCAGCAATACCCAGCTCCCTAGGGTGTTGAGCGGGAGCATGGCAGTAAAAAAAAGACAATTCCTCCAGTTAACCATTTCAGGGTCAGTAAAAAAAAGAATTACATCTTAGTTGTGCACAAAAAATAAGAAATAAATTAAACACAAAAAAAAAATAAAAAACATCTCCATTTACATATTTTAAAATCAATGATTTACCTTTACATTCTACATTAGTTTTGTTACGTTTAACAAAGCTTAAATTCAAACCTGCTTCTAATTATTATATCGCTGTAAAATTTTAGCGCAATAATTTGGCACTCGTGTTGATTTAGTGGGAATTAACTTCGCGGATGAATTCCACATCACCTGTTTGCATGTAGATTGTAGGTGGTATGTATAAATGCATCAGTATAACTTATCAAATACTTACAAATAAGGATCTTCTTTAACAAATGCCATAGGCTGTATCTTGTCTAGCGCGTCGTCAGCGGCGCAGAGCAGGCCCGCGAGGGACACCTTGCGAATGGCCGCGAGCTGTTCCGCGGCGAACGAAGATGGTGGCAAGTCGTTTTCGTACCAGAACCTAATAGATTATTTATTTATTTTATAATTATTGTATAATTAATGGTAGTATATGTAAGGAGGTATGTAATATTTTTATCATATGAGGAAACTCAGGAAGTTTTGAACATTTTTATTATTTCCGATTATTAATTTTTCCTTTTGAAGCTTTACAATGGTATTATATGGAACGCGATTACTTTATAGATTCATACGACTAAATTGTGTGCATAGTTGAATATCATTACAATTATAAGTCGAGTTGAATGATGAAAAGCTGAATGGAGTGATTATGGATTCAGAAGTTATGTCACACTTTTATTTAATTATTACTTATTAAGGATTTCTCACCTGTCACTTTTCTTCAAATTAGCGAACTGCAGCGCTAACACGCAGGCTAAAGTGGATCCGATGACTGCTCCTGAAGCAGGTTTCTCCAGCGCGCCGGCAACCATCAGCTCTATGTCAGCTGGGTTCCTGCAAATACAAGTAAATTAAAATTATTGAACGTATTTTTATCAATATAACAATGGTATGATAACAGTGAACGGAAAAGCTTACAGTAGTTAGCTATCATAATCTATATCAGGAATAAAAGGAGCCAAGAATTCCAAAATCTAATGTACCTGTACATATCCGCCATCATTTCTTGTTGAGTTCTATTAAAACCGAGTTTTTCAAAATCAGCATAAGACTTGACATTTAACATCGGATCGCAGATGCGGAGTATTTTCATGTACGAAGGAACGCCGTGGTCGCGCGACCTCTGCAGGTCCCATTGGGCTGATGTTGGGAACTTGGACACTTGGTGGGCACTGGTTTGTACTAGATCTTTAAGAGTCACTGTCGTGTTTATCTGAAAATTACGATGAAAATATTTGATTATTATATATTTGGAACGATGTTACTATGGCGATCATTGATTTTGATTAAAATTAATAACTGCGAATCGGTTTTGCTTTTGAAACCTTACGTTTCATTTATTAAACTCAATTTTTGTATCACTACAGTAACAAATTAATATTTTTTATATATTGTTAACAGTAAAATAAGTAGTAGATTATTTAAATATAATTACCAAAATTTCATTCATCATAGCGTCGAAGATGGGTGCAACTGACACCAGTTCTGTGTAGGCTCCAGCGCGGTTAGAACTTGAATATCCGCGCCAGAATCCAAGCGATGTCAATTTCAACTCAGCTTTAGCCATTCCTACCTGATATTGCCATAAAAAATAAATTAAAACGTCGTCACATAAAAAATACATAACTTGGACGAATTTAGAAAAAACGATAATAAGGTGTAGGTGTAATAAATATTTTTTCAACCGACTTAAAAAAACGTTTATTTGAAAATGGAATTCTATCTGCTGTAGAATTTCAGCCTAGTGAACGCAAGGAAGTATTTAGAAACGGATAGTGATATTAAATCATTTATGTGGATTAAGCAATTTACTTTTATGTAAATAATTACAAAGTTAAAAATAAATGTAAGTTTTTACCTCCCCTAATAACACCGGTAGAAATTCATTAAAAGTAATATGTTGTATGATCGCGGCCACCGCCCTTCTCGCTTCCAGGAATAAAACATTGTCCTCCCAGAAGGGATTCATTGAGTACAGTTCTCCAGCGATACGGTTGTGTTCTGCTAATAACGCCTTATAAAGAGGAGCAGATGGAGTTCCATCGTTGCATCTGTAAAGAAAATAAATTCTAATTTACCAAACCAATAACAAGTATATAATACCTATCTGGTACCAGGTATGTAATATATAACCAACACTCTAGGTACGTTATAACGGTTGGTATACATTTCTCAGAAATTAATTAGTTATCGTCGTACAAAATTTCATCGTAATTTGTCCAGTGGTTTTCTCATCATCTTTAGTTACCTGATATAAAATCTAAAAACAATCCATTTAAGCCCTTAATCGATAATAAGGACTATTTCAATAAGATTTTCCCAAAAATACTTAATGTAAACAGATTCGACTCAATTCGAATTTATTATTCTTATAGGTATCATGTATAGATTTGACGTGAACATATTTTAATACTAGGGACGAAGAGCGAAGGGAGGATGAATCGCTTGTTTAAGATAAACATTTCCATCATACATTACATAATAAATGTATAACTCTAGCGGTTTTGGCAGCGCACGCCAGAATAGCTCGCAGATAGTAGATTTTTTACTACTTACTTGACACTTATCGTCATATTTTAGACAATTCACACAATATCTTTATAAATTGTAGCCTATGTGTTATTCTGATATATAAGCTACATTATTGTAAAGTTTCATTAAAATTCATTCAGTAGTTTTTACGTAAACGAGTAACAAACATTCATCCATACTTACAAACTTTCGCGTTTATAATTATTCTGATATTGAAAAAGCTAACCGGTATTATCGCTTGCATAAAATACTATAAGTTAAATTAGATCAAGACTAAAAGGCAAAGTTAGGCAAGGGCTACTGGTGTTGGTTAATAGACGTGAAATACTATTGTTCGCTGTTACAACGGTATGTTAATGTAGGGTTTTTGAAAGTAGCTATAATTTGAAGACGTGAGCAAATACTTCGTGATTTATACTCCATATTACTAAGTAGTGAGATCAAAATCTATGGCGGAATGTAAATTGTGAAGGTTGAATCACCCTTGTTTGCATACAATCCATTTCTGTGACGACATCCAAGAATTTCCACTTCCATTATCATTTGTATGATCGATGGCAAGTTTTTTAGATCAAATAAAACAGTAGTTTACTAAGCCATATTTGTACATTATGTTTTTTTTTTGTTTCAATTCTTTTAACGTTGTATCAATAACATATTGTATATTACTGAAAATTTTTTGCTTTTTTTTTAGTTTGTATAACAGTCTGAGCTATTAGGTAAAATATTTTAAATTTAACTGTCAGTTTTAGTTTAATCACGCATATTTCTAAGTTGTTAATGGAACTATATAATCGCTAAACAAAGATAACTTGATGTATGATCTGCGTTCGTATCAATAGTCGGACCATCCTAGCTCTTTGTTCCTAGAAGACTTAAATATCTTTTATTTATATTTACCTCGTACGAAACTTAAACTCGGAACCTTCGATCTTGTAAGAAGTACAAATTAAACGCTTATGCCACTTAGCTTGGATCACGACAAGACTATTATTTGTATTTATTTTGTTTAAAATGGTACTAGCAGTATGTAGCTACGTTATTTATGTTTATTAGTCGAAGATTTTATGTTGTCCAAAGCTTTACAAATGTTATTGCAGAGTTCGCAAGTAAAATAAATGAAAGTTAATGATTAATGATTATTAGATATTCGAAAATAACGCTATTTGGAATTACAAATAATGTTTTTGCTAAAATAAATATGTTAGTTAAAATTTAGGATAGGCAGGTACTATGGGACTACATTGTCTATACTGCTGCAGTCACTAAACTAGGCCACATGGCCGAGAGGAATACTAATATTTAATTGTAAATATCTTAAATTTGAAAATAAATATTTAATTCGTAATAAGAAACAAGTATTATGAAGCTTTTGTCGTGGTTTCTTAAGTACCACAACTCAGCGTGCGGATAGTTCATGGCTAAATATAGAGAATAAATTCTATTTCTAAGCCGTTTTATGTCAAAGTAATATAAGTACTTGTTGTACTTATGTAAGTATTATAAACTAGCTTTGCTTAAGTTGTAGTTAAAAAGAACCCTAATAAGGTATTTTCATTTTGATTAAATTCAAATCCGTTAAAATGTTACGGTGAAAAGACACATATTTTCCATATTTATAATAATCTAAAGATAACTTACTTCCGACAAGACCCAAGATCCATTTTCCCAGCATCATACAAACGCAGAGATCGAAGCTCTTTCTCCGAGCTTCCGTATAGAGCGGACCCGTCTAACACAGACGTCGCCAAATTCATTTGTTCACGGTGTTCTGCAATGAAATAGATTAAGTTCAAAATTTTACATTAAGACATGAAATATTATTATTATACTATGTTTGTCGATATACCAAAAAATAAATAAATAAAATAAAAAAATATTTTTCCAATCACTTATTTACTGAACATTCATAATTTAAGTTTTTTGTTTTCATGACGCGATATTTTCGATTATTGTAGAGTGACTTAAATTAAATTTTTTACGACTAACTATACGACTCTACTATCGATATATTCTCGTTGTGCGGAAGCATCATGCCATCCTGACATGCATCCCTCCGTGCATAACAGTATCCTTTTTTATCCAGATCATAATAGTTGCGTAAATTTCATTAAATCTGTTCGCCCAATTCAGAGTGTAACAGTTACAAGCTTACCAAGGTATTCTCAATATACGAGTAAATATTAATTTGACATAGAATCTGAGAATACAGAAGATAAAGTGGTACTTTGATATAATTTCATTTTATTTCTCTATTATAAAACTATAAAACTATATTCTGATATAATTACTAATGTACTTTTAACATTTCATTGAAAAATCTGCGCAAAATCACAATTATTATTACTTCCTCGTGCCTTCGTGCAAGGTGTTATTATACACAATGCCTTTAATCTCATTTAAATATCCGATATCAATATTGCTAAGTTCATGGTTAAATACATTTGTTTGAAGAAACTTGATGAATCGAGTTATGTTTTCATCATCTTTTGAAACAAGTAATATTTAAATAACAATAAAAGAGGCCGTCAGAGCAAAAGTAGCCAACCCGTCGACAGCTACTTTTGAGAAAATGGCTGTTAAATATTTTCATGTTTTAAAACTAATTTATGGTTTCTGTTGAACCGTAATCTGAGCTTATAATTTTGCGATATTGCCTATTTTCTTTTGAAATTTGTTGAAGGAATTAAATTATTTTCAAAATGTTAAAAATACATTTGCAAGTCAAATACTACTGGTTTTCTAGATCACAATTAGTTAACGAAGCATATTAAAAAGGGAAGCTAAAAATTGAGATAAAATCAATTTTTTTTCTTCATCACGAATCAAATCTTAATTACCTAGTTAATCGATTTGTAATTCTGTTATTAATTTTATAAAAAATATTTTGTATCTATGCTATAGTAAGAAATGAACTTTATTTAATTACATTTAATTGCCCATCAACAGAGCAATTTGATAACTTCCTTGTCAAGTTAACTTCTCAAACAGCTTATTGAGATGACTTGTATAAAAGTGTACTACACAATCAAGATATTATTATATGTAGCATTAAGTTATATAAATATTTTTATATTATACTAGTAACTAGATTTGCTTGCTGCCAAATTTAAAGTTTGTACCATAAAAAATGAAGGATTTTGATACAAACTTGCAAACAAGCTCGCAATATCCGTTCTTAGCGGATATCTACTAACTATAAACTACCTAACTGCCAAATTTCATATTTAGGTATTAGCATAGGTACGTCAAGCGGTTTTCGGTATTTTGTGATCAACTCTTACGATCTTAGTCATAAAATATAACAATAAATGCAAATCTATACTAATATTATAAAGCTGAAGAGTTTGTTTGTTTGTCTTACCAAAACCACATGAATCAATATTTCTTGCTGGTGCCGATCGGACGTACTCGCAAACTGATCCTTCACATTTCTGAAATAAGAAAACTAGTTAAACAGATGTTGTTTTCAAAAATATTTTAATTTTTAATATTTCAATTATCACAATTGCAGATATAATTAAATTAATCTAACATATATTCTGGTATTATAAATTACCAAAATATTCATTAAACAAAATCCTACACATTCAAGCTACCTTAAAAACCGCCTTAAGGCGTGTACAAACTTTCACATCAGTGATGAACTCAACACGTAATAACCTTTTATCTTATACTAGCGACTCGCCCTCGCTACGCTCTTTAGCATAGGCATAGCCGCGGGATCCGATAGTTATGCATATAAACCTTCCTCTTGAATCACTCTTATCTATTAAAAAACCGCATCAAATTCCGTTGCGTAGTTTTAAAGATTTAAGCATACATAGGGATATAGGGACAGAGAAAACGACTTTGTTTTATACTATGTAGTGATGATTCTATAGCATCCATAAGCGTGACAAAACAATGTCCATATATACGTAGTAGGTACCTACTATTGATTGAACTATTGTAATAATTTTACTTTCAATAAACGATTTGATAAGCAGCGCCTTGAAATGGAGCAATATTACACTCGCATACTCGTATTCATATTATAAATTGAGATCCTTTTACTTTTTTATCGTTATGTAATATTTTTAAGTTTCAAAGAGAACGTTTCATTAGATGAAGGTACTATATCGAACTTTTTAGTTCGGAGATAGATCGAAAAGGCAAGTTAGGTACCTTTTACATCATTACAGAGATTCAATTGAAGAAAATGTGTCTTTCACTTATTAATTCGTTTGTCTCGTATATAATTTTAAAACGGGATTACATCTAGTAATAAAAATTTGACAATCTTCTATTATATAATTTAGTGGATAATTGATCAGAACGTCGTATGAGAGCCCTGTGAAAGAACTCACATTTCCTATATCCGATCAGATTGGATGTCAGTCAGCTGATTATAACACAAGGGGGCGTGGTAGGAACCACGGAACTATTGCGTCATAGCTTTCACTGACAGGTAATAACTAGTAACCTTTCCCCACGTGACCTCGCGAACTATCACGAATAAGATGTCTCTTGGATATGAATGAACATGAAAACTTTAGTTTTTATAGATTGATAAAATATTAAAATAACTGAGTTATGCGCTATTGTATATATTGAAAACTAGGCTCGAGAAAAGAATATCTTAATAATATTATTTTTCTGCATACATGAAGTGTCATAGAGTTATTTACCTTTCTAAAAATGACAAGCTTACAAAGGTCAGATATAACAATATAGTAATTATACACAATTGTGCGCCATCTCGGCCAAGTTCAAGCCTAAAATCTCAGTAATCGCATCATTAGATGGATTAATGCTCATGTTGCATTACCATCCGCTCGCGCTGGGCCGTTCCTAACAAAAACCACGTCCGGCGACCTTCGCACCGCTGCCCACGACGTGTGAAACGTTTGCGCGACAAGACGTCTAATTGATTACCTCACATGATAGAAAACTCGAAAATTACCATATAGTGCATTATCTAACTATATGTACATTGTCATATGTATTTTATAAGACATTGTATTTAATAAGAAATTAAGTACAGGGTAGATTGTATAAGAGATTTTGTATGTACCTACGAGTATCTACTACCACAATATAGGTATTATGTCTTTGTATAGGGTTGCGTAAAGGCGTCAATTATATGGATTTTACTATAGAATAAGGAAATTAACTATTGAGTTCTTTGGAACTTTTACACAACTTATAGTAATCCGTGGAGCTAGTCTACAACATTAAGAAAATCGGTTGACAAATAGTGGAGAAAAGTGAACGTGTGTTGTCTTTTTATATTTATAGGTATTATAATTTATATGTGTATATATAGATAAAGACATCGAAGTTTTTTGCACTTTCATGCCTATTAATAGTTTCTTATATATCCGCATCATTTAAGTTGAGAAATAATTACTAATTTGACCTTTTCTGTACCAAGAAACAAAAAGCTTTTGAATAATCTTGTATAGTTCTTGTTCATCTTTCAAAATCGATACAAGATTAAATATTTCCCCTTCTGGAATAAAAACAATACATTTAATTGTAAAAACTTGTATCATAATATACAAAAAAACTTGTTTACAATAATTACATACTACGATATTTTTTGTAAGTTAAAATAATAATAATATAATAAATATGTTAGGACTTTATTGCACACAGTGCCATCCTAGTACCGTGGTAAGCTACGGGACTTATGTTACGGATACCAAATACTTGATATACTACACAATACACATATATAACTTTTTAAATACATACATATTATAAATGACTGGAGTAAAAACATTCGCGCTTAACAAATGAATGCCCCCATCGGGACTCGAACCCGCGACCGCTGGCGGAGCAAGCCAAACGTGTCATCAATAAAATAATTAGGTAGGTATAGATAAAAAATATTATATTTTTTACCTATTCATTTTATATGTACAATATATAGGTATGTACATGCATATATATTATTTTTTTGTTCACTTCATAAAACACCAAGAAAAACTTAATTCAGTTCAGTGAATTTATATACCTACAGTATAATAACTGTATACAAATAATATGATTCTATTTGACTAATTGTAGATCATACATTAATTTTGTGTTAAATCTCAAAAATGTTTTGAATTAATTGCAATTTAAATCCAAAATTAATATTTAGTAGATGTAAATGTGTGGGATTAATGTATGGTTGTGTCTCACGTAGGATAAATAGATAAATATTGTAATACAATATTGTTACCAAATATTTTTTTTGAAAAGAGCAACTGTTGAGTTTCTCGCCGGTTCTTCTCAACAGAATAGCTTTCCGAGCCGGTGGTATTTAACTCACAGACATACAGACTGACATTTAATTTTAATAATGTAAAAATGACGATTCAAAAGAGCTTGTAAAAGTTTATTTGAATAAAGAATATTTTGATTTGGTTTGATTGAATAACTACCTTATTTCCATTAGCAGTAGCGATAAGGTCGTCCATGAGGAACTGTCCCCACGCTGCTAACATGCTGGTAACATAGTCGTGCTCTACAGGCTGCGCTAAATGCGACACCGCCTGTACAGCCAACGCGGGCTCCGGCAGATGGGGTGCAGACAAAGGTTGTGACACACCTGTTGTTAAAACAGTTGTTAAAGTTAATCTATACATATACGCTTCTTATTATAGAAATTATCAAAGTTATAGGTAAAATTTTGTCCTAAAATAATAATATTTGCTTTACTAGCGACGTACTTTTCATTAGTTCGGGTGCCTTCGGAGGTCTATTGCCTTTGTCTATATCCTAGAAGTTTTGACGTTAAGAACTAAAAAATATAAACACATACTTATATAAATAAATATACGAATCTGTTGGGATATTAAAACCTCTAATTCCATGGTACGAGCCTTGCCATATAGTTGATACACTTCACAATTCACATATGACATACATAACTTTAAGTACATATTATAAATATAAACACCCATGACAAATGAATGCGCCCCACCAGACTCGAACCCGTGACCGCTGATGCAGCGAGTACACTACAAACTGTGCGAAACGCGTCTTTAAACTCTCGCATCTAGTCAATTCACACAAAGATAAATTTCGGCAAACGTGGATATTTTTTTTGTAGAGATCTCAACCGGCATTTGTACTACAAGAATTAATTGCATAACAAATTTTGTTTGAGAAGTTTCCACTTTTTTGACCTTACATTAGTTTAGATTACGATTAACTTAATCCACTTAAAATTCGTATAATAATAACTAACATGTAACTTCTATAAATCGTTGATGACTCATAACACGGAATGGGTAGTGTTTGCCAAAACAGCGACGTTTTGCTACAATAATTATAATAATAACAATATTGTCTTCACTCATTTGACCGATTTTGGTCCCAGCGGCTAATCTTACTGAAGCTAGCTATAGGAGAATATTACATTTGATATATATGGATTTAGATAATTAATTGGTTAAACACACACATTTTGATTTTAAAGTATATATTATTATGTACTAAAAAATGCATTTACATAAACAATTTTAGCAATAAAAATGCAGTATTATGGTACTAAGCTAAGACCATTAAACAAAACTACTTGATTTTTTAACTTTACCGTGAAAATATATATTATAATTATATTATAAGGAATTTAAATTATCACAACTACTTTTACTGTAATCATATTGCAAAATTGTCAATAAGTTCAAGAGCTACAACTGTCCTACATATTTGTGAGCTACTGGTTATGATATGCAATTTTATGCAAATTTATCATAAGCTATTATGTCATATATTCATCAGTTACGAGGTAGATTATCAAATCTATAGGATTGAAATACGTAAAATGTTAATCACAATTTTCAGTAAAAAATGCATACTAACAAAATTTAATGGTAATGCATAAGTGTAAAAGCACAAACGCACGAACACACACACACACTCACGCACACACACACTCACACACTCACACACTCACACACTCACACACTCACACACTCACACACACACACAAGCACCCACACACACACACACACACACAGGCACCCACACACACACACACACGCACCCACACACACACACAACTTTTTTTATTGTTTCTCTTTCTCTTTTTTTTTGTTACATTGAAAGTGAATTCTTTGATATGGGAAGGTACTAGCTCCTGAAACACAGGTTTCTAGTTCAGGAGCTAGGGCTGTGTAAGATTGTACCAATGTATTTGTTTTTCAATAAAGACATTTTTTTAAAGTATTTAAATAAATTTTATAATTAGATATTAGATAGTGTTAATGGGTGTACAATGTACATAATATAATAAATTGCCTCGCATAAAATATGTAAAACCTGAAATTGTTTACTACCATCGAGACATTTTACGAAAAAAAAAAATATTGATAATATTCATATTAATAACACAGAAATAAGATGTGCATACATAATAGATATATTTTTTATACTGTTACCACATTAATCTAGTGATAGGTAAGTAAGGGATCGTCCATTAATCACGTGATGTTTTTAAGCAAATTTTTAAAGTCCTTTTTTTCCGAACCCCCTACACGAGATTAGTGAACGACCTCTAAGGTAACATATTAGAAAATCGGTTGATGACCCCATAATTTAGTGATAAATCTTTTAATCATCATTAACTGTCTGTGCTTAAGTCATAAATAATAGTATTATAAAAATGAGAAGACAAATTAAAATTTTACACTTTATATCTGACTTTTCTATTCACATTATTCTTAATAAGTACACATATAGGTATGGATTGATTGGAAGAAATATTTATTTTACTGTCACTTTTTCTACATAATATTATGTATTTATTACGTATTTACGCAATAAAAAATATTATATATTATATAAAGAATTTATATTAATTAATATTTTAATTTTCATCAAGTCGAAAAACGTCGAGAATTTTCTCCCAACTCTAATAATAATACACATGAAACCGAAAGCCTTTAATTCCTGAGAAACCGATTGTTACTGACAATAGTAAATAACCTTGATATTATTCCTAAATATCAGTTACCGAAAAACTATTTTATTGCAAAAAAAAAAATTCTTTACTCGATATCTTCTCCAATATATTGCTGATTTGTGTGACGCTTGTCGAAGGTATATAAAGATTTTTATCTCCAGAGGCTTGTATATAATGTTGAGATTAATTGTGATAAGAAAAAAGTATAAAAATAAAAGTCAGTTTTAATTAGCAGCATTCGCTTATAAAATAAGTTTACAAAATATAATTTTGTAATTTAAAACACCTTATATAAAAATAAAGAAAGGAAAGCTCATACATTTTTTATATATGTTTTAGTTATTTATATTCAAAGATCCGTGTTCATGTTGAAGTGACAAATGACGCGCTTGTTCCGTGTCATTGCGATATAGCTTATAAGGAGCGTGCATATCCATCGAGCTTGATTTATTTCCTAGTTTATACAAGTATCTATGAATAAAAAAAGCTTCTATATGTTTTATACATTTGTTTGTATCTTTTTATGTTACTACTAGTATTTTATTTACTAATTTAATTTACTATTCACTTTACATCAACAATGAGAAGAATGAGAGAATAACAAAACCATAGTGGAGTATGTGCCTTACCGAGTGTCTGTCTGTGAGTGTCAACTTACTTGGTGCCAAATATTTGTATTGACCTTGACATATTTGCTCATTTGGGCTTAGGCCTATCTAGGCGAAAACTAAGGAGGATATACTAGCCGGTCAGCCTACACATATGACATAACCATCTGAGTAGTAGCTGCTTGTCGTAATAGCATTTCCCGATGCAAATTTAAAGAAATAGCCATATAGATGTATTATTTATTATTATTTTCATTCTTTTATTATATTTCAATAATTCTTACCATCAGCATAATTAGGAGGTAGCAATCGTAGGAACACGTCGCCCCGACGACCCCAGGGCCGGTGCCTCACATTGTTGCACTCGCCGCTCGCACTGCGGTATTTGCTGGGCGGACACGGTGTATTGCTTATATCATCTTCTTCTGAGGTACAGTTTTGTCTACAGGAAAGAAATCTATTTAATTTTACTATTATAAATGTGATATGCATATTATTTATGCTGAAATGCCTGGTAGATCTTGGATGAAAAATGCAAAGATAGGCTATGAGTATGACAGGAGTAACACAGGCTACTCAGGCTCAGAAAAAGACGAGAGAGAGACTTAAAAATACAAAAAATGGTACAACAATGGTCTGGTTCTGAAAGACCGAAAAAGAGATGGATGGATTGTATAAAAGAGGATTTGCGATTAAAAGGGGTGGATGTTAAGTTGACGAATGACAGAGGAGAGTGGAAGAAAAAGACATGTTGTGCCGACCCCACATAGCGTGGGATAAGGACAGGAAGAAGAAAGAGTACAACAATGTTCTGGGTATTAATAACTGTTCGAAATAAATGTTACCATGCATGTTATGATTCCAATGACCTTTATGAGAAAATAACTAAAATTATAAGTTACGTTGCGTAGACTTCCGTCTATAAAATTTAATTGGTCGAATCGAATGTTTTACTTTTAACTGTCAATAATTTAGTTAAATATTTTATATTGCTTATTGGATTCACATTGTAATTTTAAAATGTTATATTATTAATTTTTCGCGTTTTAATTGTAAGGATGTAAGTTCATTTTAAATTTATTTTTATAATAAAGGTCGTTTAGAAACTCCATTCAACTGCATGCATAGAGAAGCTAGCAAGATTTCGAAAGACTTATATGAAGCCTGCCAACCCGCACTTGGCCAGCGCGGTGGATAATGGCTTGATGCTTTCGTATAGTGGGAGGCCCGTTCCCAGCAGTGGACTTTAAAAAGGGTGTCCTATATGTGTGTCTATACATACATAATATTCTAAGTATAAGGAAAATTTTATATAATTGTTAGACTTTGTGTTTGTGTCATATTCTCTTTATTTATTTAAATTCAATTACTTCAAAAATCTTATTCTGATAAGTAAGGTCGTATACCTAAATCATATAAATTTCAGCGATAAAGTATTTTTTAAATTAGGACTAGTAGTTCCAGTGATTAAGTAAAGAAAAAAATAACTTACTCCACTATTACAGATTAGTGATAAATCATAAATGTATAATTATAAGTAATGTATGTAGATATAGTACTCACGCATCATTGGCACCAAGCTGAAACCTCCTTTCCAAAGCTAGAGCTTCGCTGACCGCTCTCCGCAAGTCGCTCGGCACTGTTTGTATATTGTCTTCTATTTTAATTTTCTGAGTCTGTATCTGTGTCGATACAACCAGTAACAGCAAAAGACTTCGCGTAAACCTATAACAATATAAAATTTAAATTATTAATAAATTAAATTAATGTAGTATTTTTACTTAATACATATTATATTTATGTTTGCTTGCTATTTTTATAGCTAATAAGTTGCTTGTATTATCTATATTTAAATAAACATGTGAACGACCTATGAAACTAAAGAAAAAGCGGAACCTTGAATTAAGGTTTCCTATTATAGAGTAGGCAGGTTAGACTATGTATTTGAGTTTTTGTAACTCAATATAGTTTTTTTTTATTTTTAAATCCGGAAGTAATACAATTATTAGTTTGAAAAAATATAATCATATAAGAAAATGAAAAGATATTAGTATATGAAAGATATTTATGTGTAATTGCTTTAACTTTTATAATTTACGCAATTTCAAAATTTTGGTGACTGTAAATATAAACTACAATTTCATTACAATAAACATTTCATTATAATAAGGGGCTTATGCACTTTGCAAAAGAGACTATAAATTAAATTCTTGGCAATAAGATTGATCACCATTAATCCATACAACTGGTTTAAGTAAGGAAGTGACAAAATACAGGTTAGTCATAAGCCATACACAATCAGTACTATATCTAGTCTATAAATATAAAATGGTATCAAAACATCCGAAAAAAATAATCTAATGCACACATAAAAATATTTTTAAGTGCCTTTTTTTGCATATTTTTTTTGTTAATGACTTTAAAGCGTGAGTTGACCGACAATTACTTCGCATATTAAACTTAGTAATGTCTAATAAATGCCGTTTAATAATTTTAAATAAGTTACTATTTGAGCTTTATTAACATTAATGATAACTACGTAAAAACAACATTTTCTTGTATTTAATAACAATATGATTAGTAGAACGAATTTTTATAAATGAACTAATATCATGAAAAATTGAATAAAACAACCAATTAAGAAAAGATAAATAATATTATATAAAAAGAAATTCCTGTTTTCTTTAGACGTTTTTACTTCTCGCAAGACCACATAAATATCATCATGTATGTTAAATGTCACCATCAACGTACTAGTTACGAGGGCATATATTGCAGCACGTTATTTGATATGTTTTTCATATTCGCAGCTTTACGATGTATACTATTTTTTTTAAATATACCGATGTCTTTGAATATAGTTTTAGGTTATAGCCTTAATGGACCCTACCGCTGCAGATCTAGAGAATCTTCAGACCAGGTCAGTGAATATAGTTATTGAATTTTATTATTAAGATATTGCCAGGAGTTTACAAGTTGGCAGCTTCGAGTGATGTACGAGTACCATGGAGAGTCGGAGAGCTTTTAGAATCACCAGTTCTGCGCGTAGTGTAAGTGCGATTGGCCGAAATCGATCAGAAGGACCTTTATAATTAAGAACTAAAGGTTTTATTTATAAATAAATTACATAATATAAATATGCAATTTTTATTGATTTGGTACATCTGCGGTTTTTCGTGCAAAGCTTTTAGATTACAAAGTTATTTTCCAAAAGGAGACTTATAAATAAAATGTAAAGAGTAACGCAGCCTTATCCATATGAAAAATATTTTATCTTTACCATGGAACTGTAACTTTAATAATAAGAGAAAAATAACTTAAAGCAAAAAAGTTACGAATTATAAAACCTTGAGGGGCAGTCTACAACCCGTGAGCCTCGACATTCGCAATGTCAATCTACGACTTTCACGCATTCGAGTAAAATACTTAAGGAGGTAGGTAGTTAATTTTCAAGATTTTTTATTACCCATGTAACTTATATAGCAGAGCCTATTAACTGTTACAATTGATCAATTATGTTTTTAACGCTAATTTTATTGGAAAAAAGGGAGAGAGGTCGACGGCTCATTTGATGCTTGCGTCATATTTAATACGTAGAGCTCATTCATTATTTATAGTTGCTCTTGTAGTTCAATGAACCACTTAATAGTTTAGTAGATTAACGAATATGACCATTTAAAGTGTAATATCATGCTTATATCACGAATGCGGCACTGACCCGATTTGTGTGGCGGTGTAGTGCCAATGTCAAAAACGCAATAGAAATGCTCAAGCAGCCTCGATAGATTTGATGTAAGGCGAAAGTGCGTCGGTTCGGTAACAATACGTGACTAAAGTTAGAATAATAAGCACTGTTGTACAAGGTCACTATGGCGAAACTTTAAGAAAATATATGGATAAGACATGAATTATATTTTTAAATAGTCGAGCGTTAACTTTGGAAATAATTTTATATAATATTTTATGCTAATGTTAAATAATGATCACACGCAATAACGAATATTTTATTTAGATAGTCTTCATTGCACCATGCTACATTATATTGTAATAATCTGCTATAAAGTTAACTTAGTTTTAAGAAATAAATACATAAAATAAATAAAAAATGAATAAATGTAATCCGTCGTGAATAATTTTTTCTATTCATGGCCATTTAAAGTTTATTAAACTAGGATCTAGGATTCACGAGATAACCTATTGTTCGTACGATAAGGTTACGCAAACACTAGAAGATTTGCACAGATGTATGCCTTCATTAGTTTTACAAACATACTAAAATGTAGGTGTTTAAAATTTTAATAGATTTATTTACGGTATTAACGAGTCTTAATATTATCTAGAAGCACATTTAAGCACACACAATTTGTACGCATATTATTATAATTATAACATTAGAGAATTAAAAACCTTTTAAAAAAGATCTTTATATAAAAAAGTATTAAATCAAGACTAAATTGAAAAGATCCGGGAGCAAGTTTGTTGCTATGTCTTGCCTAAAAGCTATAACGATGATTACTTGTTACATCACTGTGGATTATGGACGCAAATTGCTTCATTACTGTATTCCCATCAGTAATTTACTTTTTGTATCTTAAGTTTGAAAAGCTTTTTTCTTAGGTTTGGCTTAAAAGATATAATTAGTTGTAATTAGTTATTAAACAACATTATTATTGATTTAAAAAATATACATACTTGACTGTCTTTAAGTTATTAAAGACAGTAGAGTATGTATTTTCTTCCACAGAATCACATTATGTATAAATATTATTATAAAAGACCTAGTAATTTTTTCTTTTGTTTACTATACAAAAAAACATGTTTTTATATATAATATTAGATATTGTTGCCAGGAAATTTATTTTCTTTCGCATAAATGTGATATTATGTATAAAATAAGTAAAAATGTCGTATCGATATTTTTCTTATATTTTTTTACTGTGTAATTTGTATGCCACGAACTAGTAATAAAAAATAAAATATAAAAAATAAAAAAAATATGTTGGGACATTATTAATAATAAAAGTAGAGTGGCCATGATTCAATAATCCCAGACTTGAAAGCCCAGTTACAATAATTTAAGGCACGATTTCGGAATTTACCGATGATACGCATCGTGTTACGAACGAGATTGGAATTATGAAATACTCAGAATCGGTTTAAATTTAGATGAAGAGTGAGAATTAAAAAATCTCCTTAGAGTCACGTGCTGATGACCTCACATGCCGGATTAGACGACCTCTGCGAGCCGGAATAGTACACTTGTGTGCAAACATTGTAGCACGAGAACGATTATAAAGTAATAATAGTATTCAATGTAATATTTTCTTTTGATAAATTAACTTGAGTAATACTTTCTCAGCTATATACAGGAATATTTGTCACTTTAAAGAAAAATATGTTTTCGAAACATATCGTGATTTTTTTTGGATTTTGTAGGTAGATAGATGCTGTCTGTAACAACAATGTAACTATATAATCTAGGTTAAGATCCCAGGGCCGACAGACTTTACTTATTTTCTGTCACCAAATGTATGGAATACCGTCAGTTTGCGCCGACGGCCAATTAAGAGGTACCCGGTGCTTTACTGTCTCGGTGGTGTAGTGGCTAGCATGTACGACCATACATCGAGAGGTCCTGGGTTCGAGTCCCAGGTCGGGCCAAGTTTAGTTATTGAGTCTTTCTGTTTAGTAAGCCTCAGTAACCGCCTGTAGTTGGGAAGTTAGCGGTGTGTCACCCCCGAACCTCGGAAAGCACATAAAGCCGTCGGTCCTGCGCCTTAGCTGTCACTTGTCGTGTCGGACAGTCGTCCCACCGGTGTATGAGAGTGATGAATAGAGAGTGCTCTTGTGTCTGCGCGTTCACTTGTGCACTATAATATTATATCCTGCGCAGTTGGTAAGTCTCAATGAGATTGACCGCCGCGGCCGGAATCGGTCAGAGAACATTATTACCCCGGTGCTAAAGTTAAGTAAAAATAGTATTTAATTATCTTAAAGCTTCAGTGTTAATTTTTACGTATGCTTTAGAGAACATAATTGAAAATTAATAATCAATACTGCCAGGCACTTTACGTCTACAATAACTTATACCAGACGCTTTAAAGCTCTCAAAAAATATCAAAAATAATAAAACTTATCTATCTCTCGGTCTCTATTTTTATACAATATCTTCGGGGAACAATTTCAATACTTTTTGTTAGCTAGATCAACCGGACTATTAATACACCGGTAAAACTCATAGTCAATACTTGGGTGTATCTGAGGGGATGTTTGGTCCATCCAATTTGATTCAGTTTTACCAATTATATAAGTTATACAATATTAATAACAACATTATTTTTTTATTCTTTACTGAAATACCTATTTTCTCACGTCTAAAATACAATCCGTAATGAGATTATTAATTACATTATTATGTAAACCAATACATGAGAATTATGAGTTGTATATGAAGGCTATGAGGTCAAGCGTTTTAGTCACATAAGAGATAAATTATTCTGTATCATTTTTCATACTATTAACTTAAGTTCAATGTCTTTGACTTGGAATATAATAATTTTATTTTAATTTTTTTTGTCTTTTCTTTAATTTTTCGTGATTTTATTTTAAAATAATTTTAAAATAAAATTATTTATTTACTATTATTAAATTTATTATTTTGCTTTTGGTTTCTAGCAAGCAAGTGATTGCGAAAACAGAATTAAAAGTTTATTTTAAATGTTAATTTTATGTTGTTTCATACGGTCCGCTCTAATATATGCAAAGTAGACTAGTGGCATACATAGATGTTTAATTTACAAATAGAGTGATAGCCCACTGAGATTTTTGCCTTTAATTTCTCGGTCATACATTTTCCCTCTGTATTTTAAGATAATTATCACTTTTCAAATGACAAAGTTGGAATTATATTAAAATTTAACTATAATTACCATAAAATTTAAATAATTATGTGAACTTTAAAGAAAGAAAGTCATAATGAAGTAAAAATAAACATGAGCTCTTTTTCAATTTAATCTGTACCGGATACAGTAACAATGAGAAATAATCATTGATCTGCTACGTTGGATTGGCTCACCTATTGCCTACTAAGTTACTTCAGCGTCTCGTGATATAACCCGACTAAATCAAAGTGTGTGCTTAAACAACAGATTGAATATTCTATCGACGATTCTTTCTCTTAGCGATATTAACTTCGAATGAAGCAATGAAATCTTGCGAAAAGCCAGCGGGGGAAATAACGTTACTAAGCACAACGTTGCCGGCCGGCATTATATGGGTAAGTTTCTGATTTGCATATTGCTTCATTCTGCTGATTATTATTGTGAGTTTATTTTGTTTATTAATTAAAAAATGCTTGAAAGTAGGAAAGCTTTACCATACTTTTACAATTTACTTTTTTTATTAAATCATTATTTTATCTTTAATTAAGGAAGATATTCAGGAGTTTAAATAGAACAATCGTAGTTAATAGTTTAGTGTATGAATTATAATTACCTGTATGATAAAAATATTTTACGTCGTGTCTCAGTGAAGATGCAAGGTAAGTTCCGTTCCTTTGTTTGTTTTTATCGTGTTAATGCAATTAACTTGTCAATACTTATCACAAGTTGATTGGCCTCTATCTACTTCCGAACATGTGTATTGTATGATTATGTACGACCTCTGAGTTAGAAAAATACGAGACTGAATGATATGTCTTTTAATTAATTCTTATATTCTATACTAGCATTTCCCCGGGCTTCGCACGCGTTCTAAAGACCGGAAACCAAATTCTTTCTGAATCGCGCGGTATGGTACCTCGTAGAACTAACACCCTTCCCGTTTTTGCAAAATTTTTCATTGATGCTCCGCTCCTTTTGGTCGTAGCGTGATGTAATATAGACTATAGCCTTCCTCGATAAACGGAAATCCAACATAAAAGATTTTTTCAAATCGAACCAGTAGTTCCTGAGATTAGCTCGTTCAACCAAACGAACAAACTCTTCAACTTTTTATATTAGTATAGATTATTTTGTCTGTCCGTACCAGCCATTAACTTAATAAGGGGGTGGTAGAGTTAACGATAGTAAATAGTAATCAAGGGTAATAAAATTTATTTCCTGATACTAAATACCAAACAACCATACGCTATGTTTTGTACTGTACATCTCAGACATATGTGATGCTGATGAAGTATCCTAGTTAAATATACA
Source organism: Boloria selene (assembly GCA_905231865.2). Classification (NCBI taxonomy): domain Eukaryota; kingdom Metazoa; phylum Arthropoda; class Insecta; order Lepidoptera; family Nymphalidae; genus Boloria; species Boloria selene. The sequence goes on from HG993141.1 coordinate 8,325,663, forward strand.
TAACCTAATAAAGAGAAAGGTTCTTAGAGATATGCTTTGGTATAAGATAAAAAAATTTTTAAGAGTGGAAGCAAGGTTACAACTGTTCCGTAGTATGATATTATGAGATACACGTGTTCAATTATCAATATTACATAAAAAATGATATCAAAGCTACTATATATTTGTATGCAGGAATTTGATCTTAAAGAGGAAGTCGTTCTGACTTACTTGAAAGTTATGTTATAATAAGATTATGAGTGGAAAACATTTCTGTTATAATGAATATTGAATTAGTAATTATTATATTATGTAGAACAAAGGTATTGATCGTGTAAGTAGGTATATCTTATACACAATTTTTATGTTCCTTGTACGAGTAAGAGTAAAGTTACATGATATGATGCATAATTTTATTTTTTATGAACCGGAAATTAAACAACACCAGGGTATTTCAACCGGAAACTAATAATTGGTTATTACAAACCTAATAAAATAATTTATGCCGTGGAACAACCTTCAGATATATGAAGGCTTAGTTGTAGGTTGTAAATGTTATCGATGATGATAGCTTTCTGTTAGCAGCTGGCTCTATTGCTTAAGGGAATTGAAACCAATTATTAGATCCCTACTATAATATTATAAATGTGAATGTAAGTTTGTTTGTTACGCTTTCACGCAAAAAATACTCAACCAATCATCATGAAACTTTGTACACCATATTCTTGAAGGTATTAGAAGTAACTTAGGATTATTTTTATTAAAAAAAATTACAAAAAAATTAAAAATTGTTTGTATTAACAATGGGTTCTGAAATAGCTAGAGTAATTTTGAAGAAACTTTCAGGCATCTTACAGATCAACCCAAGGTTGATTAGCAATTAAAAAAATGAACGCGGGCGAAGCCGCGGGTAAAGCTAGTTGTATATATTTAAGTTAGATTTAAAACTGGAATTCCATAGTATTTTTATTAGTTATAGTAAAACATATAACGAAATAGATTCTCAGGTAGCCATATTTTATGGTTAACGACAAAATCTAAATATATAGTTAATAATAATGTCATACAACGTACACGTATGTAACAAACGTACAAACACTTAATTTGTAACAGAAGTTTGTTAGCCTTAAAGGTAACATAAGTTTATATATATGTAAAGTTGCACTTATCAAAATAACTTCCTAATTATAGCAGCGGGTATAATTTTGGTCTAAAGTATGCATATTAACCTTTAAGTATGGACGTGGAGTCTCACAGGCTACTCGATATTTTCGTTTTCTTAGTTTCACTTAGTTCCCTCCACTCCACGCCATTGAGCGGCTCAGTAGCTTTTGTTTTAGTTGTAAAACTACCATCGAAACAGGAGGTTGCGTCTTCCAATGAATATCACGTAAGTAATGACCATCAAAATATTGACCGGAGCCTGTCAGGCTACACGTCCATTGTTGCCCTATGAGATATTTTACAAGGGCAATTTTGTTTGCTTCAGATTTTGTAATACAAAATGACAAAAAACAATAAAACCGGTAGTTCTAAAACAAAACGACCATCTACGAGTTCTGTTCAGGGCCCTGGCAGAAAAACTTTGCGTGTAGGAGATCCATCTTTCGAACAAAAAGTGAGTGAGTTGCTGTTAGCTTCGGATCAGTCTGTCAATGAACAAGAGAATATAGAAGATTTTTTTATATTGGAGTCCAAACTGATAGAAAATCATGAAAGTGACAATGATCAAGATGAGGACCAAGATCAGGACCAGGACCAGGACCAGGACCTAGGAGAAGAATCGGGTAGTGATAATTAGGAAAATATTCCGTTATCGGAGTTAGTGAGAACTAACTATTACTACGGCAAAAATAGGTATAAATGAGCGAAGACGTCGCCTTCGGCTAGGGTAAGAAAATGCGAAAAAACATAGGATGAAAACCCATGTTTGTGTTGGGTGCAACAAACCTGAGTGTCTACAATATTCTAGACATTTGTGCACGGACTGCCAGAAAATTAACGTTTTTAGACTGTTGTCAAATTTTTTTATATTTGTTACCTGAAGTAGGTGTTTTGTGTTTTTGTTTTTTTATATATTATATTTTGAGAAAAAAAAACTCATTTTGTTGTAGGAATAAGTTTAGCTGTTATTTAAACCTAAAAATGTAACCTAAGAAGATTTAGACTAAAAGTGCCATAATTTTGTGATTTAATTTTTTTTTATATTTGTATACATAAAAGTTGATTATATAAGCACGTTTTATTATTGCTAAATCCCATAACTTTAATATTCAATCAGTATTCAATCGATCTTATATCAAATTCCCCAAAAAAAATGTGTGTGCATATAGGAGCCTGTGAGACTCCACGTCCACTGTAGTGTTAAGAAAAAATGACGTCCATACTTAAAGGTTAACTGGCCTTCAAATTAATTAAAGGGAAAAAACAACACTAATAGATCAACTTCCTATTACTTATGGAAAGTCTTCCTTATTCAACAAGTTTGTCAAATTTTTATAGTTGTATTTGAGTATATATAAAAAACTCTATAAACAAGGCAAATTCAGATTTTCCTTAATATTCCAACGTTCTTGTTAAGTTTCACATTTTTCTCAGTTTAAAATCTTATTTGGATTGTTACGAAGATTTAAAAGGAAATAAGCAAAATTGGAACTACGTACCCTTGTATGCTCTTATATGTATGTATGTATTAAGGTTGGCATGAAATAAAGATAAAATATATATTAGTTTATAGTATGTTTATGTTTATATGACACACACTTGAGAAATGACTTATTCCTCATACAAACTTTCAGCCCTCTTTTCACCGTCTTAATAAATGAATTCCGGGATAAAATTTTCCTATGTTCTACCTAGGATCTCAAGCCATCTTAATAATTAATATCAAATTTCATGTTAATCAGTTAAGCAGATTTTCAGTTTATAAACAAAAATATATTTTTTATCTTTATAGTAGAAGAAAAAAACATAAAGATAATAATTAAACATACGACCCACCTCAATGTGTAATGCAATACAATATTAGTTAATAGTATTACATAGTACGAGTATATGCAATGAAATTTTATGAAGCTTTATTGTAATTAAATTAAGTAGAATAGGTTAAATGACTACTCTTTACCCAACTACGGTGAAGCTGAAAGGAAGGGTTATGATTTTGGCAGTTTATGTATGTATGTTTGTATGTTCCTCTGAACTTCTGAACCGATTTTAATAAATGAGGTGTCAATAGATTCGTAATAACGACCCGGGTAACATAAGGTATACAAATTTTAATTTAAGATTCTATGGCATTAAATGCCAAGACCACGGCTCTACTTTGATTCTATTTGAATTATTTTCTTGTTTCGTCCTTTTTATGTAAAATGTATATTTACGTTTTAGTAAAAACAGAATTGTTTATGCGTTTATTTTGAAGGTTAAGAATATTTTTTGATTATTTTGTTACTAATAACTTTGTATTTTAATATAAGTTAAATTATTATTAGTATTTCTCTTATTGTTTTATAAATACATCTTATAATATAAGACATACTTACAAGAAATCTTATAATTTATAAGACAATGGAAAACATTAATATAATCATGATAAAGCTTACTTGTTTGTACGCATGGAGTAAATGGAGTGCGCATGCGGGGACAACCGCGCTTACTAATAGCACACTAAAATATAGTTTACGCGACGAAATTGTTGACAGTCGTTGCTATTTTATGTCAGTCTATGTCATAGTCACGCGCTCCCGTTTTAAAAGTGTGAAAAACTAAGAACAATGCCTAGTTTTTCAATTAAATGATGTGGAAAGTGTACTGCTACTTCAAGTTACAAAAAAGACGGGATCACATTTCATAGGTAAGTGGTTTTCTACTCCATTTTATTCAATTCATAAAAAATTAAAATTAATTTATAATGTCAGAATAGTATATCGCGTCAACGTTGATGTCTTGTCTATTTTTCTAGTTAGTGCTGTCGCAGCATCGCAACGATTTATATCGATATAATTCAAGATTAGATGAATTTTTATTTTATTGTAGGTATTATTATTAATTTATTTTAAAACAAGTGGGGCCTAGGATAATAAAAAAATGTATTTTGTATTATTTAAAATTTGCAGATTTCCCAACAATGATAGCGAGAAGAAAGAAAAGAAATAGCGTCGTATGCTCCAGACATTTCACACCGGATTGCTTTCAATCTTTAAAAAATAATACACGTCGATTATATAGGTCATCAGTACCTATATTATATTTACCTTCTCTGGTACCTTTCTTTTAGTGTATTGAAGTTTTACATAGCCTGGTCATGAACATATTATTAAAATATTTTTTACAGACCCTTCCAGATGATTCAAAAACACTCAAGATCAATCGCCTCCATTAAGAGATATTAAGAAAGAATCTTCTAAAACCACGGTAATATTAATAAATAAAAATGATGATGCTTGTTATACCTATAAATAATAACTACCTTAATTTTTACACAATCACCGTATTTTAAATTACATTTTAAATGTCCACGAAATAGTAATCCCAGACAAAAATCTACTTTTTATGTCCCTGTCACCAGAACTAAATTTGCAAAAAATTCATTCATCAACAGAAGTTGTGATCAATATAATAAACTTTTTATTAGTAATGACATATTTCATCTCTGTCTTAATAAATTTAAAATTAATGTTATGCACAATTTGATTAATGTAAGCTGTTATTGATTTTATTATTTTACATTATTAATCTAAAATATTTTATTTAATGAATTATATTTTAATGATTTTATTTATTTGAAATTATTGATTGTTATTGCATTTCTCTCTCTCTCTCTTGAATTTGTTAGTATATTTTTTTAATTGTCATTTGTAATATTTTGCATCTATATCTATTTCTTTGTAATAAGTGTTATGTTAACAATGGAAACTTTTATTGGTTATGTTTCTATTAATTGTTTGTTATTTATAAATTTTATTGTAACACCGTTTGTTTCCTAAATAAATAAATAAATAATTCCGTGTGCATTTATTGTACCTACTTGTGGCTTCTCTTAAATATTTAAATAATATAATGCATATAATTTTATAGGAGCCATAATAGAAATAATATTATAATAATAATAGTAATAAATAAAAATAATAGAAACCCTAAAGATTACATAAGAAAAATATATTCAAAACTTATCCATTTTAAGAATCAGTAAATATCTAATATATATAAATCACGTGTCACGTTGTTTGTTCACGATGGACTCCTAAACTACTTAATCGATTTTAACCAAATTTGCACACCGTATACAGTTTGATCCGACTTGAAAGATAGGATAGCTTACATCTTAATTTATAGTCGCAATATTATTTTATTTTAAATTAAATGTTTATTATACGACTTTAGTGTACTTATCGGCTAGTTCTATAAAATCCTAATAGATAGTGGTTTGGCATCTAAGTTGCACAGATATCCCGTAGATGGCGCCGTATTTCTATTTCTAGATTATAGATAGCGCGTGGCCAAAATGTAGTAAGGAGTAGTATTTTTATTTTATTAAAATATATATAAAAACCGTTTAATTTATTTTAACTTACGCTGTTTGCTAGTAAATAATATATATTCATAAAGGTCTTTAAAATAAATCACTTGTTTTATTAAAAAATCTAAATCTCTGTATCGCAAACCAATCCTTACACTAGTAATAAGTCACACAATTATCGATATCGATATTTTTAAGTAATTCTTTTGGAATCCCTAGAGAATCAGTCATCACTTGGTTGTCACTTCGTTACCCAATCACAGCTAGCGAAGCTTACCTCTCCCCCCGCCGTAAATTAGTCAATTTGAGCTAATACAAAAATATGCCGATTCACACTCCATTGGTTTTATCCTCCTAGTTTGTACGTAACTCATAATGTGATATCGTGAGTTATTTTATTACGTAGATAAATGTAGGTAGATTGTTTAAGTTGGTTTGTTAGATTTCAAGTTTTAGGCTAATCACTCTGGTAGCCTTCGTATATCTGAGAGGTTAAAAGTATCAAAGTAAATTAACCACAGTGTAATAACACAGGTTAGTTATGTTTATATAATGATAAAGAATTAGTGATGTAAGTATTCAACAATTATAAATAATTTTTACGATACGATACAATTTTTTTTTATTAGTCTCCTAACTTAAGTAACAAGCGGGTTTTTAAAAAAACGTTTTTTTCAACGTAAATATGATTTATTTTAAACTAGAACTAGATTTAGTGTGAGCAAAGCCGCGGGTTCCGCTACATAAAACTTGACTAGTTATACCTATACTAAAACCTTCCTCGAGAACCACTCTATCCATTGGTAAAAAAGTAAAAAAATCGGTCCAGTAGTTTTTGAGTTTATCAGATTTGACAGACGTGGCGGTGGATTTTTTGTTGTTGTTTTATACTTCAATATTTTAACAGATGTTTTTCATAAATGCTGGTCATTGATTCTTAAAAAATAAAATAGTTATGATAAGTGGATATATTGTACTATAATATAAGCATAATAAAATTAATTCATAGACAGGTTTTATAGTAATATTAGTCAATAATAAATATATTATGAATAAGTTTACGTATATAAACTTATTAAAAAAAAATCAATTACGTAATAAAAAATCTGAGTTTTTTACGTTATTTTCTTCATTTGAAAAATTTAAAGGAAATACATGTTTTAGAAATAACGTTTTCCTTATAAGTAGGTATGTATTTGATAAACCCATACCTCACACTATGTATTATATAAAAAATCTACGAAATATTAATCGTCTTCATTTAAGGTATTTAAATAGGCCGCTCTATATAACTTCATTTTTATACAAAACTTATTAGTTTAACATAAACACAATGAGTTCTTTTTTATTTAAAAGATAATTTATTAGTATTTGCAGCCATTATATTATAAGTAGTTATTTAACTTAGCATCTCGATACTACAATGATATATATCTGTATGATAATGTTGACCTGATGCTACAGCGTCACCTGAAATCTGCGAGATACTAACTAACCTGCTGCAGAGTTGATATGCTTGTTATTCAGAAAAATTTAATTCAAAACACATGTAATTTTGCTGATTCAATTAATGTTAGCAGGTATGCTCTTAAGTCAAGGTATATTACGTTTCAAAGCGTCGTGTTTAATGAGGGAAAGCGTTTCATTGATGTAAATGTGTATAATATGTATTAGAAGCCGCAGCTAAAAACTCGTAATGTCAATATACATAATTCAGTAGGAAAACATAAATCAAACGTTATGACTATTTTTATTGCGTTTTAATACAAAACAATTAAAAATTACTGTAACAAGAAAATAGATTTTCTTCGGTTAAAAGTAAATTAATTATGGTTAAAAGTAAATTATGATTAATTTGTATGATCATCTTAACGACTTTTGAATTTTCAAATATACATATGTAGGTATGTTTGTCTTATTTTTACTTCAAACCAAATCAAATAGCGTGCAATATTGTGTAATATGTGAGGAAGGAAGAATATATGCAGTATTATGCGGTAATGTCGATCACGCGGCCTTACCTAAGACATCGTTACAGACTCTGAATGTAACACTCAGCCGCTCAAACTGAAATAATTATTTATTCATGAAATGTGACTGACTAAACTGAATCAAAAAGATAACAGCCACTGTATCTTATAAGCCCCTTTTATTTAACAGTTGTTTTTCATAGTACACATAACTGAAAACTATTAAAATATTTTATTTGAGTAGTATTAAATTAAGAGCATATGGATATTGAGTTTCCTGATTTGTTTATTGATACTACTACAGTTACATCGATTGTAGCAGATATGATTATATATTTTGTGTCTCCAACTGTCGCTCTATCACAGTCTATTAATAAAGTCAATTACATAGACGTTTGGTTTTTTAGTACGAGCAGAACCGTAGTAAATAATGTAGGAGTTTAATACAAATTTGCCTGAGCCCTTAGACCTCCTTAATCCGGCCCTGACACAATATCCGTTCATAGCGGACCTCTACGAAGTATAAACTCTTTTTCTGCATTTCATTTTTATACGTCAAGCGGTTTTCGATATTCCGTGATGAGTGAGTGAATGACCTTTCGTTTTTATATTATATTTAGATTTTAGATCTTACCTTCAATTACTCGTATATTCGTAAAATTCAATATTATAACATATTGAATGAATTTATGCAAACTTTACATAAGCCTCCTACGTAGTGGATTTAGAAACTATTCGAACTAGTCCTTCAAGTACTTCCTCTAACTATGACACTAATAACGATATTTACGGTCTAATTAAATGCATTTAATTTTGACATTATAATTTCCTGATCCTGATAACTGGTTTATTATTTAAGCCGACTAAGAAGTGTCTGTACTTACCTTATATATTTGCGAATAGAAAAAATATTTTAAAAATATATCATAAAAATGAAATTCTGTTTGCTTTATATTTATGATTTTCCAAACCGACACATAAATTAAATTATAAAGTTAATCTTGTAGAATGAGCTACTTCTTATATTATTTTTATAAACAGAATATCTTAAAAATAAAATTGTTAAGTTATGTAGCCTATTTGATAAGACAGTTCATACAATAAATTACTGACACACTAATCTAATAATAGTTGTTTAAGGTTACATTTTAAGCGTCATATACGAAATTAATCGATAATACGAAATCTGACAGTGGAAGAAATCGAAAACGAATTACGTAAACGGAAAGTAAAGAGGTCCCCGAGTTGCGCAAACTTGTGTTACCGGTCAGGATTGTTGTCACGTGCATAACTGCAAACTTATGTGCAAGTATATGTTATTATATATACATTATTTATTGAGATGTATTTATTCTATTTTATATTTATTATATAAACTAGAGACTGACCTTAGTCTTAGTTCCTAGGTTTAGCGTCGGCGAAGCCACGGGTTCCGCTAGTTAAAAATAAATAAAATATCTACCTCCTCCTTTTTTAAAGTCGGTTATAAAGTAGCCTTAGTTACGCCTTATAACATTAGCTATCTGCGAGTGTCACGTCAAAATCGGTACAGCCGTTTCAGAGATTAGCCGGAACAAACAGACAGACAAACAAAAATTTTAAAAACTTCGTTTTTTATTCTAGTATCGTATATACTTTCATATGCATTTAGTGAAAAGCTGTTAATTTGAAATTAAAATCAGACACTCCAATTTTATTTATATGTATAAAACATAGATGTATAGGTTGTGTAGAGAAGAGAACGTCATGGAACAATCACTATAAACTAATCCAAGTAATCCATGTTTTCCATGTACTGGACCTGGATCATCTAATACATTTCAGCGTGAAGGAAAAAACAGATATTTTTAATATCTGTTTTTTATAACTTCAATTACTGGTCAACTGAAACTTGAATATATTTTCAATTACGTTTTTATTGTTTTGTGCTACTGATATTCCTGGTATAAAGTAGAAAATAACAAAATAATTCTTTATAACATTTTTATATATCAGATTATTCTTTTACGTAATATATTAATTTGAACTTGTTATCGAAAGTTAAAATTAAATCACGCATAGTCCATTCAAACAACCATTTACGCAATATGTGATTTGACGCATTGAAGATGGCGCAGAGGATACGTGCACCGAGTTTTAATGGTGACCTGCATTTCGATTATTGCATCAGAATTGTTTGTGACCTGATCGTCAAATCTTCGAGAAGTACATAATTGGCAAAATGTAATGCATACAAACAATAGGGTAGATAGAATTTCGATAACAGATATAATCGTGAGAAAAAATATTTTGAATAGAATGACTCGTTTTTTCATTTTGTAGATATTATTATATCCCTAAATTTTAATTACGTTTGTAAATCTTTAATGGAGAAGTTTTTTAAACCTATAATAATATGTTTATACCCCTCTTACGTACGTTCACCTTGTCATGGTCAAAGGGTATATTAATGGCAGTGCAGCTGGATGCGAAGCCAAGTTACACACTAGGAGTTGGCCTACTTCAGTAGGCGGTGTGCCATGCGGGTTACTGCTAACTCTTCTATGACGGCAGAACGGATCTTTAGAGGTAGGCCTGTCATCAAAGCTTCGTGGTTGAGTGCGTAAGCGATTCTGTGACGCCCCATTAAGACGGTTTAGTAGAAGGCCAATACTCTATTAATCTCTATATTTTGCATTTAATAAAGAGTCTAATATTTAATTTTTTAACATTATTGTTTTAACGTTAAAAGTTACATATTTAATAATATACATTTTAATGTATTTAACCTTGGTTTTCCGTATTTACCTGTAATTTCAAAAATATGGTTAGTCTAGACTTGTAAAAATTCTTAAATGTTAATAAGTATATAAAAGTACTTATGGTTCTATTATAACGATATTTGTTTATATTGAATTCTTGTACACAGAAAAAGAACATAAAAATACTACTAAGGAAATTAAATTAGAGAATCATGGGACAAACTATTAATAAAATTGCATTTGCTGTATTGTTTCATCCTTATCTAATATTTATGCTGGTTAGGTATTAATTATTGAAATCAATATACATCCTGGTATTTATTATAGACGTAATAAATTAGTAGTTATGAGTTCAATAATTTTTTTCGTACTATCGATTAACGTATCGATTAAGTTGTTTTATTTATTTCTGTTATTACCAATCTCGAGATAAAAGATTTAAATCTAAAACATATGATCTCCACTTCAATTATTCTGTATAGTTTTTGTAAAACATCAACTGGCTGTAGGTAAATGTTTGTACTGAAATGGAGAACAACGTGCTCACTGCTGAATTTTTTCTTCTTTTACTACATATCTCGTTGTTTTTTTAATTTTATCACCGACAATAAAGCTAGTTGCTAACTCTGACATAGTTTGCAATTGATCCTCTTCCATGATCATTTTTATCTTAATGAAATCAACTTGGGTTTCAGATTGTTCGCGGGGTTGATTTCAAGGTCAAAGTTTCCAGAACGAAAACGTCTTTTTAGGGTTCCGTACCTCAAAAGATAAAAACGGAACCCTTATAGGATCACTTTGTTGTCTGTCTGTCTGTCTGTCTGTCAAGACCTTTTTTCTCAGGAACGCGTGGAGGTATCAAGCTGAAATTCATATCAAATACTCAAGTCTATGGTCTCTTGGAGCTGTGAAAAAATCAAACTTCTAATTCAACGCGATCAAAAGATACTCCCGTTTATGCCGCAAATTTTCGACACTCGCAAGGGAATCAAAACCTACAGGGTACTTCCCGTGAACTCAGAATCTTGAAATTTGGTACGAAGCAACGTCTTATAACACAGATAAAGGAAAAATTGCGAAAAGCATAAATTTTTAGTTACATCATATAATAAAAATATTTTCAATAATTTTAAACTTATTACCCCTTTACTCATACACCGTTCCGTACAGGTTTGTACGGAACCCTCGGTGCGCGAGTCTGACTCGCACTTGGCCGATTTTTTTCTTTTAAACCTTCGAGATTTTTCGCACGAAAATTAATAAATCACTAAATTCGAAACAAAAGAAATAAATTTGAAACATTTGAATTTATGCATGTACGGTCGGCCAAGAAAGTGGTGTACCACCCTTAGGTTGAATGCCGTTTGCAGATTCATAGGTGATAAAGATTAGTTTCGCTTGCAGATCGATCTGACAACTTCTATTGCCGTCCTTATCTGATTATTGACAATGATTATTACGATACTCTGTCTAATTTAGGATGATAATTTTTATGGATAAAAGACCTTTATAAAATTACCGAAAAAAGTGCCGCGAATTGTTTTTTTTAATTATATAGAAAATTACTTTCCTTACTAGAAATGCCCCCTTTTTTATAATTAAATTAAAATAACAACGATATCTTTCTTAATCTTTATGTAAATACCTTTAAAATGATATAATTATAACACTTACGTGTACGGTGTCAGTATAAAAATTAAAAGGAAAAATTAATTTAAATAAAATGAAAAACTTAAATGCGTGATTAAATTTGTAATTTGATATTTTTGAATAATGTCACTTTTATATTTAATATACCTACAATTTCTGTAAATTTGTAATTCCAATATGCGTTCAATAAAACAGTTTATTTCAGGATAAGTTTTTATTATATTGTCACATTGTGCATTGTATTCTGAAGCACGTCGATATAATTTACAGCCGTCGCTCGAGGAGATAGAGAGCACAATTCTCCTACACCATCAGCGCTCATCCAGCCCCAAATATTTACGGAAATTCGACCTGATTCTCTATTTGGGATTAAGTGATCATCTCTATTCCGTGTTGAATTATATCGCCAAAGGTGTAGACGTCCATGCTGACTGGACTTAAACGTTTTTTCATCACAAAACACTGTATGAGACCAATCAAAATCTAAGTGCTCTCTGGCGAAGTTCAATCGAGCAATTCTGTGAGCATCCGTCAAATATATTTTCTTAGCGTAATGCCTGTGGTGCAACCCCATGTAATGTAGATGATTCCTTATTGTTTGGGCACTCACATCGAACATCTCCGCAAAATATTTTGTCGGCTTAAAACCATTGATTTCATATTCCCGTCTCATGAATTCTCTATCATTATTGAAGAGTGCAGGCCGGCGACCACTTCTTCTGCGATCCAACAAACTTCCCTCCTCTCCTTCACGACGAATCCAAAACCGGACACAACGTCTCGATATATTCAATTTCCGCGATATCGCACTGATACTGCACCCCTCTTTAAATTGGGCAATTATTTGTGCCCTTTCGGCAATGGTCAAGTTGGCAGGCATTGCAGATGATATTTTTATGCAGTTGAGTGAAAAATAACACGGAAATTATATCGATTTTAGAGGAAAATAATAAGAGAAATTACTTACTTAAATATAGGGGAGACCGGGGCCACAATTAACAGAGGTAAGTATTAACAAGCAAGTTTCTCTAAAACTATACCTACTACACCTCCAGTGCGTGTCTTAGTTTGTCAATTAGATCGAACCGTATGGCATGGTATTAGTCAGTTGCGCTCCGCGCATCATTTGAGTAAGTTGTGTGTAGGTCGATATTTTGGAGCAGTTAACGATCATTTTATAGTTTACGATTTTTTGATTTGTACAAGAATGATAAAGTGTTATAATTACGTTTTTTGTTTTCCTAGTAGCATATTTCATACTGAACAATTCTACGTTTCATTTGTGACATAACTATTAATCAATATTTTATGACGTTATTTATTAATAAAAATGTACCTTTGGGGCTATAATTAACACATTGGGGGGGCTTGTTTTAACACGTTAATACCTACCCCAGATATATATAGGGGCTAGTATAAACAGGGTAGCTGAATGTTTGTGAATTATTATTTAATACTTTTTTTTATGCATGAGAACTTATAAACGGAAAACTACACGTGGTACCACATCATTAGAGCTCTACGAGCTTGCTGCGCTAAAGAACATTGAGAAGAAAAGAAATTACAGGGATGTAGCTAAAGAATTTGACCTCTGTTATTATTTATAATTTTGTGAAAAAGAAAGAACCGGGTAGCAAAGTAAAATAAATCGAGGGCATCCCTTAAATTTTATCGGCATTGATTACCGTTTTCATATATTTTCTAAAGCTGTTCAAGAATTTGTGATGATGAAAGGTATATGTCCTCAACGGTTAGGAGTTAAAAGAAAATTCTTTTAATATTATACGTACTTATGAACTGATAGTCGTATTCCTTCAGGATATTAGGTGGATTGATAATAGAAGGTAAATCTTATTAACGTCTACGAGTTACGTGGAAAAATAGACGTGGACAAATTTCGATTGACTATTGTCGTTCATTTCAAAACTTCGCTGACTTATTGGAGCAGTAGTTTAGTTAACCTTCCAATATTATATTAATAAACATAATATCTAATTTCCACAAAAAAATTAAAAATAAATTATTTTTTAACAAAAATGAAAACAGACTTCAAAACGTTACAAATCGAAACTAAAAAGAAAATAAAATAATTTTAATTAAGTACTTAAGTAGTTATTGTTGGAGTCGGTGCCAGCCAAAGCAAAATAATCTTAATGTAATTTAATTAATGTATCAATTCGTAAATATAATCAAAATATCCGTTCGAAAGTTCATTGCAAAGGCAGGATAAAACTGTCCTTCTTGACTGGCACCGACTCAAACAATAACTTTTTAAGTACTTGATTAAAATTATTTTTTTCTTTTTAGTTTCGATTTGTAACGTTTTGAGTCGGTTTTCATTTTTGTTAAAAAATAAATTAATGATTTTGTTATCATCAGTTTATAAGAAAACGTGTGTTTTTCTTTACATCAGTCAGCATAACATATGTTAATTTTTACCCCTTCAGTTAATACCTGCCCCACACCTGTTAATTCTAACCCCAAACGTGAGGTAACAATTAACAACTGCCATTTTTAAGAAAAAGCGTTCTATTTACGGCATCGTTTCTATTATGTTTGTTTTGAGATAATTACGTAAAACCTGAATAATTAAAGCATCATGTATTCTAAAAATCAAGTCTAAATGTTGAATAATTTTTAAGCTACAACTAAAAGTACATTTTTTGTTAATTGTGGCCCCGGTCTCCCTATTTGACAAAATGTCAATCGTTAGGTTTCTTTATCAAATGGAATTTGGTTGTCTATTTAAATAGTTTTTATTACTTTTGTTTGAAAACATTTAAAATTAATGTCCTTTTTTATTTGATTTATAATTATTTGTATAAAGTTTAAAATGTCATGTATAATAATGACGTATGCATACTTATCAATTAGGTTTACGTCAATTTTATGTCTCTTTCAGTAATATCTTTTAATAACGAACCTTGTTGTAATTTTCGATGACAAGGAAAATAAATCAAAACTGGTACACCACTTTCTTGGCCGACCGTAGCACGCTGCTATAAAATATAGTTTAAATATAGTTTCCATAGATTTATTTAAAATATGCCTATATCTACTATCTTGAGTGTGCAAGGCACTATGAGGAAGTCTAAGTTCTTGTACATTTAATTGTAATTTGCATTATAATTTGTTCATTATACAAATAAAATAAATAATATACCTACTTGTTTAATATAATTATTATTATTTCAATAACATTAAGTAGTTGAAGCTATCGCGTTATCCTTTATTTTCAACTCTAGATTTACGGAAAACAGTCTACACGTATTGTTGTAATATTAAGTATTATGATTGTTTTATTAATTAAATGTCATTAAAATATGCTATTTTTAAATATAATAATAATTATTGACAAGTTGGATAAGTTTGTCTGCACGTGTACTTTAAAAACAGTCAAAACTTCCTTATGTATGAAATTAAAGTTTATAATTTTAACTTTAATTAGTTATAATATTATATAGAAACAAAATTTATTTGTATTTCAATTCAGAAATCATTACTATAGAATCCTTATACCGTATAGGATGTCCTCGGTAGTTATATTATAGGGTAATAAATGGCAATGACTTACTAAATTAATTTTCCTCCTTACAAGTTAATAGTGATAAAATAATTTTAGGAAATACCTTATATGATTTCAATAAATACTTTTATTCAAATTATCGGAATCGTTGAGTCATGTGTTTATAAGAACTACTTATTATCGTTTACAGCTGATATTTAATCTATTGGATCCAGTTTATGAATTATGCATTTTTTTTTACATTGGCAATACGTTTGGGAAAATACTCAAAAATATGTAGGTACGAGTGTGTATCTCTTTACGAGTGTATTTGTGTTACAGTCCACCATAACGTGCAGATAAGAAATAATGTAATAGATTTAATGCTTTTAAATAAAAAAGCTTTAAGTCGACAGATTAGCATAAATTATTAAGTATTACAAGTAAACCTTTTTGCTTTAAGTTTCATACAACATACAATAATAAATGTATGTATATTATGAAACTTAAAGCATGCGACCTCGACCTAAATACCAGTATTTATATTATTTTTAGTGAATACAATTTAAGTGATGTAAATAAGGCGTGCAATATTTAACTATGATTCGTATTTGATTTAAAAGTGAAGAAATGTTTTTTACAATAGTTTTCATATTAAAACGCTATAGGTAAAGTACGTTGGTTAATTTTATGAACATAATCCATTAAGAATAATCAAATTAATATATTATAAACTAGCATTTCCCGCGGCTTCGCACGCATTCTAAACACCGGAAACCAAATAAAGGACTAACGTCCGCCCTTCCCGTTTTTGCAACATTTTTTATTTGTTTCATTGATGCTCCGCTCATTGTAGCGTTATGTTATATAATCTATAGCCTTCCTCGATAAATGGACTATCCAATACAAAAAAAAATTCCAATTCGGTCCAGAGGTTCCTGAGATTAGCGCGTTCAAACAAACAAACTCTTTATATTATTAGTGTAAAATAAATAAACATAATAAAATCCTAACTTAGTCGAATCTTTACAGTGTATGTATTCTTTAGAAAATCTTTGAAATAGTCATTTTTATCGCTATAGAGGCCGAATCTATTGTTTTTAGAATTTTTGTCTGTCTGTCTGTATGTGACCGCATTATGAGAAAACTACAAAACAGATTTTCACGAAATAAGCTATGATGATAGCTAGCTATATATGGAGCCTACAAATTTTTCAAAAAGGCATCAAGCGATGTTAATTTAAAGTTAATGTAAATAATTTAGTATTCTCTTGTGTATATAGTCCAGACCTTCAGTCGAGATTTTCTTAATTTTCTTCTTTGAATAGTTTAAAAAGCAATTGTTTCTTAACAAAGCAAGTGTCCGGTTGATGATATAATAACTCTTGGCGTCTCTTATGTTGAATTACTATTATGCAGTAGGTAATGACTTTACGTAATCGTTTACGAAAAGTAGTCATTTTTACATTTTAAGAAATCTATGTTTTACGAGTATCATGTTATACACGTTTACTATAACGTTTAAGTTTATGTTTATTTATCTCTTGCATAAACTTAACTAAATTTATAAGTAAATCATATTTTTCGGTTTCGAATAAATTAAAATAAAAATAAATTAAAATATGTAGTATACAACATTCGTAAATATTATATACTTATTTTAATATTGTTATGAAAACGCTGTTAGAGGAACGCTATAAAAATAAATTCTCTACAAAATAGGCGAAATAAGTCTTATAAAATGCTTTTTTGTTGCATTTTTTACTTTTGAACGCACTGCTCTGAACATCATCTACATCTTATGATGTGGCATAATATTATTATGTTTTATATACTGTATTTTATTTAATATTTTTACGATACTCGAGAATTTTTTTTAAAGAATCATGTTTTCGAATAGTCTTTTATATAACTAGATATTAGAGATCAACAGTATTTACAATCGCTTGGAAATTTATAATATTTAATTAAACATTAAAAAATATTCAAATTATATAAAAAAGTTGTTTAAAAATAGTGATAAGTAGTATTTGTTTTATTTAGACTTGCCAACTTTTATGTTTTTCCTTATATACATCTCTATTATTATAGGCGTTATTCATGTAACTTATCATGTTTATATATAGAAGTGTAGGTTAGAAGCAAAATTTAATTTATTACATTGTTTTTATTAAAATAAGATACTGGAAAACTCTTACCTATTAAGTCCAAAAATATTTGCCTAGAAGGTTGTATTGCCGAGGTCGGCTACTATTCGCAATACAGTTAAGCCATTGTTAAAACTCTTAACATTTTCTTTATTTTGTAATATTAACCATTAAAGCTAACATGCAGGTGACATTTTACATTTAAGACTTAAGATTTGAATATAATTTACCCGTCTAAAAGAAAACCCTAATTTGGACACTGCATTATTTTAACAATTAGTTGTTAATGTTAAAACCATAAAATTATGTTAAAATAACAAGAAAACTCACGTTTTATGGAATCCCATGTTGTCGCCTTAAATCACGACGAACAAAATTCACTTCTAAATATGAATATTAATCATGAGAACAATAAACAGAACTGACTAAAATCACAATTTAATTTAACCGGTATTGAAAGGATATACGCGTTTCGTGCGAGCGCTCGCCGTTCTCGTAGAACGTGCTGGCTCGGCGACTGCCGCGGAGTGAAGCTGCATGTAGCCTCCTTACGGTAGTCTGCGCTGCCGACAGCCGAGAGAGAAAGTTAGTTATCAAACTCCGCGGTTACGTTCGACGATGACGCTATCTTCCCCGATTGCGTATTCGGTGACAAATTAAATTTTCGCGTCCCTGAAGTTTACGTGCTACTAACACAGTGAGCGGACCCATTTGAATATCCTACTTTAAAATAATATTTATACCTATATGAATATTATTAATATATATTTAATTCTTAATATTCGCTCTAATACCTCCCTAGGTGTATAGCAGTTGCTTATGTACTTATTTTTAGATTGCTTATATGTTACAATACATAATCTATATCTACTCAATTTCAATGAAATCAGTCCAACCAGCAAATAAAGTACACATGTATGTTTGTACATACAAACAATTACATATGTACGTTGTATAATATTTGTATGATTTTTCGAATATAGTCCGATAGTCGAATAAGAATTCGAACGATTTAAAATGATCCATTTAATATTTAGGTATTTCGTAGAAGGATGTAATACATTTAGTATGCTAATTGCTCAGTCATGTGATGTTATTTATAGCAGGATGTTTGCTTTGAATTCAGAAAAATGGATTGGTATATTGATTTTTGGTAAATAGCGTGTCTGTCTCAATGTCTTGTTCATGATGTAATATTTAAGTTGTTTGGGTATAATTTATTTCCAGGATACATTGTGTCATGACGTCTTGCACGTATACGTACCTATATTATTTTTTTCCATTCTAGTACCTAATAATGTTTATAAGTTTATTTATTAAGATAAGTATTAATTTCACTTTAGATATTGTTACATAAATACAGTATCAGAGTTAAGCTTCTCAATACATATGTATATTAAAGTATGGATGGCAGTTACTGTGGGAATTTTAAACTAATTGTACTGAAAATTTAAGCTCTGGAATGCCGGTCAATTAAATTGGACGATGGTTCAGTGATTTATACAGTGGTCTGGAAAATGAGCCTAAAATTAGTATTGCGTGTGGTTATTTGATGCAAGCAGTATTATTTGTATATGATTCTGTTCAAGTATTCAAAATAAGCACTAGGAATATTTTATTCTAGCTATTCCCTAAATTTCTTTCGCTCGAACTGACATCGGTAAAGCAAAGTGCATATAATAAATTTTAAATACGTATTTTGAAACAAGTACCTATTATTTGTACTAATTCTCGACTTCAACTAGCAAGTTTCCAAACGACGAACTACCGACGAACTAGTTATCAGGAAAAAATAACAGTTTTCTCGGAATAAAAAAATTAACAATAGTCGATTCTTAGGTGGAAAGTATTTTTAATTGCATCAATTTGTTCTACTATTAGGAATTTATTAATTTAACAAATGTATAATTTTGGAAAATTTGTTCCAGAAAAAACTGTAGCAACGCTATGTGGAATACATGACGCCGGGACCCGATTCAATCAATTGTAAGACATTAGTAGTGAATAAATCATACTATAAATAAATATGTTGGGACATTATTACTCACAGCACCATCTAATTCCTTGCTAAGCTACGAGGCTTGTGTTACGGGTACCAGATAGTTCATACACTACACATATATCTTTAAATACATACATAGTATAAATATAAATACCTATGAATGGAATACAAACATTCGTGCTCAACAAGCGAATACCCTCAGAGGGACTCAAACCTGCGACCGTTGGCACGACATACTTGTGTCACTACAAAATATGGTTTGACTGTTGACAATTTCATATACAATTATTACAAAGTATTAATAAGAGGAAGTTAGGTAGTTTTAATGTAAATTTTTTTCTGGTAAATCCTGTATGACTCAATAATAATAATATAATCTTCTTGTAAATGTAGGGGATTTCCATTTTTGATATCAATGTGCTACGACGACGTCGATAATGTTACACGCTAAAAATATTTTTTGTAACAATTGTCAATTTTTATATAAATGTAAAACAAAATTTTAACAAAGTCACAAGATTTTTATCTCTTTCTTTAATAAGTTCACGTAAACATTAACATAGAGCGGAACATGCGCTACTTTTAATTTCGATCTAATTTTTTTTCTTTGGGATGTTATCGCAAGTCACTAAGACTAAGTAATATCTTCAATATTTTATAACAAAATAGGACATGTGCGGGAGCTACTGCACTTTATTTCGAACAAAAGCTAATTAGGTTATTGTTTTAAATAAATATTTTTCGAAAGTTGCAAAGTTATTCTTACGTAATATGTTACGGTCGAGTATAGTATAAAGTAATGAGTATTTAAATAGAAATATCGATATGTATTCTTTTCTGAGTAGAGCAGCGAAGATGTGATGGAATGTGGCACATTTTTAAGATTCTAAAGATCTATTATTAAATATTATTCAGAAAAATACATAATATTAAGTAGTTTATTTAAATACAACCCAAAAATGAAAAATTATTTAAGCCCTAATGCTGTATTATATAATCTGTTAAAACATGTTAAAGTTCTTCTTCAAAGGTATTAAACTCTGTTTGAAAATTTAATTACTACGTGAAGTTAAAGTACGTTTTCATCACATCTTAAAAAGTATGTGAATAAATGTAACCATTATTATTGTACTATGTAATGAATATAAATCAAACACGGACAGGAAAATAGTAGGTCGCTCTTAATAATTTCGATAGTTTAAATAATGTATTCGTTTTATCAAAAACTACTATAACGTAACTCTATCATTAAAGAAAAACGTAATCGTTAGCGTAAGTGATGTGAACAATAACAATTTGAGAGGCAAGTTCATGCGGCCTTATTCCGTGTCATAAATATAAACATTGGTTTGGAGAAAGAGCGGTCATTAAGTTGATCGCCTATTACATAACACGTGGGTTAAATATTATTCGATTGTGACTGTTGGCTTTCACTTTCACGCTATATGATAAGCTAAACTGTATGGCGAAAATATGTGAAAACTTGCTTATGAAGTCATATGAGTACTTATATGTACTTTTATTACTTCACGTATTATTTGATAGAATAAATTGTATAATAATATATACCTAAATAATTTATTTTTGATGCTAAAGATTACTGAGGAGCAAACCATAAGTATATAAATATAAAAATACAAACACAAAGAAATAAATTATTTGTATTTGTATTTGTATGTATTTTTAAGTTTTAGATGTAGTTTAGTACATTGGTGTTTGTGTTACCTGAAGTTACATAATATAGGCTGTGTTATTGAGCCCTTCAGACTCATTGGAAGCGATCATGTAATAAATTAACGTAATCTTAATTAATGACAAGGTAATTTATAATCAAATATCTGAACTTTCACATTAATAACTTAATTAAAATACACAAAGCTCTGTAAAGTGCGGTTTAAGAATGACGTATTAATATATTCTGATAAAGCTTGGTTTCAAAAGTTTACAAAGCTTATGTTAGTTTTTACCTGTATAGATATAGTAAGGCCTTGTACACACTTTGACCACTCTGATATATAAACATAAAGAGTATTCTTTAAAGCCATAATCTCTAGAGGTTAAGTCTTTAAAAATGTTGATTTTATAGCTTTTAGTAACCCTTAGCTATTTTATTTTTATTATAGAAGGTAAAAAGTATCAGTGAGTCATCATCATTATAAGAGAACGGGACTTTGACCAAAGGCTAGCAGCAAGGATTCATTCAATGTGGGGTACAATATAAGTGTTTAGAAGATATTCATTGGTTATATTTAACAGAAATGATGAGAAACATTGTCTTGTCTTTTTTTTATTACTATATTCGTCATGTTAAAAGTTTAAATTCAGTACATTACAGTTTGTGTTTTACAGCATTTGTAAAACATCCTTTGTATAACAAACTATAACGCATCCTCAAAATGTTTATAGAGGTATATAAAAAATCTAACTTTCTGCCCTACATACTACAAACTAAACTTTGACATTTGATGAAAATGAAAAATTACTAAACAGAGTTAATTGCTTTGAGCAGAGATACTTTCTAAACTATTCATAGAATGATTGTACTGATTTATCCTAAAACTAGGATCTCAATCGTCAGTTTTGATTGACAACTTAATTAAAAATAATTAATATTGAATTGACTTACGTAACAAGGTGGTAATAATTTTGTTAAATATTCGTCTGAAGCTACCCTTACATTAAAGCATGATACTGATCTGTAACATAATGAGATTCAAGACAATCAAGTACAAAGATGACATGAACATCAAGTGAAAGCAGACTCTCCAAACCTGTCCAAAGGTCTGGCGACATCAGTGTAAGTGAACTAAATTTGGTATATTATTTATGGAATGTCAACAACACAAATAAATCTGTTTCTACATCAAATTCTAGTTTCATTGTTATAAAATATTATATTTCTTTATAGTAATACGTGTATTTTTCACTCATAAACTCTTTCGTTTAAACATATTATGATTCAATTTTACAATACTTAACTGCAAGCAAAAGTACTAATTATTAAGGTATCATACAAACCTTAATTAAAATTAATGTTGATTAATTTAATATACAGTTACATAATACAAAAAAAATTACTTAATGTTTATATTAAAAACATTACATTTTTAATATAATATTTTTTAAAAGTATGTGGTATTACAATGATTAATGTAACTTTCCTTAACTTAAATTTTATTTAAAATGTACGTAATCTGAAGTATTTAGGGTTTTCAAACAAAATGAAGTCATAAATATTTTTAGAATATAAAATTTAGTAAATAAATAATTAGGACTATTTCTTTAGTGCGATCTTATTTTACAATTCAAGCGGTAGATCGAAAGCTTTAGCATAAGCTTTGCTCAAAACATCAAAAGGTAGAGCAAAACAAGTATTTACCTATGATAATTTAATTTATTGTTAATTTTTAGTTTAAAACTCAACCGCGACCTGACATCTAGTAGGGTAAAAATGCTAAGATCTGATTGGTAGTAATTTGTCAATACAATAGTCCTAAACTCATGAACCCGAACATTAAGCAGCTTCATTTTAGGATAAATATATATTTAAATAATCATTTTGTCTTTGCGTTTTTAAAAGACTACTATTTAAGTGTATTTAAATTTAGCTGAAAGTGGTTTCGCTAGTAAATAACAAAACAATGGCTATCTTTACTGGTTAGATTGATGACCTGATAAGCTTTTATTTCGTTCCCATAACGTTTTATAATTAATTGAGAGGTTGTCTTTGTAGTAACTACAACTTTCATACTAAAAAACAAACACAATGTTTTACACAATGTAGTTTAATTTAGGAAACTTCGTCGTTCTTCCAACGTTTGCATATGCAAAGTTTTACAAATTTAATCATTATATGTGTGACATTTAGGTACATAACTGAATACACATACCATAATTATGTATATTGCTTAAGTCAAATATTGACCAAAAATTTCACTTTCATTTGTACTCAATGAGTGGCAGTCCTATGCAGAAATTCGTTAAGCTTTCATACTTACATATGCCTCAACAAAGAATTGTTTCATACACTTAACTTTCTTTGCCAAAATTATAGTTAGTATAGTATTATGTGATTTGTGGTTATAATATGTTGATTACTTCACTGGCAATTGAATATACTTAAGTGTTAATGTTGGAATAGAACGAATGTAAACAACTTACTTAAAAGTAATCATTGTAATAAAACGATATACGAATGGCTTATATTATACTCGTAATAATGGATATCTTAGGGTTTTGTTTTATCTTAGGGCCTTTACGTATTGAAATTGTCTCTACACATACTAACTGTCAAAGAAGCCTTGAGCCTGTAGGCTCACATTGATACAATTAACTATAGAAAAAATTCAACCCCTAAAAATCCCACTCCTGGGCAGAAACTTCTCTTCTTGGATTAAGATTAGCACGTTTTTCAAATATAAATGAACATTGATCATAATTATTTTGGTTCCCCTTAATCTAGCCGTTCTCTACTTACATATGACCGAGTTAAAGCCGACAGAAAAATAGTTAGAATCAATATGAAATATCTGAATCTAAATATCATCCAAGACTTATGTACCTATGTAATAAGTCCTTTTTACGTCCCACTGCTGCGCACGGGCCTCCCTTAAATACTAGGGGGATTAGGCCATACTCCACCGCGTTGGCCTAGTGCATGTTGGCGGACTTCACATGTCTTTCGAAAACTTGCTGGGTTCTCTCAGACATGCAGGTTTCTTCACGATGTTTTCCTTCACCATTAGATAAGTGGTAATCATAATATGATTCTGAATGAAATGATTCGCTCATGAAAATATCAGAGGTGCGAGACCCGGATTTGAACCCGCATCACTCGGATATCCAAGAGAGCGCTTTACCACTGGGCTACCACTGTCTTCCGAGACTTATACATTTGACTTTTGCGTACATAATCTTCAGCACCAGATAATAGGGTGATTGGTTCTGCTCTATATACTTCTCAGTACTATACTTACGAGTAGCTTCGAATTGTCACACTCTTATAATAATTCATATGTAATTTAAAAACCAGTGACCGTATTTCATTGAGATTTATTTCTTTTTAAATTTACTCTACTTTTTCTTCTTTATAAATACAATAAAGGGTTTATAAGAAAATATCACGTGATTACAAACGCGAGTTCGTACGCGAATATTTATCATTTTAACTATCTTTCGAGTTTTTTCGCTCTAGATAAAGTAGAAGATAGTTTTATTATATATGTAATAACGTGTATTTCTTCTACATGTATTGTAGGCAAAGATTGATATTTTGAACGTAATTTCGTATATGAAGTTGTCAAATACATGGCACGTGATCAGATGACTTTTATAACCTTCAGTTATATGGTATGGTAGCAAATATGTATTTATTAAATTACCGTTTTCTTCAGTTAGAGGTAGGTAAATTAAGACTTTGTATTACTAATGTCAAAATTCAAGTGATAACTTATTTTTATAAAAAAAGCCGATCAAACATTGCACCATTGTTATTTTACCTATCCACCTTTGTATCAACATTAATGCAACCGTATATACAAATATTTGTACATCAAGTAAATTTAAACGTTATGGCATATGTGTAAATTAATTGTGTATTTTTTCATTTAGAACATACATTCAATCTATACCTACATATAATAAAATTCAAAAACCAATACATAGAATATTTTTTGAAAATATTCTTGAAATAGTCATTATTATCGATCTATAGTTTTTAGAATTTTTGTCTGTCTGTCTGTCTCTAACCGCATCATGAGAAAACTACAAAACAGATTTTGATGGAATTTTGTATGATGATAGCTCCGATCCGAGTCAGGGTATAGGATACTTTTTACTGCTGGAAAATGTTTAATTTCTGAGAAACTCAACTAACCGTTACAAACCGGCTATGAAACATCATGCGAAGAATTTGGTTGCCGGTTATTTTGAACCTGAGTGGAGCCGCGGGAAATGCTAGTATAGTATAAGTGCCCATACATTCAATATACTCGTTTATATTATCTCTATTGTATACATTTTTCATGAAGTTTGGATATTAAATAGTCACATACTAGCCGACTCACCCTACCTTCAATGGTTTTATTCGTAAGTATTCGCATAGCCTACCCCAATAAACAGGCTATCTAATACAAAAAGATATTTCAAATCAAATCAGTAGTTATCAGATTAGCGCCTTCAAAAGACTCTGTTTCTTTATGATACTACTAGTAAAGATTTTATTGCTACAATTATTCTGTTATATTTAAATTATTATAAATGTAACATAGTATTCTTATGGGATGAATATATACACTTTAACTTGATTACTTAAAGTGTATATGTCAGAAAACACAACACAATTAAATTGTAACTTCCTATAATTAATTATCATCTACACAATTGAATGAAATTAGAAAATCTGTTATATGAGAAAATAATTGTTATACTCTTAATTTTAGTTAATCAGATAAGTGATATTACAGAGGCAGCTTCAATATAAAAACCAGAAAAATAATGTTGCCTTTGTATAAATAAAGGCAGCGATAGTATTTTCCCTCTTTGTCTTTCAATATAAAATACGAGTAAAAATAAGGTTTATAATAAATTTTTTGAAAGTAAATATTTATTTTTAGATTAACTTTTTAAGGCTATTTATCTATTTTATTTTAAATTTTCTTTTTTGGATAATCGATTTAATTATTTTTTCGATATTATTAACATTTTAAAGGCGAATAGGGTATAATTAACCAAGATTAATAAAACAGGATTTCTCAAATGATATATCTTTAGTGAAAGGGATTTAACGCCCCTGCGTCTCTAAGACACATTTAATTACATACACACAAATATTTATAATTATACGTTACTATGCTGTATAAATTCGTTTTAAAAATGGTTTGCTATTCACATTATTTAATAAAATAAAGAATTATATATTATAAATATTAATTATTGTGCAATTATTGTACACTCGTATTTATAGGAAGAATATACAGATATTATATAAACTTTAATAAAAAATAAAAGCATGTATAATAAAATTTAAAAGATATATAATAAATGCACTCTATATTACAAGTAACTTATTATCTTATAATATAAGGTATATACGTTAATAGTGTCTATTTTATTTGCTTGGGATTTCCATACAAAATTACCAGATCTGAACTTTTCGTTATTCCAGCTCTTTTATTTTGGCGTATCCCTATTTTTATACGTACCTACCTCATCTCCAACAAAACAGAAAAAATATATTTAAATAACTAATGAACGTTAATTAATACATACACTAGCAATTTCGCGGCTTTCGCCCGTGTTCTAACCACTTTTAAAAGATAGGATTATAAGTATTTTATGATGAAAAAACAAAAAATAATTAATAAAAATAAAAGTTTAGTCTAAAAATAAAAAATCAGGGTGCCTACCCTTACCACCTAGGGGAATAAAAAATAACCTACGACCTGTTTCAGACATATCAAATGTACACTAAAAAATTATAAAAATCGGTCGAGCCGTTTCGAAGAAGTTCGATAACAAACACTATGACAAGAGTTTTTTATGTAATACAAGAAGATAATATATGTAATAGATGTAAGATGATTAAAGTACTAGTAAAGAAGACCGTGGGAGATCGACCTTCACCGATCTGATAACCAGATGAGACATATTTTTTATCGAATATAATTTATAAACAAATATGCCTATAATTACTTGCCTATCTGAAAGTGCTCATGGCTATTTTTAGCTAGGCAACAGTGCTTTAAGTATGATTTTTTGCAGGCAAGTCTATATGACTGATTTTGTAATAAAATAATCTAAACTTTAGTGACTTTAGTGATATAACTTTCGATAAGTTAGCAGAACGATGGAGTCACCTAAATTGACTTACCTGTTCACATCGGCTTGTCAGGTAGCTATACACAAAAATGAGTAGGCAAGCCTACTGAGGCATATTCTGTGTGTTAAAAACAAACAGTGAAATAAAATTCATTTGGTTATCAAAAGAATGAAAGTGATGAAATAAAATCGATTAAAGTTAATTTAATTAAAAATAGCCATGAGCACTTTCAGATAGGCAAGTAATTATAGGCATATTTGTTTATAAATTATATTTGATAAAAGATATGTCTCATCAGGTTATCAGATCGGTGAAGGTCGATCTCCCACCGGCTCTTAGACCATACGTATTTTTCTCTTTTTAGTTATTTTGAAAATATAAAACAATCATGTCATTAACTAAGCGAGACTTAGTAGTAAAGATCAAGTAGCTATAAATTCTTCAGGGTCGTGCTATAGGAGAACGGGCCATAATGAAGGATGCGCATGCGCTCGTGACCGCACCAATGTTCTATTGTAAAATCATTTGCCGATATGTAGTAACTTGTTGCGGTTACAAGATGATTTTTATTGTATAATTATATTTTATTGAGTTTTAAAGTGAAGAACTTGGTTAAACAGGTGAATTAAAATAAATGAACATGGCCCGTTAAGCTGAAGGTTCAGTATAAATAATATGTACCTACTTATAATATGATGACGCTATTTTATTAGTTTGGCTCGAATACCCTTTACTTTTTGCGTTCGCCCTTACATTCAACTTACGGTCGTTAAAGCATTCACTGAAAGCATCTTTCCGGGTTCAAAAACCCGGATTCGGAGCGTCTTTTTGTTGTGGTTATTCACTTACGTTTAAAAAAACTTGGGATGTTCCTAAAATTTTTTGATAAGATCAGCTACACGCTTATAAAAGTATAACTTTACTTGATAACCGTAGCTGTTTAAAATTTTACATAAAAATTTTACGTAAGGCATGTAATGTTTTTTATAGCAAACAATGACTAACTTCATACTAGAAGCACAGCTATAAGTAGTCTCAAATATCAAAAGCTAAATAAAAATAAAGAAAATTACGATAATGTATTCAGTTTAAAAAAATGCTAAAGAGGCTAAAGATATCCCAAAAACGTCAAATTAATGAAATCTATTTAATATTTTTTATTCAATAATGTACATAATTGTTTTAAGAATCTTAAAAATGTAATAAAATTATTATTATATTATGTTAGCAATTTAAAATATTTTATCACATAGCTTTAGTGATGGAACCAGTTACTAGGTCTTTTAAGATTACTGACTTCTATTATGAATAAATATAAATTGAACTATATTAAAAAATAATTTTAACTTTAAAATTAATTTTAGACTTGTAAAACTGATAATAACAAAGAAAAGTGAAACGATCCACCCTCCTCTGAATATGTACCTGCTTGTTTACTTCGTTCATTAAACTTTAATCTTTTAAAAAAATGATTTATAAAACTAGTTTCATATTTTTATTTCGCCTTTTGTTAAACACTTAGTTACCATATTCATATAAAATACCGGTATTTTGCGAATAATTGCTTAAATGTCCGAAAATTGGACGCGATCGATGACCGCTACGAATCGTAGGTCCAATCGAAATGAGCTTTTTCTTGAATATTTCCATAATAGTAGTAGATTATGGTTAGACACCAAATCATGTGATTCCTATTATCGAATTAAATAAGGTATTCTACACACTATATATATAGATAGTATAGAAAATAACGTATGAACGTACGCGATTTTGAATACATTTTTATGATATTTTTAAAGAGATCTCATGATTTAACAACAATTTATATTTATAGTTGTTTGTACAATTTTCATTTTTTAATAAGGAACAAAGCCAAAAATATTTTCTGCTCTTTTTATTATTATTAATTTAGAAACGGGCATGTTAATTTACCATAATAAGATTTCGACAAGCTTTACTAAAATAACGAAATATAGTTACAAGCTAAGCTAAGTAAAGTAAAGAGCCTTAAGTTGTTCCCAGGTGAGAAGCTTACGTAACTGAGACCACGAGGTATACATAGAACGATGTTTTTACAAGTCACATGACTATGCAAATGAATATAATAAAATAATTCCTCGCAGTAAGGCAACTCAAGACACCAATTAAAAGATGCGGCCGAATAAGTAAGTAGGTTTATTAGTAAAACATACATAGCTTATATTAATTCTTGATGAAAACTTGTAATGATCAAACCTAATTTTACATTGGTATTCTATTTATGCTTTAATTGTACTCAAGAATAATGTCTACAATTTCGCTTTAAAATGTTAAGCTTAGTAACTTTAATTACTACTTCTAATACTTAATAACAAAAACAACCATTTGATAATAACTTAATAAATATTTTTTGTCAGTTTGGTATTTGGTTATTGTTTAAGCGCAGCAAAGTTATAAAGTAATTAAAATTTATGTGTTGTTAATTAAAACAAGCTATTAAATAATTTATTAAATTATTTTTCCACCAAATTTGGATGGACATAAGTATCTTGAGAGCTTATATATACTTTCGCAGAAGCGTGGGCTGTTAAAATAGACTATATCTATGATATCATACAAGAATTGATATACCTCCATAATTATGGACGTAATATCGTACAACAGTAATACTCACACAACTTTCAGTAATGACAAAATATAAACATATAAACTGAATATGAAATGGCTAAAGTTAATAATAAATATAAAAGTTGAACATAATTATAAGTATGTATATCTCAATGGCAACAATCAATGAAAGATATTTGCCCTTTCTGAGGAGGGGGCACGTAAATATGTAAAATGGCGGGAGAAAGTCGCTTCCGCAAATGCAACCGGCTTAAGAGCATGTGACTCTGCTCATGTGACTCGCTACGGGCGGGAGGTATACAATGCTTCATACGTACATACAAAAAATCTTATATAAAAATACTAGCACACGACTATTACGCTATTGTCTTTCTAATAAGGACCATTATTGTTCGTACAATTAATATTAGATCAAAAGCTTTGTTATGTACAATTGCGAAAACTATACGTAAACTGGGCTAACGTTACGTTACGTTACGTATAATTTTGTATTTCTAACATGTGCTTTATTGACATACAAAACTGTTTCACAATACTAATTAACGTGTTTACATTCATGAGAATAACTAAGTTTATCTACGGACTACGAGTATGTTTTTGTTTCTTCTTACAGGTGACAGCCATTAGAATTTATATTGCCCTTATTATATATTTTAAATGTTTTAATATATTATTATAATACTAGTTTGCTGCTTTAAAATTAATTAGGTATATTCTTTTTTTTAAACATAATGTACGTTGTGGGCGATTCTAGTTATTGAATATGTAATATTCAAATCTTTATTAATAGTATAGACGTAATTATAAGTGTTCGTTATTAACAAATGAAATTCTTCTGTGGCAAATAAGAGACTTATAATGACCCTTATTTTACTTTAAATATTATGTAATTAAATAAATTAAAGTACAAATAGTAGAGTCGTGAGCCACTTAGTTATTAGATATATTTTTAAAACGTAATTTACTTTCAATATTGAATCTAGTTTTCGAATGATAATATTGAGTAACGTTTGACCTAATCGTTTTTTAGAGTCAGTGAAAAACATAAATACCTATAAAGTGTATTCAGCTCGTTCCAAAAGCTAGGTTGAGCTTGGCTTATTTTATAATAAATGGCTATAGTTCACCATATTGGCCAACGGTTGGAAGACAAACATCAGATGTCTTTCGAAAACTTCATCAAGATCTTTTTCGTGTTGAAATTATATGTACGGGTGCCAAGGTGCACGGAGGGATTAAAAGGGATTTTGTTCGGTTTTAGTGGGTATTACTGTCTTCTCGTAAGCCGGTGAGTCCCACATAGCCACATGGCGGTATGCGTAAATGCATTTCCCAACATTAAATAAAAGGGATTGAAACCCGCTTTAAGCTGCCACTGTCTTGAAACAATGTAATTAATTAATCATCTATATATATAAAAATGAATCCCTATTTGTCTTGGTCACGTCTGCATCACGCGTGAACGTCTGGACCAATTTCGCTAATTCTTTTTTTGTTGTGTTTGTTATTGTCAGGAAAATGTTCTTATGAAAGAAAAAAATATAAGAAAATTGCGCGGAAAATTAGAAAATTTAAGAATATTTAACCACCAAATAAAATTGTTTTTAACCTTAGCGCTTTAGACAATATAAACTTTATTAATGTAACCTTATCACGTTTGACATACCTAGAATTGACAGAAATATTTATATGTATAATCATAGAGAAAAGTAATATTATACTTTTAATGTATAATACACTAGCGGAACCCACGGCTACGCTCGCGATAGTACCTTATAAATGAGAAAAAAAATTAAGCGTTATAGTAATATAAATATTGTATACCTACTCTGTAATATTTTCTTCCAGGTATCTAAAAGTCGTGATATAATAAACCTTATCGTTGAATGCAGACTATTATACCATTTATATAATATAACGAACGGTTGGAAGTTTAGTCATGTGATGTTAATACCAAGGGAACTTTGAACGTGCGCAGCCGGATGAATATTGTAGGTACAGTCGAGAAAATAGGCTTTTGTATTTTTACCTTAGATATTACAAACTATTATTACTAAATGGCGAAGGTTCTAAAAATCGCTGTTATTCGTCTCTTACATAGATAATAAAATTAAATTTATTTAAAGGAAGTATTTACCTACAATAAGAGTTGAAAATGATTAAATTGTATAGCATGTTATCTTATTTTAAAACCGCAACAAAAATAAAAAAAAATGGTTCGGTTATTTAAAAGTAAGATAAGTTAGTAATTTATATTACAGTATAGTCAAAATTTGTGTTGATCCTCTAATTATGTAAGAATGGCTAAGAAGTATGATAATGAAAAGAAAAAAATCTTATTCACTCTATTTATGATCAATAAATATTTACTGCTTGAACTGCTGTTTATGACAAAAATATCTTTGAAGTTTTCATAAAATTGTATTTTTACTAATAGTAGGTATTGAATTTGCGTACTGTAGGCGCGTTGAAGTCTTTTGTACGATTATTCGAATATCGTTAATCGTATATTATTATACAGTCATTTATGTTTATATCAATAAATATAGTATAATATTTAACAAAACGTTATTTTTATATAACAACAAAATACGTGGGCATTATATACGTAAATATTGTTAAATTTATATAAGTAATAATAATATGTTCATTGCCCAACCAAGTTCTCATTTTATCTTAATGGTGTGCTATTGTAACACTGTAGGTGATGATACAAACCCGCATTCACAGTCGTTAAGCAAAAAACTACTAAGTGGGCGATTACGCACATACAGTTATTACTATTAGGCCAAGATTAGGCCTCGTACATCCTTTGTTTTATCGCTTTTATTCTTACCAATTTGATCGTAAATATGCTATGCTATTTATAGCAGATGATTTAAAAGGGGATTTATATAATATTTATTATCTATACTAATGTTATAACTTATAAAGAATAAGCTCAAAAACTACTAGACGGATTTCAAAAATTCTTTCGCGATTAGAAACCAATATTATCATTGAGTAACATAGGATATATTTATTACTAGCGGAACCCGCGGCTTTGCTCGTGCTAGATCTAGGTACGAACCCGAGCGAAGCGAGTTAAGTTAATATATAATAATATTGTACTTTTAAAAATTTTGAGGGAAAATTTAAATAATTTGTAAATTGTACCTACTTCAATTAGAAAATAAAAAACACCCATTTAAAATTAACACTCAGAAAACCCCTTAATAAATAAGGATGAGATTAACTTATAAACAATTTCTAAGAAAACACTATAGGGTGACGTTATCAAATTTATTGTAATAATACAATATTATAATAAATACACCATATGACGTCAGGTGATTTCCAACTTCCAAGACATCATCATCTAAAAAATGATTTGCCTAATCATTTTATGTGATTTTATTATTGATTTAGAAACTGTGGATCTAATATTTTAATAATTAGTTATTAATAATTAACTAAAATAATTAAAGTTATTATATAATTATTATATACTGAGTTAACAAAATGTACGAGTGTTTATGATAACACTCTCTAAGAATTAAAATTTTACTGATAAGATTTTCGGAATTTTTTCATATAAGATATCTATTATTATATTAAAATGAGCATTATTTCATAAATACTAGATGATTTTATTTTGGAATAAACAAATAAATTATTACATGTTTAATTTGAATAAAAATTGTCTGAGAATATTTCGTAAAATTTATCAGATCACTTTTAAAAAAAATACTCTCCATCATTCCTTTTTGATCGTCATTCATATATAATATAATATTTCTATATACAGATTTGCCATATTTTAAATATGTTCATGAAATCAAAAAACAAACACTACAAAAAGAAATCAAATTCTATATCAATAATGTTTATTGCTCAATTTACATGATAAAAAACCACGTCGGTACCTTAGAGAAATAAAGTAGCCTTTTTTATTACATAAATAGTATTGAATTAATTAAGCTATTATATAAAATTACATAGCTACCTAATTTGCTTAACATATTGATTAGAGTATTTTTATCGAAAAAATTTACTTACTACATGTAAAATTGTCTTTTTAACTTTTCTATATAATAATATACAAAAACCTTAACGACGATGGTTTGAGTATAAAGCAGAAGGGTAGATAGTAACAACTTTAAGCTCAGATGTTGGCATCGTCCTCCTTGCAAATGTCAAGGTTGTCGCATGATTGTTCGTCACATGACTTAGTCACATAGGCTACTGATGTTTGCAGAATTGATCCGTTTAAATACACCTTATTTATTTTAATTGACGTTTTTTTAAACATAAAACGATGACATTGCGAAAATGCCAGTATGTAGAATATATTTTGGGTTTTCACAAACATTTTATAGAGACATTTATTAAAGGTTCTTCTTAGTAGTCATCTCCTTAATTTTCCTTTTACTTGGTATTTCAAATGGCTAAAAAATGATCTTAAAATTAAAAAGCACATATAAAGACGGATAATAGTGGTAAAGATTTAATATAATAATATCATGAGAGTCGAAAGAAAAAAACAATTTACATTGCCCAACCCCTATCCAGTTTTATTATACATAGTGAATAATAATAATTTCACGTATTTTTCTTGTTCATGAAAACATGAATTTTGAAATTTTCATATTTAATTTAAAGTAAAAATAAAAATGAGATATAATTTTGGTTAATCTAATTTTGTTTAAAAATGGTACTATTCGAATGGTTTTAATCAGAACAGTTCAATTTAGCAATGCTTAACCAATATTTATATTGTTCCGATTACTCGGAATGGCCGGCGCATTCCTATGTGATAGAGATTAGCACACATCCTTGTTTTCCTTACGTGTCGTTGTTATTGGAACGAAGTTCCTTACGGCAGGCTGGAGGAGATAGGGATTTTACTGCGCGACCGAACTGAAAAATATGTGATAGTAAAAGCGTGGAATAAAACCGTTAAATAGTGCGCAGGCGCGACAGTCGTCATAGTAACAATGGCAAGTGAAGTAACAAGTGACTTGAATGCATAGAGAAAAGTAATATTATACTTTTAATATAATTCTATCTGATTAATGTTTTAGAACAAAAGTAAAGTCTTACAGTAAATGTGTGCGCACTGGAAATCTAATTTGTCACCTTCGCGATGTTCATGGTCTACGAGAAAAGGGTATAGCTGCTAAAAAGACAATACAAGATTTCTTTACTACCAGCAAGCCTTCAACTTCAAAGCAGAGTATATCCTCAGCGTCGTCAACTAATGACAAGTGGTTCCTAGCGCGAGATCTAGCTCTCTGGTTTTGTCGCTCTTTGATGCCATTTAACTCAGTATCAGACAAATGAATGCAGGACTTTTTCATGGTAGGTACACGTGGTGTACGTATATAACTTAAAATAAAGAATTTCTTCATTTAATCCATAGACTTGACTTCAATGATTAAAGTTAGTTACCTTTTTTTAGAAATACAAGTTAATTGGGAACACGGCAGATTTACCATCTCGTTTTACAATATCTGGAACGGCTCTGGACGATGTATTTGAAAGCTGTTTATCACATGTGAAAAAGACAATTCAGCTAGATGCGTCATGCTGTGGAGCAATAACCTTTGATTTGTGGAGCGATCAATATCGGAGTCAAAATTATATCACTTTCACATACCATTATCTGACAGAAGGTATATATTTTTCCCCTTTCCTTTATTTAAAGTACAATGTAAAGTGAGAATCTAATTGTAACAATATGTTTTATACAGATATGCAACTCAAATATTTCACGTTATTAACGACCTTAATAACCGAAAAAAAACTGGTCAAAAAATTTGTGATATGATCGCTGAAGTAAGAAATGACTTTGGATTGCTTGATAAAACTATTTTTGCTGTCACGGACGCCGGAGCAAATGTTAAACGTGCAGTCGATTTGGCTTCACTTCTCTGCTTGGGCCATGGTCTTCATAATTTGGTGAATGTCGATGGAATAAATTCGACCCAAGAAGTAAAGAGACTGGTTACAAAGTGCAAAAAATAGTGAAGAAGCTGCGATATACATTACCTGAATTAGAAGCTGAAGCTGATAAGGAACAGCGAAAAATAATTGTTTTACTAGAAAAAACAGGAGAAGATTTGGAAAACGACGAGAGGGATCCAATCCTTGATAATTTTGTGTACGATTATAATGAGACGGATGATGGCGATTCCAGTGAAATCGATGATTTTATGAAGCCAATACCAAGCATAAAAACTTCGACACCGACCCGCTGGCACAGCGTTTTGGCCGTGCTAGAAAGTTTAAATCATTCTTGCAATCGTTACGCTGTCAACATCTTGTTTGACAAAATTGGCGAAGAGCAACTTAAATTAAACAATTTTGAGTGGAAGTTAATGACAGATTTACTCACATTTCTAAAAAAAAATCAAGGTCATTGTAGAAATACTAAGTTCTCAAAAATCCACATCTTTAAATATTGCGCTGATATTCCGATCAGAAATTAAAGACGCACTACAGTCCTCAGATGATGATGAACCACTTGTATTGTTAACTATTAAAAGAAATATGATGGATAAATTAAATCACCGATTCCCGATCACAAAACTAATAGTGGCTGCTACTTTGTTGGACTGTCGCTTTCAAGGGATACGTGAAGTAGATATGATATGAGATATGAGATTTCCAATCAAACAAGGGTGTCTTTCTTATCAGATTACATCAGAGAAATTGTTAAAAGTCGTCCACATCTAATCCCTTCTATGGAGACTTCTGAATCTCAAGCAGTAGCAAGACCGACTACGACATCTGATACCGTTACCGTTAGTTCCTTTCTAATCAGGCTTTCCGAAAAGCATTCTGGCATTGAAACTCAGTCTGTACCTGTAGATGATCCAATTGAAC
The DNA here is from genome assembly GCA_905231865.2 of Boloria selene. Taxonomy (NCBI): domain Eukaryota; kingdom Metazoa; phylum Arthropoda; class Insecta; order Lepidoptera; family Nymphalidae; genus Boloria; species Boloria selene. The sequence continues at coordinate 8,362,468 of HG993141.1, forward strand.
AAGAATGTTGGAAATATTTTGCAACATGCAAGCTGCAGGATCTTAAAGATGTAGATTTCTTGAATTACTGGCTTGTAAATAAGGATTCTTTCCCGTGGCTTTCTTCGCTAGCGACGTCGATTTTAGGAGTACCCGCAACAAGTGAAAGAGTTTTCTCGACCGCTGGGTTAGTTTTGTCTGCCAAAAAGTCTAGATTGACTTATAATCGTGTAAACAAAGTGATATTTATTCATGACAATTATAGTCCATGCAAAAGCGCTATTTTATAGTAGTCCAGATTTATTTAATTTTATTTATGTCAGGTTTCACTTCACATTTATTGTTGATTAATGTAGTACAATATGTTTTTCAGATTCAAGATTATTGTATATTTATATTTTATATAATATATATTTCAGGATTATTTTGCGTTTCGGTTGCGGTGATTTTGTAAATTGATCTCATCGGATGGTTTACAAAACAATTTTGGGTTTAATAAAACTAAAGCTTTGTGTTCTCTTTAAGATAATTAGGTGAATGAAAATTATTCAAATTACTACTAAACTCTATTGTTATATTTATTTTATTTGATTTCATTTTAGTTTTACTTAAAGAGACATATTTGATTATTATAGTTGATAATTTGAATTATGATTTTTTTTATTTTACGTTATTTATTATTTCCTAAAATACTGAATTTCCTAAATACTTTCCTGTACTTAAATAAAAACCAATTAGCAAAATTTAAGAGAAAAATCAAGAAAATCTACATAAAATTATTGAGCACGATTTTTTTTTGCAAATTGTGTCGATTCTACATTAACCGAAGGAACTTCGTTCCTACCTGGTGTCCCACGACACCATTTATATATTATTTGATGAGTAAATAGAGCTTAGTTAATATAATATTCTTCGCAGGACTTTGCAGTTCAGTTTTTTATAAACAACCCGTGTATAGTATGATTCTACCTTATTTTTCTCGCTCTTTCATTATCATACTCTATTTTTTATTACCCTTTATTGATTAGTGTGAAATCTATTTTCGACAGTCCAGTTCGTTGAGAAATTTCAGTGGATTGTATTTTTGAATATATAGATAGATAATAGATATGTATTTTTTATGCATTTAAAACAATTTTTAAAATAATTACATTATATAAATTGTCATGGTAGAAATTATACAAGTGCACAATTTATTTCACTTATATTTTTATTAATTCTAACAGAAAACTTATTGAATAAATAAGCAAAAGGAAAGGAAGGTGATTCATAATTCATACTCTGAAATATAATATACTATTCCAAGTAAGATATGATAGCGCCATCTATGTATGCTACACGGCACTAGTTCCTAGAGTTTTGGAGCTTATGAAAGTAACACTGTCGTAGAGCTTTAGACACTTCAGTTACTTATTAGTTAACACCAACTACCACTAGATGTCACTTTATTTATTATAAAAAGGAAACGAAAATTTCCTCGAAAAATAGGTATATTATGTGGTTTTAAATATATTTTTATGATTTTTTATTAATTCTTGTATATTATTATTTTTTATTCTATAACAATGTTAAAAAAAGTGATATTTTTTGTATGAGTAATATCGATGATGTTGATTTGAATATTATCAGATACCGTAAGAAAGTATTTTATAAAACAGATGAGTGATAATTTTGTAGGCAAACTTAAGCATTAGGCAAAATGTCATTGTCACAGAAACCTCTTTAAATCTTAATGAATTAGGACGGCATTTTACTCAGTTATGTGTGCTGAATATTAATGCTGACATACTGCTGCAAATACCTCGGCACCATTATGTTTTAGCTAGGAATAGATTTTGTCGGTTTAAAATATACTTTAAAATTTCAATTATTTAGTAGCTTAGTGGTAGAAAGTCTTAAAGTTAAAATAACTTGTACTAAATTAATAGATATACATTTATAGCAATTATAATATAAAAGTAAAGAGGAAATCCGTATTACTTTATTAATTAAATATAAAAAAGCTAATGCGTGATTGCGATTCTAACATACTTTTCTTAGGTCATGTGAACCAACATTGTCTATAAGAAATAGACACACTAGTATGGGCTTAGACATGACGAGTTATGTGTGAGTCAAGTCCTTGCGCGTGGAGGCGCGCAGGCGGAAGTGAGAAGGCCAGAAAGAAAGTACTCACAACCGGTCGTTAGTGGGCCAGTGGCAGGTTCGCAGTGACTACCACAGTTTGAAAATTGCAGCTTACTCATTTAATAAATTTATTTAAATAAAAAAAAAAGTCACGTGAAAATGATAGAGCTTGTATTTTTAGCGATGAAATAAAAATTAAAAACTGTTAAAATAATTAACCTTTTTCTTCATGTTTCATACTTAATAGTATTAGTCATATACTTTTGTATCTCATCAAAAGTTTTTCAAAGTTTTATAAGCGAAGAAATTTGAAAGTGACTCTACAACGTGGCTAAAAATTTACTGAGAAAAACCCATCTAATTCATATCTTTGACATTAATTAGCCAGTTCCCAAGTTATTAGTCGAAATGTTAAAATATTGCAATTAAAAAGGAAAAAAATGAAATTAGGTTCTACGTCTTTTATATTCTGTGGCTTTAGATATACTAAGTCACAACTCGGTTAGTTCACGTAGCAGATATCAAGGTCGTGTATAATGTGTCATATTTTAATATTGGGTCATAGGTAGGTATATAACTTTAAAATTTATAATATACGAAAAATAAATATTATATTTACTCTATAGTATCACTCTAGTATTTGTTACGTAAAAATACTTATTATAAATAAGTAAATGATAAGTTTAAATGTAATAATTTATTCAAATTCATACTTTCTTTATTATTAAGAGAGTCATAATAAAATTAACTCTTGAAACATTTATATCATGATTACCACTTGTCTAACGGTGAAGGAAAACATCGTGAGGAAACCCGCATGTCTGAGAAAACCTTACAAGTTTTCGAAAAGCATGTGAAGTCCGCCAACTCGCACTAGGCCAGCGCGGTAAACTATGGCCTGATCCCCCTCGTACTGAGGGAGACCCGTGCCCAGCAGTGGGACGTTAAAAAGGGCTGATGTTGATGTTTGTTGATATGACTTATATTAAAAATATTATAGCTATTTCAAAAATAAGCTTCTTTCAAAGTGACTGATCCCAAGTTTAGACAGTGGTAGACCAGTGGTAACGCGCTCACTTGGATAACCGAGTGATGCTGGTTCAAAACTGGGTCTCGCAACTCTTATATTGTGTCATGTGCAAATCTTTTCTGAAATGATTACCACTTGCCTTAAAGTGAGGGAAAACATTGTGAAGAAACCTGCATGTCTGAGAGAACCAAGCAAGTTTCGAAAGACATGTGATGTCCGCCAATTTGGCCTACGTGGCCTAGTACTAGACCAGTGTGATGTACTATGGCCTGATCCCCCTTATATTGAGGGGACGCCCATGCCCAGCTGTGGGAAGTTAAAAAGGGCTGAATACTATAATAAATATTTTATTAGAAGCTATGAAATTATTAAATTATTAAACGTGAAAAAATGAAATAAAATAGTTTTTTGCAAATCAAGTAAAGACAAATGATTAGTTAAGAAAGTTCTATTCCGATAAATCTTATTTTATCGCGGCTAGACATTTCTATAAATTTTGCATCCAAATTATACTCTCGAAGAAGAAAAACTAAATTTAAACCAAATTATCATATTAAAGTTTCTTATTCCACTTATTATCGTTGTAACTAATTTACAATATTTCATACTTTAGCTTGACCTATTTTTAACTTATAACGTTATAACCCACGACCTGACTGATTTCAGCCACGGTAGCCAATCTCACACAGTAGTGAATAAGTGGACGCGCCTTTAATTCCTGTCATTCTCAAAATCCGATGGAACGTTACTTCGACCTGACTGGTCCAAATAAAGGCGCAGGACTAACCGATCGACCGGGAAGTCAAATCCAGGATCTGCTTCTTTATATGTCAGCCACTAGACCACTGAGGCAGACCGAGGCAATGTAGTCATTATATAAAAATAGCATAAGGTGTGTCGATTTCAATAAGTAATTTAGACATTTACGGTTAATCTAAGAAATAACTTAACTGATTTACCATTAAATACAGAATACCTCAATAATTTTACTTTAAACAATATTACAATTTCTTTTTTTTTAGAATATAAAGCATGCAAATCGTAAATATCCTTTAGTATGTGTTGTTTGTTTTATTTTAATTATATTTTTTATGTTATTTCTATTTTATTTAGGAAGCACTCGTTTTTGTTAAGCCATCCAAGCTCTAATAAAATTAGATATTCAAGTTACAGTAACATATACATATTTAAGGGTTCCATGAATAAAAATCTGTATGCTCCTCAACGGCTTTAAGGTAGGTAGGTATTGCGTTTATTTTTAGATTTAACTTTATTTCTAACTAGCGACTCATCCTCCCTTCACTCGGGTTCATCCCTAAGTGCTCTCTGACAAATTTAAAATTTATACCACGTATAATGAAGGACTTTCTTACAACAACATGCGAGAGCCCTAAGACCTCTTTCATCCGGCCCTGTCGCACAATCCATTCTTAGCGTATACTAACTATAAACTACCGCCCTGCCATTTTTTTTTGTTTCTTTAAGTGGTTTTGGATATTTTATAATATTTCATCTATGAAATCTTTCATAAGTTTCATAAATCTTTAAAGTTTGAGTTTAAGTAAAAAAATAACGTTTTTTACAATAACTATCCGTCTAGAATTTTAATTTATTTTTGCTTTCGGTAAAATCCAGTGTTAATGTATGACATTAAAACATGAAAGTTAATGATACTAAATGGAACGGCATCCTCTTTGAGCGATGTCAGACTCATACTCCGATTTGTCACTTTAACTCTAAATGTTTATTTATACATTTTATTTTCTCAGTATCAACTATTATGCTTAAAATGAAATGTTTAAATAGATTTGCACAAAAGTTAATGTTAACTTGACCGTAACTAACTGATGTTTCTAATACATGACGTGAGGTTGGCATAACGTATTACACAGGTCTTGAGATGTAACTGTATTCAGTTGTTAGTACAGCCGACTGACTTCGTTGAGGTAAAGCTATTTGAAACTAGCAGATCGGCCTGGCGGTGCATGTAAAGAGAAATTATCTTTACACAGTCTCGCGTTCAATTAATGTTATAATATTTAATATTCATTTATTTGCATAAATAGTAAATAATGAGCACTTAAGTTACCTACAATTCTTGCTTCCGTCATCACTGATTTTAAAAATAACTTAAAATGGCTTTTAAGTGTTTTATTTTTACCCTTAGAGTATGGAGGGTACAGATAAGGAGTAAAAGTGTTAATCTTTAAGCGGTAAATAAAAAAAAACAGTTCAAGAACCCACCAGTATGTCGCCAGCGTAGTAAGAGAGTATGATGTGAACCTATCAGCAGTATTTAAGTGTGCCGAGTTGAACTTTTTTTTTAATATCAACTTTTGCCTGCTATAATTACTTTGAAAAATACGTCATAACGAAGCGGAAGTTTCTTATTTCTTGTTCAATATACTATCCTGCTCTACCAACTTTTAGCGCTATCTTTAAAATTCACCCACTTGCTACAGGGGCCCACCATAATTTTTCATACACAAACAGATCCTCCCTTTACCTCTACCCCCATAACTAAGAGGATGCTTTTAAAATATACTTTTAAATGATACAATTAAATATTTAAAAAAGTAATATCGCGCAACATGCCATAAGAAACATAACGACAAGTTAATCATAAATAATGATATATTTCTTTAAGTTTTTGATGGATTTGATTCACTTTCCAATTAAAACCAAACATTTTTAGTTATAATTTGAAATTTCCGTCGGTATTTATTAGGTAAAAATTTAATGAACATAAAAAATATTTACAAACTTAATTGACTTTAATAACGTTTTTATTATTTTTCCTCATTAAAATAAAATAATTTCTTTCTTTTAACTCTGCCTAACTATTAGTATTCATAGTTTAATGTTTATATTAATTAATATTATAAGAAAAAAAGTTTCTAAATATAAAATATTGTTTAAATAACTTTACGGAATTCTTAATTCCGAAAAGTCATTTAAAATTAAGTGTAACGTCAAAGTCGTGGATGATGAAGTAAACATAAACTTTCTTTTAATATCCGCAAAGAAACTACGAGAATATTATGCTTTGAAATTTTTACTTATAAGCGAATTCTTTGGTTGCGTAAGATTATTTTGACTTTCTTTCTTAGAAATAGCGTTTATTGCATTTGGCTTTAGAAAAGCTCGATTAGATAATAGATTTGTAAGATTGTTAGAGAAAATTAGGCAATTTGAAGTTACTTGTATTATAACAATAATGTTTCACATAATAAAACTATTACGTGTTATATGAATTTATATATCTTTTATCAGAATTTATTTTCTTGATATGTATAAGATGTCGTATTCTGACCACTAAAAGAAAGCTAGTGGATCCGGAATCGCAGGTATAAGATGATTCTTTTCTAATGTTCTTGTAATTTTTTTATAATTATACGTGTCACAGAGTATATGTAAAATGATTAAACTCATTTTATTGAGCACTAATAGTCTATGGATGGAATGAGTAACTCAAATATTTAGAGTGACCGTGCCGCATTGCGAATACGTTGAACTCACAACAATCGTACTTTGTATGTGTAGTATTTGTGGGATATGATTCCGATTGACATAATAACTATATAAATATAAGTCACTATATATAAGTATAACTCACACACACAAAATTTTGGCATTTTTATTATATTATAAGTATAAATTGAAAGAATAAATGTTTATTTAATGTCTTACTTTTTGTACAAGGATTTTGACTTCTTGTTACTTACTTTTAGTCGATATTATTTTAAAACAAATCTAATTTATTTCTCATTTATTATTAAAAAAAAGAATTTGTTTAAAAAATCATTAAAATATGCCTATTGCACACAATGTTTACAGGAGCGTTTGCTGGTGTGAGTGTTAGAGACTAAGTTGGGGCGAGAGAAAGTCTTCGAGGTCCATTCACAAGCCGCATACAAATATTTGTAGCCGCCTACAATATCGAAAACGGGTTTAGACCTTTCTCGGTTTGGAAGCTCGCGATATCAACCTGTACGACTAATATGAAATGTTTATAATTAACTTATCGATTACAAATTATCTGGCGATTTCTTTTAGATATCGATGTTTAATATAAATTATTATTAGAGCGTTTACATATTATAGTTATATACACTACTTAATATTATTTTAATTTGTGAACTTTCTCATTTTTTTAATATTTATAAAAGTCGTAACAATATGATTATCAAATGTTTTATACATAATATAGGTAGGTTATCTATAGTACATGTATACATCTATACATATTTAAAATAAAATTGGAGTGTCTGTTTTAATTTTAAAATTAACAGCTTTTCACTAAATGCATATGAAAGTATATACGATACCTACTAGCAAACAAAAAACAATTTTTATAATTTTTGCCTGTCTGTCTGTTTGTTCCGGCTAATCTCTGAAACGGCTTGACCGATTTTGACCAGATTTTCACTCGCAGATAGCTAATGTTATAAGGCGTAACTTTGGATACTTTTCAACCGACTTCAGAAAAGGGGGAGGTAGAAATTTTATTTATTTTAACCAGCGGAATATCGTTGACGCTTAACCTTAAAGTATGAAATAAAAAATGTTGTTTGCAAGGAATACATTTTTAACATGGCATCGCCGTTGATTATATTTTTTAATATTAATTATCTTAAATAAGATATGCATATTTTGTCTTATATAAAAACCTTATTTTACTACAAAGCCCTTGTTTAGTTTTGTTTTAAATTGTATTTTAAACCAGACCATTTTAAACCATGTAACTGTATAATAAATTACATTTTTCATACACGTAAATAGCAATAACAATCGAGCTGTTTTGATTCTATCACCGCATAAAGATAAATAAGTTTTCTTATGTCTGTAATCTTCGCGGTGGCTCGACCTATTAACGAGACATGCTCGTAACTTAGCTCCCACTGAGCCCCGTCTAGCTGTCAGATGCGCTTCGTGATAGTCACCGATCGACTGAATGTTGAACTAGCTTACTAAGTATATAAATTGAATGAACTTGCTAATTTAATATATAAATTGCATTGCAATTTTTATTAGGCTTTTAATATTTAAACTAATTAAACTTTAAAGATTTAAGATTAATGTATTTTACACTATACGAGTATAAGTACGTACCCATAATAAATAACTTTACTAACTAACTAACTTTTAAGCAGTTAAGACTCATATCAATATAAAGCTGATATATAAAGATTTGTTTAGAAACTTTTGTGCTTGAAACATAAAATTTAAACACCTATCATCATCTTTACTGTACAGTCTATTAAGTGCTATTAAGATCAGTCAGGCAATAAATTATAATAATAGCTGAGTAAAAGTGGCAATATTTCCCAATCGATTGCCTTCGATTTTACGTCACGGTATCAATTACACTTTAGACGCGTTTACATACATAACCTTAAGTGAAAGTATGGGGCAGGTCCACACATACTAATGTCTAAAACATTTTAAGATTCCGAAACCACACGCCACTATACTTTTCTCCAACTAGACATGCCGATTCGACAAATACTTTGAATAAATTAGTCAATCGAACTTTACCAACCCCTCTTGAATTCATAGAATAGACTAGAAAATAAACAGATGTGCCAATTCATCTATACTAATTATATTTAGTTATTTATTTCTATTTTATCCATAAAAATACAAAACTATTTTCGAAAATCTCAATCATATAGATCTCAATCAATAGATTAATGAGAGATGTTTTATGTATTATCTATGATCTATTTTGTAAGGTTACGTTATCTAAATACAATACGTTACTAGGCATGTAACTGCGGACGGTGAAAGTCTTCGCGGTCTCTGATCTATGTCCAGTGTGGATACCATCACTACTTTCCTTCCCCGCGACTGTGACGTAACTCTATAAAAGAGTGTGCGTTGAAGACGCCGCCGCTATACCGTTTCCGATCGCCAACCACGGTCATAGCGTCCCAAACACCGACAATAAGGACGCGGGCGGAACCTCTTCCGCTGGAGCCTGAAGGACTCAACAGTGAAAAGTCAAAGGTGAAGTGCCATTAGGACGACAGTGCATATGTGTGATTGTGATAGTGCTGTGATAGTGATAGCGTTGGACACTGTCGCGGTCAATTTGGCTGTGATAATTAAAGGCCTCTATTTGTTTCAGATACGAGATGAGGTCGTTGTTTTTATTAGCGGCGCTGTGCTGCCTAGTCTTGTCGGCTTATGCAGGCCCCGTATTCCGATCTGATGAGAGCCAGAAGGAAGTAGGCAGGCAAGCTGCCGCCCCAGCTGCGCCCGCGCCGGCCACCTCTGATGACGACGATGACGATGACGACGATGATGATGACGATGACGATCTTGGTGACCCCTTGGCAGGTATTCACAAAGATATTTTGAATAAATATTTTAATTTAAATCATACAATTATTTCGCTTACATTTTGTTAAAATAAATAGTCATTAAAGTTTGTTTATATTTACATAATAAATAATTTAAATTTCACATTTTTAAACATTTGATTTTGTCGTTTAAATGTGAAGAGAAAAAAAGAAAGTATTTATGAGTTATTCGGATTCTATACTTTTATCATTGCCGAGATACTGATTAAACAAAAAATATTTATTACCAAACTAAAACTATACTTACATGAATTTAACGTTTTCTGTGTGTATGGACACTTCAAGCAAGTCATAAAATAAGTATTATATTAAAAGCAACAAAAAGAGTCTGTATTATAAAGAGCTTTACATTCACTTGATGAATACACTGCAAATATTGTCAATTCCACGATTATCTTTTTTATAGATAAGTTTATTGGCTTCAATCATAAAATTGTATTGACAGTTTATTCCTTACTCATTTGTCGATGTAAAAATAAGTTTTATATCTGTACTTGTAGATTATCTTTTAAATAATCGATTTTATAATCTTGTTCAAGTTAAGAAATTCATAAATAGACTTTATCTTCATCCAATAATCATAAGATACATTAGTATCAATAAATATTTCCATTAATCAATAAGTACATAGTTACAACGGAATTTGAGTCAAACACCGTGACAGGTGCTCTCATTTGTTAATTAATTTATACAGAAAGACTCAATCAGAGAAATTGAAGCCACTCCGCTTTCCACAGTTGGATGGTTCAGGATGTCACGCACCAGCGCGGAATTCGATTAACTGTTCTGGTAGCACGCTTTAAGATGTCTAACGGATATATTACTGTTTTACATAGAAAAGTTTTGATAAAATATTTAAATGACTGTAAATGTAGGTCATAGTAAATTTGTGATAAAATTATATCTATAGTTTAATTTTATCCTTCATTTTAGACGACGACGACGACGACGACGACGACGATGATGATGATGAGGAAGGCGATGATGAAGCCGATGATGAAGAAGACGATTATTTAGAACGATTCTTCGATGACATCTTAGGAGGTAAGCATACACGTCTATTTAAAAAAAATGAATATTAAAAAAACATTTTAGTTAGGGTAACTAAGTGAATATTTTTATGTTCTCTCCTAGGTGATGATGATGATGACGACGATGAAGGTACCGCCGCCGTTCAACCTGTCGTAGCACCTGCTGATACTGTGGCGGCTGCACCTGCTCCAGCAGCTGCAGTTGAAGAAGCAGCAGCTGTTTCAGAAGAAGTAAATGCATCTGAAGCTGCTGAAGAAGTCTCTGAAGTCGATGATGTTGAAGCTGGTCAAAAACAGCCCGCTAGTACTGAAGTAGAATCCCCTGCTGCCAGTTCGGAGGCAGCAGCCGCTGCTGATTCAGATGATGAAGAGGAAGATGACGACATCGCCGATGCTCTTGACCCTGAAGACGATGATGACGAGGATGATGAAGAGGAAGATGACGATGACGATGATGACGAACTCACTGACGCTCTTGGCAGGAATAAACAAGCACGTGAGTCTAAAAAACTGAAGTCATTCGCGAAGCATATGAAAAAGAGCGGAAAAAAAGCTAGCCATATCAAAGTAAAGAAAACCAAGGCATCATCTGCTGCGGCTGCACCTGCCGAGCACAAAAAGTTTAGATAGTTAGCGGGCGCCAGAGATCGGGCGAGATTCGCCCTCACATCCACCTGAGAGGCCCCATGGTCCCCTCCTTTAGCTTAGCTATTTATTGACTATTTATTTATTCTATTTATTTTATTTATTAAGTGAGCGTGCTTGACGTGTGAATGTGTAAGTATCGAAAGAGTTAAAAATTAAATTAATGTCTAGATCATGTCACAACAGTTCAGTGGCAATTTTATTTTAAATAAATCTTTTTGTTCAAATTGGTGTAAATTTTATTGTACTTCACTGCCTTCAACAAAGAATCGTGTGTAAACATCTACTACTTAGATGTATAAGAAAAAATATTTATCGGTCAAAATTGTTGTTCATTTTGTCAAGTAGGAGTGACATTATCTAGTAATATTAATTTAATTTTGATTGTAAAAATAAAGGTATACTAGTCAAAAGCCTTATATGTATTTATATAAACACCCTTCTAAATAATAATTAATCTATTATATTATATTTTCTACGTATATCTTAACAAAGCTTTGAATTATTACAAGTATATATATTTTTCAATACTGCTTCACTGCAATAACGTTACAATAACAATAACGCATTTTGACCGATATATATGTAGTTTAAACGCACGAATAAATATCTGATCCCATTATATATATTCCCTAACGTGTAAATGCCAACATTAAATCTTGACTACATTATATGGTTGAGATTCTATTAACGATAGCGGCAAGTGTCCGCTGATACAGATCTAGAAACCCCGTACATCCGTTAGGGCTCGGTAGTATGATGAATAGACTACTAAGAAGGAACTAGTTTCATGTATATGTATGTTAAGGGGTCGACAGTGAGGTTCTCGTTGTTGTCCGCGTACTTTCCCATCCGGACCTAGGTTAATGAACTCTCCCGATTTCTTCTACAACCTTGACACTTTCTTTAACCTTGCTCGAATAGTGCTTAGGAAGTGACCTTGACGACCCCCACAATAGTAAAGATGATCAATAGAAAGTAAATCGATCATTTACTCTCACTAAGTGACGAAATCGCCGTAAAATTTGCGTTTCATGTGTCACAGTGAGTGAAAACGAAATAATGAGATGCGAAAAGAGAAATTTTTATGTTTGTCGTTGAGAAATTCTGGGAGAGTTGCAAGGCGAGCCATATTACTCGACCTGAATGAAACTCGTTTGCCACTGACAACACCTAAAACGGATTGGTAGTAGCGATCTCCTTTCACAGGAAAAACATAACATTTTAATTTGCCATCATTAATAAATATAGTGGTAATAAATATAATACGACAATTAAGAATAATAAAATAAAATTTTGTAATACATCATTCTGAGTAAATTTGATTGATTTATTACGAGCACTTAAGTACTACTACTACTACTTTAGTGATTGACTATCTAATATGAAATTAGATTTCTTTGAATGCGACTCGGCACGCAGTTTCTTTTACGTGTGGAAAATAGAAAATCCACTGTTGACTGGTCCTATTAATTGTTATTGGCCATTAGAATTCTCCCGGGCTCGCAGAGACAGAAACAGTTACACGATGGCGTGCGCGCCTTACGTGAATAGAATTAGACGTGCTTTATGAATTATTAGTTCACCTAATTATAGATAGTAATTGAAGCGCGGTTATCATGTAAATATATAATGGGTAGGTGAATATTAGTTTGCCAACGTACTGAAAAGATTAAGTACGATGTTTCGTGTCATGAGTAAATTATAATAAATCATTCAAGAACTTTTTACTGTAATTGATTGGCTCAATCTGTCCTATTGAAAACTTTTTATGAAAAAAATAGTAAACGAGATAAAATATGACTTGAGACTTATGTACTCATATCTGATAACTAATGACTTAGAAGCACTTAGCCTTTCTTGTAATGATTATTATTATTTATTAGCTTAGTCACAGAATACTTTACTGATAGCCATTCGATATGCTCTCACTGCTGGTTACAATGAAGCGTAAAATTTTTATAAGACTGAAAACACATACAGATTTGCTGTTTTTGAAATTTTTAATTTTACTTAGCAAATTAAAATCTTAATTTCATCAACGTTAGGATTAATTATTTCCTAAAACAAAATCCAGGTGCACTGAAAGAAGAGCCAACGAAGAATCCCGCTGTACCGACTGTGTATATCGTTAAGTATAACAGATTTGTGGATAACATTCTTGAAAAAATGAACGACATTTTAAGACGTTCCTACGATCCAGTGAATGTGAAGCTGCAACCAATTGATGCAAGCAAGAAAACTTCCAAGCCAAAGAAAAATAAGACTAAGACAAATAAAAGGTAAATATATAGTTAGAACTTTATTCTCTAGGAATTATTTTTTACTGATCAAATATTTTTGATCATAAGTTTTCAATACTTTACAGTAGATACTTCGAGGTAGATGAGTTTACGCAAATAGTTTAGATAAATACTTTTTTCATAATTTAAATATTTTACCTATTGTAGAAAAACGTCTAACAAGAAGAAAAACGTCGCTCGGGCAGGAGTTGCTGACAGAAAAAATAATGAAACTGTAACTGAAAAACTTGAGGAAATTAGCCCTATAAACGATATATCCGAGAACAAAGTTGCTAACATTGTTGATGCGCAGCAATCTGCTAGTGAGTCAAGAGCTACAAAGCAAAAAGTCAAAGCAAAATCAACCACACCAAGACCTACAAGTAAACCTCCAGCGAAGACAATTAAACCAAAAACCAAGACAACTACTAAAGCTACGACTGCCAAACCCGTTAATAAGAATAAAGTAAAAACTAGCGAGAAAAGCAAACCTAGAGCTAAAGGAATTTTGTTTGGTCTTTCATCATTAAGAAGAATGGGCGATGTTGCTGTCAACATAGTGTCCGATCAAACAACTGTGAAGAGCAATTTTGCAGTAGGACCTCTTGTGCTGAGAGTGGAAAAAGAGGTAAGAACAAAAATTTAGTATTATATTTTTCTTTATAACTAGTTACTTCGCTCGGGTGCGTCCCAAGGTAATTCAACAAAGGGTTGCTACAGATTAATAGGAAGACCTTTATAAGAAAAAAAATCTGTAATAGGTACATTGATTTTAATATAATTTTATTATTACATTACACAGTGGCGTGCGCCAATAAAAATCTCAGTCATCATGATTTTTTCTAACATCTTTAAAACCGTCGTCGTATATCAGCAAATTACACTAAATCTTAATTATTCATAGACCTTAACCTGTCTCATGAATCCCATAGAATACCGTATGATAAACCGTTCATTTTAGTTTTACGTTAATATGATCATAATATTATGACAGACAGACGCGGCGGGGGTCTATTTTGTAATGTTATGTAGTAATAATAAAGTTTTTGTGTTTTATTTATATTTGTTTTTATTTATTGTTTATTTTTAATTAGGTTGGACGTAAAAAGGAAATTAAGTCAGCCACAGCCACAACCGCTGAAATGATGGGAAAAATCACTTTACGAGTCAACAATCAAGGAGTGGCTTCTTTACATTCAATTAAAGTCTTGCAGCCTAAGCAGGTAAATAGGCAAAAGGTTTTATGTAATTTTTTTGGATTTAAAAAAAAGGGCACAATTTTTATAATTTTTTAGTCTGAAATAGTGTATACTTAAATTTTAATAATATAAAACAATGAATGACTTAATTTCACTTAGTTCATCCTGCTCTTGTGATGCCTTAGAGTAAGTAACAGTGTTCTCTAGGTTATTGTCGTAGTTTATCTGTAAAAGTTTATTAAAGTCAAAAAGAAACAGTTATCATACTATACTGATACATATATACTACTTATGTAATAGTATTTTGACAGTATACTTTTCTTTTCCAGGTTCGTGTGGATAGCAATCATGAAAGAACGCGTGAGTTGGCTTGGCAGCGTAGTTCGAGAATCGCTCATGTTGTTTCCGAGAAACTTCGTTCTGCTTCTAAACCTATGTTCTTGCAGTCCAGTATTGAGAGAGAGTAAAAAATAACAAAGATCTATAATATAAGAAAAAAGAACTTAATTGAAAAAAAATATTTTCAACTAGAATATCTGCTAAGAGGCATTTAAAACGACTGGTTTAGTAATTTATTAACTTTATTTAATGTATATCTTTATAAGGTGTAGTTTTAAGTTATATTATGATACTCATAACATAATAGTCAGAGATGCATTTATAATTGTAACTTGATGGTGCTAAGATTATGAAGTTATCGTCGAGATTTATTTATTAAATTAAAATTATAAAATAAAAACTTTTATACATATATATATGACTTTTTTTAGTTAGGTATTATGCAATTATTTATTTTATTTATTTTTTATTCGTCTTAACGAATGTTAAAAAAATCTTATTGTGAAAAAAATAATATTATGTTTAAATCAATTAACTATGTAAATATAATTTCATATCTTTCTCTTTACTTTCGAATTTTATAAAAGACAATAATAAAATTACTCAAATCCAAATTTTTAATATCTTGAATTCGAATGAAGGTTTGGTATTTCTTTTTTATATTCCTATGAATAGTTCAGAACAACTCTCTAACAGAAGACCGGCGTGAAGTGGCAGCTATGCTGTCGCGTTTCGTCCGGTGAGTGAGAGTCCGGTAGTGTTGCCCAAAATCGGTCTTGGTCTTGCAGTCTTGGTCTTGGTCTTGCATTTTTGCGAGACCAAGACCAAGAACAAGACCGCCTAATTTCAGCAAGACCAAGACCAAGACTGACCATGCAAGATTTGAGCAAGAACAAGACTAAGTCTGCGAGACTCTTGCGTCTTGCAATTAGGACTGAGTGTCGTTTCAGGAAGCGAACAGGCTTAATTTATAATACAAAAAATTGACACTTAGAAAACAAACGATACAAAACAAAAGAAAGTACCAGTACATAGAATTTTGAAGAAGAAAATAGGGAGAAAATAGGAAGACGTAAAGTACAGATATATTTTTATACCTAATTTAGCTTAAATCGGTAGGTACAAGTACTTTTTACTCGAAACGTGCACATCGATCCGCTAAGGAGAAAGATATTTGATGTAACAGACTTTTCTGTAATTGGCTTTTTATTACCTACATTTTCCTACTACATAGTTTTGATATATGATGTACCTATCTCTTAAGATTTAGCCACCGCTAGCTTTCATAAGACGACTCAATAAAACCAATTAGGTACCTATTTTGTTTTCCTGTGGAAATGAATTATTTTTCTGCAATAAAAAGTATCCTAAGTCACGACCTGAGTTTTGTTTGGCTCAGTTTGTAGTGACCCTACTTTCTGCGCCAGCGGTCGCGGTTTCAAGTCCCGCTGAGGGCATTCATTCGTTGAACACGAATGTTTGTTTTGAACTCCAATCATGGGCGTTTATATTTATAATATGTATGTATTTAAAGTTATAGTACTTGGGCGACCGATTTTTGTAGGTATAAAATAATAAAAAAATATGGGTGCGTGTACTTTATGTATGCGCGTGAGTAGTTAGACTTCTGTTCTAGTTGTAAATCAATCTCTGCAGTAAGAAAGATGAAGTCGTTCAAACAGATACAGAATATTTAATTCCTAAAAAAATATACCTACTTCGTTTGTAAAATATACTTTTAAAAAAGAATAATATAATAATGTGGTCTTAACTCATAATTCCGTACTTTCACTTATCAAATGACGTATAATTATTTCTCATAGATGGCGTTTTTAATATTTTTATTAGGTATTTAATTTTAGTAAATGTCAATTGTATTTTGCTATCATATTTTTAGATACTATATAGGTATAGGATGGTGACGCTTAATCAACATTCCTTTAAACTGCATGTAGGGTGAGATGATATAAGTCGATAAAAATTGACAATTTGAAAAAATACCTTCAAATAAAAAAGTGAATTTTTCACACAAAATAAATTATAAATACAATAAAAATGGTCATAAAAATAAACACTACTAGATCAGAGTTTGTTGACCCCAGCTAAAGGCGGCAACATCACACTGTCCCCGAGCAGCCGTAGGTACTACTAGCCCTAGCGACGTTTGCATAGAATAATTAATAAGAATTCGCAGGAGTGGCATAGCATATTATGTCTTAGAGTTGAGTAAAATATCTTGTAAAGTAGGTAAATAAAATACATGAAAATAATCACATTATTATGAGCATAATACGGTTCATTGAACACGCATTTTATTGATTAATCACTGTCGGTGAGATTTGTCGACCGAGACAGAAAATCCGGTTCATTAAAAGCCTTAAATCGTAAACGATAAGTTTTATAAAAAAGTTTACAAGAAATAAAAAATGCGAAATTTTATTCTCTACAATAATGGTTTCAATAACTTTTGCTCTGAAGTGCATAGTTTCTGAGATTCAAGTTCAAGTTCCACCTAGATTGGTCAGCATTTTGTGTTTTTTATGCCCATCAAGTGACCCTAAATCTTATAAAAAACAAAAATTGAAGATGGTTATAAAAAAATCATTGATGTCAATTTATCACCAGGTATTTAAAAAAATAATCTAATATGTAATAAAAACAGGAAAAGCTTTTACTATTTTCATACTATAAATTATCATTTTGCAATATTATTAAATACTAATTAAAAGTAGGTTTCACCGTGTATTTTTTAGTCTATGACGCAAAAATCCTTGAGAGTCGCGCCATTTTGTCAAATCGGTAAAATTCAAAGAAATTTAAAGACACGTGTAAGCATCGCAGCCCTTTGAATGTGTACCGACAGAATTGTGAGGTGTGGTGAGGTGTCATAGGCGATAGCGGGGATAATAGCGAATTCGGAATAAGTAATTGAATTAATTTATTTTTCTTAAAACATTTCCTAATGGAAAACATTTATAAAATAATTATTTGAATTATATTTACTAGAATATTTTTTTAATAATAATAATAGGCCTAAAAATACCAATAATAATATTAAATAAAGCAATGGAATTACCGCCTCAACTACGCTTACACTAGCACCCCAATGTCGGCATTTCTTTGACAAGTCGGCTTATGCTTTTAACTACCTATTTAGAATTTTTCTATTTCTTTAGTTGACTTTAAAGTGTTGAAGTGGGAGCACGCAGTACGCACATAAGCAAAGGACTGATTTTAATGAATCGATGTACCTAATAGTGAAAGTGTCATACTGAAGCCCCGTCATGGCGATGGTATTTGGTACCATTGCCAAGTGGTGCAGTGGTTGCCATTGATAAGGTTCGAAGGCACGAAAACATATTTTAACGGTGTCAACTGTTTCATTAACGGGAGATGATATAAAACGGCAACATCAGGAGCTCTGCAAGAAATTCGGCAGATTCACCTGAGACGCCAGAGTAGCCGCCGATCGGTCGCTGATCGCCTGGCTGGGCCTCCCTGAATAGAGTCTCACACGGATGGGCTGATCGCCCGGGCGGCTACCTACTCGATCGAAGCCTCAAGGGTCCCAGATAGTACCCTCCTAGTGACGCGCTCATAGTCGTGGGCGGCGGAAGAAGGAATGTGAGATGACCACAGAGCTCTGCGTACGTACAAGGCGGTATCAACGGTTATCTACCGCTGCGCGTACCTGGTACTTGGTTTTGAGGAACTGTTTGGTTGGTAGAGGAAGGCCAATGCACAGTCCCTTCGCCTACTCTTACCCCGAGCAAGACTTGCTTCGATTGTTTAGTGTGTGTAGTTATGTGATACAGATAAAATTAATTGAAATCAAGAGTCAAAACTCGAGTGCCAATGTACCTATTTAATTTTTTCTGTGGACTGTGTCATACCTACAATATTTGAAATATGCTCGTAGGTATCGTAAATGTCCTTGTAATTTTATCAGAATAATTATTTATGTTGTTTAAGTATTAAATGGATCGCCGACATTCGTTTCGAATTAAAAACTTGTGAATACATTCTAGATACATAACAGTTTGAATGTATTTTATTATAATTATTATGGTTGATAGGTATTACGAATATTTTAGCGAGTGCCTTTGCCTAATAATTTTGCAATTATTGTTATTTTTAAATTTTAAGTACACTTAAGAATTTTTACGAAAGTAAATTAAACAGTGTTTTGTTTAAAGTATGTAACGAGATATTGTAATAGATTGTAATTTCTAGTGAACGTTTTTCAATATTGCATTATTCATTATTGCATCATTCAATTTAACAATTTTATATTATAACTTTGTGTATTATTTTAATCAATATTTGTGTGAATTGATGGAGGTTTAAAATCATTTTAATGCTACACGAATGTCTTATAATTTGTAATAAAGTAGTAACTAATAATATTATTTTGTTTAATTTATCTTGTCGCATAAAGTTACACTAAATAGAAAAGTTAGTACCTACCTACCTATTTTATTAAATAAATTTCATATTATTCCATCGTGAATTTGCCGCCCTTATAGGCTAATTGACCTCCCAGGGTCACAAGTTCGAATCCCGGTTAGATTACATTTTACTTTTTTAATTTTGCTGTTATCTTATTTAAGTTAATGTTAAGTATTGATACCACTAACAGAACCTTTAACTTCTTTCTTGCACGCATATTTTCTTGTCTCTCGTAAAATGATAAATCAAATAGATAAATTCATAGGCATTTTGATAAATAAATCGCAGGTTATTGGTACCTAAATAGATTTTTTGAAAATTGAAAGAGTAGCTTGTGTAAAACCGTGTTAGTGAAGCACGACGCAGAAAAAATTGCCGCCCTTGTGGGCTTATTGGCCCACAGATAGAGGTTGTGGGTTCGAATCCCGGTTCGATCACATGTTTCTAATTTATTGTTGCTCTTAATTTAGTTAAAAATTGATGTTAAGTATTAACTATAAATAAAAATCGATTTACTAAGAGTTTTATGTTCATCTAATATTTAGGTAGTTTTAATCATAATAAAACGAATTCTTCAGTACTTTTTCGAAATCGCTACGGCCGCACTCTAAACGTCGGAATTTGATTGAAAAGGTGGTTTGTGTTTGTTTTGCTTTTAAGTTATTTTGATTTTAGTTTAGTCAAGTTTAATGTCGTAAAGAAAAGTTGCTTTTATTAATGACTAGGACTACCTTAAAGACTTCGTAATAAATTATCTGAAAGAAGTACAAAAGTTAGTGACTACATCTGTGCTATGAAAATATTATACCTACTAGGTGCATAATTGCCAAGGTGGATGGAACAAAAAAACATTTAGGGGTTCGGTGTCAACGCTTGTTACGACTTACGAGGCAGTGTTCTAGTACAAGTAGCTCTGCCTCTGCATATCTGGGAGTAGGTATACATCTAGTATCTACGAATTACCTACTTACCTATCGCATGTACCTAATGCTTTGTTTTCAGTTAAGTACTGATTGGTTGTAGAAGACTAGTTCTGCAACTGTTAACAACCCGGACCTGATACAAATCTATTGTTTTAGTCTACTTACCTACGTCGCAAAAAACTGGTGTTCTTAAATTAGTAGGTACAGGACTCAAGCGTAGATGTATTTTGAAATTCACATAGGTACATAATAATATGCCTTTTCATCTTTAAAAAAAATAATTAAGTAGAGGTAATTAGATAGGTACTGACTAATATCATCGTCGTGGTGCATATTATGGTAGGTACCTATCTGAAGTAAAGACATTTACTAAGTTTTAACGAAACTATGTTGTGTGAATTAATAACATGTAGGTAGGTACCTAATTGGCCTATTAAAAAGTGGTTAAGTAGTAGATTTTGAAATTGATTTATTAAAAATTTAAAAAATACAATAAAGTCATTGATTATCTAGGCATGCAGGTCCTATACATCCATACCTACCTCTTAATGCGTAGCGAGTACTAAGCTTTAATTTTGATATTGATGATGTTATGATAATAATTTATGTACCTACCTACTTCTAGTCCATATTATTGTAATTATGACAGTCAATAATTTTGTGTGCCTATCAATGCGGTTCACTAACCTAAGTTAGCAGGTAATGTTGTCACACAAAAGTGGCTATAAAATGAGGTGGTAGTTTGAGGTAAAAATGTTATTTAAAAAATTTGTAATTATTCGTATGTCGAAAATGATGAGGTTTTTAAAATAATTTAATGATGTGATGTTTATAATAATTAGTAATAAAGTAGTCGCTAAAAAAATCTTTTTATTTCTCTCTGAAAGACAAATTGAAAATAATTTATTAGTTTTTTTTTGGAAATAAATTACTATACAGATACTTTTTTGATAAACGTAAGCATTCTAACTAACTATAGTAATTGATAATGTTATTACTATGATTAAAATCACATGACTATTGAGTTTCGCGGCGAACTACGCTTGCGCGTACATACGATGATGGTTTTAAATTTTAAAACGAAAAAAACTTCCTGTGGCTTCATTTTTGAATATTTTCAATTAGTTTTTTTTGTATTCAACTCGTAATTTTTTATACTATATGTGGTTTGAAGGAACGTTGATCAAGCGTCACCATCCTGTATAATATTAAAATAATTATAAATAATATGAAAACAGTGATCAGAGGCAACTTCAACTTGCTATGAGCGGTTTAGCAGGCAATTTCAACTTGTTACTTTTGTGGTACAGTGATTCTTAAAATTTCACTCTCATCATTTTTTCATAACGCGCCCAAAGAAGTACCAATAAATTCAATTTCAAATTTCGAATTTCTCATTAAATGTTTAGACATTATTAATTTGTTTGCACTTTACTATGGCTATATTACATAATTCAATCTCAAAATGTACTTACTCCATTACGTTGTTCTAAGACTTAAAGTAACGTTTAATAAATAGCAATAGGCTAATAGGTAATTGCGAGACTTGCAAGACTCTTGCTGCAAGACCAAGACCAAGACCAAGACTGGGAGTGCAATACCAAGACCAAGACCAAGACCAGATGTGTTGGCGCAAGACCAAGACCAAGACTGGCTAAGTCTCGTCTTGTTCTTGCATTTGGGCAACACTAGAGTCCGGGAGGCCCACTCTTTTACCCTCCTCCCTCTCCCTCTTCCCTTAATCTTCCGTCTTCGTTCCCCCCTCCCTCTTCCCCCCCTTTTCCATCCCTCCCTTTCCTGAAAGGCCGGCAACGTATCTGCAAGCCAGACTTGCAGATGTCCATGGGCGGAGGTGATCACTTCCCATCAGGTTAGCCTCCTGCCGTTTGCCCCCTTTTTACCATAAAAAAAAAGACAACAGAAGAACAAGGTGTTGTATTTGTATGCGAAAGTGATCCTGCGATTCCCCGTTAAGCTGAGAAAAGGTATAATGGGTAGAACTAGTACTGGCTTTTCTACTTAGTTACTACTAGGTTATGTGTGTCTTAACGAGTAGAAATTAGAATTTTTTATTTCTTTTTAAGCTCAGCAAACAACGTTAATATGGATTAATCTTTACATATAGGTAATAATATTCTAACTTAGTCGTATCTGTACCTTAAATAATTTTGGAAAATCTTAGTGTACGGAACCTAGTTTTTAGAATTTTTGTCTGTGACATTGAGGTAAAACATATATCTATGTACTGTGACCACGATATAGCCAGATTGACAGATGACAGATTTTGATGAAAATTGTTATGATAATAGCTAGTTATCCGAATTAACATACTTTTTACTGCGGGAAAACTTAACATTTCTGAGAAAAAAGCACCTACGAACTAACCCAAGCTAAGCGAGTGAGTCGCTAGTACAATATAATTATCGAAATAGAAGTCGGGTTTTGATATCGTTGATTAGAGCAATGTATTGTATAAGTACCATTTTTACTATATTAGACAAGGAACAATTTTAATATGTATGGAAAATTAAATTAAAACAAGGATTTAATAATATTAAAACCACACGACTGTTTACAAAATGAAGATATCTATTACCGTACCCTATAAGAGTAGTTTTAAAGATCTAAGCATACATAGGGACAGACAGACAACGCGAAGCGACTCCTTACAATACTACTTACAATTAAAAATGAAAGTAGTAATTAAACAATATAGAATGATGAGCTTCAAGAATATTTAACAATTTTGAATTAATTAGATAGCGTCGTAATTTTAAGCACATTTATATTTTATTTATCTTTAACTATTATGAAATGATGTGAAGTAAATTCGCAATACATAATAAATCTACTGATGATAGAACCTGACGATAAAAAAGAGAACTGTTCTTTCTTTTAGAAAACTTTTAAAAGGTTTATTTGTTTTATACTATGTACTGATGTAAATTAAACTAAGCAAACAGGTTTATGCAAATGAAACTTGTAGGTTATTTCTTATATAGTTTATTTCTTTCAAAGAAAATGAATACATATTGCACTTAATAATATACACTGGGTTTTATATAGCTATTGCAAGCTTAATACAAGAAAAGAATGTATAGAGAGTTTGAATAAAATAAAAAATGTCATGTGAAGGTGAAGAAAAATCATGATTGATCTATTTTCAAGTTTGAGATACATGGTAACTATGCTAATGGCAATATTATGTTTCGGTAACACTGAAATAGCTTATATGTACTTAGTTATATTTTAAAGAAGTTATTGAGATTAAGTAACTTGTCTTATTTATTCACAGATTAAATACATTTATAAAATGCTCATATTATAAGTATGACATTATAATTGATAATTACTAGGAAAATTTAAGATGTACACACCATTATTCTGTCGTAGAACAGTATAATATGATTACTATTGGCAAAGCAATAGAAAAGAACGACTTACTATTGGCAAAGCAATAGAAAAGAACGACCGTCGAATAGCAATTCACTGTCACTTTCTAATACCACTAAAATCGCACATCTGATTATCAATAAATGTAATAATAATTATCATTTTCATAATTTTTATATAATTATAATATGTTAGTCAACTATCTTTAATATACGATACTGGCAGTGTATTAAGTGAGAAAGAGAAGGAAGTCTCAATGTTTCTTTGTCATCTCATAAAGGAACAAATTATGCTTAAAAATAATTATAAATATAGCTAAATTCATATATTATTAATAGATGATAATGATTATTTCGAGTTGTTATTTGCTTTGTTTATTTTTAAATATTTTTTTAAATTATTTTTATTAATTATTTGATATTTATCATTATATTTTAAACTAAACAGAGAAATATATTTAATTCATTGTTTCATTAATGAAATACTTTTAGTGCATTTACTTTGTATTCGGCATCAAATAATCTCCTAACATTAGTTTCATTATTTATCAGATATTAAATAGAAAAGTCAATTTAAGCATTTCTAAGTACATGTAATTACAGCAAATATGAAGCAATGTATTAATATATAGCCATAAATAAAATATAAACTTTTCCGTGTAGATTTTGCATAAAAGCGTTTAAAACAACGTACTTAAAAATGATAAGTTCTAAATAAAAACAAATAAACACATATAAGGAAAAGAACGCTATCTAATAATATTCAAACTGAAAAACTTATTCAAGCGAACAATTAAATTTTTCCTAATATATCTACTTTTATCTAAGTACTGTCAGCAAGAAAAAACTTACTTTTATTATTACCTAAATATAATTAAATGTTACTTACGAAAAAAATTAAGTAAATAATATTTAAGTACCCTACTTTTCAATTTCGGTCACGTGTCATTAACATTAGTAGTAGATGTTAACCTTGATAGTAAGGGAGTGCTATTTGGTTCTGCTATGACCACTTCTATGGCGTCGTCGTCTAACTGGTTGAGTGATTTGTACGAGGGAGGTGGCGTTATACGTTTCTTATCCTTACTATTCATATCTGGCAACGCTATTTGACCGGTGAGATCTGGAACAAGTATATTTATATTAACATTACTAAATATTAATAAAAATTATGAAATCAAAAAAAAAAGTCGTCGCCGCCAAAAAATATTTTTTTAATTTTTGTTATCGAAGTTTTAGTTGATATATCGATATTCTAATAAAATATGTATGTCGATTTAAAATAACTTTGCAAATTCTTTTTATTGCTTATTCGTTATTACTACGAGTATTTAAGTGCTACATTTAAGTGTAACATGAAACCTTAGTCTAAACTATACGCTGTGTGATCTCGTCTATCAAAGTTATCATTCATTTAGCATCATGATGAAATAATGTCGTTAAAGTTCCAACAATTTATTTTAAACGTGAGTTTCGTAATAGGTCAAAATAGAATTAGTTTTTGTTAAAACACTACATAACAGCCTGAAGTTTAGAAGCTTTTGTTCCCTCCTTCCTCTACCTTGTACACTATCTTTTATCAATCGTATCAAATTATCATCGAAATGGAATTTATAAACACTAATTAGAATACAGTGCACTTACATATATTTCATGCAGAGTTTTGCATCAAATAAACTGTCATTCAAACCCAAAACTGTTAAAACACAGGTTTGATACACCATAACATTAATATAAATAATAATAATATGAAAATAGGATTTATGTGTATGATAATTATAAATAATTATTTAATTGTAAAAGTCGTTCTGATATTCTGATACAAAATATTTATTTAGGTTTTTCTTAAGTTGGCAACACTGATAATTCGTAATGTCGTTAGAGCCGTTAGTCGTTACTCTGAATTCTGAAATCTGAATAGTAACTATAAAGTGATGTGAAACTAATTAATGTATGAAATAATAAAACTGTGTGAATCCTCATCGAATTTTACTTGGCCTACATGACCTACTTCTGAAATACCCGTAATAAATAATAAATATAAATATATTGGGAATTTTTTTTCAAAAGCGCCATCTAGTTCCGTGGTAAGCTACGAGACTAGTATAACGGATACCAGATAGTTGATAAACTATACATATTAATTTTAAATACATACATAATATAAATATTAACACCCATGACTGGAGAACAAACATTCGTGCTCAACAAATGAATGCCCCAGCGGGACTCGAACCCGCGACCGCTGGCGCAGAAAGTAGGGTCACTACCAACTGAGCCAAACGTGTCGTTAACACATACTAGAATATGATTTTAAAACCTCACCTTGAAGTGTAGCGTCTAAGTCATTTGCATTTAAAACTACGACAACCCCGGAGCCTGCTCCTTTGAAAACTGACGCAACACTCGACCGAGGAGATAGCAGTACTAGCGGCTGACCTCGGGAAGATAAGGAGTTGGACAACGCACATATACCTTTTGCTGCTGTAAAATCTGCACCTGAAAGATTAAAGAGGTGATCTAAAGTTCAACATTTTGTACACTCTTTATGGTTTGATGTGTTTCTACTTTAATGTATTGAAATAAGTTTTTAGGAAAACATCGTGACGAAACCTACATGTCTGACATTACTTTTCTTCCCTCATGTGAAGATAGGTATGTGACCAGCAGTGGGACGTTAATAAGGGCTGAATACATAAGGAATTTAACTTATTCTAACTATTTCCATTCAGTAGTTAATTTTAAATAAGGTGTAGAAAAACATCATGAACCTGCTTGCCTGATGGAAACTAGCAAGTTATCAAAAGATATATGACGTTTGCCAACCTACACTTTTCTAACGTGATCTAACACCTTGCATTAAAGGTAGGTCTTTGCCCAGAAAACTTTAGTACAAAGGGAATATGACATCGAGTAACATATAAGTTAACGTAAAAAAACTCAGGTAATCAGCTGAGCGAAGCAAAACTAAATCGCTAGTATGTAAACATAGGTAATATAAAACTTACCCAGTACAAATCTACAATCAATAACAACAGGCATACTGCACCCCCCTTGTTTCTTAGCGGCTCTGGTCACATACTGTCGGATGTACTCCACGCCGGGGAAGTACAGGCTGTTCCCGACCGTTATTAAAAGGTAACTGAAACCCGCTGAGTTCTGAAATGAAATTAATAAAATAAGCAAAACAAACTACTATATTTTAACATTCTATATAGTCACATAATAATACATTGGCATGGTAAAATAAATCGTAAATTATTTGATATACGTATATAAAAATACAAGTAATAATAATATTATTGAATACAGATGAGAGAGAGAGAAAGAGAGAGGGAGGGAGAGAGATGGAGGGAGAGAGAGAAAGGAAAGATAGAAAGAGAGAGTATAGTTCATCGTTTTCTATTTTTGGTCTAAGTCGAATCATGATTCATTCTAGTACGTAAGTAAGCTAAGTAAATAAGCCTTACTTAATTTATCTATGATATTTAGTAAAATAGCACCGTCAAAATGTACGTTGCCCAGAAGAAATCAGGAGGATTTCAAGAAGACAAAGAAATTGGTATAAGTATATATTATACTTCATGTGAAACACAGGCAAGTCTTTATATGTATATAATATAGTCTAGTGGTTCATAAATAAGAAGTTAAACTCAGTTATACAGGATCGTTAATATAATTAATAAAAGCGTTTTATAACAATTTGTAAAGCTATTAAGAACTAAATTGAATATGGCAAAATTGCAAAATTATTCACTTAAACGAAGTAATAAAAGAAATAATAATCGTCATAATTTCAATATCAAATTAACTATCTATAAAATTAAAATGTAATTGCTACATTAGAATATTTAACCCTGAATTTGTATACGCGTATTCAATACATTGATTGCAGTTATTAATTATACTACAGTTGATTGTTACGGCCTTGGATCTTTCAAATTAAACCGTATAACCAAATGCAACATTCCACGATGATATGAATATATCCCATAAATGTTGCTTTAATTTATGAATTATTAGCACATCGATTAATTCGAATCGATTTTATAAATTTCCGTTATTAGGTATATTTCAAAACTATAGAGAAATATAACATTTTATCCGCCGAAAAAATTGGTTTCTACATTAATTTGATTATAGTTCGCATCGGAAATGTTAGGATTGCTACAAATATAAATGCAAAATTTTATGTATTTTTGTACAAATGCTAGCTACTTTCAGCTTCAAACTGCTGAAACGATTTAGATGAAATTAAGGATATAGATAAGGTATAAACTGAGCAAACACATTGTGATTTAGGTTATTAGGGACACACCCGAACGAGGAGTTATGCGATAGGAAAAAAATCTAATTTTCCAAACATTATCACAGTTATTATAAGTATGTTTAGTTTATTTATTTATTTAATTACCGTTACAATCTCAGCTTCCATTGTAGGTCTTGCACTGGGATATATAAGAAGGATAACGTTTAGTAAGACTCCAGCCACAATACCCAGTTCCACTCCGACTATAAGGCACAGAGCAAACGTAGCGAACGCTGGCACAAGATCAGCGCGTCGTGAACGCCACATTGGTTTTACTACCTAAAATAAGAAGGTTTTACTATAAATGATTCATATTTTATCACAAAGAACTTACAAAAACTATAACAACTTAAGTAAACAATGTCATAACAGATTTACGGAACATATTTAATATGTATGTTAGTAATGTTTGTATGTATGTATGTATGTATGTATGTATGTATGTATGTATGTATGTATGTATGTATGTATGTATTATTAATTTGTAGTTTAGTTTATTTGATAGCTACAGCGCACCTCAAGTAATCCTTTGCACACAATGTACCTATCTCTTTCTGTTTATATACTTATGTATATTTTTTGTGTGGTAATTACATAAATAAATAAAAATATTTAGGTCGTGTTTGATGGACATACGACGTTTAGTAGATAAGAGAGTGTGCAATGATGGAAAGGACGTATCGTGAGCAAGCACGCAATATCTCAGTGTCGTTGTTTTGTAGAGAGTGCCTAATTTTATAGTCCAAGATCCAACGTATATTAAAATTTCCCATGCTTTAAAATAAAAAAAAAAATTTTTTACGACGCACCACAGAGTAGACATTCATCTGTACTTTTTTGAGCTGTTAGTGGGCTTGATTTTATAACAATATTCATACAGACAACAAATGAGACTTTTACTATTTACTAAAAGTTCAATCAAAATTCATATAGATCATGAAGCTAAAAAACGACCTAACTTAGTCTAAAGTTTTACTATCCATATTAATAATAATATTTATAATTAATTAATAATAACGCCTTTTGTGCACGAAGCAATTATTCTTTATATCTCTGTTTATCGTTATCTTATTACTGTGCTCTACTATAAAATGTATTTGTTGCAGGTAATTTAAAAAAACCGTGAAGATAAATCTTGAAAGAAAAAACTGATTTCACTAGTGAATATATACCTACCTAATTTCCCGGAGTTTTGTACGTCGTTGTCTTTTATTTACAACGTCACAGGACATTGTTAGGTATTAATTTACCTATTACTACATAAAAATTTCACGACTTTTACAATATTCCTGCGACGATATATTTAAAAAAAACATAACCACAGAAATACAATAACACATATTCATTAAATAATATAGCGTTAAGAGGTAATTATTATGAAATTGGTTATCGCTACCGATAAGGAATTCTATAAAAAATCAACCTTGAATTGTTTTGTTAAAGGAAGCATTGGTTGTTATATTTACCACTTAAATTATATACAATTATATTTTCTGACACGTGTGTTTTATTTACTAGGAACATCGAAACGTGTTATTGCATCGGCTCTTAGTGCACCGAAATCGATATTAAAATATTTATACAATATCGCGATATCTTAATCTTCTTAATATATATATTTCTTGTGTGCGTGTGTATGTGACTAAACTCCTCCTAAACGACTGGACCGATTTTGATGAAATGTTCTGTGTGTTCGAGTGTATTCGAGAATGGTTTAGATTCACAATTCGGTCCACTAGATAATGTATTTTTTATATTATTTAGTTATTTATACATTTGCACAATAAATGACATATTCATTTATAAATAAGTCGTTGCTAGGCAACGCTGTTTTGCGCATGCATACTAAAACATTTCACCGGGAGCAAAAGTTTATAAAAATTTTCTATATGTACAGGACAACGTCTGTAGGGTCCGCTAGTATTAGTATAGATTTATTTAAAATACTATATAGTTAATAATGAAGAAAATAAATTAATAAAAAACAAAAGTTATTACCTCGTATTCTATCATAAATATCACTGCGCATATTACAACCGCGGCGAGCGCTGCTTTGGGAATGTAGTAGAAATATGGCGTCAACAAACTTAGCGCGAGAAGAACTAATATACCTGAAAATAATTAAGATATTTTTAATTATTTAAATAAAAGAAAATAATTCAACAAAATAAACTAACGTTATCAATAAAAAAACTTTATCATAATATAAACACATGCACAAAATTGAATAAATATACACAAAAACATGTATAAAAGTCTATACATAAAATTTGTACGGACCCGACAGACGTTGTATTGTACACATAGAAAATTTTTATAAACTTTTGATCCTGGTGAAATCATTTAGTATGCATGCGCAAAACAGCGTTGCCTAGCAACGAGTAATTTATAATTGAATATATCATTTAATGTGCAAATGTATAAATAAATAATTAATTTAAAAAATACATTTTGTAGTGGACCGAGTTCTGAATTTAAACCATTCTTGAATACACTCGAACCACACACAAAAAATTTCATCAAAATCCGTCCAGCCGATTAGGAGGTCATTGACATACACTCGTACAGTAGAATTATACAGATGTCCCAGAAGGTGTGTAGTAACTAGTGTAGCTTCTTGCGAGGCTGCAACAGCAATAAAACTCTAGTCACAATGCCATCAAATTCCACTCCGGGTAGTACATTTTTAGTTTTTCACTAAAATGGCTGGTACTCGAGTACTAATGTCAGTAGAGCGCTAATATTTTTTTTACTGACTCATCATAAGAGGGCCTTTCTCCCCGTGCCAGGTTATCGTCACCTTCTGGAACACCCTGTATATATAAAGAAGAGGATAAAGATATAGAGTCCAAACTGTACACTATATATTTTTTTGGAAAATATTATTGAAATAAACAATATTATTATCGACACAGAATCCACATCTTTTATAGAATTTTTAAGCCTGTGACTGCATGACGACCACGAAACGAAGACCACTGAACGGATTTGGATGAGGTATGACTTATAATTAGGGATTGCAATCCGGCATCATTTATTCATTTTTATGATGCCGGATCCGCCGGATTACCGGATCTGGTTTTCCGGATTGCAATCCCTACTTATGATGATAGCTGGTTACTGGTTTGATATCTTCTCTTTGAGAAATATATAACATCGGGACGACGGACCCGAGCGGAGCAAGTGTAAGTTGCTTGTACGAATATAGTTGGTTTATTTTATGGTTAAAATAAAGCACTTCTCTTGCTCTATAACAAAAAATAGTTATTTTTATTGTGTATATACTTTGTGACTCTTTAATACGTACATATAATTAGTTTAATCACTTTTATTTTTGTACATTAATTATACAGTTATCAATGAACATGTAACACTCAATTCGTATCAGCTATTTTACATAAGTTTTTCTTTTTACCATTACGCCAGTTAATAAAGCATTTAACCTCGCACTAAATTTCCGATCCAATTTTTAAGCTATTGCATAGCTTCTATCGCGGGCTTTGAGCGCGGCGACCGAATCAAGAAATTCCGTAACGAAAAAAACCTAACACCAAAGAGTTTTTAAGTTTTGGCGCGTTAGGGAAAAATGATGAGAGTAAATTTTTACGATGCGCGCGCACACCGACACGAAAAACTGTGAACCTACAAACACTTTTTGTATATCATTCCAATTTTAGTATATGTACTACGGAAGCGAGTACACTTGGAAGTTCGACAACATTGTATATATACTCAACGAGTTAGAATATTTCGATAGCGCGATTCAGGACTTCATCAGCGTTTAGCGTCATATAATATTCTTCAGTTTAACATCATATATAAAAGCAGTTTTATTAAGTATAAAACAACATATTTAATATGACAATATTGTTTGAGGACTGAAATAAAATGAATTTTTACAAAATTAAAAACAAAAAGACAACCCATCCAAGTACTGACCGCGCCCGACGTTGCTTTTATTTTCTGTAAACTTTTTTGTAAAAATTACCGTTTACGATTTATGGCCCATTGAATGAACTGGTTTTTCTATTTCGGCCGATAACTTTTAAAATATTGGAATAATCAATAAAATGCATCTATCCATTTTTTAAGATCACATTATTCCCTACAACTTTTATTTAATTTTTTTTTAATGTCATTACTTTTTGAGCTATCGAACGTTGAACCTCCACCTGGATCTGTCAGCATTTTGTTATTTTAGGGTCAGTAAGTGACCCTTATTCTAAAAAAACTAAAATTGGATCGAAAATTTAGTGCGAGGTTGACCAAAAAAACGGCTTTATTTTTACTGTACTACATATAACACTCGGTCATCGGTCTCGATTTTTTTTTACATTTATTTTGATTACATAATACTTTCGATTGCATCGAAATAAAAAAATACTTTTTTAAACTTAAAAAATTAAAAGGGAAATTTGTGTGACAGAGGTTTTAGTCGTAACAGTTGAAATATTTGATTAATCTTTGGAAATCCGAATGAAAATATATAACCAAAGTATAACTATTAAAACGTAGGTTACGTATCACGTGGACAGAGATTGGAGTAAAACCTATTTTTTTAATAAAAATTTAAAGTTTTGTTAATTAATGGTTTAAAATTAATTATTTTTATAAGACGTCTGTTTACGTCTTTCCTATTTAGATAATTAAACATGTTAAAGCCAGACGGATATGATTCTTTGTAGGTTGGCCGCTTGTAGCTAAATAGACATTATAATACTAAGATATACTATTTTAATTACATTTTTATTTAAATAACATCACAGTACTTATTCTAATTGTTGATTTGCAATTGTTAGAATGCAATTATAATATTGCTACGGTCGTTTCTCTCAGTAAGTAAATTTCGAAAGTATTTTGCTAATGTTGATTTTGTATTTCAATTTTACTATTAAACAATAAAAAAAAACAAAAACTAGCATTTCCCGCGGCTTCGCACGCGTTCTAAAGACCGGAAACCAAATTCTTGAGTCGCGCGGTATGTTACCTCGCAGAACTAACGCCCGCCCTTCCTGTTTTGGCAACATTTTTCATTGATGCTCCGCTCCTATTGGTCGTAGCGTGATATAATATAGCCTATTATAGCCTTCCAACACAAAAATAATTTTTCAAATCGAGCCAGTAGTTTCTGAGATTAGCACGTTCAACCGAACAAACAAACAAATTCTTCAGCTTTATAATATTAGTATGTATCACTTTGCACAGAACAAGTTTCATTCACTAGTAGCGACCTAGATTAGAATAACAACACTTTGTTATTTTCGAATACACGTAATATTATATTAATGTAATATCTTTTATATTATATTAATGTAATAATAAATTTGAAGAACATATTATACCGCGCTGAGAGTAGGTACTCTAATAATATCAGTCGGAGTAAAAAAGCTTTCTGCTCTTTACAGCCTCACATCACGCAACGACTAATTCTAGTTAGATCACATATTAAAATTGGTAAAAAATTTGAACATTATAAATGAAACTATCTTTTCGGATTTTGTCGCGGATTTATTATGATTTTTGGTTCCCGACGTTTGGAATGCTTTACAGCAATCATGGGCACGGGAGAGAACCAAACATCATAATAAATCCGCGACAAAATCCGAAAAGATAGTTTCATTTATAATGTCAAACATTCGCGTAAACCTAAGAAAGTATTATAAAAAAATTGAAATAAAACACCTCAAGTCATATACAACTCATATAAAAATGTAAATAAAAAATATATTTATTTTTTTCAAAAATAATTGAAAAACTAATTATTTTTGATAAATATATCAAAGAGTTCTTAAAGAGGAAGAAATGTGCTATAAAAAGTTCGGACTCCCGGAATTCCATAATTATCCAAGTGGACCTCTAAACGTCATTCCGGGACCAAAGGAGCTATCGCAAATAATGTAGATGAAACTTTAATTTTCTTCATTTTTAAAGTGATCTAGGTTTAATTTTGATTATTGGTTGCCGGCGTTTCGCATGCTTTATAATAGCAGTCATGGTCACGGGAAAGATTTCGAAACGACCATTTCTTATCAATGTTGTTGTTGTATTTCAACTTTTAAGAGTATGTTTAGCTGTACATAATATAATAGTTTATATTATGTACTTATTGTACATAATATATTTCATAATTAATAATACTGTGGGATAAAACCATACGGGTTTCATTTGTTTGCAACTATTTTTACGTCCCAGTCAGTCTGTAGTCTTTGTTTAAAACAGGTCGTAGAAAGCACTTCACATAATGTAAAAAGATATAATCGTCTATATGTGACGTGAGGGAGTCGTCGTAGCGTAACGATATTTTTAATTTTAATGAACGAATTTCATATGAATACGCAAATAGAGAAAATTAAATTTAATTTTTAATCGTTGCACGCTTTCATTTAACTGGCAATGTTTGTTAGTTGATATGAGTGAAATGTTGCAAGCTGTATTAGCACCACTTGCACTTCTATTGAGTTCAATTTTTACTTGTTGGTTCAGTTGATATCTGATGACAATGAATGACTTTGTATAATAATTATAACCCGATTTTCCATTTAGAAATTCGCTATAGACGAAGCAACTTCTTAACAGTCAACGGTTTATTGTCTCGAAAATTTGCATTCATACCACTTATCAAGTGCTATGACATCAGCGAAGTCTTTAGCAATTTAAATATGCAAGGAAAGTAAATTAAAAGCGTATCACCTGAAAACAAGCGACGAAGTTGACTGAATTGCCTATTGTTATTTTTTACATAGGTATTTAATGTTTTATTATTTTTTAAATATAAAATAGAAGATATTTTGTGTTAAGATAAAATCACAAATTTAATGTTTGGTCAGTAAAATGTCTTTCAGTGTGCTATAATATATTTAATATAAAAACACGCAGTAAAGAATATATAATTTTGTCTTTTCGATCAAAGTGGTTATGGACAATACTATTTATAACTTAAAAAATACCGTCAAATCAATTCTAATGTGACTGATATCGCATTCACCAATAGCCTTGACTTTTTTCAAGTGTTACATTAGCTTGGCACGGCTTATATAAGCAGTTTATAATAATAATGTATATTGTATATTAAATTTATTGTTAATATTTTTTAAAACACGATTTGTATGATTGTATTGATTTAATATAAATTAATATTAAATATTTTTACTTTGTCATAGTAATGTAGAGAAAAGGCGAACAGCTAAAATAATAGAATAATCAATTTACGTCTTTTTTAAATGGCTTAAAAATAAAACCCAAAAATCTATAAGTTTTAATGGCCTAATAACAAGCGATTTCACAAATTTTCACATTTATTATTTCATAATATAATGCTAATCTGAAAACTATAAATAAAATAAAAACTGAATCCGTTTTGATGTAACTTTATGGGTTAAGAACACATACCAGTATAAAAGCTTCCAAACTGCGTGGCGACACCACTCGCGTGGTTAACTGCACTTCGGGAGAACGATCCGGTGATAGGCATAGCGCTTACAAATGAACCCAAAATATTGGAAAGTGATAACGTTATCAATTCTTGTGTAGCATCCACTGATTCACCGCTTGCTTTAACAAGAATATTACTATTTATTTTAAAAGGATGAGGGAGGAAAGGAAAAAATACAATCAAAAAGTGTTTATTTGGGGTAGTCTCAATTTTTTTCTGTTAACGGTTTTTAACCAAAAAAGAGAGAGAGATATCTAGAGATTATAGATTATAATTTATATTTTGCAAAATAATCTATTAGAATGATGAAATTTGCGAATTAAAGCGAATAAAATAAAATAATTAAGTTTAATTAAGTTTCTAGAATGATTATATAATATTCTATATAAAAAGTGTAATTTATTTTTACAGGTTTGTTAACTTTTTTATAAGCGGGCCGACAGTTGTGCAACATACAGTTATTAAAAAAACGAAAAGTGATAGATTTAAATCTATGAATTACAAATTTAAGTATATACCAATAGATCTATCCAAAGTAAATACAAGATAAAATAAGAAAAATAAAAAAGGAAAAGGAGAACAATTCAATCAACAGTTGATTCAGACAACATTGCTAACTTCGATACATACCAAAAGCCTTCGCAATAGCGACATTTCCTAGAACACCAATAATTGGTACGAGGACTATTGAGGAGCCCAAGTCCGAACACATTTCAATAAACGTTACATTCCGCCCACCGTAATTTGTATTGAACGGCGGAACTGACCATGATGGGAGTCCTTCTCTAAAACAAGAACTTATATGTACCTAAGCTATATTATATACTAAAAATATTTATATACCTACGTAATACATATATGGACTTTTACATATCGCACACGTAAATAAGCTATAACAGTCTACAGATTCTCCCGGTTTACGTTTTCGGGCTTAGGTAAAATAACGCATTGTTAAACAAACAGACAAGCTTTTACTATACTTATATAAAGTATGTATTTATGAAACTCTATGTAAAGTAATTCTATACAAATTATTTGTAAAGATATTATGGGAATATCATGATTCATGTAATTATTGTATTGATTAATACAATATAATTTAGTTCAATTTATTTTTATATTTATATGACTTTTATTACAATATTATAATTTATTTTTATATTTTAAATAATAAATAGCTTATAAATTTTAAAGAATTTTATAATTTCATTGGCTTTGCGCAAATTCAGTCTCTCTACAATTGGATTAAAATTACCTCCCATTAGTGTCAACATATTGGCGCAATGTTCTTAAAATTTGTATGCCAATAAATAAATTATGTAGTAAATAATAAAACAAAGTAAAACAAGTAACAAGCCACTTAAACGCAAATACTAAATGAACGGTTTTCTAATTCGCAAATTAACGGTTGCCGCTTCAAGTACAAAGAAGTTTCAGAGTTCAAGTAAACTGCATTATTGTTCGCGTCGTGCTAATGTTTTGACCGACTTCAACAAAGGAAGAAGTATTCCCATTAAGGGTATTTTATAAATTATCTATAAATTATCTCAATCCTATATAATTTTAAGCAAATTTCCAACAAAAAAAAGTGGAAGTATTAGTTTATTACTTAATAATTAGTATATATTAATCTAGAAAGAACCTAGAAAGTGTTGTGATACTTCATAAAATAAACATATCAGCTATGTCTACCATACATAGGGTTCAGTGTCTAACATCGAAATAATAAAAGCTATGGAAAGGTTTTGTTATAGTATTTTATATACAGTATAAAATACTAGAACAAAAACTTTATTCACAAAAAATATTATCCGAAATCAAATTCATATAGTGTACTTTTAAGCAATTATACTTTATATTATAATATTTCGAAACTACGTGTCCTGAATAGTAATTTTTCTCAACTTTACGATGTAAAATGACGTATAATAAAAATGTTTTAACAGTAAACATAAACAGTACGTGCAATAAAACAGTTTCAAAGTAATAACCTACTTTACAGTGCCAGTGAGTTTGAAGGGAGATTCCGAGTGTGACTCCCATGCGAATGCCATTACCGAGCAAAGCAGTACGATTATGGCGTTTCTCGAAGTCGACAACAGCCATAATGTCTTCTTCAAACTTTTTTGACTTTGCGGCAAATTTATGTCCTTCATTTTCTGAAACAAAAGTATATATTTCCTCGCTTGAATCTCAAAAGATTTTCATATATTTCAACCTAAATATGGAGATCGGTTAACTGTGAGTGCGACGCGTACATTGAGGGTTGTGAGTTGTGTGGTATGAAACATTAAATCGTTTTGATATAGGTATATAATTTGTATTCAGCACTTTTTAACGTCCCACTGCTGCTTCCCTTCAATACGTGGGAGATCAGGTCAGGTCATGTCTACATATGCCTTCAAAAAACTTGCTAGGTTTTCTCAGACATGAGAATTCCTCGCGATGTTTTCCTTCACCGTAAGACGTACATGAAAATATCAGGGGTGCGAGACTCGGATTTGAATCCGCTTCACACGGTTATCTAAGCGAGTGCGTTATCACTGGGCTACTACTGTCTACATAAATAATTTATGTCAAATCAAATTATGGAAAGAAAATTATATAGTTTTCTTATTTTACAAGAATGTATGAGAAACATTTATTTTGTACTCAAATATTAATAATACGTATTTTAGATATTTATAGATTAGTGAGTATGAGATAATATGTACTTTACACATTTTAAATAAGGACTAATAATATTTGTACTTTCATCAAGAATAATTCTAATACTGTGAACTAATGATTCGTCATCGCTATAACGTTATAATCTAAAAGGCAATAGTTTAAATTATTACTTAAAGTGCTCATTAATGTACATAATGTTTTCTTGTTTTTTATTTATTGTTATTTATTTATTCATTGCGTTTGCTACAGACTTGAGTTCAATTAAATAATTAAATTACTTAGCATCCTATAATTACTTTTCATTGAATGTAGCATAAACATAAAACGTTATTTTTCCATTTACAGCGTATTTCAACTTTAAATAACAAATTCTTTGATTACCTATATCACAATAATTTACAAAATATTTCTTTGTAAGTAAACTTTAATATATCAATATCTTAATATCCTTCATAAAGACCCCTTAAGAACCCTTATTATTCGAGAGGTGCTTCAGTTTATTACCCTTTTGATAATAATAGGGTAGGTGATTATATAACCTAAGCACGTCATATTAAAAATATAATGTAAAGGTAGCTACTAACACGCAATGCACGCGATACGGGGATTAATTAACAGTATATTAAATGAAGATGGTGATTCTCTTAATGTAGGTTTTGAATAAAATTCTTAAATAGAAGCTTCTCTACGCTATTAGCTAGTCTCTACATACATAAAATGGTAAAAAAATAATTGATTGAAAAAATACATATATAAATTACTGAGGTAATACTTTTAAAAGGTTTTTTAATGTAAACTCTATAAAAAGAGCTACTATTTTTATACCGTATTTAATATAATAAATTGACAAACGAAATTCGGTCATAGTGACTATTACATTTTTTATCGATACTCTAAAGCTTGTTAATAGTTATGGAACAAAAAACAAATAAAAAAGGTACTGAATTGCTTTCTGAGTTCTATCTGTACCTTAAATATATATGGAAAATATCATTTTTACCCATACGAAGGCTGACTATATAGTTTTTAGGTATTACAAGTTAAAATCATTGGAGAGATTTTGATGAAACTTTTGTATTATGATAGATGGTTGTACATGACAACATAGAGGATACTTTATACTGCGCGAAAATCTTTATCAGAAATGTATAACCATTTTCAAAACGTATCTATTTATTAAATATTTGTAATATCACAAGTATGACTTGAGACATACATACATATAAGGACATGAGGGTCAATTTGAAAGGTATTGGCTTATAATTTCGTACTATCGTGTGAAGCAATTCAATCCTTTTATGCTTAATACATTACTAAGATAATTTAATGAAATTTTCTGCAAGTGAAAGTAGATTAAGGTTGCAATTAATAAATAATGTATAACTGACTATCGTAAGAATTATATTTTCTAAATAATCTTTTTTCAACCAAACAATAATTGTTATAATGTATTCAATTTATATAGTTTCCTCATGTCCCTATGATTTTACTTCATACTGTTGGTTATATATTATAGCCATAATTTGTAAGGTAATTTCATGTCATACGCCACGTTCTTCCGCAATTATTTTCTTACTTTATACAAATAGGGATGACTCTTCAAAAGAAATTGAGTAGGTATACGATATAAGTTCTTTTTTAAATATATTCCTCCGCGAATACATTGTTATATACAGGTTGTCCTATAAGGTATGTTTCTGTTTTTTTTTAAATTATAGAATACCGTATTTTATTTATATATAGGTTTTTAACGTAGAAAATATTCAATATCATATAAAATTGTGTAATTAATACCTAAAATGCGAAACCACTCTGCAAATAGTCTATATTATATAAAATAAAATATCAAAAGCTAATGCCCTGCAAATGGATAAGATTACAGAATCCATCATGTCAACATTTAAGAGCTTTTAGTATGTTTATGATCCCATAACTGATAACATACTTGTTATTAAGTATAGATATAAATAATATCAGTTAATGTTAAAAACCTCTCAAACATTAATTGCGTAGGTTAAACCACCATTTATCATCTATACTCTATTTACATAACTATGGACCAAAAAGCTGAAATAGTTAAAAGTAGGTTGGTTTGAGAATCGTGCTAAACAAGTTAGTTTTGTAAAACATAAGAAAATTATTACACATACATAGAACATAACTGGTTTTTAATTAATAATAAACATGTATGTATGTAGAAAATATTATATTTTATTTATTTATTATATACATTTTTACTAAAAAATCTAAAATAAAAAAACTTAGGGGGCACGGCAGTGCCTTCGCGAAATTGAGTAAATGTTATTCTATAACAATTTCCGATACAGAAGAGTTTTATTAAAATAAATGACTTACCCTCATTAGTAGGAGTATGATTATGCTCGTTATTCCTAAGGTGCTATCCGCGAATTTTGCATTTGGTAAGTTTAGGAACACCTAAAAGAATAATCTGTGTTAGTATAATAAAATATTATTAGCAAACACAGCTTTATTTATAGCTTTTCTTTATTGATTTATAAGGGATCAAACTTCCTTAGTTTCTACGTGACTGCGACCAAGTGCTTGACCTGAGTGTATGTACATGTCCTATATTCCCTCGTAAGTACTTAACCAGTTACTAAGCTATAGATTTTAAGCAACAACCGCTTGAAAATTTGACTGGTAAAAAAGGTGTTAATATATTCTTACCACTTTTTTGTGGATATGTTACACGGTATCTTTGCTAATTTATGCTATAATATACATAATTATATTTAAATTAAATAGATGTTTATAAAATTACTTAGGAGGATTACTTAAGGAATCATTAATAATAATTAATTTTCACTAGTGATTTTAGACTCTACCGTCTATCACTTTTGAAATTGTTCCAATATTAAATTTATATAATATATAAGTACTACACATAAATAACTTAGTAATAATCATGACATTTTCAACGTAGACATTAGAATAAAGCTATATGAATTCAAGGTTTATGTTAATGGTTTATGAAGTAAATAATAATATCGCGCAGAAGTTTGTTTCTATTAAACAAATAGCTATTGAAATTCATTTACATTATTTACTTTAATTCAAATTGTATACCTTTTTTAAAGTGTCTAGAAATCCTCTGGATTTGAACTGAAGTCCCAATAATCCTTTGAGCTGTGAAACTGCGATGATGACAGAGGTAGCAGATGTAAATCCTACAGTCACTGGTACAGATATAAAATCTATCAGCACACCTGTTGAAAAGTAGAAAAACATTCGTAAATATAATTTTATGAAATTTATTTTTAAAAATACTTCTTTTATATTATCTAAAATTTTAATTTTAATTTTAAAACAAGTTAATAAGCGTCTGAAGATTTATTTCCCAATAGACGTAACTGATAACTATTTTTAAATACCGTGAAAGCATTATAGGTATACGTCTGTTTTGCCTTTTGTTCTTCTTAACAAGGCAATTATTTATCATTCAGGATTTATTCTTTGCTAATCATTTATGAATGGAAGAAAAACTTATACATGTCTTCTAAGAATTATGTCGCTATATATTGCATTATATTAAGTAAAAGTTATGCTTCAACAAACATACCTAAATGCAGTATTCCCATAGCTAACTGAACTACACCGGTCAGGAAGCACAGGAGTATTGCATAGTCGGAGTTTCTCCCCTGTATTTGCTCATACGTCATGAGAGCTAACAGAGCAGTCGGACCAAGCGTTATATCCTTACACGAACCGAATATTAGGTACACAAAACACCCCATAAATGACGAATAGAGGCCATACTGTAACAAACAATTATAATGAAAACCTTACCGACCGAGCTTAGTAAAAGCAATTTTAAAAAGCAAAACTTATATAAATTGAAAACTTAATCTATATAGTTAGAGCCGTTACCGTGAACGTGATTACAAATACATTATATACAATATACGTTCACATATAATACAAATATTACTCGTTTTATAGGATATTATATAAAATATTTGAATTTGCTACAACTCATGCAGCGGTTTGAATTCTAAACGCTAAATGTACTGAAAAATGTATTACACGAAACACAATAAATATTAATTAAAAAAAAACAACAATGTTGAATCAACTTTTCTATATAATAAATAATGACTTAGGGATCAATGCCTTACTGATATCGATATCGTACATTTACTTGGTGAACAGCAAAAAAATAAGGCGTACCTTACAATGTATCTAATGTCTTTCTATATGTATGTAATGTATTTTATTTAAAATAATATAGAGACAAGAAAACTTTTATATGCGATTCATAATATTAAACTTCGATCTATTATATTATGCCCTACCTACTTAGTACTTACTATACCAATGTTATAAAGACGTAAAGGTTAGTTTACCTATTTGCATTCTAAAACCTCGATAAACCACTGGACTGATTTTATTAATTCTCACCATTGGCAGAATAAATTAATTTATAGAAATATGGGCTACGAAAAGTTCGCTAGTATTAAATGAATCTAAGTTATTATTTTATTTTATTTTCATAAGAGATTCCAACAAAGAACGTTGCTTTAAAAAAATACAAAAAGTTAATATAAAACACAATATGTGTGCTCCTTCAATTATAGGAGACTACAGCTTGCTTATTTTTCTATAGTGACTGAGTAAACAAAAATTAAAATGAAAACAAAATTAACAAAATAATACTGATAAACGAAAAAACGGTTGACAATTTATAAATTTGGTAATACTTCTTTTAAATAGAAAAAAGTTAGTAGAAAATATATCCAGTTCTTCGTGTTCTTTAGAAAGTGTATTGTACTGTCTACAGATCCTTGGTATAGCGTGATAACCTAAATTATGAAACATTGTAGTTAAAACTTAACTTGTATCGAAATTATCAAATGTGCCTGTTAGATATTTCACACGTTCGCAATAGACAATAATGGTATTTAGTGTAGTGAATGCGCTCAGAGGTATATTCACATTCACCACTTTCAATTGTGAGAGCAGTCTCGTAATGGGTGTCATAATGCAGATTAATTTCTCTTCGTTATTTCGTAATGTGGCAATACTAATTTCATAAATGATCATTTGGATAACAATACCATGAGGAATTATAAATTTGAAACTCTTAACAAAATAATTCGATTTTAAAGAATGTGGATTATACAATAGATTATATAATAAAAATATACCAAAAATTAAAATGAATTCGCGAAAAATTCGAAAACTAGATTTAAATTGTTAAATATTCGCGTAAATCTAATAAAGTATTATATGTATGTCTATGTCATTAACTATGTCATTTATAATGATTCATTTTACATTTGATATTTTTAAAACAAAGTGCTAGCTATTATTATTAGTAATTGTAGAGTTTAGAACAATTGAGTTCAATATAATAGATGACTTATGTTAGACGTTCACTCCCTGATTGATTAGTCTCATTATTTATCGGTTCCTCTGTTAAAAAATTATATAATTTAGTACAAACGTAAAAATCTTTATGTCCCAATTTTAGGACGAAAAAAGAAATAAAACACAAGAAAATCTATTTCTAAGATTTAGCATTAAATTTTATTGATTTTGTTATCATTTTCTTGAAAAATTATAATTTTTCCACGGGGAAATCTTTTTATCTATTTGACGGGTGGCAATAAATATTTTTTACTTACGCCTGTTTTCGATTCTCAAGGCACATCTGTCTTCGAAATTTCATCGTGATAGGTTGTAAGCCCCAGGGAAAAGAAAGCAGCGGGACGAACGAACTGAATTAAGGGTTTCAGTTTTACGACTTGACAGAAGCAAGGAAACTAACGTAGAACAAGATTTTTTTACCTACGAGAACTATAAACCTTATATTGAAATATAAGGTTTGCATGGATTCTTTTTATTAACACTTTTATACTAAAAATAAATTTACATATATTGTGTTAGTATCATTGGCTTTCTATCGTTTTGTTTACGAAATAATATGTACTTTTTCTGTGACTAATATTTCCAAAATTTCTTGTAAATATACATAAGTTTAACAATCTTTACATAGGTATTTAAATTATGTATAAAATAATTTAATTTAATACAAACGTTTAAAAGTAAAAGTAGTTTACATAAAATTAATCATACATGCAATAAACGAACAAACATCATTATTATAATATATTTAAAAAATTACAATATTCACCTGAGGATGTAGACCAGCGAGTGTCGCATAAGCCAATGCCTGCGGTATAACCGTAAGTCCCACTGTAACTCCAGCTATAAAGTCCGCTAGAGCCTTTTCCGAATTGTATTCAGGAAACCATTTTGTGATAGGTAATCGTTTATACATTAATCTCTTGCACCAAGTTTGCTTTTTAAACCGTTTCTTCGATGGCGAGGACATTTTTACCTGAGAACAAAATTGATATTTTTATGACAGTTATGTTGGTAATACTTTCTTAGGTTTACGCTCTATGTTGGTAGTAAGTAGGTAATTTAATATTATGTACTGTGAATATATTTGAATAAAATATCTTTTTCTCTCTAATCCAATACTTCGTTTTTAAAGAAGTCGGTAACATGATGCAATCTTTCTTCTTTTTTACCCAATTATTGAGAAACATCAATCATCTTTATATTAGAAAAGTATCTTTACATTAATTATCAAATTCATTAATTTAATAATAAATATTTTATACTTAATATGTCATGATACGTGTGATGAAGACTGTATAATTTACGTTTAATGAACCATGCATTAAATATAATTAAAAATGGTTGTTGGTAGAGACAATTGTGATGAGAGTGAATTGCAATTCACAG
Organism: Boloria selene; assembly: GCA_905231865.2. Lineage (NCBI taxonomy): Eukaryota > Metazoa > Arthropoda > Insecta > Lepidoptera > Nymphalidae > Boloria > Boloria selene. Next base: position 8,407,414 of record HG993141.1, read on the forward strand.
CTCATTCATTAACATAATATTATTATATTCATAAGTAAATTAAACATGTAATGGATATTGTAGCAGTATCAAAATGAATATTTTAATAGTGTATAATAATTTATACTAATTTTTTCTGTAACCTGGGACCTGTGAAACGGGACGGAAGAGTGTAACAGGAAGTCGGAGAAATAAGAATCTATTTGACTTGACCAATGAGCGAGCGCGTATATAAATGTATTTACTGTTGGCAGAATCTAAAAAGTTCTGATCATGTGCAGCAGAGATGCGAAGTGTTACACGTCACACATATGGGATCAGTCTCACAGTGGCTTGCTCTTTTTTCCCTATTTAATTATAGCGATGGTGAGTGTAAAGAAAAATTAATTTAACCAATTTTATCTTTTGTGGTTGGATGGATCATGTTAAATATGCCTCATCGAAGAGAACTACAGCTTATGCTTAACACTGATATTTTTCTTATTGGATATTTTCATAATTTGATATTTAAAGCCATTTTCCTGAATGGAGATGCACAGAATTGTATGGGACCTCTTATTTTCGAGACTTTAAATAAATAAATATTTTGCCGGTAGCGATATCCACCAAAAATGAAGGGTCAAATGTAGTTTTTACGTAATTGAGATGAAATAAATAATGATCTTAAGTGTTATTATTTGAGTAACACTCGGCGTTACCGTACAAAGTTCTCCATTTGGAATCGTGAAAGGAATAATGAATGTGAGGGTACAAAGGGTTATGTTGTAGATAATATCTTCTATTTCCCCTTACGACTATATTTCGTATGTATTCGGTATATTAAAACGATACATTGGTTTGTTTTCAAAATAATATGGTAGTAAGACATTTGTTAAATAAGGAAATTGGACGACGGAAATCATTATGAAGACCAAGCAAATTCAAACGATTGGAAAGATGATATTATTTCATAAAACTCGACACGATCGTATCTCTATCTCTTACTAGCGACTCACCCTCGCTCCGCTCGAGTTCGTCTCTAGGTACGTTTTGTATACATTTCTCAGATCAACGATGCAATGTTATTGCACAAAAATATCATTTTAGGATATTACGGTAGAAATCTTTGAAATTCTCAGCTTTTTCCACTAATGCATGAACCTATAATGTTACATATAAAACTTCTTCTTGAATGACTCTGTCTATTGATGAAAACTGCGTTAAAATTCGTTGTGTAGTTTAAAAGATCTATAAAGTTATACAGACGGCGGGAAGCGACCAGATTTATACCAACTGTGTTGAGAAGAGTAGTAGTTGTGTACTGAATTAAATATTAAACAGTAAATTAAAGTCGTCATTAATATAATATAAAAGATACTTGTACTTGCCATCTTGTAATTTTTGTAAATTGTGGGCACTGTCTGTAACAAGTATATCTGAGACGTCTAATACCTTAGTCTCTCCCGTGACCATGATTGCTGTAAAGCATTCGAAACGTCGGGAACCAAAAATCATAATAAATCCAATAACAAAAATGAAAACCGACTTCAAAACGCTACAAATCGAAACTAAAAAGAAAAAAAAAATAATTTTAATTACTTAGTTATTGTTGGAGTCGGTGCCAGCCAAGAAGGACAGTTTTATCCTGCCTTTGCAATGAACTTTCGAACGGATATTTTGATTTTATTTACAAATTGATACATTAATTAAATTGTATTAAGATTTTTTTGCTTTGGCTGGCACCGACTCCAACAATAACTAAGTAATTAAAATTATTTTTTTTTCTTTTTAGTTTCGATTTGTAGCGTTTTGAAGTCGGTTTTCATTTTTGTTAAAAAATAATTTATTTTAAATTTTTTTGTGGAAATTATTATGTTTAAATAAAATATTGGAAGGCTAACTAAACTACTGCTCCAATAAGTCAGCGAAGTTTTGAAATGAACGACAATAGTCAATCGAGATTTGTCCACTTCTATTTTTCCACGTAACTCGTAGACGTTAATAAGATTTACCTTCTATTATCAATCCACCTAATATCCTGAAGGAATACGACTATCAGTTCATAAGTACGTATAATATTAAAAGAATTTTCTTTCAACTCCTAACCGTTGAGGATATATACCTTACATCATCACAAATTCTTGAACAGCTTTAGAAAATATATGAAAAAGGTAATCAGTGCCGATAAAATTTAAGGGTTGCCCTCGATTTCTCTAGGATCCCATCATCAGATGCTGACTTGGTGACAATGAGAACATCTTGAATGTATACCCTACCGAACAAAAAAGAAATTTTTAAAATCGGTCCACAATTCACGGAGAAATCGGTGAAAACACATAAAAAACTGTTGAGGAATTTTACCTTCCATCATCAGCTCATCCACATGAGATGATGATTTTCATACATAAAAGCTTTATCGGGTTTAGAAAATATATCAAAAACATAATAGGTGCCTGTAAATTTTGAGAGTTGCCTTCGATTTCCCTGGGATCCCATCATCAGATCTTGACTTGGTGACAATGGGACCACCTCGGAACTGTACCCTACCAATCAAAAGAAAAATTTTTGAAATCGGCCCACAGACGGCGGAGTAATCGGTGAACATACATAAAAAAAAAATACATACAACGGAACATATAACCTCCTCCTTTTTTGAAGTCGGTTAAAAAGATAATTTCATTTATAATGTCAAGTATTCGCGTAAACCTAAGAAAGTATTAGATGATTGTCAATTAATGGTACAGAACAAAAAGTCATGGAGCTATCGGTGGTTTTGTTGTACTTCAGCACTATGACGGCTGATAGGCACACTGACTCGATAATATGGCGTTACGCTTTGTTAACTTGCGATAGTACATGGAGCTAATAAACCTATAGCAGACAATGTCGCTCAGCTCTTTGTTACACTAGGCAGGTTGCCGGCCCAATTATGCGCTGTTGGATTGAGGATTTTCATTTACTCTGTTGTTGGGATTGTCACTTAAAATCACAATACAGTTTTATAGTGGCTATTGTATAAAACATGTATTTTTTTAAATGTTTGTTTATTTAATTGGCCCATACTTTTAATAGCCTTTAAATAGTATGTGGCGAATAATCTATTTCAAAAATTTTAGCTTATAGATTTAAGATATTTATTTAAGCGTTTTTTTTATTTAAGAATTGATTTATATTAATATGTAATAGGATTTTTTTTGGTTCTTATATTTAATAAATTTTAATGATATCTAAGATATCTAAAAAATAAATAATCTCTACAACACATAGTTTGAAGGTACTTATAAAACATCGATTTAAAATAATACCTTTATTTGTGTTATTGTTTATTTATTTTCGCAACATTTCCAAAATCTAAGCCAGAAGTAGTGACAGATCACATATGAACAGTTCTGAAAATTGTGTTGATACGGAGTGAAAAATAGATAGCAAAATTAAAAAAATATTAAAACAATACATAAAAAAACAATACAACCATCTAAATTAAAAGTTTTTTAAAATAGATTGTAACTGAGCTTTTAAGGCAACCAATGAGATCTCATGTCATTGATAAAGTTATCATAAGTATGGTACGCATTAACGTTCTATACGTCAGAGTCTATGTAAGTATCTCTTACTTAATTTTGAACATTTCATGCATACCACAATATTGTGGTTAAATTAAAGAAAGCGCTTAAAAATACAGCAATATGTCATTTAACACTTTTTTACGTGTTTATGGAAATTTTGATAATACAAAGGCATAAACCAGTTTACGTGGAAATACATTTAATATAAGAAATCATGAAAAGTATATTTTTTAAGCTTAATTTTCAATACGTAGATACGAATCAACGATACAAAATATGGGTAGGTAACACAGTGAATTATTGATAACTATTATTGCACTAAAATCTAATAATAGAACAAATTGTTGCAGAAAACTACACACTAACATCCTGTTAATAGACTTTGCTAACAAATAGCTGAGTAAAAAAAATATTTGCTGTCGAGCAAATTGCCGAGATCGCGCGTCGATTACGAGGCTGCGATTTATAACGCACAAGAGCAAGCTCGACACGTATTACTCATTAATACTAAGAAATTCCCCTTCTTTAGTTCACTACTACTACGTCCGACTATATCTTACAGTCTTAATACGTTTTACTGTATTTTACTTTTCACTTATGTGTAAGTACCTGTTAATACGGTTTCATAAACATATATGAGATACGACAAAAGAAAATTAGCTTAACATTGTAGAAAAATGTGACGTGAGCGAATCATGAGAAGCATAACTGCAGTGCTTTTGCAATGATTAAATTGGTTTTTAATATTATGTTCTAAGCATTTGATGCTTGAGCCAAGCGCCGGCGAATCGCTAGATAGCGTAACAAGATTAATTTATAAACTAATTTTCCCAAATCGATCGACAATGATAGTGCAAATCTGCAAGGGTCGGCTTTGATTTTTTCAAACAAATTACGGTATTCGTGTTAGTCCGCCGATTACAAGTCACCGATTCATCACGCAGGCGTCGGCAGCATAGCACGTACTGCGATCATCAATTGTGTCCCGTCCGATCCTCGATCCGTCAACGCTATCGGAGAACCCTACCCTAGGCTTTAAATGAACGACGAAATTAATTTTAGGCTCCGTTACAAATAAATCTCAATGATGAATAATCGACGCTAGTAAAAAATGTAAAGCAATAACGGTATTCAGTAAACAAAATTTTGCCTTTTTTAGTTAAAATATAAACGAGGGCTTTCAAAAAAAAGCTACAGAGAAGATCGAAAAAATTCTAAACAAACATTTAACTTAAACTCACTTTCATGGTGCTTTATTGTAGTGTTCATGAATGTGGACAGACAGCCAGAGTAATGAAGTTTTGTAGAGTTTTCTGTGTAACTACTCGTAAAACTGGGTAACTGCCTGACAGCAATTGCCCTGCGTAGGTAGCTACATATTGTTACGTATGTAATTTCACTGCGGATACCGAGATAAGATGTTCCGACAGCTTATGTTGCAGTTATTCGCTAATTAATTCTCGTCCTTCACTCTAATATGGGATACCTAAGCACTAATCTTGGCTTATTGTATAACTTTACTGGCTCTTGGCCAGACCGTCTTAACCAGTCATGAGCGTTAATTCTCAATGAGGTTTAAGCCTTAGATTTAGATTTCCATTGCTTTATATTATTCTAATTAATCAAGACTACAAGTATATATAGCAAAGTATCAGATGTTATACAAATACAATTATACCAGTGATTACTGTACCTTTCTTATTTAACGCTGTGCCTTGAGGAAATCACAAATTAATTGTGAAGGAGAGCACTTTGAAAGGAAATCCGATAGTGGAATTCTATTAAGTGAAAACAAGAATGTGTGCTAGTTACCAGTAAGTTATTTTCGCTTCAGTATCGTTAAATCTAAGAAATAGCAATATAATTTATACATTAAAATGTAGGTATATTGGTCCATGTGATATTTTTATTTATTTTTTAGTATCAATTAAAGTTAGTAGAGGAGACCGTGAAAGATCGACCTTCACCGATCTGATAACCAGATGAGACATATTTTTTATCGAATATAATTTATAAACAAATATGCCTATAATTACTTGCCTATCTGAAAGTGCTCATGGCTATTTTTAGCTGTGCTTTAAGTATGATTTTTTGCAGGCAAGTCTATATGACTGATTTTGTAATAAAATAATCTAAAATTTGATATAACTTTCGATAAGTTAGCAGAACAATGGAGTCACCTATATTGACTTACCTGTTTACATCGGCTTTGGTAGCTATACACAAAAATGAGTAGGCAAGCCTACTGAGGCATATTCTGTGTGTTAAAAACTAACAGTGAAATAATATTCATTTGGTTATCAAAAGAATGAAAGTGATGAAAAAAAATCGATTAAAGTTAATTTAATTAAAAATAGCCATGAGCACTTTCAGATAGGCAAGTAATTATAGGCATATTTGTTTATAAATTATATTTAATAAAAAATATGTCTCATCTGGTTATCAGGTCGGTGAAGGTCGATCTTCCACCGGCTCTTAGACCAAGTTGTAACTATAAATTTTATAGCGCAGTCTTATGGGTCACACTTTTTTGCTTACTAATATTATAAATGCAAAAGTAGCTCCGTCTGTGTTACTCAAGCGTATTTCCCTTTCCGTGTCCAGTTGGCGGCAAAAACCAGCACGGTTTTGTATTACTAACCAACTCGACAAATCCGTGCTTAGTTCGCCTCAACTGAGCACGCTTTTGCGATCAAGCAACATTAAAAACGTTTTACAAAACAGCGTACAGCTGAATCAAACACGGTTTTTTATTACTATGGAATTCAACTAACCCGTGTTCAATTCGCATCAACTGTCTTTGTAACGAGTGGCGCTAGGTGATGTTTTACAAATAAGTGTGTAGTTGAACTGAATACAGCAAGGTTAGTTGAATTCCATAGTAATAAAAAACCGTGTTTGATTTAGCTGTACGCTGTTTTGTAAAACGTTTTTAATGTTGCTTGATCGCAAAAGCGTGCTCAGTTGAGGCGAACTAAGCACGGATTTGTCGAGTTGAATAGTAATACAAAACCGTGCTGATTTTTGTCGCCAACTGAACACGGAAAGGGAAATACGCGTTACTCAATCACGCCTAAACTAGTAGGTTCTTAACCGATTTAAATAAAATTTGAAAGAAGTCTGAGAAAGAACGCAATACATTTCAACGCGTAAAAATGCCTGTAAGGGGTTGAAATAGGGAATGAAAGTTTGTATGGAAATTACGTCATTTTTGAAGCTTGAACCATGAAACTTACTTTTTAAGCGTTTAATTAGATATTTAAAATAAATAAGACATTCAAAGTTTTTAAAACTTTAAATTTGGCAGGGAACACCTAGTAGGAACAAACCGGAGTGAAGCGAGGGTGAGTCGCTATTATAAATATAATAGCAGTTAAATTGATGTGAAATAGTAAGTCATAAATCACGTAATACTTTCTTAGATTTACGGGCATATTTGAAATTTTAAATAAAACAAAATTTTCGGTATTTTTCGCGGTCTAATTTTAATTGTTGATTTCCATTGGCCGAAAAATAAAATAAAACCGCGAAAAATCCAAAAACACAGTTCTGTTTAAAATAATTAATCACATATAAAATAATTATTGCAATTAATTAGTAGTAATGAAATATTTCTGATAAAAAGTAGAGTACCCACGCAATTAAACGCATTTTCGCAATAGCAATGTAATGTGATGATTACATAAATACCATTCAATAGCAGTTCATGCCAAGTTGAAAGCATTTAGTTACTAACAACAATACAGTAGGCACTTATAATTAGACTTCTAGTTATTGAAGTAATTTTTAAGGTTACTGGTGCATAAAATGAACAAAAACATTTGGTAAATTGGAAATGAATTGACTAAATTAGCCAAGGATACAAAGAGATTTGAAATTACTTCATGATTTTATACCATTTTTTCCATAATAATTTTGCTGCCAAAAACATAACATACTGAACTATTCAGTGAACTGTAGAAAATGAGAAACTTTAAAATTTCATTTGATGTAGAAACCATAGAAAGAAAAGAGAAAAAGTAGTAATGGAGTCAAACTGCTCAAAAATTCTTAAAAGACATAACACCATTTCTTATAATAGCCTCTAGTGGTGACAAAAGAGGTGACAAAAGAGGTGGCTCATTTTTCTCCCAAAGAAATCTTATTTAACATTATTGCATCTTTACCACTATTCCATCGGGACATGTTTTATACAGTAATGATTGAGTGTACATTTGCTTTGTATAAAAAAAATAATATGTTTGTAATCACCTTTATAGTAAACTGAAAGAATACTATACAACATGTGTTGACCAAGAGGTTATTCTCTAAAATGTTTAAGTGTATCAATATATTATCTAGTAGAGGTAGTGGCCTGCCTACTCACTGGACCTAAAAAAATATACAATCAAATATGCTGCACTACAAATTCATTTCTCATAATATCTGTTAACTGCATGGAAATAATATTAATTTTATTATGTGCATGTAGATTATTCTTTGAATATTTTTATTTGACTTAGGTATTTTGGTGGCTTACACAGGACATCTACACAACACAATAACAGATTACAGCACAAGCAAAGAATTTTTGAGTTACATCTGCCCAGTTAAGGAAAATATTAATCGGTAAGCATCTAATAATAGTAGTAAGTACTTAATCATTTTCTTCTAAAATAGATAATAGTGTTTATTATTAAACTAGCCTAGCAATTGAACTTTAAACTTTACTAAAATATATTTAGGCTAAAATTTGTTGAGGTCATATATATAATAATATACATACACCTAATTTTTAAGGAATTTTACCTTCACTATTTAGAAATAAAATTCATTTCTCACCATCTACGAAATAAAACACTGTTTTATGTCTATATATCTATTAAAAGTAATATTGAGATATTTTTGATTATATTGATATTTTGTTTGATTGTTAAGTATTAATTTTAATGTAATAAATATAACTAATAATATTTTAAAATATTTACATCTATTTCTTATCAATTTATAACATATAAATAATTAATTTAACTGCATTTGCTTTACCAAATATATTTTTTTGTAAATTAGAATTTGTTTATTCTTTCTCTGAGGTTTTAGAAACCAATAAAATAAATTTGATAAAGTGGTCTAAACAGTAAACTTTAGTAATCCTTACCTAAAATTTTCTTTTCGCAGAAAGTAGAAGCACTGACGTGATAACTGTTAACATTTACACTTAAATATATTAATATTCTAGTACAGTTATACGAAATACATATTAAATATTGAGTACACGTCAACCACTCCGAAATATTTTTTTCGTAATGTGTGCAACTTTCAGTTACATCGGGAAGTTTGTTTTATTTTCGTTAAGTTTACAATTTACAGTTATATGTCACACGTCAAACTTCAAAGGCACATTGAACTGACAGACGTCAACGGTCAAATACAGTAGCCACGTTCTCGGCTCTGTACAAAACTTTAAAAGTAATTTGGTAAAAGTACTATTTTAGTATTCTAAATATTAAGATAGTTTTGTAATTTTGTTTAAATATATCAAATGGATTATAAAAACGATATTATACATGTATTAATTTTAGTTCAAATTATCGCTAAGAGCAAAAACGGAACACTGTATTGCGTTCCGATTTACGTTCCATTTAGCAACAGCGTTAGCAACTTGAAGTGGACTAACTATCGTACCATGGGGCGTAAAATTATCGTACATGGATCGAAATTATCGTATTTTTTAGGATAATGTCTATTATAGATAAATAAATCATATAAATTGTAATATTGATATGCATGCAAGTACTCTATAGTTTATCTTTTTTAAACCACCGCTGTCAAATCAACAGAACACTGAAACCCAAATGTTTTACACGTGGTATACAGACCTGCGTACGATAATAATATGCTATCATACATCGTACGTAGGCACATTTAAGGCAAAATTATCGTACGGTTCCGAACGCTGTTTAGCAACTGTTTCATTATACTACTTTTTAGTAGTGTTCGAACCTAAAATAAGGAGTAAATCTACTAATAAATTATGTATTTCACATATAGGTAATAAAGAGTTCAAAACCGACAAGATTAAAAGAAAAGAAAAACTCGGATAACGGTTTTTGACGGATTGAGGTTCTATCATCGAAACCATATGAATAAAATAAGTTTATGTGCTAAGCGCATATAACATAACATTTGGAGAATCCATGCAAAATAGTAAATGGTAGGTATATTGGTATTATTGAATTAGGTAACTGGTTTTTTTTGTATAACAACCTAGGTATTATCTTTCTCTAAGAGTAACCGTTAACTAATTTTAATTTTTTCCTTTCACTAAACCGTTCGTTAATCGTTTTATTAACAGATTATTGAAGAGCGAATCATTATTTATCATAACATTTCATTAAAAAGATGACAAAGATAACGCTAATAAATACTTAATTACCTAAGTCGGTGAACAACATAAATTTTTACTTACAAATAAAAGTTAATATTTAACCATTTAACTTGAGTAGGTATTTATTTTCAGTAATATCCGACTGTGGTGAAGCTTAAAAGAGGGTTATGTGCTTGACTCTGTTTATATGTACGTATGTATGAATGTATGTACATACGAGTGTATGTCTAAAATGGTCCCGTGTAATTAGAAAACGGCTTCACAGTTGTTAGTTACCATAGTATAAAGAGAGAAAGTAAGGCAACTTCATACAAACGCACCGTGCGCGGCTTGTATGTGTGCGTCATAGTATCTTTACGTTGCCGCACGCACACTCAAACAATATCTCGAACCGTTTATCAGTGCGCTAGTAAAGGCTGACGCCGCACAAGTTTCGCGCGTCACGGTTTTTCACTATATGAAAAATGTGTGATATTCGTAGAAGAACTTATTGCTGTGTGTTTGGGTGTCTAAATTCTTCATCGATTCCAGAGTTGTCTTTGTTCAGATTATCTACTGAACAGAAAAGGTAAACAAATCACTTATTCTATAGTTTGTCCATTTTGTTAATGGTTTTTTGACAGCTCGACGACTGACAAGCTATAGTGATGTCAAAAGGACGTAATAATCGATATCTCTTATTTTTTTTAACATAAAATAATATTTATTTTTATATTTAATAATATGAAAATAAATGTTACTATCGTAAAAATCAAGTGTGGTGGAGAGAACTAAGAGAATCATAATGTCTGATTTGGACCGTGACATTGCATTTGATAATTTATGCTCACAAGAGTTAATAATTAATATAACTGAAGACTCCTCATCGAACAAATCTAATATAAATGATGGTTGTGACGAATCATGTTAATAAAAGGAATTAAACTATTTTAGTAGTTTTATTTGTATGATTATAATAAGAAGAAAGTAAAACTTTACTTAATGTTAATGTTTTCATTTATTGGTTTCTACCTTAAAATTTTGTTGTCTTCCTGATTAAATAACATATTACACCTTATTTAAATATTAACATTGATTTTTTCCGATTTTTTGTAATCTGTGGCACAATCGTAGTAATCGTTGTGTGGCACAGCAGTAAGGGGGCGGTGCCCGTCCATGAAGTACAATATTATTTGTATGGCATTTTAACTTTAATTTGGCTAACCATTAAATACGAAACTTTGTGGGCGTGAGCTGTCAAAAAACCATTAATAAAATGGACGAACTATAGCATATAATTTATACTTGATGATGAAATACTTATGTTGGTACTTTTATTTTTGTTGTATTAGTTTATTATTTTAATAGGATGTGATATGATTTTATTAATATAATATTATACTTTTAATTTTTTTTAATTGTTGCTAATAGCATATTTATGTTTTTGTAAAAGCAAGAAATTAAAGGATTTATTTTATTTATTTATACAAATAAATTTCGAGATAAATCTAACAAACAAACATTTTTAATACTATTTTCTACCGATATATCAGTTAAGCAAGTAACTAAAGGCCTAATAAAATTAATCATAAACATGTAGAAACAAAATGTTTTACATTCTTAAATGTATATAAATAATAAATATTTTTTAATAACACACTTCCCGGCCCAATGCCAATTTCTGAGCACTGAATTAAAATTTAGCTACAGTGACAACCCTGTGACAGGCAACTATGGTAACTATGACAGGTAATTATATCGCGGAATGGGCCGAAGTTGCCCTATTTTGTTCTCTCTCTTTATACTATGGTTGTTACACTCGTCTTGATACTTACGCGAGTGTCATAGAGTATGCATTTTATTAGTCATCTATGGTATGCATAAAAAGTTCAAAATGGCGGATCTTCGGCGCCAATTTTTATGGCTTGAATACGTCTTACAAGTTCATATTATATTAATTTGAAAACCCTAATCTTTTCTATGAGTAGGTTATATTTATGTACTATGATATTATTTGTGTACTTTTAATCAAAGTAACTAAAGTAATTTGTAGGGCTCCATATACCCAAAAGGCTATTGATGAACCCTTTTATTTGGTCGTTTTGAGAGGTTATGGGATATTTTCGGCAATTCGGTAATACCCTCTATGAAATATAAAATACATTTTGCCGTCAATAGAATAAATTTATTAAAAATGTGTAACTAGTTTGTACTACATTTAACAAAATGATATAAATTAAAATAATTAAACCAAAGATGTTTGTTAGCAAGTTAGACACGTATTAGCTCGATTTTCTTGCTGCGTTCACTTTTATCCACCTTCGTGCGTCCCTCGTCCTCACCACGAATTTTTAGCGATAATACCCACTAATCCCGACGGCTATAGTGGGACACCGTAGGTTCGTATCTAAATCTCTTATAACTACTTGATTCTTAATAATTAAATAAATAAGTAATAAATATATAAATCAATAAATAAATAAATAATAATATATTAATTTCGATGATACGGAAATTCAATTTAAAAATGTTATTTATCATATAAAACGTGATTATTTTAATAAAAATGTCAATTACGCATAACCACATAGTACTCGTATTTAGGCCAATAATACTATTTTTTATTAATTCAAACCACACGGGGCGCCGGAAGTGGTAGTGGAGTTTGCATAAGAATGGGCATTCATTGCCTAGCTTACCGGCTAGCTGCCGCTGGTTAATCTATGGCTTGTTTAGAACTGCTCTTATTATGTAGGTTGCATACAAAATAAAGCTTATTTCTCGCAACGATTTATTTGTAGCACTGATATTAGTTGCTAAAGTTTAATCAAAATGCAAAGCACTTTGTGATGTGAAATGATTTCTAAAATCGACAAATACAGTTAAGTACTATCTATATAATAATTTATTGCGTCTATATTTTTTCTTTTTAGTATAGTCACGTTGAAATTGAGCAGATTTTATGTTGAGCTTTTCTATGCCTTACATTATCTTTAGTACAAGGATAATCGTGGTTAGTAAAAACAATTACTTCGAATGGGAAAAGTAAGTTACGTCGATATAGGAGGTAGTTTTACTCTGTTACAACCTAAGTAGTTCTGATAAATAATAACACTCTTAGACTTTTATATTTACATGTCTCACTCAGCCTACAATTTTATTTACTAGATTTCTTGCTAATATCGAGTTCTAGGTTACAAACACTGGACAACTGAAACGAGAAAAATGTACCTCTACTTACCTAATCTTTCCACTATAAGAAGTAATTTCATAAAGTTTAAAAATGAAGTTTTTAAAGTAACAATAAAATTACTTTACAAATATATAATTATTAAATTGTTTTCGCAATATATAATCTAACAACTAACTGTAAGAATATTTGATATTCTTATTTCTTTAATAAGCAAGGAAGACGACGCGACGCCGTGAAAATGCTGTGAGCACGTTAATATTTTCCGAGATTCCTTACCATGTAACATTTAATGTTCACGTCTCCGTATCTTTCTTCTAACACGCTTACCTATCTACCTGATATCAGACGAAAATTGAAACGCTTCTCACGTTTTCACCTAAAGCAGCGTACTTACATACTGCAGCGAAAATTTAGAACGATATTACTAAGAGACACTACTTTGTAGGAGATGCAGCTTTGTTTGTAAAAGCCAATTTCAAATGTTGCTCATTTTGCTTGTGGAGCGTACTCTCATAGTACTTTTGATAGTTTCTCTTTATATTTGTTACGTAATAGTAGAATATATTTCTTATTATTCTGTAATCCTCTTTGCAGCTTTCAATTTTTTTTTTTTTTTTTTTTTTTTTTTTTTTTTTCTTTTTTTTTCGCGGGTAGGAGTGAATAAGTGAACACAGTTTTTATTAAGCTCTACAGACTTTTAAAAATTAAAAATAATAAAATAATAGTGATAGTGTAGAAATTCATATGTAATTTCTAGTACCCACCAGGAAGTTCTATCCTTAATTCTATTTCACTTCATTACACACTAATTATCACAGCAATCTCTACCCAATTCCTAAAGTATGGAAGCTATCAAGGACTCCCTTACAACTATGGCTGAAATGTTCAACAGTAGAATGAATGAGTTCCAACAAGATCTCAATAAAAACCCTTCGGCACCTACAATATCATCAATTGCTGCTGATTTTAGCAATTTCAAAATATTTATCCAGGCTGCGTTAACCTCTCTTCAAAAACAAGTTGAGTTGTTAGGTCGAGAGCTAGATCGGATGGAATTGAGGAAGAGAAGAAAAATGCTCCTCTTTCATGGTGTTGCTGAAAAGAAGTCAGAAGATACACTTGGTTTAATAACTTCCATAGTTGCTGACCACCTGGATTTGCCTAACTTCTCCAGTGCTAGCATTTCAACATCATATCGTTTAGGTCATGTAATTGGTGAAAAACCTAGACCAATTGTGGTGAAATTTGTGGAGGCACAGGTCCGTGACAACGTATGGTTCGCGAAGACAAAACTCAAAGGTTCTGGTATAACTCAATCAGAATTCCTAACCAAGAATCGTCATGAGGTGTTTATGGAGGCAAGGCGTCGTTATGGTGTCGGGAAATGCTGGACGAAGGAAGGCTGGATCAACGTTATAGCATCTGACGGCAAGCGATATCGTGTGGAGACTTTGTCTGATCTTCATACTATAAATCGTACAGTCCCGGTTTCGCCTAATGCTGGTCAAAATACTGTAGTGGCTCCTAAAAACTCAGGCGATAAAATAGCAGCAGTACAACGTACAAAACGCGTTATTAAAAAGTAGGTAGACAGTTTTCAAATTATTCTTGTAATCTTTTTCGTTTTCTTTATAAGTTTCTTGTTATTATGTTATTCTCATGTATTATGTTATTTTACGGTTTGCACATTGCTTCATATCAGCATTTTATATTTTATGTATCGGTAGGTATAATACTTATACAATCAACAATTTATACAATCTTGTTAGTTACTAATAGATTATTCATTCTACTGAACAGTGAACTTCTGATTTCCGAAGTCGCAGCACTCAGCTTTGACAATCACAGACATACTCTATGGTACTTTGTCATCTTGACATATTTTCATGTCACAGACTAATGTAAGGGTAACGCTAAGCATTGTTAATTGCATTGGACGGGCGGACTTTGGCCTACCGTATTGTGGATATTTTATATTTAGCCATTTAATTATGTAGTATGTATGTAAATAATTATGTGGTATGTATATGTGCAAATTTCTTATAATTGATTTATTACTGTTTATGTTTTTTGTTTTTTTTTATTATATAGTTTGTTTTTTTTTTTTCTCAATTGAAAACGTTGTTTTTGTTTTTTTAGTCTTTCAATGTTTTTCAAATATGTGTCATATCTCTTCTTGCAACTGGCGGGTGCAAATAAATGTTTAAGAAAAAAAAAAAAATTTAATTTGATATATTATTATATTATTGTATTATTATTTTTACTTTATTGCTTTGTTTATCTATATATTTGTTATCATTATTATATTTTAATTTTTCATTATGGCAAGTATTTGTAGCAAACTTGATGACTCATTTTTTTCCTTGTCCTCAAACGGTGGATTAAGCAGTGACAACAGTTTCTACAGCATCCCATCTATAAGTGAAACTCTTAATTCTGTCTTCTCAGGTGTACTGAAAAATTTTAATATTGTCCATATTAATGCTCAAAGTATTCCTGCACATTATCCTGATCTCTTATCGTCGTTTGATAGCAAAAATATACATGCGATTCTAGTCTCTGAGACATGGTTGAAACCATGCCTCCAATCTTGTAGTTACTCCCTACCAGGGTTTCAATTAATACGTAATGATCGAATTGGCCGAACTGGTGGTGGTGTTGGTATTTTTCTACGTTCCCATATACCGTTTTCTATAGTTGATCTCTCGCAACAACAATCCGATGTAGGTGAACATCTTTTTATTGAGATAACATTTGCCCACACCAAGGTTCTTCTCGGTGTTTATTACAGCCCATGCCAGACGATCAATTACTTTAGTTCTTTTGAGACCCTGTTAGAGCGACTGACACCTTCTTATAAACACACAATTATAATGGGTGATTTTAACACCTGCCTTTTAAAAAATGATGATCGAGCGTCACGCTTGAGATCAATAGTCAACAGTGTCAATTTGCATATCCTCCCTCTTTCTGCTACACATGCTTTTCCGAACAGCTTACCGTCCCTTCTTGATCTTGCCCTAGTGTCTTCTATCGAGCATGTAGAAACACATGGGCAATGTTCTGCTTTATCTTTTTCTTATCACGATCTTCTTTATCTATCCTACAAAATCAAACCTCCAAAAGCAAAATCAAGAATACTTCTGCAGCGTAATTTTGCAGGAATGGATTTAGATCGTTTGCGGGAGGATGCCAGGAAGATTGACTGGTCTGAAATTTCTTGCAGTGACTCAATAGACAGACAAGTAGCAATCTTGAACTCACATTTAATGCAACTATACGACAAGCATGCACCAATTCGACCTGTACGAATAAAGCATCTCCCTGCACCGTGGCTTACTCAAGAAGTTAAAAAATTGCAACAAAAAAAGAACGCTGCGAAACTTAAGTATCGAGTGAATCCTAATGAGATAACCCGTCATAAATATATCAAGGCCCGTAATCACTGCAACAGAGTGTGTAGAGATAATCAACGACGCCATATCTATTCATCTGTGGTTGAAGAAAAAGACTCAGCCAAAGTTTGGACTTTTCTGAAATCTTTGGGAGTGGGAAAAGCACGCCAATGCGTAAATCCTAATAACCTTAATTTAAATGAGCTTAACAAGCATTTCTCTTCTTCAAGTACCATAGACAGTACTATTAAGCAACAGACTCTTAATCAATTTTCAGCTTTATCCTCTCCTAATATTCCACAATTATTTTTTAGTGACTTTACTGAAAGTGATGTTAAGAGAAACATACTTACAATAAAATCCGATGCGGTAGGTGCTGATAGCATTAGTCGTAAGATGATCCTACCCATCCTCGATATTTTATGTCCTATCGTAACGTATATACTTAATCACTCTATTAATTCCTGTGAATTTCCCTCGTCTTGGAAAGATGCTCAAATTGTACCACTACCTAAAAAGTCCAACCCCACTCATTATAACGATTACCGTCCAATCTCTATCTTGCCGTTTCTATCTAAAGTACTTGAGCGTTTGGTACTCCATCAGCTGAATCAGTTCCTCACTACTCATCATCTCCTTAGTCCCCTGCAATCCGGTTTCCGCCCTGGTCATAGTACGACTACTGCTTTAGTCAATATCACTGATGATATTCGCAATGGTATGGATAAACGGGAAGTCACAGTACTTACCTTGCTGGATTTTAGTAATGCTTTTAATACTGTTGATTTTGACATCTTACTTGCAACATTGCGTTCTCTTAACATATCTCCTAAGGTAGTCGACTGGTTTCAATGTTACCTGCGTGGACGCCGACAGCGCACACAGATTCATGATTCATTTTCTGACTGGACACCAGTCAAGTCAGGTGTTCCGCAGGGTGGCGTGTTGTCTCCTCTTCTTTTTTCGGTATTTATTAATACATTATGTCATCAAATATCTTCTCACTACCACCTGTATGCAGATGATCTACAAATTTACATTCAGGCCAAAATTTCTGATTTACATAGTGCTATTGATAAAATGAACGAAGTTTTAAGTCGTATAGCCTCATGGAGTAGATCCTTTGGACTCCGACTTAATCCAGTAAAAACACAAACCATAATTATTGGTAGCTCGAAGCTTATTGCAAAGGTTTCGTCATCGACATTACCACCTATTGTATTAAATGGCATAACTATACCATACAGTGACAGTGTCAAGAATTTAGGGGTTATCATGGATCAGACTATGTCCTGGGACCAGCATTTAAATGAAATGAGCAGAAAAATGTTTGCATCAGTAGCCTCACTTCGTCGACTACGCAACTTTCTTCCCATTCCTACAAAAATTGCGCTTGCACAATCACTCTTGTTACCCGTCCTTGATTATGCTGACTCGTGCTATCTAGACCTAACAGAGGAGCAATTGAATAAGCTTGAGCGGCTTCAAAATTTATGTATCCGTTTCATATTTGGCTTACGAAAATATGACCATGTTTCTGAATTTCGCAAAAAGCTCAAGTGGCTCCCTATTCGCCTTCGCAGGAATACTCATGTCCTTCATCTTCTTTACCGTGTTCTGTTTGATCCATCATCTCCTCCCTATTTAAAAGAGCGAATTAAGTTCCTGGGACTTTCTCATACGAAAAATCTGCGCTCCCGTACAAATCTAATTTTAAAAATACCCCCTCATTCCACCTCATTTAATGACAAATCATACACTATAACAGCCGCACGACTCTGGAACTCTCTTCCATTGAGCGTTCGAGATGCTAAGACTTATCACTCCTTTAAAAAACGTTTAAAAGTACATTTTCACTCTTTCTAAATCTTAATACTATACTTGCCATCTAGATTTTTTTTTCTATTTTTATTTATTACATGATATATATACTTTTATTTTATCTATATATGCATTTATATATAAGTATCATTTATTATATTTATGTTAAGCATGTAATGCTACTTAGTATTGTTATATCATTATTTCGTGTTATGTAGGTATGTATATATTATTTTATTATAGGTTTTGATATATAAATCTTATAATATAATATTTATAATATTTATATATGTATATATATATGTATATATATATTTATATATATGTATATATTTTAATGATTTGATTTATTGTTCACACCCCTACCCTTACAGTTTGCCGATTCCAACACCTTAAGGTTGCCTGGAAGAGATCGCTGTTTTAGCGATAAGGCCGCCTCATGTACATATTCGCTGTTTTTTTATTATTATTATTTGTATTTTCTTCCTTATGTGTGTGTACAATAAAGAGTATTTATTATTATTATTATAATAAAAGATTGACATGATCTTTGATTTTAACTGTTTTACCTTTGCCACGAGTGGATGAAAGCTCTAACTATGTGTGTGTATATTTATACGTAATACTTTACACATTAAACTTGAACACTTATACAGTCTTAATTAATATTTTCACACACGTTTGTTTTATTTTATTATTAATATTTTTATTATATATTTATTTAATATAAATAAAAAATACAGTGAAAATGCCATAGTTATTCTCCACGCATAGAGCGCCGTGAAAGAGTGGGAAATAGAACTCAAAGAAAACAGGACTGATCCGACCATGCAATGCTCTATACCATTTATAAACGTAATTTTAATTTATGTAAAAACCAAGAAAAGATATTTTATTCCTATGTAAATGCAGTACCAGTACAGCTTTAGTTAAATTATTTTGAGAGTTACATTTACTTTAAACGTAAATAGTCAGTTCTTATGATAGGCTATACATTCTTAAAAATATGAACCTTGTTTGAGGAATAACCTGAAATTATCTGATAAACCAAACTTGGTCTATTAATAAATATGCCGACATAAAATATATATTTTATGTCTTATTATAGCTTAATAGTAAAATTCCTACTTAAGAACGTAGCCGTAGTTTCTTTATTTCACCAATAATCAGCCAAATTAACATCATGAAACTGAGCAACATGAAATATAAGTTTAACTACAAACAGCAGCGAACATCAAAACCCTAAAGTTTTGCACTTAGAACTGGAACTACAAATTGTAAGAGACAACAAATTTAGTTGATTTCATTTCTACGGATATTGGAAATAATCAAGCAACTGTTATAATCTGGTACATATTTCAGGTATGAATTCACCTCAATCTATTTTGTTAGGGCAACGTCAATATTCACGCATGATCGTTCCTTTTGAACAGTTCTTACTAGACGATCGGCTGAACGATTCCAACCTATTCACGGTCGAAGAAACTTACTAAGCATGCTCTTATTTACTTACTATTCCTTGTTACCTCGTCATTGTGCTCCAAGCTTTATTTTGTTTGTATTTAGCCGACTATCAGCTTGCGTTGCCGAAAACTGAAACTAGGGGTATATTGCTCGTTGATCCTATTACGTACATCCGTGATTTATCCTCGTGCGCGGGAACTCATAAAATTCCACATAATATATGAAGTGAGTGTTACCTGTCTGTTATTTAGGGATGTTTATTTGGGGTTTAGGTTTATGTAATCTTAGTAATAAGATTTGGGCATTTGGTTTTGTTTTATAATATTTGTATGGGGTCAAGATTCATGCATGAACAGAAGTTTGACGTAGATGTTGTATATGTATCGTTATAATATAATTAAAACCGAAAAAAACGTAATATGTATCGTTGCCTGGATGTTGGTAAGTTCTTTAAGTTAATGTACAGAGCTGTTGAATTATTTTAATTTAATTAATTTATTTTAATAATGAAAATAATTATATCCTTTGTAGCAGTGAATGATTGAAGCATACGTAAAGCATATATATTGTGCATAGACGTTAATACCTACGTCCAACAACTTAGCTATTACATAACGTTGAACAGAATTTATGACGTTCATTTTACGTAGCTTTTGAAGCTGAACGTAATAAGTAGATATACGGCGAGATCCATGACTAGCGAAAATTAACTGTGTTACATTTAGTTCATAATATAAATGTTTGCTGTTGTGTGAAGACAGATGTTACCGTATTTTGTGGCCAGATTGCTCTCTACGAAATCATTAACTAACAAACATTTCTGACAACAGTCATTACTCCAGCAGTCCCAGTGAAAATTAGCATTTTATTGTAGACTCGCGACTCACTCTCGGTTCACTCGGATTCGTCCCGAGGTACGTGTAACTGATAGCGATCCCTATACAAAATAATAATTAGTTGAAGAATTCTTGATTTTCCATCATTTTTTTGGATTTTCCTTACTTTTTAAGTTTACTTGGTACTTTAAACTAAATATTTATTTAGATATCTTGGTCTCACTATATTTTTCATCTGCCATTTGTTCATTCGCTTACTGTAATATACGTAGAAAGATGTTATTTTTATATTAAAATGAATAAACAAGTAAAATTAATTTGATAGTAACTACAAAGCTAAGTCAAAAAGGCACAAAAGCTCTTATAACTTGACAAAATTAATCATAACATTTATGTCTATAATAAAGTAGACCATAAAGCCCTTTGTTCTCGATATTCGAAACAAAACAAGAAATTTTATACACATATTGTGAAAATAAATGGATCCTTTTCAATAGCGGTCAAAAACCGTTAGTTAAAATGTATGTGACCGGAGCAATACATATGTATGCGGTCAGAATCTAAAACGAGATAAATCACAGAACAGGCGTTATGCACATAATTCTTCGGCTTCGGACCACTTGACATTAGCAAGGTCTTGTCCCCTATCATGGATCATTAAATCCTGGAATAGAAATATTTAAGTGTATTGAGTTTCAATAACTATTATGATTTTATTGCTCGTTTTCACTCTACTCTATGAAACTTTTTAAACTTATTTTGAATGAAGCATGAAACATAAATGTGTGTTCATCATTCTTCGTGTTGCAAAGATTTCGTTTAGTGTTGGTATTCAGTCGTTGGAAAGTAAATAGTTTACATTCTGGAATAACAGGTATTTTGAAATATTTATGTGCGCAAGAGCGAAGCCGACTAATATTAAGATAGTATTAAGAAAGCCTGTCAATCACTACATAGTATAAAACAAAGTCGCCTTTTCTGTCCCTATATCCCTATATCCCTATGTGCGCTTAAATCTTTAAAACTACGCAACGGATTTTGATGCGGTTTTTTTTAATAGATAGAGTGATTCAAGAGGAAGGTTTATATGCATAACTAGCAGATCCCGCGGCTTTACCTGCGCTAAATCTAGGGAAGAGCCCGAGCGAAGCGATGGCGAGTCGCTAGTTGACTATATGAGACAATGCGTGCTAATAAAAAGTAGGTAAAATATGAATTTATTAATTATTCACCAATTAGAATTTTTATAACTTCTTCTTTCAGCAACCTTATGCAATATGCTACCTATGCTAAATTGTTTGTCTCTAATGTAAAATTTAAATAGTACCTATTTGGCCTATATTATAATCTATAGGTAAACTACTCGTATTATTAGAAAAGAAATAAAGAAAACCATCTTCTTCGTTAGGTATCATAGTCACGATTAAATTTATACATGAAATTTATACCTACTACATATATTTAACACGTGAGCTAAGCTAGACACGGTATCTCACAATATTATTTAAATAATTATGAAATAAGCCGTCGCGTGATCCTTTTTAGTGAATATTAAACCTTTGAGATCGCAGGAGGTTATCAGTGGGACCTAATTTAATTCATTATCCCCGCCTTGTCGACCCTTTCCCGACAAAGCGTAAACGACCCTATGCAAAAATCTTTAACTGCGCATATTAATGTGGCCCGCTTTAAACCCGTTCATTTTCTTATGTTTTTCGCTTATTAGCTTTTTCATTTACATATAACAAGTTAATTATTCGTTGCCGTGGTCTATTATGTAAGAAGAATAAAAGAGTAATGAGAATGTTGCTTCTAAACCTTTTGTTTCCACTGGACTTGTGAGATAAAATGGGGAAGGTTAGAAAAAATTACGTTTATTCAACGTGCTTAACTTATACCTATATAACTACTGCGATAAACAAAGAAAACTAAACTTTTGAATAACTAACTGTAGACATTCTTTTATTACGATTTGAGGTTTTAGCAAATATTTTTAAAGCAAGATACTATTTTACTTTGATACTTTGTTTGACTAATAATAAATCTATAAATAGAAACAAAAGACATACAATTACCCTATTTATTCTTAGTGAGGAAATCTGAAATGCAATGTTTTATTTATTCTTATTTCTTTGCTTATGATTTCTTATTGGGGTCGAATACGTTAAGAAAAGGAAGAATTTTTACTGTTTCCTATAGCTTTTTGTCAAAGGAAATCAAAGAAAATGAATAACCATAGCTCAAAGGATCCAATGTAGAATAACGAAATGAAGTTGAGTTAGCTAAGAAATAGTACCTTGACGACGGAAATCGATTGTGAAGCGTGAACCTTTTTCTTTCAACTAGGTCCAAGCAATTTTCCATGTAGAACATAGTATACAGATATCCGTCATGACTTGTCTTCTCTTCTCGTTCTTGTCATGACTATATTCATATTCGTTTGACGTCACTATAGACGACTTGTTTGGTTCAGTTTGTAGTTAGTACGCTACTGACTCGCGTCGTGGGTTCGAGTCCCGTTGAGGGCATTCATTTGCGCGATAAGCACTAATTTTTGTACTTCAGTCTTGGCTGTTTATATAATTATAATATGTATGTATTTAAAATATATATGTGTCGTGTATCCATAACACAAGCCTCGTTGCTTACCAAGGAATTACATGGTGCTATGCGTTATTTCCCAACATACCTATATTTTATTTATTTATTCAAAAAGCTAGTTGAACAACATACAACAACAGACAAAGTAAAAGTAACATCAAGAAAACGATTTCTAGATGTTATTTTTTTTTGTCTGAATACAATTAGGATAGTAATTATATCAAAAATTTTACATACCTATATGTAAAACAATCATGCCTCCTGCTGTGACCAAAATGATGACAAAATATATTTAGTCTTCTACTAGAGTTAAAATAATGTTAAATAATTTAAATAGTGCATTATGACGGAAATCATCCCTATTATCCCAAAAAGGGGGATGAAAAGTTGTTCGAAGAATCAATCATTTCTCAAGTTAGGGATACCAATATATTATAATATATGTAATAGTTTCTGTTCTATACTAACGCACGAATCGGGGTGAGGTGCTATTAGTAGATATAAAGTGTATTAATTTTGGTATGTATTTTTAAATTTTGTTAATTATCGCAGTTTGCCACAGAATCAAGACCCAAGATACAATAAGTTTTTTTTACCAAAAAGGTTATAAGGTGGCTTAACCTCGTCGAGATCCGCATTCGTTTATATTTATATCATTCATTATACATTATTATATACTAGATTATATATGCATGTTTAATTTAATTGCTGCTTACTATGCAGAGGACTGCATAGTCAATATCTTTAATGGGCAAATAAATGTATAATTCATTCACATATTGTATTAATCTAAATGTAATGTAGCCATGTTTGCAAAACTTATAGGAAATAACATGAAAATAATAATCTTTCTCTGTATTGTTCCAGAAAAAAAAGTCTGGTCGGAATATACATTTCAAAATGTTCTGCGCTTAAAACTTAGTTGAATTAAATATGCCAAAGGCACCCTGGTAGTAATGGCGATTAAATCACAATTTAAAATTCTATATAGTTTCTAAGTAACTTAATGTGAAGGGAAAACACCCAAAATGTAAATGGAATGAGCCATAACTGAAGTGGAAGGCGTCCATTTATAGCTGGTTATTGATGTTTATGCATACTAACCGGCGGGTAAAAAGCTTTTCCATTATTATGTCAAGATCTACTTTCTTAAGGCCTTTAAAGGCTCTTAGATACACATTATATTGGCAGTATTAGATATGCTTTAACTAGAATGCCGTTATAATATAACTCTATGAGTACTAAAGCCTTGAATAAATAAATACCAAAATAAACATACTACTACAGTATATCTACACTATCTTTGCCTTTGATTGAAACTACATCAAAAATAATAATGCACATTAACACAATCTTTAATAATTGCAAAAATATTATTCGTTGAGTCTTAAAAGTTTTATACTCAGTTCGAGCTTTTGGTAGTCCATTCGCGACTAAGCTGTTGTTGAGATAGAAAAGATACGCTTTATACGACATTTTCTCTTTGATTTTATATTAAAGCTAGCGATAATCCTATAATTAAGCCATCCAGAAAGAAAGCACAGTCGTCAATTGTCACCTCCATTCGTACCTTAAAAATTATTAGTGTTTATCTACCATATTATGCATATAAACCTTTCTCTTGAATCTATTTAAAAAAACCGCATTAAAATCTGTTGCGAAGTTTTAAAGATCTAAGCATCCATAGCGACAGACAGACAGCCCAAAACGACTTTTTTTTATACTATGTAGTGATAAACATTCTACTATCAACTTTTATTAAACGACTGTAAATTATGTAAATTCATATAACAAAAATAAAGTAAATAAAAATTAAATTATACTAAAAGTAACAAAATAATATTCACGTTAATTGTGATAATATATGATAGAAAATTTATTTGTTATATTGTAGACTGTTATGGACAAGGCATCACGATTGCGGCCTTCCTTTAACGAGAGTGTTAAGTCCCGCATCATTATTGACATCACTCACACCTGATGGTGTTAATTACGGCTATTAAATCTTAATGGATTAATTTACCCCGTACTTGAAATATTGCTAAGTAATTTTTAATAATGAAAAGATTTAATCTGTATTATACTGTAAAAAATAATTTTGTGTGTGAAATATTAAAAAAAAACGACAATAACGTGTTGTGTACATAATATAGACCAAAACAATAGTTCACATAATACTTTCTTAGGTTTATACCAATATTTGATATTATAAATGAATCTATCTTTTTGAATTTTGTCGCAGATTTATTTGGATTTTTTGTTCCCGACGTTTCGAATGCTTTACAGCAATCATGGTCACGGGAGAGACATCTCTGTTCGAAAAGATAGTTTCATTTATAAAACAATAGTTACTACAATTCTCAAAACACACAAACTGTATTGAACGAATTTTAACATGAGTAAGTGTTCTGATTAATTATAACTCCGATTAATAATTGGGATACTTTTTCTGCAAAAACTTCTGTTCAATCTTCTTAGAAATATACCTACATTGCTCTCGCTGGCCGACTCTTAATAGATCCGTTAAAACATCTACCTATTAGAAAGGTATTAAAGATGCCTACAGAAAAATCCATGACACAATATGTCTATGTCGTAAAATTAACGCAATACATAGCTATTGTTTTATATTTAAAACGTACATGGGAGGAGCGATGCGAGGGCAAGTCGCGAATAAATAAAACCAGTTCTTTTTTATATGAAATGCTAATTTTTTTTCTAGTTTAATATAGCAGCGCAAGATAATAGTCGTTGAAATCATTTATTTTAATGACATACATATTAAGGACTCGTCTTATTTAATACTTAACCTTCTTCTATAAAAAATCAGCCTATAAGCTGCTTCTGATGACCATGTACATTGTACATATCGTAGTAACTATAAAAAAATCAAAAGTAGTAACTATATAAAAAAAATATTACAATTTTTTTATAGTTATTATTTTTTATTTCTTGTTTTTAATGTTTCTTTTATTTTTAATGAAGAAATTTAAAATATGTGATAAGCTCTCATAAATTTAATAATATTCACTGATATGCTTATATTACAAACATTGCAGAGTGAGTAACCACATCACATATAAATACAGTAGAGTACTTAATAATTATTATTAAGCTGGATTTAATTTAAATATTATTTAATTCTTATGGTTTCAAAAATACTAAACTTCTACACTCAGACAGCTGTAATAAAATATATTGATTTATCACTTCTATTTGGAAAACACAAAATAAAACACGATCTAACCAGT
The DNA here is from genome assembly GCA_905231865.2 of Boloria selene. Classification (NCBI taxonomy): domain Eukaryota; kingdom Metazoa; phylum Arthropoda; class Insecta; order Lepidoptera; family Nymphalidae; genus Boloria; species Boloria selene. The sequence continues at coordinate 8,433,845 of HG993141.1, forward strand.
TATATTTCCGTTTATATCAATTTTTAAACCATAAAACCAGACGGTAATTATTAAGAAGAGCCTAAGGAATCTCCTCATCCTTCAGATCTGCAAACATGTTGATGTCCGATTCCGACTGTCCTTCTCGGTTGATCTCATTAATATATTTCAAATTCGACTCGAAGATTTTATAACGTTCTTCGTATTCAGCCTTACTTTTGTACTCCTTGTGATAATCTTTAACGAATTTATCGAATAATTTTCGCCCCTCTCTAAGATCGTATATAGGCGGCTTAGATTCCGTCGATTCTGATTCTTCATCGTAAAACAAATCGTCCTCTTCATATTCCAAACTTTTAACTGCACTTATTACTAGGGCACATATTGTTATTAATAAAATTGCACGGTTCATATTTAAAGACACACGTTTCTCGCAAAGAATAGGATGCGTCTGGTCAAATTTCCTACCAAACGTCGACCTCGAGAAACTTGTTTATATGCGTATCAAAGGTTACATTTGTGTCTAAATTATATTGAATTATGAATAATATTCATCGTATTATCTAAAACGAATGGTAAATAATTATATGATGATTCTAGTTTAGATAAATTATTAAATTTAAAATACTAGCTAAAATAAATTATCTTAATTAATTATCTTAATTTCAAATTTACACTTTTTCACTAAATGCATAATATAAAAGTATATACGATAATAGCATGGTCTGTCTGTCAGTTTGTTCCGGCTAATATTTGAAACGGCTGGACCGATTTTGAATAGACTTTCAATCGCAGATAGCTAATGTTATAAGGCGTAACTTAGGCTAATTTTTAACCAACTTCAAAAAAGGAGGAGGTAGAAAATTTATTTATTTTAACCAACGAAACCCGTGGCTTCGCTGACGCTAAATGAGGGTGAACTGCTAGTAGGTACCTATTAAAAAATGGTTTGATGTTTGTAGTAGGTAATTGTTATTAATTGAAATCTGTGCGTTTTAATAGAAAGCACAACAACATCTAGGCAGCTAGCCTAGCCTTTGAAGTCTAAAGCATTCCAGTTTATTTCTTTTGTTGATACTTCAACATAATATTTTAAGAATAAAAAATATATTTTATGTTACAGTTGCCAAAGTGCTTTGCGCTGTAAAAGATCTTAGCTTTAATATCATTTTGACCTGACACAGTCGAGGACAACAAAAGTAACGACAGACATATCTGAAATTACAAAAGACGATTTTTTAATTTCAGTACCAGCGAAAAAGGCCCAGTGGCGACACGAGATAAGAGAACAACAAAGGTTTATCAGTTTCTAACTGTAGGCACGTACTGCGCAAAGCTGTTGAATTACGCTACGAAACCCAACTTGGCTTGGGCTTATCTGTCAACAAGATACCTGAAATGGGCACCTACAGAAAGGTAACTGAAAACAAGGCGTGAGATGCTTTCCGAGCGCCCGCTGATAAATTTTAGATAACGCCTCCAACGGCTTATCTGCGCTGTTGCCGCGGTATTTTGGGCAGGGATATTGGAAATATTAGAAATTTTAAAAAAGAAGATAAATATGAGCAATGAAAACACTAAATTTATTGTTTTATTTATATGATTTCGTATGTGTTAATAACTATGTTTTTAGCTTTTTATTTAAGTTAAGTACGAGTACAGTTGCAAAGATTAGTAAATATTACAGTCACTAGAATATAGGAAGGAATGGTCACACAACATACATAATGATCATAAAAAATATTAAAAATACTAACATAGGTACATATTAATTTTGAAGTAGCCGTGAGAATTAAAATTAATATTCTTTGAAACTTTTAAGTAACTTAACTAACTCTTATCTTTCCATAAACTTTGTATGTAAGTATTTCTATCTATTATAATGTTAAGGTTGTTGAACAAGATAGATTTAAAAATTAAAATAACTTTTAATAAAATGTACTAACATTTTTTATTTTTTTTACATGAGTATAGTTTTGAAAAGTCTTCTTAACTTCTTTTTGCCCTCCTTGAATACAAGTTCTCAAACATTTTTTTGGAACTTTAGAAAATAATGAAATTTTGTTTAGGTATGTTTTTTTCATTATGTAAATATAAACTTACGAACGTTACTATGTAAATTTTTTATTATTAAAAGTTAAAGAAGTTGTATCGCAAAGTTTTAATGTTATGTTAAATACAATTTTAATTACTTAATGCAGCCAACTGCGAAGAATAATAGACTTCGTTCTTATGAGTCACTTGGGAGTGAATTTCTTACAGAAAAGAAAGCTGAAAATGTTCTTAAATATACTATCTAAAACTTTTAAGCTAACGTTTATACCCACCTAAAGGCACTAGACTTTGTCAAATATTTGTTGTTTACTGTTTACTAGAACTACAAGTTTTATCGTCCAAAGATGGCGGCCGTAGCTATAAAGGTGCAAAAGTTTTATGTTAATACTTCGCGTTGTCATTTCTTCATCCATTTTACATGAAGGTTCATAAATTACTTAGCTCTTGTTCATTCAGATAAGAAGATTAGACAGACTTGGTGAATAACATTTGGAAACATTGAGGTCAACCAAAATAATACCCTCAACTTAGTTAGGAATTTCAATAAACAAATCTGTTAGTCACTGTTTGTCAGTTTGTCATGATTATGTAAGCTTTAGTCAATTTATTGTGTATTATCAAGTTTTAAGTTAGTGAATCTTTGTGCTAATTTGTTTAAATTGATTTGCGATTAATGTAATATAGCAAATTAATTAATCAAGTTAATTCTAGATTTCTCATGAAAATCTTCTAAAACTGAAATAAAAGTAGCCTAAGTTACTCTTTATAACTTTAGCTTTCTGCGAGGGAAAGTCTTGTCAAAATCGGTCCGTCCGTTTCAGATATTAGCCGGAAAAAAACAGAGCGACAAACAAAAATTTAAAAATTGATTTTTTGATGTAAGTACCTACCGTAGGTATATGCTTTCATATGCATTTAGTGAAAAGCTTTTAATTAGAAATTATAAACAGACACTTCAATTTTGTGTATATGTATAGATGTATAAATTATTTTTCGAGTATAGTATTATAAAAGTTAAGTTAATTTAACAATAATATATTCATCTTCTGATTATCCTCAGTGTATTCCCGTGTTTACGTACGTATGAAAAGACACACTCAATTTGAAGATACGCGTATAACGTAGGCTTTTGGCAAATATAAGACCCAATGCATAAAGGCGCATTTATGTTCCACAATACACCGAATGTCCGCGGCGAATAATACAGTGTATAGTGAGTGACAAACGCCTCTTTCTCATTCCGGGTCAACCTTGAACCGAATAAATTGCAAGCAATTTTCGGGCTCGTTTACCGCGCTCCGGGATGCCAATGATACGCTTCCCAAGGCTCTGTGCTTCATCTCAATTTGTGGATGTCTCATAAAAGACGTTGCGTGCCAAATGTATTGATGTATGGCATTACGGGCCCATTCATAAATTTGTCTCAGTTTTTACTACACCGTATTTACTTACTGGGGCCGTTCCTAGTTGCGAGATATTTTTCTACGTGAAAAATAAATTTATTTATTCATACAAACGTATATAATAAAACGTATTTTATATCAGGAAATGTTAAGATCTGAAAATCCTTTAGTTGTAGAAATCTAAGCATATAGTCTAAATATGGTAAGACTGATGTCATAATATATAGCTTACAATTATTTTGAGCTTATATTATAGTGTAGATCGTAACCAGTGCAGAAATATATATACCTTAAACCTTCACAAACAATGTGTTACAATTATGTGATCCTTACTTTAAATCCATACTTTGTCATATTATTGCAGCTAAGTTCGATTTAACTGCGAACAGGGCGAATTTATACCTTTAAATCTCGTTACATTAGGAACGTAGTATATCGATATAGGTATATTGGAATCTAAAAGCTTTTATTTGGCATGACACTTTATTGTAAAAATAATTGTTTTATTCACCCCTTCTTAATGCCGCAATGTCTGGTTCATTGCAGCAGTCTCATCAATGAAAGGAGGATTAGATTAAGTTGGCAAACTGCTAATCTTTCAAAGTTTTTTATACTTTCTGTATATATCGATAAAATTATTTGTACAAACACATAAAAAGCTTAGGAAATAATAAATTTATAACAAAAAGCTCGTGTAGGAGAAAAAGCTGCAGACTTAAATTATTGAGTTATTTCTTTTAACGATCTTAGCAGAGTTTAATATAAAATTTGCGAATCGCTCTTGGCTATGCGTCTTCTTTTCCTATTAAGCTACATAGGTTGGAAGATATATGCTTCTCACGTATTTGCTATACCCGAACAAATTTCTTGATGTCATTACTTTGTCGCCTGTGACCGACTAACGGCGCAATTGTTTTAATTTAGTTAACTAGATGTAGTAACACAGAATGTGCAAGTTCTAGTGATTTATATTTATGGTATAACCTAAAAGATGCTATTTAAAGAGAAATAAAGACAAAAGGTTGTCCTGTAAAAATTACAATCCAATAATGTCTTTTGAATTGAGTCGATGGAATGATTTTAGGTTGGTTTGATTTATTTTGACCATAGAGTACATATTATAGAAACATAATTTTAATTTATCAAAATTCATTAAAATCGGTCCAGTGGTTATCTCGAGATGCGGTCATAGACGTCTGTTAGAGACAAAAATTCTTAAAACTCTCTAGATTCGACCTCTATGTCGATGATATATTTTAAGTTTATCTATATCAATAAGATTTACCAAAAATATTAATTTTACATCAGACTTAATTTATAATTTTATAAATTATGTTATAAGTATTTTATAGTTTTGAAACATGTGTTTCATCTTGCAAAAAAATTATGAAATTATGAAATTACGTATTTTTAGAGTTTATAGCCAACAACGTAGCTTTATAAAATAATGACAAAAGTTTCAAACGAGTATGTGTTTATTATAAAATAAACACGAATTATCACAAGGAAGGTAAAGTCTGTCATTGATATCAGCCAACTAAACCTAGTTGAAGCGACGATAATGTTTAGACTTAGACTTGCGTTTAATTAAACGCGCACCGCATATACATACGTATTTATATAGAGCTTGATAAACATTAGAATTGTTTACGACGAAGCTGAAGCAAGAGTACAGACCTCAATCCGCCATTCAAATAATTTACATGTGATGTACGTACAAGCCGCAACTTTCCCAGCTTCATTTATGAGTATGTCACTCAAATGTGTATGCGAATGATGAATAGCCAAAGATTTTTACCCGATTGCGCGAGGAGGTTTATGTTTTTCAAGAGTATGTATGTATGTGTGATTATAGCTTAAGAGGTGTCGTTAGATTTGTATTAACTGTGAAAGTGACACCGTGTAAAAATTTTAAATCAGAACACAATAAATTTTAGAGTTTTTTCATTTCCAAATTACACAGAAACGTAGTCGGGTTTTTACATTATTATTACATTATTTTTTATTACATTAACTTGTAATTTATACGATCTCGTAATTCGTGAATGGAAAAAATTAAAAATTGAAAGTGTACAAAAATAACTTTAATTATCAGTGCTTTCATGTACCTTTTTTTCTTTATTTTTATAGAAGGTTTCTTCACAAAGCGAATATTTTCACCCTCATTATTGCTTATAAGTACAGTACAAAGCACTTTAGCTATCTTAAATAAAGGTTAGGCTAAAATACTATTACTATAGTATATTTAGGTATACTACATTATAGGTAGGAGGTAATTTTATTGATTAATGTATTACACATATTTTTTAAAATAATTACAGGAGATTTAAAGTCCCTTCATTTGGGTGCGAACCTGACTGAGTAATTTATAGTCAATAAGACAATAATATATTGATATTTACCTACGAAATAACATTCTCGAAAATCTATAATTAGATTGATAAAGAACTTTCGAAGGGTAAGCTCAAGTTATCTGTTGTCGTTTAACTGTGTATTTCTTTTACATTAAAAATATATGAAAATAAAGAATTTATTGAAATAGTAGTACGGAACCCTAGGCATTGTTTCAAAAATTAATTTAACTTATTATGAATATTTTGAAGTTGAACGAAATTTGTATATTTTGTATGTTTGCATGAACTAATCTTATCTACAAAATTAGAAACTTTTATTATTTTACTAAAATTTCTGTTCATAGAAAGTAAACAAATAAATAGCTAGTGTAATAATGTTCTAGTTTCGTTATGTTAATTTGAAGACTCAGATAATCAAAGCTGGGACAACGTCTTCGGAAATTCGAGGCGACATTCGTAAACTTATCTCGTGTTCTCGTTAGCGGCTAGTGAGCCTCCTGAATACGTAAACGCGTCATTCATGATTAAGCAGCCGGGACGTGACGGTTGACGAAAACAGCCCGAAGTAACTGCGATGATTTCTACAAAATTAACTAAGCAAACGAAGGCAGATTTCCACGAAGAAATCTTCTTCTACTCAATTCACAACTTATTTTAAACGTATAAAGTTCTATATATACATTTTTATTAAAATTAGTCTATTAAAATAAATTGTTATTGTTGAAATGAAATTTTTATGTAACTTTTTACGGGTGGTTGGCGCAGTTTTTAGAACTCATTTTCGTGTATAAGATAATTTTATTTGCTACGGGCCGCTCTACAGTCATAATAAAATAATAGGTATTTCTCACCTTTATAATTAATCGATGCTTAAACTTACAGCATTCGAAATTAGTTGATTTCCTAGTAAAATTTTATAGTGAAATAAAAAACCAAAGTAATAGTCATTAATATTTAATTACTTTTAATTTAGGGCGTGGAAAAGCAATCATTAGTCGTACACTAATTTAACCCTTTCTATACGTAGTGTTTGGTAAACATTGGAGGGGACGAAACGCAATGAGCTCTTGTTTCTTAGAGCAAGCCTTTCATTTTCTAATGGATCTCAGGAATATTTTAGGGGTATTTGTTAGAAAAGTTTTACCAGACATATATTTACATAACAAAAAGAAGAGGTAAAATATACGTGTCCTTGAAACGTATTCTTGTCAGGAATCCGGATTTTGTAGGGGATTTGTCGGTCAATTTCACATCAGTACGTTTTTCTAGTGCTACATTTTATGCATAATCAAATAGGATTTAGTTGGGCTTGTTCCTTCAAAAAATGTGTATTAGTCGCAAATTTGTGTGAGGAACGTGTTAGGTTCCGGACTGGTTTATTGCCGCTGAAAGAAAATTTCGTCATGACCAGAAAAAGCCTTAGTTACGAAATATATTTCTTATATGGATATCAAATGTAAAAACATGTTATATAAGTCAAATAAATAATCTTATATTTTTGTATTTTTGATTGAATATCAATTTGAAATTAATAGTTGCACGGAACAGAATTTTAAATGTGTAAACAAAAACTGGAGTTAATTAAAATGTATAGTAAAATAATAATAAAGATCAAAGCAGCGAAACGATGTAGTTTCCGAGCATGGATTTTAATAAAATATTCTTTCCTTAGTAAGCCCTCTTGTTTTTCTTGCTAATTACTATTATAATTTTATATAATTAAAAAAAAACGTTATAAGACAAGCCAGTACCTATACATGCTTATTTCACAGTCGATACTTTCAATTTTCAATTTTTTTAGAATATATAGTTTAACCACATATCACATAATAATATAGTTCAAATGAGCAACCAATCCATTACTATAGGATAACCAATCCATTTACGGATTACGAGTAGGTAGGTCTTAAATGAGTCGACTAGTATCAAAGGTGGCAATGTGACTTTAAGACAAATGTTGGTAAATTAAAAAAAACGGATTGTTAGTTTTGTATCTCGTTTGTAGTTACAAAACTCATTTAAATAAGATCTTAGGTAAATAGCAGGATGAATTAATGCTATATTACCCTAATAATCATTGTATATCAGTTTTAAATACTATTTCAATTTTGAAGATTTCCGGCTTTGATGCTATTTTTTTAAGAATGCCGTATTTGAAATTGAGTAAGGCACAGATAACCGTTTTTGATACTATAGATGTTATTCCAGAATTAGGGTTGTCATACAAACATGGAACGACTCTTTATTTTTTGGCATAGTATATTGTAATTAAAAAATAATGCATTTGGCAGTTACAAAAAATCTTTATAATTAACTTATGAACTAAAAAATTAAGTAACTCTAAAAAGTTTTTTGAGTTTTTTTAAACTAAATTTAAAATTATATGCGCATGTCATGTCATGAGCCATTGTTAAAGTAGCACATTTTAGTGCTTTCGAATTATGGCTGTACACTCTATCGAGTAATGATTTCACCGAGTTTCTAAAACAAAAAAATAATAATACTACAATATTATACCCTTTTACATGACAAGAATTGACAACCCTACGGGTAAACTTACTTCAATTCCTTATCCCGGTTTCTTGTCCAATTTTCTGGATTCCTCTTGAGTTTCCGTGTAAAACTATTTATTACTAAAGGGGGGTTGCTTTCCATAATACTACTTCCACTGCTTTATATTAGTTTAAGTCACAAAAACACGTAGAAAACATTAAAATTCACAGAACGAAATGTTCCTGCGGCCGTTACGAAACGCAAATGAACTCTCGCTTCTGATTGGTTGAGTGCGTAAGATTGCCGGGTTTGATTTCTAAATTTTACAGATTGCCGGCTTTGAGGCTGATGTCAATTTTTGACCTGCTTTTACTATGGTTTATTGCTAGTTCTCAACCGTATACTCCAAGGGAAACGTTTTTAATCAAATCAATCTGAGTCGCCGTATCATTAACTACTTTTTGTCAAAATGCTCAGATTGCCGCCTTTGATACTAGTCGACTCAAATGTTAAAAAAAATGGAATCTATACATCTATAGTAGGTACATATAAGTAAACTTGAGGTGTCTGTTTTTAATTTTAAATTTACAGCTTTTAATTAAATGTATATGAAAGTACATAAGATACTAATATCAAAAAAAAATAGTAATAAAATTTTTATTCGTCCGTCTGTCTGTTTGATCCGGCAAATCTCTGAAACGACTGGACCACTTTTGACTTCTAAGAAGGAGGAGATAGTAATTTAATTTATTTTGTCTAGCGGAACCCGTGACTTCGCTGACGCTAAACCCAGGGACGAACCCGAGCGAAGCGAGGGTGAATCGCTATTTTAATATAAAAATCAATATATTTTATCTTACAATGTCGTTTCGTAAATCCTGAGGGAATAGATATACTTTGACAATATTATCACGATATACGAAAATACTGGTAGTACCTAAACGAATAGAATAAAGTTCTGAGTACAATCACTTATAACTTTTATTGATGAGTTGTTGAAAACATTGCTTCATTGCGAGTACGATTTTCAGTTTTGTTTATTTGTTCGTCAATATAAATGTTTAGTTACAATCATTAAATTATTTGATTAGAATTTTATATCATTTTACGTTTATTCTATTTAGGTTTTTGGATGTTCTGTACATCTGCTTATAAAAATGTATATCTTTTGAGAGTTTATTATTTTCTTAAGTGTGGACCCAGCAATATACAAAGTTTACATAGGTATTCTAAATTTTTGTAAATTTTACAATATATATTCATTTTTATTATTAACCAACTTCAAAAAAGGAGGAGGTTATATGTGCTATTGTATATTTTTTAACCGACTTCAAAAAAGGAGGAGATTATATATTCCATTGTATATATTTTTTTATGAATATTACCGATTTTTCCGCCGTCTGTGGGCCGATTTCTTTTGTTTTTCTTTTGTTCTGTAGGGTATAGCTCCGAGGGGGTCCTATTGTCACCAAGTCAGGATCTGATGATGGGATCCCAGGGAAATCGAGGGCTACTCTTAAATTTTATAGGCACCTATTATGTTTTTGATATATTTTCTAAAGATGTTCAAAAAGAAAAAAATAAATATTGCTTAGTTATTGTTGGAGTCGGTGCCAGCCAAAGTAAAATAATCTTAATACAATTTAATAATGTATCAATTTGTAAATATAATTAAAATATCTGTTAGAAAGTTCATTACAAAGGCAGGATAAAACTGTTCTTCTTGGCTGGCACCGACTCCAACAATAACTAAGCAATATTTTTTTTTCTTTTTAGTTTCGATTTGCAACGTTTTGAAGTCGGTTTTCATTTTTTTTAAATACTTGTCCTGCTATTATGGCACTACTAATTTACAATTAAAATCAGTTAATTATACCTAGCTACAGTTAATTTTTCTAGCAGGTGAGTCCCACATAACATAATTTTTTACGTTATAAATTAAATTTTTTAGCAATTTTAATTTAATTAAAATACTTACTGTGATTTATTTAATTATTTTATTTTATTTCTTTTAATTTTAATTTCTTTATGTATAGTTGATTACATGAAAAAATTCCGTTGTCTTTTGTATAAGGAGAAATTACATCTATAAAATTGAATAGGAATAGACATTGCAGCAGAAAATAGATTCGTGTTAAAGTGACATCCATTGAGCAGAAGTTGTAAATGCGGGGGCTTTCAAACGAAGTCGATGTTATGATAACAGCGACTTTCAGTTCAACTTCACGCTTAATACTGCCTTTATATAACTTTAGATTGTTTATCGCTTAAGATACATCATCTGTGAAGTTTATATTATATAAATTGAAATACATAATATTTACATAAACCGTCTAAAAGCTTTCCGATGTTATATGGTTTTAATGAATTATATACTGTTTTACTTAAAGCGGATTTTCAATAATTTCATGACAAGCTTCGCCGTCAAGCTTTCTCAATTATTATCCGATAATTCAAAATGAAAACAATTAAACTAGTTTATTTCCGTATCTAAATGTGCTATACTTGTCGTGTGTATCACTGACGAGTTTCCTGTTAATTCATCATGGGTGTCCTATGAAATGCGTACCTTCCTCCCTTAAATTATTCCCACCGATAAAAAGAAATTCCTATGACCCTTTCCATCACTTAGGTACTTTACACGTATAGGTATAACAATTAAATGTATAATATTGAATTATCTTCGAACGTATATAAGTATGCCAAATATCTTACATAAGTGTCTTCAGTTGGTATATTAAACTGAACGAAAAAAAGGGAGAGAGTTTTATAAAAAAACTTCTTAAAATAGCTTTTACAGCTCTTAACAAACAAAGAAATAGTTAATACTACATATTATGTATTGTTATGCAATGACTGTGAAATGTGACATGAATCAAGTTTCCAAACGGAATAAATTAATTATAATTTGGCCGAGGTAATTTAGGTTCCAAGTTAGTTCACCCTGCCTTTGTAGAGAACATAAATTGTAAAGTTACAGTATCTAGACTCTCGTTTGCTACTTCAACAAATTAAAAATTTGAAGCATGCTCTTTCTCCTTATCTATGCAATATATGAGTGTGTAAAACCTTTTAGCAAGAAACACTGTACTTAATTGTTTACGTACAATAATTTATTTTCTTAATATAATTTTGAAAGTTGATGGCACAGTCACTGTCACTTTCGACTTATTTTATTATGGAGATGTTTCAAAGCCTTGTGTTTAATTAATTAATAACAAAATTAACAAGGACTTAAGATCTATCTGCATTTTCATTAGATGATTCATTTACCTACAATACGTCCTTGACTTTCCAAAAATAGCATTTTTTAAGTATAATTTTTAATCTAAAGTATTAATCTTTGTAATGCGTGAAATTTATGAACAAGTGTTGTGGGAAAATAAAAGATGTTTGATTGGTTATTCTTATGACGATGACATTATCGTAAAGACTGTTTGTACTTTCAAGAAAAGAAGTAGGTATATTTCAATAAAGTTTCCTTTTTAATAAGAAACATAACTTTTTAAGAAAGGATTACTCTCATACAAAATAAATTTTCAATAACGTTATTATTTTAATAATGTTACTGGAACAACAATATCATAAAATACGGTAACTTTAACATAATTATGGGGTTCTACAAGAGGCTTATTCATTGTTAAATAAATATTTAGCATTTTCCCAATCAAATAAATAACAGTAATTTTGTAAAAGCATTCTTATTGCCCATCGAATGTATCTCACGTAAAATTTAATAATTTTCATTTTAAGTGCCATTGTTAAAACAAAATACTTTGTCCATTTTATTGATAGCTATCGTAAGCACTGTAAGAGTTTAATCTTATTTCGAAATATGGTAAATTATATTTTGTCATAAATTTTATGATTCGTAAATAGAAACAATAATAAGGTAACTTGCGTATTTATTTATTTATATATCAATCTGTTATGTAAATAGTGATCCACACACTAACGTCTGTATTTACAAATTACTTGCCCAATCATCCATTTTTGCAAACATGTATGACCCTAACTTAATTATAATCTTTGCAGTCATAGACACATAATGTTATGCGTTTCGGAGAATATGATGCCATCTTTCTCTAATAAAAATGGAATGTTCATAGTGTTTTACCCCACACGTTAAACATAACAAGCCGTCGCGGTCGGTTCTTTAAACGCTTGTGTTAAATAGACATCGCATTCGATTTTGTGATTGTAAGGAAGATATTGATTAAGAAATAGAGAATACATTTGCTTCTTGCACCAAGCACTGTAGTATAATAGCTAAAATCCTATTATATTTCTTGTATGAAGTACGCACAGATATACAGACAAACAAACACATAGAGATACAAAGAGACAAGAAGACAAACAAATAAGAATTTGGAGAGTTTATTATGTCCACTCAATATATAATATATATTTAATATCTGTTTTATTATAACTAATAGAAGGGAGACCCGTGCCCTGTAATAGCTGCTGAATAGTTAATAGTAAATTATATTGTTATACTGCCTAGGTGGTGTAGTAGCTAGCATGTACGGCCACATAACCGCCCGGAGTTGGGCAGTTGGCGGTATTTTACCCCTGTGCTTCAGAGAGCACGTAAAGCCGTCGGTCCTGCGCCTCAGGCCCAGTGATTGTGTCGTGTAGTCGCTTACCAGAGTATGAGATAAATAGGAATAGAGAGTGCACTTGTGTCTGCGCATGCACTTGTGCACTATAATATCTCCTGCGTATTTGGCTAGTCTCAATGAGATTGGCCGCCATGGCCGGAATTCGCTGGAGAATATTACTATATTCGATACTCCACATATAACAGTTATATATTTTTTTAAATATTTTATATACAGATCTCATTTTGTTAATATTTTAATACACATTATATCTATTTATATACAGGTTAAAAATATTATGGATAGTATCTAAAACACATATTTAAGCTTAAGCAATTTAGAATGTAAGACATGATAATATAATTTGAATTAGGTCGTCTTCTGAAAGAAGGAACTACAAGAATGCTTAATTCCGTTCCTCTAAAGTATTACTTTGACTCAAAAGTATAGTGCTTTGTAGATTTCCCAATATATAAAGTAAAGCCTCTGCCGTCTTTCTTTGGGTAAGTCTAGAGTCTAGACGTGTGAATTAGAAATGAGCAGTCATTTCTATGATGAGGTAGATCGATCTCCCTATTGTGTTTGTCTACATTTAAATTTAAACCATTATTTTTTAGCCATTTTTAATGTCCCATCGCTGGACACCTAATAATACGACGAGGATCAAACCATAATCTATCATCTCCTTTGAAAAGTTCGTTTTGGCGGATTTCACATGTCTTTTGAAAACTTACTAGGTTTTCTCAAACAGGCAGGTTTCGTCATGACGTTTTCCGTCACCGTAAGGCAAGTGGTAATCGTCTTTGTTAATACCGTCATTTCATTAAGCTACGCTATGTACGCTACGCATCTAGAAAATGGAAAAGGAAATAAAAAATAATTGATACGATAATTTTTTATTAACTACTTATTACACTCGTTTTATAGTAAAAAATATTCAAAATATTATTACCATCTAAAATAAACAGGCGTGTTACACATCCCCAAAACGACATAAATATTTTATGTTATAATTCACTTGGGCTATAAAAAGGGTGTGCAGACACGAACGTCTAGAAATGATTTTCTTTTCTCGCTTGGGATCAGCTCTTGTAATATATTTATAATAGATGAATTCTTTTTGTGGATTATGTAATATCTTAAGAGAATTTTTATCATTATAAGTATGATATGTTTTCAAACTATTAATAAATTAACTTAATCTATACTAAGAACATAGAAATTGAAAAAATCTTTAGTTTAGGACTTTGAATGCACGAATATTTTTGGTATACTCAGACAAGAGCTACCTAACAATTACTTAAGAATTTGCGTTGTTTCTAATAAGGATACAGAGAACCACAATATAGATAGAGTTTGAGTTAAGTCTTTACACCCGCTCAAATTGGTTTAAAAAAAGTAAAATATAATCCACATTTTAAAAATCTCGAAAGAAATCCGTCCAGATAATTCCAAGTGTAAGAAATCTTAATTCAAATCACCCTAGCATAGCCTTTAAAAAATTTGGACGTAAAAGCTCCCTTTTAAAGATAAGCAATTATATTAGATTGAAATGTACCTAATTGAATTTAATGACTTAGCAAAACATGGACTGCCTTAGCATTTAGTAATTCGGACTGAGAAATTCGATACATGTAATTTGTCTGAGTGAAAAGCTTGTTTATGTTCTTTTAGGTGAGCTTTTCTTCTATTCTATTAAATTTCCATTTCATTTCATGTGAAAAGACGTGTTAGGTCAGGTATTAGACTTTTAAAGAAAATTGTTTTGAAACATTTTCTGTTAAAGTAAGATAAAATTGTTTTAAATTATACCTTATTTTATTATCATTCCTTCTAAGTCAAGCAGAGAGGCAAAATTAAATCATCATTGGCAGAGCCGGATTTAGAGGTGTGGAGGCCCTGGGGCAACAAGGGAGTGGAGGCCCCTTAAATTAAATTAAAATTGAATTATTTTTTAAATTGGTTAAATAATATTTTTCTTGCAAGTGTTTCAATAAATTAATTTTAGTGACCCTGTTTTCTGCGCCAGCGGTCGCGGGTTTGAGTCCCGCTGGGGGCATACATTTGTTGAGCATGAATGTTTGTACTCCAGTCATGGATGTTTATATTTATAATATGTATGAATTTAAACTTATATATGTGTAGTATATCAACCATCTAGTATCCATAACACAAGGCTCGTACCTTATCGTGGAACTAGATAGTGCTGTGTGTAAGTGTAAAACAAAATCGTATGACACAAAAAGATAAAACAGGCAATCACAAATCAAGTCTCACAATAAGTAAATAATCTTTAAATTAAAGCCTCTTATGCAAATGGCACCTACCGAGCTTTTTGTAATGAAAAATTATTGATGATTTCTGAAGTCCAGCTCTCGTCTCTTCACCTACCATCTGTCATCTGCTGACAACTGATACAGACAGATATAACATCCAGATTTCATCGCCATTGGGTAGCTCTCCTCAGTGATCGACAATATAGATTTCGCCGGAATCGGTCTTAGTGGAACGTCTAGTGTGTGCCAACCACATCTTTGGCGAAGCTCTTGAGCAAAGCTCGATGTATCAAAGGCCTTTGACAGAATTTGGCACGCTAGCCTTACAAGCAAGCTTTCAGCCTATGGCCTATATATATTACACCTGGCCTGATCGGCTGGATTAAAGATTTCCTGTGTGACCAATCACTCAGAGTTGTGGTAGAAAGACCCCCTTAAAGACCAACTCTGGAGTTCTTAAGGGGTCTGATCTCTTTGCAACCTTGTGCATATTAACGATCTGCTTATACCCGGCATCTATAGGTACGCAGATGACAGCGTTGTTGTAAAGAGATACCTGCTGAATGCCAGTAGATATCGAATTCAGTCCTAAAGAGAGGCCATGGTAGAGCGGTTGAATCTCACACTCAGGACAGTCTCCACTTGGGGTAATGCCAATCTTGTGAGTTTCAACGCCACCATAACATAGGCGTGTCTATGCCCCAACATGAACTACGGGTGGTTCATCGAGTCTAAGGCTAATGTAGCAGCGAGGAAAGTTGGCATCCTCGCAAAAGTCTGACAGTATTTCACGCCGGGACAACTTTTTAATTTATATAAAGCTCAAGTCTGGTGGTGCGTGGAATACTGTAGTGACATATGGGCTGGTGCTGCGAATTGCCGTCTATCAGCCAAAGCCTCGATCACCGCGACATTGGGTAGCCAGGTTTTGCGTATTTTATAGGTTGTATTTCGGAGAGTGTGCGCAGGAATTACACAACTTAATTCCCCCCATCCCCTCATCCGATTACAATATGGGATTCTTCAAGGCAAGATCAGTGAATAGGTGGCTACAGAATTAGTGCGACTTACCATCTATGACCGCGTTACCACTTACTTTTAAAATTATATAAAAACTAGGGATAATTTTGATAGGTGGTGTTGTCTCATCGTAGTTCTTAGTTTTTTTTATAATATTCATTTTTGAAAATGAGCGCTTTCCAGTACAATTTGACACCATCAAAACCAAGTACATGTTTAGGAATGTAGCTCTAGAACTTTGATTCAGGAACATACTCTCAGATCTCAGGAACTACTGGTCCGAATTGATAAATTCTTTTATTGTTGGATAGTTCGTTTATCGAAGAAGGCTATAGTACATCAATCTACGACCAATAAGAGCGGAACATAATTGAAAAATGTTACAAAAAGGGGAGAAATATTTTGTTTTAGAGTTTCTGTCGCGTACGCTGCGTAAACGGTTAAAGTTATGCAAAAATAATGTACGACAGAATAATTCATCTCATAATATGTAACTTGTTTTAATATGTAAAAAAATAATAAATCTTAAATTGAATTTTTATTCAAATTTTACTCTACAAATCGAAAAATATACTTAGAAATCGCGCCTTAGTCGCTCGAAATTTCAGTTTAATCGTATGTATTTCGAAGTTCAGTTAAGTCGAAAACTCGTTAACTCGATTTTTGTTGCATTTCCCTTGACATTTGAGTTATAGAGATTCCAATATATTAGAGATGATAGAGATACCCTATAGTTGAGTAAGTTTTTTTTATAAATACAATTTATGTGGGGGCCCCTCTTTTGTGGAGGCCCCGGGCAGTTGCCCTGATTGTCCTCCCTTAAATCCGGCCCTGATCATTGGTTAACAATCTAAAGGCTGCACTAAAGGTCAAAAATCGAATATATCAAAATACTATAATTAATATTATAGAAAAACGTGTTTTATTATTTTTTTATACCACATCTACACGAATTATAATTTGTTTTTATTTTTTGCAGCTTTTTTAGCATTTGGCTATCTAAAGGGACTGATGAACCTCGGGATGGGCAACCCTGGGTTTCTATCATTATCTCATGTGGAAAAGCTTTTGATATTTATTGTTTCACTTTATAGTTAATTTTAATTACATTAGGTCATTTCTTTGACTCGCAATGTATTGCGAACCAAAATTTGATTCGCAAACCAAAATGTAGTCTAAAGCAATGTTTTTTACGCTATGTTTTAACAAATTAATGCTCATGATTTTATAAATCCAGATATGTAAAGATAATAGAGGCACGGATGGACAAATAACTTATAAAGTTCAGATCTCACGCTTCGAATTCTAAACATGGACATAAAGGAACGAAAAATTATTATTACAACAATACATAAAAATGACTGCTTCCAAATATCCAATAGCGTCGCGATATCCGCGTAAAAAACATTTTATCGAAATAAACAGCGACATTTTGTGGCCACTTTCAATACATTATCGGCGAAGTGTGATCATAAAATAAAAGAGCAGTAAAACAGTATCTAATAGACGAGTGAGCTAATCCCATTAGATTGCTTGTGGTTTGGCCGAAGAATGGATTGATCTTAGATAAGATGTTCAGAAGTAAAATGGGAAACTACTTATTATTTCATTTCCTTGTTTTGCTCGAGAGTGAGGATTTAGGATTTTAAATAAAAAAATGGTTGTTTATACATAATATAGGTAGGTAGTATAATTTGTACGTATACTTTCATTTTTGCATCTACCATGTGAGAAAATATAATTAGAACTGCCTTCTAGCAAATTTCAACGGTAGTCCATATTTTTACTAGATCGTCTATTACTTTCTAGGAAATTCGACATGTTGCACTAGTATAGACAATAAAATATTTATAACTAACAATAAGTTCCAGATCACATTACGTACCGCAAAAACTGCCACTTATCTAAATCATATTTAAACTGTATTTTTATAACTTCTAGCTATTCCCACGAAGAAAATACCAACCCACTTAAGTAAAGAAACCGATATATTTCATATCCTCGCAAATCCTGTGAGAAAAGATAGTTTGACAATATTATTGCGTTGTGCAGAAATACTAGCAATATAGAAAAAAATAGTTATTTGCTACTATTATGTTGTAAGTACTTGGTGTTTAGAAGTTAATGTGATTTTTAATTATCATATTATGCATACAGATACATTTAAAATAGTTTTTAGTATGATATCGCTCTCCTTTTACTATTATATGTAGTAAAAATTTTACTAGTCTATACTAGTATTATCGAGGAATACGACTAATAGGAGCTGAGCATCTATGAAAAATATTGCAAAAATGGGAAGGGGGGGGGGGCGTTAGTTCATACCGCGCGACTCAGATAGAATTTGATTTCCGGTCTTTAGAACGCGTGCGAAGTCGCGGGAAATGCCAGTATATATAAAATTCGGATCACAATATAATAATTTGATAGAATTGACTTGATCTGATTATGAAACCAGCAAAAATAACTGTATGATACGTATGATCTTCTTTTCAATTGTGTTTTTATGTCTAACCTCGTACTCATCTTACAGATAGTCAAAAATTTTTAATTTGTTTCAAATATTTTTTTTATATTTGTTTCTTTGAATTATGGTAAGTGATAGATTTGAAAAGACAAATCATAGTGTATTATATTATAACTTTGTTTAATTTGTAACACAATCCTAATTTACCAACAACGCACATTTTCACTATGTGATCAAACATTGATTTATCAAGAAAAGCTTATAACTAGTAAGTATCTGAAATAATGTTGAAAAAAGTTATAGCTTTAACAAATACCTACCACTGATTAGATACTCGATGGTGCGAGACCTGGGATCGAACCGCTTCACTAAAGTTCTTAAGTGAGCACATTACCACTGGGCTATTACTGCCCCGTTATAACCGTTTATAGTTGGTAAATAACTTTCATTGAGATATTACTATTTCAAAGTATCTTATCATGTTTTCAATTATAATTATTCGCATAAAAACGAATTCAAATAATCAATATAGGGAATGAATAAAATATCATTATCACTTTAACTGATTAGCAGTTGAAAACGTTGCTCTCATACTACTACTTATTTGAAATTGAGCTTAAAAGCTTTATCGAATCATGCTAACCCTTTTCATTAATTACTAGATAGGAAGCTGTCTACGGATTTATACACACTTGCACCTGTTTATGTGATTGTGTGTATGTATACACGTGTATTTGTAGATGAGTCAATGTATGTGCGTTAGTTTAGTGTGAGCATTTCCCCTTTACGCGGAAATGTTAGGAGATTTTCGGATATAATTAAGCATACAAATAGACGATGACATGGACAAATAGAATATTATTAGACACCTAAGTCACTAGTATTTTCCAATAATTGCTAAATGCTTTCTTATTAATATTATAGTTTTTATTACTTTTCGCCAGTTTCATGCCTTGGCACGTAATGGATATACGCGTTCTTGATTTTTAGCGTATTGTAGGTGAAGTAAATTATGCATGGTTGTAGTTAGGACTAAAATAAAGCAAGAGCAGGTTGTTACCTGGAATAAATCTATAATTTATAAGCATAAATATGCTTTTATAAATAGATTACTTTTAAATAAACAAACGTATTACTACAAGTATTTCTCTTACGGATACGTTAAGGTTTTAGAATTCTTATTTCATAAGAAACAACACTAAAAGCTCGCTCCAATGTACAAGCAGCTAAAATATCAACTCGTTACTTGCAACTGAAAACTTTGCCTCTTTTCGCAGGCTATGGATATACATAACAGTTCGTGGGAAATAGAACTGTGTCAAAATGACATTCAAGCGAACACAAGTTTTTTAATGCAGGGGCGTTCGAACTCGGCGAAGTTATGACAACCTCTTCAGATGTACGTACTTTGCGACGACTTTTGTAAAACACTTGATAAGGCATTCTATTTGAGGGGAGAAATATAAAAGAATATTATAATCAATGAAAGGTGAGTTGTTTTCAGTGTTAGAATTTGTGGTGCTTGTTTTATAAAGATTCTTTTGTAATTATGAAAACTTAGACAATCGATAATATATATTTAGTTTTAGTTTTAATTAATCATATTTATATATATTTAGTTTTAATTAATCAACGTACCTAAATTTTGAGTTCTTTTTAAATTACAACACAAAATTTTGAAAGGTTGTACTCATTTTTGGTGGAGATTTTGATAAATTATCTTCTAAATTACTTGTGGTGAACAATAAAGAAACGCTGGCGTTGTCACATATCACCATCATTTACTTCGTTCTTACAAATGTAGCGGGAAATGAGCTCATATTTATTTGGCTTAATATTAACGTATTCTCTTTACTGTTTATAAGAAATAATATTAGCTAATAGTTTTGGGTAATTGTGTGTTCCGCAATAAAACACTTACAGTGAATATTCCCTAATAATATTAAAGTGCTATATATATACAATCTATATAAATAAAATGATAGAGGTCTGCAGTTGTGCGCGCATCACGGAAAAACTACTGGATAGATTTCAATGAAACTTTCTAAGTTTTATTTCTTAGACACTTGGCCCTTATCAAAAAAAAAAATGATTGCGATATCTTCATTTAATAAAAAGTTATTAAAGTTTCAAGAAACAACGATTTGTATATTTGCACTGCGTGTTCGTTCAGTGATGTATGTTTCCTTCTCGCGGAGTAGTGGGGCAAGCGGCGAAGCGCGCATGCGGAAAACTTTGTTAATATTTCAAGCAACGCGGGCGAAGTCGCGGGTATCAGCTAGTAATTAGTATGTAATAATATTAGAATTCTACATATGGGTGTGTACTATACACACACATTTATATAGTAAATATTTTATCATTAATTTCTGTTTTGAATACCTACGTATATAAATTTATCCTGTTTGTTTGTAACTTTGCCATGTTAGATCTTATGGTTCTTCATAACCCATACGCACATAAATTTATATAAATAAATAGTGTTAAAAATTCCAAATACACTATTATTTTTAAAATTGCTATGTAGATAGAGCTCCATTTATTCAAAGTAAGGTCTCAACTCAGTAAAGAGAACGATGTATTTCATTTCACAATTTCATCACTTTCCAGACTTCGTGAGAAAATATAATTTTCCATTGAGAGTATCCATATAGTTAGGTAACCTTTACAATGTACATATTATAATAGAATAGTAACAAAACAAAATCTGTATATTATGAAATATGTTTTAAAAACAATATAGATTATTATTTGTCCGTTTATCCACTTATCTATATGCATCTGTGTGCATTTCATACATAAGGTACTTAACTATATTGCAACTAAATTGTCGATGCTTACATGGAATCCTACTTAAAATAGCCATTTTTATATATTGAAAAGATATTTAGGGACTAGAGTGAAGTGAGGCAAGTTGCTAAGTATATTAAAAACACACTAGTAACTCACACTATAGTATATACTATATTCGATCTCCCTATGTACAATATTGATAATTTCAATAAGATTATACAAAAAATATTTAATGTACATAAAATATTTTATGTATAGAGAAAACACCCAAGGATGGGTAAGTCACTTGTATGGAAATAATTATGTAAGCTCTGTTTATATTGTCGATAAGAATACCTAATAATCTTAAAGGCCTCAGTTTGCTGTTTAATATCACTACCTTCTATGAAATATAATAAATCAATGTTGCCAATACGTTTATTATATAATTATTATATATGTAAAATATGTAATTACATATTTACTGTACATATTTTCTCACAAACAACAGCTAATATTACAATTGTAATTTACATACAGTCAAAATAAAGAAATTAATATAAAAAAAGAACAGAGAATCAAATTACACATAAAATTGTGTAAATACAAAGATTTTAATTAAAATGGAATTAAGTATTTGCTTTTATTAAATGTATTTGCTTTTTGTTTTAATACTGGGGACTGTTCATATTTCGTTTGTATGAACGCGCTGATCTCCGAAACTATTAATGACAATTTCATATTTATTTAAGTACATTTTTATATGAAACTTATGAGTAGCAGCGGTACAATTTTATACAAAACAAAACTAATGAATCTGCAGGGAAATGTTAGTTAAAAACAAACTTCATATAATAAACCCAAAAAGTAAATTCAATGTTTGATAAAATAGACTTTTCACCTTATAAAGAGCTGGCAATAAAGGCCCACAGCTAAAATGTCAACTTGCTACTTTCGAAGTTCCCTCGTTTCCGCCGACTATAACTGTACACTCTGAACAGTTTGTGGAAAATAGAACTATATTTAAATAATATCAGGTCGAGCACGAGTTTTGAATGTAAGGAAACCTAAAGTTGACAAAGTGAGGATTATTTTTTGGCCATTTGGGATTCTCGGATTATTAAACATCCACAGTTTATTATAAAAACATAATTTTCTTTAATATTATCTAAGGCTTATTAGTAGGTTAGCTGTGTGTATGAGTCGAAATCAACTGTAAAAATTAATTGCATATAACTGTTTTTTCGAGAAATACATAAAACTTGCCTGATGCTATTAATGCTTAAAATAACACAGTAACAGTACAGTATAGTATTTGGAGTCGGTTGATTACATCAATATCGGAGATAAAATGTATTGCATCATTGTGTATGAAATTTAATTTCAGTTTACTTAAGGTAATTAAGACTCCAATTTAGTGCATCCAGCACTCACCGCAGAGAACATAAATTGTAAACTTTCAGTATCCTTAGCTTCTCGTTGTGCCACTCCAACAATTTAAACTTGAGCTTCAATAATTAACTCAAAAGTGAAGTGCTTCTCTATTCTTTTATGCATTATGTTAGCAAGTAAGTTCGGGTTTATATATCAATCGGATTTATCGCGAGCGAAGCCGCGGGTTCCGCTAGTGTATTATACATATCTATTAAATCTCTATCTATCTATTAAAAACCGCTATCTATTTTTAAAGATCTAAGCATAGGGACAGACAGACAGCGTCATAGTTTCACTTCGCTCGGGTGAGACGCAAGACACTACTCGAGGTTATAAAACTATAATATGTATTTTTTGGCAAGTTCAGCGTGAAGTAGTAACAAATATATACATTATACAAGCTTTTGCCAGTATAGTAGGCAATATAAATTAGCTAATTAAATTACGGTGAAAGCCATCTTGAAAATCTAAAGAGTGATTATCTCGTGTCTCACATATGATATCTTCATATTGTGTGACAAGAGTCCCTACCACATGCTCATATGGTGAAGAAAATAGTTTCGAAAGACGTGAATTCTGCCGTCTACCAGCGTTGCCCTTTATAACGAGTTCGTATTAAGAAAACTATAAAATGGAAGTAAATATAGTTTTTAATCATTATACTGTATGTTTTGATACTTTTAAGCAGAACCCTAATTCTTTTTCTAAAATAAAAGTAGCCTAAGTTACAGACAGTGAAAGTCCCGTCAAAATCGATCCAGCCGTTTATTAGCAAGAATAAACAGACAGATTTAGAGACAAATATTTCAAAAATAATAGATTTTCTTTTAAGTCTTTTATATAATTCCACTGCATGAATTAGTAAAAACTGTTATTTTGACATTAGAAAAGGACAGATCAATTTCATTTATCTGTATAGATGGAATTTAATTATTATCAAAAATCTCTAATTTTAAACAGAGAAATCGAATCCTTTTAAAATGAAATAACTCTATAGTGTTATATCGAAGAGCTATTTAATTTGCTTTATCGTGACTTTCAAACAAAAAGTAAAAGCTCAATTCTATAAGCTCGAGATTAAAGCTTAGGTGCGAGCAATATACGATAGAACGTTTAATTTTCTAATACGTGTTTTCTTTTTTATTTATATTATTAATACGAATATTATAAATACGAATGTTATATGATTCTGTAAGCTTATAATATGTATTTTTATTGTTTGTGTTGTTCTTATCCACACTGATGGATATTGAATCTTTATTATCTTATGCCAGCTTTAGTTTATTCTCTGCTTACATAATAATAATAATAGTAATTATTAGATATAGGCCCGTGTTTGCTCAACGTTGAGGGCTGTTACCAGAACCTCGCGAGAGAAAGTCTATCCTTAGCCTTATGATTAATTTTCAAATTTACTTAGTATGTACATGATGTGTCATGAAAATTATGTACACATTCTGCGGAATACATAAAAGGATTATAGCAAAAAAACAGTATTGCCTAGAGCCAATCTCATTACTATCTTCAATTTTAAGAATTGCTATTTTAATTTTAAACTACATATTTGGTTTTTCTTAAGTATTCTTCCTTTGTAAAATTCTATTTCAATTCAAAAATATACAGTTATATAAACTATATATATATAGTTCTTAAAATGCTGTAAGAAAATACAATAAAAACTAAAATACGTACAACACAAAAGTCGAAAAAGTCCTAAACGTACGTAATGGTCAGTGATTCCGTCCCCTTTCTTGTAGAGAGATCTTGAATGGACGGTATCCAACCGGACAACCTCAAGCACTTCTCTCACAAGCTCCATTTCTGAGCCCCATTTCGGATTTACTTTGAAGAAACCACTGAAATTGTCGAATATTGCTTGTTTTGTTTTTTGTTATGTTTATTACATGGCAAAAATAAATGTAAAAATTATTTGCTTCTGTCATAACATTAAATTATTTATTAGAAATAGGTAATAATTTTTAACTGAAATAAAAAATGGCTTTGATAAATAAAATATAGTATTTATTTTATCATTTACGTATGTATCTGCAAAGCTTATTCAATTAATCCTTATACACATACATATCTATTTTTATATAAAATCGAAATAAATTAAATTAAAATAAATTTGTACAATTACTTATAACATCGACAAGTAAAATAATTTTACTTTTTAGAATTTA
This sequence comes from Boloria selene, assembly GCA_905231865.2. Classification (NCBI taxonomy): domain Eukaryota; kingdom Metazoa; phylum Arthropoda; class Insecta; order Lepidoptera; family Nymphalidae; genus Boloria; species Boloria selene. The sequence goes on from HG993141.1 coordinate 8,458,882, forward strand.
ACATTTTTTGAATTAATATGACCTACTTTTTCGACGGCATTCTATTCATAAAAATAAAGTAGGGATGAAAATTATTGACAAAATATTGACTCATTTCTTTTTATTTTGCCAAAATTTTCTATGTACATACCTACTATATATATAGTATATATAGTAGGTATGTACATAGAAAAAAAATATAAAATGTTGTAAATAAATTTGTAATAACTACCTATACTTTATTTAGTACGAAAAGTTACAGCTGCGAAATACATAGAATTCTATCTCAAAGGGTTTGGTTACCATATTCTATGAGTTTAAACTGGGCTATCGCAGCAAAAGTTTCATCCTTGACATCTTAATAACGAGGTTCTCGAGGGGATTCACTTTAGAACTCACGTTCGATACCTTTTCGAACTCACGTACGTCGTCTATAGGTGTTTAACTACTTGAATATATTATTTTATTATGAAGTGCTTAGTAGAACAATATTGTAAGGTGTTGGCCTAAAGGTAATTTATTTAAGCTTAGTTGAGAAGTCACTTGGGCTTAGGCTCATTAATTATAGTGATGAAGGGTTAAATATTGACTGACTACGCTAAATGACATGATATCAGTAATATTTATTTATTTATGTTCTTACTTGTCTAAAAAATTTTACGATTTCTGAATATTGTTAAAAGGAATAAAATTTTATATTAAATTATAATTAATTAATTTAAATTTTAAAATTTCACACATAATAAGTACCAAATCATTACATTTTATGTATACTTATTTTAAAAGAGCATGTAAATTTATGGTACCGAATGAATGTTGTTTGCTCGCAATACTAGTAGAGTGTGTTTGAGATGTAGTAATCAGTACTGACCCACGAAGTGCCAATCACTGCTTAGTGCTTAGCCTACTATTTCAGTGTTTTGAAATTTTGAATTTTTATTTTGGAATGAAATAGAACTCAAAACTTTAATATTCAGTTTATTTATCTTTTACTCTATTGTATACCTACAATAAATATTTTATTAAACTTATATATAGTATCTCTAAAATTCATCTCAATTGGTCCAGTCCCCACATTTTTTTATATTGTGGCTATATTTGAAATAATATCGATAAAGCCTTATAATATACTACAAGAGCAATAAAATAGTATCTAATGGATGAATACACTAATCTTATTAGCCTGAAGATCTTGCGAGGATGAACAATAAATTGTCCTATTTCATCTGAAACTTAGGTAAGTTTTAGGTAAGTAGAAGGTTCTTTGATATAAATATTTTATCAATATAATTATACGACATACCTACCTAATATAATTAAAATATTAATTATTATCTCTCAACTCTCAATATGTAGAGTAGATCATTGTATGTACCTATGTAATGTGTTTGTAAGAGTTAAAAAGGCTATTGTCTAAAATAATATACTGTGTACACTTATTTTTATATAGTAAGTATTTGAAATAATGTAAAAATATAAATAAACTGAAAATTTACATAATATAAAAATTTTAGCATTTGAATTCCAATGCCGTTGTCAAAGTTAGGTCCACCGACACCCGTAACGAGACTCCCAGAGGACTAAGTCCTTCCGAACTCTGGTTCAACAGCTTTGGGCAGTTTTCTTAACGAATACAATTTATTTTTAAGATATCTCTAGAGCACCCTAATAACTGATAGAATTGTGATGAATATTTAAATTACGTACTACGAATATTTATGAAATATGAAGAAAACAAAATATTCGCCGTACATGTAGCATGAAAATTAGACTCAAGTCTTCCACGCGTTATAACTCGTAGAATATTTTTTATTTGAGAAGATAAACAGTAGGAAAATGACAGTCGTAAAAAAGTGATATTAACTTGTGAGTACTATTCATACACTCAATCTTAAGTGCAAATAATTTATTTATACATCTGATATTATTTCTAGTAAATATATATTTCTTGAGTCAATATAGCATGATGCTTTCACAAATATAACTTAATTCAATACAAGTTGATTTAATATTAAATATTGTATATGTCATTAAACACACAAGGAATGAAAAATATAAAAGTGATATTTTTTTTATTGTTTTTGCAAAAAATTTGTCTAGTTTTGATTTTTTTAAAATATAGTTTTGTTTTCTTATTAACTTGAATAAATAGATGTCAACACTGTGTTCTCCAGTAATTGGAGGTACATATTAAGCAATGAAAATTCAAATCTCTATTATTTTTTGTATTCTTGTGTTATGCACTTCTGTTGGAGTTCTTTGATAAATAAATAAATAAATGTCATATTCGTAGGAGTGTTGAATAATTTTCATCGTGTATGTGAAATGAACATAAACAAAATATCCTTTTTCCAAAGCTCTAAAATATCACCTTTTTTGATTTATTACCTATATTGACACTGATGAGCACCGGCTCCAATGTTATACGCAATCCGTATAAAAATTTCGTCTTGTAATGAGGGTGACATAAATCATTGAATATTAATCACATGCATGACAAACTGAATATGAACGGACCCGTTTGCAATATTTTCGCGCATTCATCTATGTTTTTAATCATTGGATTTGATACTCTTTTCCGATTTCACGCTATGATTTTAGACAGACATTCGAATAATGTATCAAACATGTTATGAATATCGTTTTGTAGTTAATTTAGTTGATTCATAAAATGGCTAAAAATGAATTTACAACTGTCACGGTACATTCCGTATTTTGTCAGACGTAGTAAGTATAACAACTGACTTTGCATTTACTTAAGCACATGCGACTGCTGAGCACGGGTTTTTCTTATTAGGGGTATCAGGTCCACCACACTGGCCAAGTGGAGGTAGTCTACACATGTCTTTCTAAAACTTACTTTTCTTTTTAATATGCAGGATTTAACACGATGTTTCCTTCATTGAAATAAGTGGTAATTATGTTGGATAAATATTGGCACACACATATCACAGGGACAAATCTGGATTTGAACCTTCTTCACTAGGTTTCTCAGATTAGGAAGTTTACACTGGCTCAAGTTAAATCTAGAGTTACTTGACACGAATATATTGTTTTAATTAATTGTATGTTAATAATAAAAATGATGTTTCTTTTTCTGTTTATTTAAGAGTGCAAAATTTCTGTGGGAATACAGAAATATGGTTTTGCACGTAGAATTAATATAGCATTGCATAGGTCTATTCATCTCAAGCCCTGATTTAGCTGAAGTCACTAAGGATTAAAGAATATGAAACTAGAGCAAACTCACATTGTGTCCCACGTGATATATAGCATTTGTGATTAACCCTCAGCTGAAATTACGTCAGTTTAGGTGTCACGAGGCCTTTTCTTCATGGGATGAATGATCCTGTAAATTGCTCGCATTTGGAACTGTTACATACAGCCTCTAATAATATAGTTTTTGAAGTTTCTTTGGCTAAAGTCGTTAATGGCAGAAAATTATTATGATCTATTAAAGTTGAATAAAAAAGAGAGTGAAGATTTACAAGTTTTTTGGAAACATACATTCATTACTCTTTATTCACGTTATTAGCGATATGGAAACATATCGTATGGGAAGGGAAAATTGATTGCATTAAAAATGGTTAGAAAAAATTACAAAAGTGACCCCAAACGAATATTATTTTTCATAATATATAATATGTCCAATAATGTCGAAAAGAATTATTGTCAAAACTGTAAATTTTAAAAATGTTTTAAATAAGATGTTTGTGAGCAGTAAAGTTATAATATGCCCTTTTTCCCTATTATTTGCTCTTAAAAACTATGTCGACGAGGCGCAAATAAAATCTCGTTTAGCATCCTTGGCTCTCCTACTATAATGAAAAGTATTATAAAAGTAACCTGGAGTGTTTTAATTAATATTTCACTTATAGGCTTATCTTATTACCTAGAATATCTGCTTCATTTGCAACTTAATTGTATAATTGAATCTGAACGGATATTGATTTGTCGTTAATATCATAATATTTAATAAATAATAAGTGAATTAAATGTAAACTTTGCGAAATCATACTATAAATATATCTATTGGTATATTAGTTCATTACAATGTGCCCAATAGTGATACGATCGCTTTGGAAACTGTGTAAAGTCTATTCAAATTCCGGTTTTTCAACTTACGTTTTTATGTGCGAATGTTTTTCCAACATAACAACTACAAAACGCCTTACGGTAAAAGAAAACATTGTGAAAAACAAACACCGGAAACCGTCACATTTGAGAGAACGTAGTAAGCCCTGTAAACTTCACCAATACGCACTCGGCTAGCGTAGTGCCCCTAGTATACATTATATTGGAGGAAGGCTGCCCAGCAGTGGGAGCTTAAAATAAGCTGAATACATATCATAAGAAAATATATTTCTATTTATATTTATTTTGAGTTTTTAAGCCCAATTTATCAAGTTGTGTTTACACAAAAAAAAATATCTGTTAGTCTTCAACGAATATTTAATTAAATTTTCAACACACTAAAATTAAATGAATTTCTCAGAAAGAAGTTATTGAATTTTATTACCAAAACCGAAGTAAATGGAGAAAATTTGTTGGTAAACCAATACTTTTTGCTTGATGAATCAAAACAACATAAGGCGAGCACTCTTCTTTTGTATACATTCGATAAGTGCATGTCCGTCGGTATACCTAAAGTATTATTATATTCAATTATCGGTAATTTTTTTGGTATAAGTTGGTGGCATTACTTTATTACGTACTAGCAGTACCCGCAGCTTCGCCCGCGTCCATTTTTTTAATCACTTCTAATCTTAATTCGATCACTCGCAATCGGTTGATATGTACATAGATTGCCCAAGAATTCTACAAAATTACTCCAGCTATTTCAGAAACTATCGTTGATATACTCCTGAGCCGCGTGGCTACCTCTCCCGCTCTTGGCTCCCTCTCGCCATTGCCCGCTGTGCTGCGCTTTATTTTATTATTATTATTTTGTTTAGATAGAAATTTTTAAATTCGTAATATCCTTTGAATGGAGTGTCCGATTTGTACTATCATGAAAGTTATCTACTAACTATAAACTAAGTCCCTGTGAAATTTTAAACTTGTAGCACAAAAAATGAAGTCATTAAATAAAAACTTATACCACTACACCACCTTAATCCGGCCCTGCATAAAAAAACCGCCTTCCTACCAAATTTAAAGTTCTTAGCATAAAAGATACAAACTTTCATACAAACTTGCTATAGCCCTAAGACCTCCTCAAATCAAATTAATTCAAATCAAATCAAATTCAAATCAAATGAGTTCAGTTCAGGTGAATTGAATTGTATTGAATTGAATTGAATTGAATTGAATTGAACTGAACTGAACTGAACTGAACTGAACTGAACTGAACTGAACTGAATTAAATTGAATTGAATTGAATTGAATTGAATTGAATTGAATTGAATTGAATTGAATTGAATTGAATTGAATTGAATTGAATTGAATTCAATTGAGTTGAATTGAATTGAGTTGAATTGAATTGAATTGAATTGAATTGAATTGAATTGAGTTGAATTGAATTGAATTGAATTGAATTGAGTTGAATTGAATTGAGTTGAATTGAATTGAATTGAATTGATCTGAATAAATTAAATTGAATTGAGTTGAATTGAATTGAATTGAATTAAGTTGAATTGAATTGAATTGAGTTGAATTGAATTGAGTTGAATTGAATTGAATTGAATTCTATGTACAAAGAAACATTATATGTTTATGGAAATGTTAGGTGTTGTTAATGTGTAAAATGTTTATATGATTATTTGAGATAGTGGGGGTGTTGTAATGTATCTAAAATAATCTGTGTACTCTGTTATATTATCTGTGTTATATCTTAGCTACATTATCTGTATCCTTTAAGAACAATATAGTTAGATTTTGAATCTCAACGCGGTCGTTTCATTATAAATAGATACTTATATTTAGATTATAAATTTAATACAATAAAAAATTATATTATATATCTTTATTAACGTTATTTGTGAGCTCTTTATTAATTTAGATTTTGAAAGACTAGCAATCTTATACGTAACCAAACGTATTTAAAGTAAGTTAAAAGTAGCCTGTTTTCAACCCTTTTAACATCCCATTCAGCAAGGGGTAGGGCCTCCCTTCAATATGAATCTGTCCAAGTCCGTAAATCTGGCCAAGTATGGATTGATGGACCTCACAAGTAGGGTTATCTTAGACATGGTAATATAAGACAAGCAGTCATCATGTTAAAATGATTCGAACATGTGGCAGATGTCTCGCGTAAGAAACCTAGAATTTCAATACTAACGACTAAGTTTCTCAAGCAAGTTCATCACCACTAGGCATGGTTAATTAAATTTACCTACTACCTTATTCTTTCAATAATTAATACTAAATAAACAGTAATTTGTTTATAAAGTCCATCTATTGTAGACGAGTTAGAATGACACTCAGCGCGGGCGACTACTTAAGTACCGTTTCAAAACTCCTTATTTAAGAAAGAGTATAAAATCGCTGACTTGTGGACGGTCTTTGTTGTAGAAAATATTTTAGATCATGTTTGACGAAGATTTTGTGTTCAGTCAACGCTTTAATTGATTTGAATCATGGCTAAAGACTAATTAAAACAATTGTTCACGGTGCCTTTTGGTTATTTATATCAATTATCAATACCTATATAGTGATATGACATACGACAGAGAAGACATTTAGTTAACAATAGTACTTACTTCCTTTGATATGTCTGTAACTTCAATGATAGTATTAGTTTTTTTGTATTATTTATCTAATTATGAAGTGCTTGGGCAAGTATTAGATACTTTAGTGTATAACCTTCGTGATGGACCTCAATTATTTAAGAAGTACATTAAAAAGTTTGCCAAAACCTTTAAAGGACGAGAGGATTATTATAATCGTTACGATCAATTTATGAAAACTCTAAAAACCATAAACCAGATTAATTCACAGACGGGATCACGGAAAGTTCGTCTTAATCAGTATGCGGATTTAACTGAAGATCAGAAGAGGTTTATAAATGTAGAGAAAACTAGCAAAATTGATCCTGAGTTAAAATTTCTAATGCAGAAAAAAAGACCTAGTGTTGATTCTTTATTTCAGTTTATATATTAAATTTTACATATTAATAATTATGTCTTTTATATTACATAAAAAATAATTTTCACACACCACAAAATATATAGAAGAATTGTTAAACAATATAAGAACGACAGCAATTTTTTTTAATTTATTCAAAGGCGTACTTATATCTTAAATATGATAAAATTATTTTTTCTACTAAAACTGAATATTCTAAAATTTTATCACTATACTTCTGTGTTGCACACAATATATTATTACAAAATAATAATATATAAAGTACCGATTAACCATTTAACTTAGGTATAAACGAGCTAAACATAGAACTGATTTGTTGACGCAAAAGTTTATGCTTGAATTCGCATCTCTAAGTTTAACAATACGAATATCTAATAGGCTTATTAGTTTTAGTTAAGAGCTGAACATCAATATAACTTTAGCTTCTAGTAATTGGCAAGTATTTTAGAATTAAATACTATTAATGATATATTTACATAAGTAGTAGTAATAAAGGTACCAATGAGGGAAATTGGCAACTTGAAAAAATCAAAAGCAAATTGAAAAATTACGAAATAGCCAATGAAAAACGAATTTTAATTAAATCTATTTGGATTTATTTTGATTTTAGACTCCCGACGCGACGTTTCGAATGCTTTAAACAGCAATAATGACCCGAAAGATACAAAAGATTGTTTGGGAATTCACTTAGGATATGGATGATATGAAAGCATTGTATAGAATACACAAATAAACTAGGCAAATAAAACTGCAGGCTTTAATTTCATTGAAATGAGTAGGTAAATGTACATATACATTAACCTACTCATGGTATTTCATTTTTTCTTCATTCAAGATTAAAAATTCCATACCGTCTTTTTAAAGACATGTATTATGTATGTATATTATGTACCTTGAGTGTCTCTATTGTGTTTGCTTATTAAATATTAGATATTTCAATATTTAATAAAATATAATATGATTTTGATATACGAAATATTTGAACTTAGAAAAATAAAAGCAATATAATAATCATATTATTACAGCTAAGCTTTGTGTTAATTAGTAAAAATACTCATTAGGCTCCTTAATAACATCTGCTTTTTCATCAAGAGTCAAAGTTCCATTGCCGTTAAATTTATTTTCATTTAACTCAATAAGTGTCTTCACAAAGCGATAGAAATGAACTGTGTAGTCATATGGCTTTTTGTTATTTTGTTTTCCAAATTTTTGGAGAAAGTCATTGTACAACTCTGTTGCGTTAACCAAATTGTAAAGATCTGATGTATCAAATTTTTTTGTTTCTTGTCTCGCAACAATTTTTGGATCTTTAATATTATAAACATTATCGTCTGAAATTTAAAGTATTTGATAATATTAATTTTACAATTATTATTAATTTTTGCAGAATTACCTAAAAATATTGCCACGATTTAATGTTCAAAAAGAACGACGTTATAAATTTTAAATTCAGGGGCTTAGCTAAATTGAGTTTTTATAATCGCCATCGCTACTAAAATGCGAATTTAAGTTAGCTAAGGTGACAAAAAATCCTTTTTGATATTATAAAATGTAAGAATTTTTTGTTGCTTTATTCATTTTCTTACGAAGCAACGAAATTTGGATATATATAATGATTTTCAAGTGGTTCAGTGAAAAGATTACCTACATTGGAAGTTCTCCCAAATATTACTATATTTATCTACTTGTAGTAGGTACCTACTATATAAAATTACACTATTTCTTCACTTCTACCGCCATTTGGAAGTCAGTTAAATGACAAATATTTCTTAATATTATTTTAAACTTATAACTTACAAGGTTTCACTCTAATCGCATATTGTTCTTCAATTTCTTCAGGGTCTAAATCAGCGTACTGATTTAGTACAAAAACTGTATTATTTTGTATCGCGTTCTTATTAAGTTTTTCAACGGTATTCAAATTTTTGACAAACAACTTTAGTCGCATTTTCTCTTCATCTGGCGTTTTGTACGCCTTATAATATTTTTCTTTATATAAACTAAACACGTCAGTGGAATTTTCTTCTGTGTAAAATGTAGCTGAAGTAAATTTGAAGCTTGTAAAAAGGAAAAATATGATGTGAAACATCATATTTGGTTACAGTCTAATGAAATATTTACCTCATGTTATTTACAAAACCGCCTCGAAGAAGATCAATTACTTGATATTTTTCAAGCGTAAAATTACTAAATGAGTTTGCTTAAGTTCAAGCAAATTGATGATTAAAGTGAAATTTTGCAAATATTAATAAAATTACAACATAAATCAAAATTACTATAAAAAGATTCATTGCTTATTATTATTTTAGTCATTTATCATATTCCATTACACTTTTTCGTACGTTTTGAATAATACTGACATATTTTTTCAGTGATGTGGACCGCCTCGTTTTTCCAACTCTGCAGAATATTGCTTCTACTTGTAATGTAGACCGTAAAAAGTTCGTCTTTGCAAAGTGCTCTTTGTATAAAATCTCTTTAGATAAGCTAGCTTATTCATGCACCAGTAAATTTGATAGGGACATATTTTGTTTGTCATAACTAAGCTCTTTAACAATAAGAATGAAAATGTCACTGGAATTAATTCTATTTCTATTAACGGTACGGTATTGAAATCGATCTGAGTGAATTTAATTTTGACAGATTAAATAAATTAGTTATAAAGTAGATTTTGTACTGAGTTTTTCTTTAAAAAATCATAAGTACCTCGAAGCGCAATTTGTGTTATAGGACTATTAGAGTAAAACATGTGTTTACTTAAACACTTGTGCACTTTAATATTTTCGCAAATAGGAAGTCTCAATGAGCTTGGACGTCGTGGCTGAAATTTGGTCAGAAGGACTTATTATAAGTAGGCATATAATTCAACTATATTGTAAATATTCTATTCATATTCGAGTAAGTGCATATATAAAATATAATGAGGAATCTTTCTATAAATAAATATAATTTTACTCAATTTATGTAGCGTATAATGAGAATTTTATGGGTTATCGGTTTTTATCGTGGCGAAACATCTCATCTCGACGCCGTTGCAGATATTTGCAGTTTTTCCTCACAAATTCTGTTCTGGTGAAAAATGCGATTGACTGCTGTTACTGGCTTCAACGAAAGTCACGTACCGAAGGCATGGGCGGTAAAATTCCCCTTATTTGCCACAAAAGCTATTGGTTCCGATTTTGTTTAAATACATTTTATTAGAATATCAATAACTATTACTGATGAATTATTACTTATATACATACTTATTTATTTATTAACCGTTTGGCCATATCTCGTCTCTTTATTTATTACATAATAAATATATAATAAATCATTAATTTACTGTTTTACATTAGGTATTTAAGTTACCTACTTATATTTTAAAAACAACACTCATTTTTTTCTATTTATTATAAATCCGCTCTGCAAAAGTTATAATACTTTAACAAGGCCACGTCAAAAAACGGACTCGCGCCAACTTGTGGGTTTTTATTTCAAATTAACTTTTATTTCCCAAGCTATACTTGTAACCAAGAATAGTTTTTATCCTTTGAGGTATACCTACAGTTATTATGCTTAATATAATATTGATATACAATTGTCATATTGTTCCAAGTTCCAACGAACCCATAGTTAATTTATTGAATCTACAATAGAACTTGTTTAACATCTGTTTATAATTGTTCACTTAACAGCCAGGACATTGAGCCTTAACTTCGAGATAGTTTGATGTAGTTTGTCGAACTTTCAAAGCAGAGTGCATGTTTATGATAACTTCGCTTCAGAATACAATAATATTTATTACAAATGAAACATAATATGCTGTACATTAATTGGAATGTTATAGTAAAATATAACAGCTAAGACTTTATGTGTGTGTCTGTTTCTTATTTATGCTGACATATTTGGATAAAATTTAGTACATACATGAAGTTCGTGAAGTGGTAGGGTACTGTTAGTCACCAGTAAGTAGGAACGCACCCAAGCAAAGCAACGGTAATAATATATTCCTTTTAAAACGTCATATAATATGGTATTACTATGTATTTTATGATAAAGATCGAGAATTGACGTAGAATATTATCTATACATATAAGTAAAATTGGAATGTCTGTTTCTAATTTAAAATTAAAAGCTTTTCACTAAATTATATGAAAGTATATATACGATACAAGCAACAAAAAACCATTTTTTTTAAATTTTTGTCTGTCTGTCTGTTTGTCCCGTTAATCTCTGAAACGGCTAAACAGATTTTGACGAGATTTTCACTCACCGATAGCTAATGTTATAAGGCGTAACTTAGGCTACTTTTTAACCGACTTGAAAAAAGAAGATAGTAATAATTTTATTTAGACGCTAAACGTTATTACATTGTACTTATAAGTCAATGGGATCGATTCTCTTCAAAATAAAATTTAACTTTCCAACCTGCTGACATTGCACTCTTAGTTTAAATGGGTCAAACTGAATAGTGGATATCTAATGGTCAGCGAGTTCCTCCCCTTTCTTGTACCTGGACTCTTGAATGGATATCAACCTCCTTAAGTGATAGTCCCAAAGTGTTTCAAAATAGTTTTTCTGTCCTAGTACGTTTAAGATAATAACATTAGTCTTAAAACATAGGTTCTTCTGTAGCAGTACATTAAATCTAACTATAAAAATCTCTTTGTTGAAAAACCAAATTATTATATGATTTAATATCTAAAAACTGTGAAAATTGTAATATAATAACTAGTGAGACGTCTAAAACTTTAGTCTCCCATGACCACATTTGTTGTAAATCATTTAAAACGCCGGAAACCAAAACATAAATTAAGGAAAATGCTAAGATCAGGAATTTCTGTTTTCGGTTTGTAATAGCAAATAAGTAGTATAATTTTGACTTCTCTTTTTAATCAAGTGATCATTTTAATTACATATCTATTTTTTGGAAAATTGCAATTATCTACTATAAGTGATATTATTATATGACTATCATTATCTATTATACTTTCTTAGGTATACGCGAGTATTTGACATTATAAATGAAACTGTCTTTTCAGATTTTGTCGCGGATTTATTATGATGCATTCGAAACGTCGGGAACAAGAAATCATAATAAATCCGCGACAAAATCCGAAAAGATAGTTTCATTACTATCATTATATTATATTCCATGAATACCAACTGCATAATAGAATACTGTAAGATAGTGCCTTTGACATCTTTAAAGATTTTCTTTGTTACAACTAAATATTTCAGTATAAAATCAGAAATTGAACTACTTTATTAAACTTTTTACAACACGAAAATCTATCTAGTTGTAACAACAGTATTGTTTTGAAGTTACGAACAAAAGCTTTTCATCTATCTCATACTTATGAACGCTTTGTGCTATCTTTAAAAGGAAAATCAGTTTTTTTTCACTTTATAAGATTTCAATATAACAATATTTTTAACATATGACTGAGGAGTCAATAGTCCGCGTTTGTTATGGTTTTATTCTATTTGTTAGAAACAGTTTGTTAGTACTTGTACAATCGACTTGTACTTATGAGGTAAGTAAGTACTATGTAATTAACCTAACTGATTCTACTTAAATTCCTCGAAAAAAAACATATTTAATATACATATTATATTCTTTCTTCATCTTATGAACTAAATTACAATAAGATAATTTTTTCAAAGTGCCAACTTTTATACTAAGGACTGTTGACATTCTTAGGTATAATATATACGAACCCAATTTCTAAGTAAGAATTATATCAAAGTAACATTGAAATTCATGTAATAAGTTTTGCTTAATATTAGATCCTTTACGATGACTTTTATTTTTATTCTAATCGAATCCGGCCACGGCGGCCAATCTTATTAAGACTAGCCATCTGCGCGGGAGATATTATAGTGCACAAGTGTATGTACAGACAGAAGTGCACTCTCTGTTCTTTATCACTCTCATATTCGGTGGGACGACGGCTCCACACGACCAGTGAGAGTTAAGGCGCAGGACCGACGGCTTTACGTGCTCTCCGAGGCAAGGGATTGAAATACCGCTAACTAAGGTAAGCAAAACCATAGTAGTAATGTATACAGTAGTACTTGTACATAGGTATATAAAAACTATGATTACTAAATCGTAGTATTTACTCGTAAGTGCTACAGAGGTACTCACCGTTGCATTTTATTTAAAAAAGAAAATGATTAACCTTTTTTAAATGAAACTAACTACTGTATACATAATAATATAATCCTATAATATATGTTTTACTGTGGTAAGTAACATAAAGCGTTTTTTTTTTCATCAGCAAGAGTAAAAATTTTAAACTTTTCTACAAAGTCTCCACAATCCTGCCTACCATATTATTCCTTTCGCCGCGTACTAAGCATTAAGTACCAGGGACATTATCATCACAATGTCGGCTCATTAACTCGCAAGTAAGCGTTCCTTTTGATAAATTTACTTTTTAGAAGCTTGCTGAAAATGTAGACACCGCTGAGGTTTAAATGAAACTGGTCTTATTTTTTAATTCCAAACAAAAGAAAACATTTTTTCGCATCAGTTAATTATGATTCTTCTTCTTATAACTTAATTTTTATGTGGTTTCCTTAATAATATAAACTATCTAAACAAGTACATTTCTATACTCAATACTGCAAGTATTACACTTTACAATATTTTTTTTTGTTTTTCATTTTTATAGAGATGGCCAGCGATGCGAGTCTTAACACATTCCCACAACCTGCGCATTAAGTGGTATACTTTGCTGAAAAAATATGACGCCTATAGATTTGTGCTTTAACATAGAATAACATAATTTAACTTCATATTTTGATATGTTATCTGTAAAAAATAAAATTTATAAACATTAAAAACCCGTTAGAAAAACTACGCGAGCCCTCATAAAGCGCAGCTTTTTGCTAGTACTTATCATTGGATTTCCAGATTAAGGATATAAAAAATTTACATTAAAATTTACTTAAAACTAAAGAAAATTCGAAGTTTTCATTTCAAGTCAATGGATCTAAGTAGGTAGTTTATATACCAATGTATAGTAATAAATCAATGTAAAAGATAAAAAGATAACATTAAGATAGAAAACGAGGAATAGAGATATTTTCCATCATATTTATAATAAAACACACGGCTATAATAAAAGCTTTAAGGACATATTTGTTCTGATTATACAAAAACATAATAGTGACAAATAGATGGCGAGGGCCGTACTGATATGGACCCTAGTTAAACCTGATGAATTCTTCTGGAGGATTAGCCTTTACAATATGAGTACAATTTCACAAGCACCCTCGAGGGTGACAAATTTCTTACTAAGACTGTTTCTGCACTGCTACACTGAACGCGTAGAAAAGTATACGGTAATATTTTCAACGAGTGTTTTATTTAAAAACTTACTTTTATATTAAAAAGTACATAATATTGTAATTGAAAATAAATAAATAAAATAAAACAAAGTCGCTTCCCGCTGTCTGTCTGTGTCCCTTTTGTATGTTTAGATATTATAAATTACGCAACAATTTTTCATAGATAGAGTGATTCAAGAGGAAAGTTTATATTTATAACTAGCGGAACCAATATGTATGTATGTATGTATGTATGTATGTATGTATGTATGTATGTATGTATGTATGTTGATAATTGTATAATTGCTAGTGTATTTAAAAGAAGTGTTTAAAATATTGAAAAAAAGAAAGAATGATCTATGCTTTCTTCTTGATGCCAAAAGACCAAAAAAATAAATCAGTATATAATTTTAGAAAGTACTCGTAATTTACTACCTTCCTAATTAAAATATTATGATTCTTTAAATGCCTTTAAACTTATTTTAGAACATTTTGGTAAGGTCTATGTGACAAAATAAAACGCGCTTAGTGACGACCCGACTTGTGGAGGGCCTAAATCTCTCAATTTATTCGCAGTGCCTCGTTTCTCAGTAGTACGAAGAGGTAAAAACAGTTTCCCAGTTTTCCTTTAGTTATACCTCATAATTCAAGACTTCAATTCTACCCTTACATGAGCCTCCCGTCATATATTTAACTTCCTCTAAGTATATTTCTAATATAAATGGTAATGTGGCGATTTTTAAAGACTTACCATGACCGTAAGAAGTCTGAAAGTAATTTGATATCAAATAAAAGTATCTTTATGGAGTGTTCTGTATAACATTACGACTTTATTTATATTTATTACTGGGTTGCCGTTTTATAAATAATAAACGTTATTAAACACATTTTTACTAACGTATAAAGTTTTTTATGGAATAAATCATCGACAAGTTAATGGATGATAATTTCATAGCTGTTTTAAACTACTTTATAGAAGTAATAATAATATAATTACGAGGTAAATGTTGAAATAAAATTGTTGTGTTAAAAATGTACTTTTGTTAACAATTTGCTTTTCATTAAAAAAATATAAATTGGTGAATATATAGAAAGTTTCGCTCAATAAAGAGAAAAATAAGCGTAATGGGTTTAACGAAACATTACCGCGGTTCAAGCCCTAGGGAGTCGCAGACTGATCTAATTTGCCGATACTTCTGCTTCCTGCACGAACGAAAAACACGAGATTGTTCGGTCTTCGCTTGTTCTTAACGAGAAAAACATAATTTCGGTACTGATGATGACGTTGTTAAATAAGAAAACAATGAATATCATCGTTAGTTAATTAATATGAATCACATAAATAAAATAACACTGTAATTTGTTATAATTAAACTTACATCTATAATCTACAAAATTATTATATTGAATTAATAAAATAACATCGACTTGATTTTTAAACTGAAATCGCAGCACAAAGTAAAAATAAGAAGTTCATAATATAATTTTGTACCGTCATAAGTTCCATCATAAAATTCTTAGCGTTGAAATAAGTACCTATTCTGTTGGGAGAGGAAAGAAGCACGCTCGCTTAGATACAATACAAACACGAATTCAGTCTCCAGTGAAATAACAAAACAATGAAACGTAATAAATTGTAGCGCACAAAACGAAGTCGATAAAAGGATGAAGCCACATATAATATGCTATCTTGCTTTTATCGAGGTTATCAGACATTAATAGTGCAAATAAGAATATGTAATTTATGATATTTGCAAAAAGGTTTCACTTATTTTTGATTTTTCTTTGTAAAAATATCAAAAGACTGTGTATAAAGGCTTCTTCGAAATCATCAATAGTGAGTAAGTATAGTGTTATTGAAAATATTTTTTTGCACTTTGAAACTGTTAAAAATCATTTCAAATTAATACATTAAAAATAAACATTCTAATTATGTAACTCTACATTTTTTAAAGTATTAACAACTTTTTAAGTGTATATTAAATATATTGCGAATGTAAGGGTTTGTCTAGTGGTTAAAATTTGATTAGAATTTGGTAGAACTAAGTGTTATTATAGTTTTTGTAATTAGTCTTAAATTAAAATTAAATAAAAAGAACTTTGTCGTTATATTTCCGTATGTATGAAATGAAAAGCTATTTTCAGTGACGTTATGGAGAACTGGGTATTAGTTTGGAATATTGGTAAATCATTTCAATGAAACTAAATACTTGATACATTTTCATGTTCATGTTTCCATATTCATGTTTGTTTTAAGTGCTATAAAAATAATAAAAATTTAAAATAATTCATCATTAATATGAAAAGAAATTAAATATAAATTTAGTAAAAATATGAGAAGGGAGCTGCATCATTATCACTAAGTTGACTCTATAACTCTTATACGTTGGTAAAATGCACTTTTGTTTATCACCTTAATTGTGATAATTAAAAAGATAAATGTTTACTTATAATTGAAGTAATCTCTACATTGTGTCTGAAAAAATAATGTTACTTCTAATTGTATATATTTAAAAATATTATTATTTTAAACACACTTATAATATTTAAGATGGAATAATTATTCCGTATGAATCTTACAAATAATTTAATGCTCATGGACTTAGAGTTTGGATCGTTGGATCCGTATTATACAGTAGGATTTTCAAAGTTTACGTAACTTTGGCACATGAGTCGATTAAGCGGATTTTTTATGAGCATTCTTATCAGTAACGGCTGCGATAATGCTGCCACTTAAAGCACACCTAAGAGAGTTTACGAGGTAAAAAATGAGTCTTATTGGCGAACATTTACTAGAAGCATATAGTATTATGTGATCTGTGGTAGAAGCTACTTATCTCATATTAACGTTAGAATTTATTATTCTTTTATATTCGTTTTATCATTAAAATTCTTGAAATTTTTCAAATAATAAAACCTTCAGCTGTAGTCATGTATGTATATAAAAAATGAAACATTTAAGTATGCTTGAAACAAAATTGATTATATTTGGAGAGACAACCCTCTATCTCTACATTTCTTCCTTGTTATTTTCGTATGAATATTCTCGTTTAAATTTTTCGATTAAATATGATCTGGGATATTTCAGTACCTGATAAGCCTACCATTGTACCATTAATTCTCCAAATTACAACGATGTTAAAAATCCTTAGTTAGTCGTAGCAATTATGAAATATTGAAAAGGATAATTATGAAATATTAAAAAGGAGTATTGTATGGATTATAATGAATAAGATTAAGGAAAAATATATAAAGGTAGCAACATATTTTTGGCAAAAATAGTGCGCATTAAGTACAGGAAATGTTATCATGGCAATGTTGGCTCATTAACCTACTACTGAATAATCTTTTTAAACTAATTTGCTTCACAGGATATTGTCAAAAATGTGCATGGTTATATAATATACAGATTATAGATATATATCTGTACTAATATTAATAATAGAAGTAAAGTTTGTATATTTGTTAAATTGTAAGGGGTAATCTCGGGATCTACTGAATCGATTTTAAAAATTCTTTCACCAATAGAAAGCCACATTATTGCTGAGTGTCATAGGTTATATAAAAAACCGAAAAATAAAAAGGCTTTTATGTGGTAGTCCGTTTTGCAAAGTGAATCGGAGAAAAAACGGTCGAATGAAAGCGTTTCTTACGAACGCTGCCTTAACTATAAAAGATATATTTTTGAGTTCTAGAGAAAAGATGTAGAGCTTGAAAATGCCTACAAAAAAGTCAACGACAGCATAATTATGTCTAACTTTTATATTCAAGTTACAAAAAGTAGTTTTTTTAATATTAGTATAGATAATTTAATTTTTAATTTTTAATATTATTAATAAAATAATTTAAATTATTTAAACACTCTGTACTAAAAAAGGATTACTTATTAAAAAAGGATACATAATATACACTATTATATGTAATGAAATTTGCCAAAAAGCGCTAATTGTAGTTAATATTATAAAGAGACTCAAAAAGTGATCTCAAGCAGAAAGATAAAAATTCTTAAAAACTATGAAATCAGCCTTTGATCCATCGATAATAATGACTATTACAATCAGATTTTTTAAAAGAATGTTTAATGTACAGATTCGAGTTACTTAGAATTGTATATTGTATAAGATTTTTACTGTAAATAATGAATCGATATTATTAGCTAACCCACTAGTGGGATCCGTTGTACAATATTCCTTAAAAAAATCTTTTACCTTATAATTTGTTGGATAATAAGAACTCCCATTTTAGCTTCCGGGCATAAACTTTCTTATATTATAAATATAAAAAGTAGGACTGAGAAAAAATCTAAAAATGAAAATTTGCTTTTAATACTTCTTGGTTTTGCTGTTTCTACTTAACTATAGTTATTAATATATTTACGGCGATAATTAATATAGTTATCGGACTACTATTATAATTGTGACTACTTTTATGTACGTTTTTATATATATAAATAATATATAAAGAGTACAAACATTCGCGCTCAATAAATGATACAAGTAATACAAACTGAGACCAAACGTGTCTATAAATTTTGTTTGTATAGATTTGCTTAGATAAAATTTGATAAAAACATCGACTATGATAGATAGTAACACACAGGTTTTTAGATGCCATTTATTTTACTAGACTTAGAGACTAATAGAGATAGTTTGTATGTATAATACACTAGCGGAACCCGCCGCTTTGCTCGCGCTAAATCGCTAGTATTTTATATCATATCCATCAATAATAACAGTTTAAAGTGGTGCAAATAAGTTTTTAAAATAACCTAATACTATTAAATATACGTATTTATTAAAAAACTATTTTTACAAAGTATCATGATGCATATAGAGTACACTTCTCTTGCTGAAATAAACCATAAGCTATCATAAATGCCGCAACCCATGTGCTTTAACTTACTAAATCAAGTTGTGTTGACACAGGGCTTTTGTTTGAACTATAGCCAGGCTTGGGTCGGAAAATTGCTTAATCCTTTCACTGGAGATTGTCTATCATTTCGTTTGTTTACTGGAAAGCTCCTAGAAATGCATAGTGCTCAACGTCATGGCAATATTTTTCTTAATATTAGATGTTACGTAGAAAGGAGTATATACAACGTTGTTAATGCCGTTATTAAAGTAAATACTATTCTCTGATATTAAAAATATATTTATTCATGTTTGCGTAAATAATATCAAAAAAAATATATTTAAAAATATTTTTGTATTAATTATAAGTCGTTAAATCTTGCAAGTTAAATTGACCTCGATTGAGCTTAAATGAACGCACACTTTTGGTTCTCATAACTGCACGATTACCTCAAGTATTACGGTACGATTGCTTCAGGTTGTATTACGGTATTCAGATACCTATTTTAAATCTAATATTGCGGTTACGCAAAGCGATTTATAATTTTCATAGTGATCCTTATGATATGAACCACAATAAGAATATTGACGTCATTGTAAGTCAAATATAGCAGACTCAGAAAGATAAATCCGAAATGGATTTAATCTTATTAACATTTATAAATACCACAAACATAAATAATAGTAAAAAAGCCTTGAACCCCCCATACATAACAAAATTGTGAGAATGTACATAAGATTTTTTAGCACATAATAAATATATTGAAATATTGTTCTATAATATACTCGTACTCGTATATAAATATTTAGTTCAAGTTACTTTTAGCCTTAACTTACTTTGCTCATACTGAAATTGTATTAGTGTCCAATGGAACGACAGGGCGCTGAAGCTTGACAACGAAAGCTCTGAAGAAGCTTTATAGTAATGAAAACAAGTATAATATAATTTCACATTTCTACAACAGTGCCATCTAATTCCGTGGTAAGCTACGAGGCTTGTATTATGGATACCAGATAGTCGATGTACTACACATATAAATTTTTAAATATATAGGTTCATAATATAAATATAAACACCCATCACTGGAGAACAAACATTCGTGCTCAACGAATGAATGCCCCAGCGGGACTTGAACCAGCGACCGCTGGCGCAGAAGGTAGGGTCACTACCTACTGAGCTAAACGTGTCGTCAAATTTCTGTCAAAACCCTTATTCACACCAATGGCTCAAGTTGAAATTATTATCAAATTACTAATATATGTTCGCCAACCCGCGCTGAATTATCGTATTGAAGGGACCGTGCCCAGTTTTGGGACTTTAAAAAGGGCTGAAGATGGATTAAGGGTCCATATATATGTATGTATAATGTATGTGTATATGTATGTAGAGAAAAATATCTTTAACTTAATTTTATTAAAGACGGAGTGTAGATATATACTGATACTATATGTTATTTAATCTGTAGTTTAGTCGTAATCTATGAAAAGTTGTAATTGTAAGAAAGAATTTTTCTTAAAAATCAGTGTCGCAGTCAACATTAAAACTAAAATAATAGTCGTGATTTGGAAATTGACATCAGAATTAATAGCATTGAATATCGTTTCGTTTGTTTTCTTTTACAGAGAAACTCTATTTTGTTTTAATTCTGTCAAAAATAAAAGAAATATTTTCCAAACGACATTTGTATTTCAAGTCAAAGTACTATAATAGGTACGTGTAATAAATAACAAAAAACTAACTTTCGCATATATAATATTATACCGATAACAAAAAGGATACATCACCCAACGGGAGCTCAGCGATGCTTTTATATTTAATTTTCTCCATTTTACCTCGGTTATTTTGATTATCATTATAGTACCTAGATGAATATGTAGATAATCAAGACAAGGTACATTGAGACGGCATGTTAATAAGAAGTTATATTATATATTGGAACCTAATTAATGGTTCCAATTAGGCGGGACGTGATTTTGGCTGGCAAATTACTTGTGTTGTAATTAATTACAACACAAGTACCACATAAATGATTTTTTTTATGAAAAAAAGTTAAATTGAAAGCCTCCACATATTTTTTTATAAAAAAATAATCATTGTTATGAATACAAAGGCTGATTCCGTAGTTTTTAGAATTTATGTGTTTCTTTTCTTTTCTGACAGTGTTTGATGAAATTTGGTAATATGATAGCTGGTCTTCCAATCTTTAATATTATGGTTTATTTAATTATTATTTTAGTTAATAACACAATTAGAAGATTTGTTTGTTAATTACTAGTATCTATAAAACTGCATAACAATCAACATCTAGTTAAATATTTCGATAAGCGGTTCACAAACAAAAATTACGTATTTCGTTAACGAAAAGAAACAAGCTTGCTTAAATACAATACAAACACCAATTCCTCTTTCCTTCAAATACCAACGAAACAACGAAATGAAATAAATGTTAGCTTACGAAACGAAGATGGGGGAAATGATGGAGCGACTACCATTTGCGTAGGTCGCGTGAAAAATATTTCTACTGATCTTGTTTACATTGATGTCGTAATCCTCGCCTGTACGAGGAACATTTTTACACTGCCATGAACACACGTGTACAGTAGGCACGGTAAAAACGAATGGGAAATCCTCTTATCACTCAGACGCATAAAGCTTCGTATTGAAATTTAATAACTATACGTTCGATTCAAGCTTTATTCTTGTATACATAAAGGTGATACCCTGTCTGTTGTCATTAAGTTGGGACAAATTGTATTAATTCCACTTCGATTTAAGAATGTATACCCCTCGCATTTTAATATGTTTTAGTTTATTGCACATGCCATTACCATGAGTAGAGCTTTTGTTATGAGATTAAAAGGAAAATTTTATTCTGGAAAAAAAAAACACACAAGATTTTACTTGGTATGAAAATATACTATATTATAGTAAACGTAAATCGTACTATGAATTATGTTATTGAGTAGCACTTTTTTCACCGCTCTCTTTTTAGTTCTTTAATCTTACGGTGAAGGAAAACATCGTGAGGAAACCTGCATATCTGAGAAAACCTAACAAGTTTTCGAAAAGTATGTGAAGTCCGCCAACTCGCACTAGGCCAGCGCGGTGGACTATGACCTGATCTTTTCGTACTGAGGGAGGCCCATGCCTAGCAGTGGGCACGTTAAAAAGGGCTGATGATGATGATGTATAGTGTATATATATAATAATTAATATTATAATATACACTATACATAGGGATGACGAGTTGCATAATAATGTTTTGAAAAATGTTTTCTCTCCAGCATACAAACTATTTTTATACAAAAATCACACCGATCTATTAAAAAAAAAATTGATGAGAAAGAAAGACATACAAACAAAAATGCACTTTCACACTTTATAAATGAAATTTTTTTCGGACTTTGTCACGGATTTATTATGATTTTACCACGGGATTTTTTATTTATCACGGGAGAGACTCTCCCGTGACCATGATTGCTGTAAAGCATTCGAAACGTCGGGAACAAAAAATCATAATAAATCCGCGAAAAAATCCGAAAAGATAGTTTCATTTATAATGTCAAGTATTCGCGTATACCTAAGAAAGTATTACTTTCACACTTATTAAAGCATGAATATTCGCATGTGGTATTTTAAATTTTAACCGGTCGTTTATAACTGCAATGATAACAATCGTTATTTAATGCCAATGCCAACTATCTAATGTGTTTTAACATTTTATATTAAAAGTTATTTCTTTATGGATATGTTGTATAAATAATATTATAACATTATTCAACAAATAGGAAAGAAAAAATATTATTATAATAATACGTAAAGTGTCTTCGCTAGATAACATGACGTTGTTGACCTTTTAAGTCACCTGTGTTATCAACAGCTGGCTACGTTCAAACTTTACGCATGTTTAATACACCGTCCACTGATTGCCGGGACTTGTACAAATAAGCCACAAGTTAGTGTTGTTTTAGGACTAATGAGCTCTTTAAATTTTCGTCACGATACCTAGCCATTGATACGCTCGTTGAATATGTAAACGAAGTGCTTTACATTTACACTGATTTCTCATTTACTCCGCACTGAAGCTCAGTTGCTTAATTTAGAAATATTTGCTAACGTTGTTGCTGTAGTTTTTGTTTTTTGTTTTCTTACATTTATAACCAGAAAAAGTTTCTGCATGTATTTAATGAAACAAGTTGTTGCATTAATGTATGAAATTTAATATTAATTTACTTCAAATTTTCTGTTTCTATATTGACCTCTTCATGTAAATTTGATATATTTACGAGACACGATTCCGTTTGTGAATTTGGATGTGCGAGGAACTCCAAAAGTACTGATAAAAATAATTAAATATACGAAAAGTTCTCGTTATCTCTTAGTATCTTGGTTTTATAAGTATCTACTAACTAGTGACTTACCCTCGTTCCGATCAGATTCGTTCCTAGTTTTATGTTTTTTTGGTGGTTAAAATTATCTTCACATTGTTGCCTTTGTAATGAACACGCTTGGTGCATATCGGTTAAATAAGTTTATCAAATCAAATTAATCAAATTTATGTATTATTATATTATTTTCTTAATATAGCAACGATATATTGAATTGACTGTGGTGTGTAGGTTACTCATTATAGGTTCTCTTGGGATCTTTCGTTCATATTAAATATCAGAGGTGCAATTTGAACCAGCACCATTCGGTTTCCTAAGCGAGCGTAGTGCCATTGGTTTTCATTAATTACAAATCTTAAATTATTATCAGCCCGAGCGAACCCAGGGTAAATCACTAGTTATTAGTATTGTCGCGGAATAGAGTGCGAGCCCTTCATAATAGCACGCTTGTACCATGGTTTACAACAGCAAATGTCAATTTCTAACTTTTGACAATTGGATAACAACAATAGTTTACTGCGAATTTTAATGTGTCAGAGAGAGACAAAGCATTTTCAGGAAAGACTTGGAAGTTACTAGAAACATTTTGAATTTTCGATACTAGAATGTTCTAAATTTACGCATATAAAAAGGTCAGCAGTGTGTCGAGACTCAGTCGAGAGATCAGTTGATTCGGAGTTAAGTGAAGATTGCGTAAAGATACGAAGTAGTGGAAAAGTGAAGAAGAGTATAGTGAATTATTAAAAGTGGTGGATTATAGTGCTCAGAGACTCAATTAAACTAGTGCGGTGTAGAAACTGCGCGTGTATATTATACAGTGTAAATAAAACATCTTTAGTGCGAGAACGCTTTTAATTTCCGATCCCGAACCCGTAGTACGTAACAATATATTACTTATAATCATATCCTATTTGCCTACCGAAATACATTGTAATGATAAAGTTCAACCGCACATACCATCATAAATACTGAAAGTCATATTATGCTCCCAGTTACTAAATCATGCTGTAGACATTGAGCCTTTGTTTGAACTACGACCGAGAACAAGGTCTGAATGTAGCTAAATCTATTCAGTATATAAGGTATATTTCA
This sequence comes from Boloria selene, assembly GCA_905231865.2. Lineage (NCBI taxonomy): Eukaryota > Metazoa > Arthropoda > Insecta > Lepidoptera > Nymphalidae > Boloria > Boloria selene. The sequence continues at coordinate 8,483,598 of HG993141.1, forward strand.
TCTTTATTTATAAGGACGGTATTCGTGACGATTCGATTCTGTTTTTTCCTATGTATTATATGTCTAAATAAATAGGTACCTGAAGGTAAAACAGTTCCTTTTTGTTTTCTCTTTTTTACACTTCCTTGTTTTTGTAATTTCCAGGGAGTTTTAATGTTGCCAATAAAATAAACACTTTGAAACATTTAATATTATAAATTATAGATAGGTTTATACACAAATATTCTTTTTAAAATTTTTAATAACGTGTATTATTAAAATTCCATGACCGGATGAACACTAGTGTAATTATATACATAATATATGTACAATGTACATACATTTTTGTAACTAACCTATATAAAAATGGGATAATTTTTTTTATTAAATAAATAAGTATGATATTAAATAAAATAGTATGATTTTAAATAAAAAAATATTTATAAAATAACAAAAAATAAGCTAATAATAAAAATCTGAATAATATGTGTTGGTATTTTATTTGTGAAGGTAGTTACTTTATCATTCTTTCATTTAACAAAAACGTGAAAAGCTTCTTAATTACTATATCGCCCGCTCACTTCTTCTTCCACATCCACAGGTTGACTGGAAGAGATCTCTTATAGGGATAAGTCCACCTTTGTCAACAAAATTTTTGTTTTTGTATTTTTCTGTTTGTCCATTTAAGTGCAATAAAGAATATAACAAATACGTATTTCTCTTAATAGTCTTACTTCTCGTTTCGGTTTGAACTTTCTCTTCCTTATGACAACTTTCGACATAAAGCTTGATTCCATTACATCTAGGACACATTAAGTTCACATACTTTAAGTTCTATTAGAAAATAGTTGCTGTATGTTTAATCTGCGTTAGAAACAATAATTTATGAAAGTCATTAGATGAAGACCTTTTTGAGGATTGTAGTTATGTGTCCGAATACCGGTCGACCATTAGGAGATTCCTCTTTAGGTAGCTCTGCAAATTACATGCAATTTGCAAAACTGTTGTCCACGCGACTGAAAGTTTTGATCATTTGATATAAATTTTGCATGCCACCTCGCTTTCAGTTGTTTCTCAGTTAATGTTCTGGGTGGAAAGTTATGGTTTAAGGGGATTGTTAAACTAGAACTTTTTAAAAAATATATATATTTTTACAAGACAAATATGAGAAAATGTTCATTTATTTGTTGATTTCATTGTCAACTCAATTGACTTATTCAATGCTGAAAAGCATAAGTGTTGAAAACAGAATTTTATTGCAATTGCTATTTTGCTGAGACAAGTGTATAATGCATAATGGATGTAGAATCTTAGGTAGAAATTATTATTTCAGTTATTTAAGCTACTTAACGTATTATACGTCAAATTCGATAGAACAAATAATGTACTTAATACTATAGCTTATTAAGAGAGTCCTGCAAAACTCAATTCAAGTGGCTAACAGTAGGTAACAGTAGCTTAAATGAAGCAAAATAAATCACTGATTGCTACTGTATTTAGTAGGATTATATAGAGTGTTGTAATCGAAGTTGTTAATACTTGTCGCGGTTTGCTGAGACGTTTGAGACAAATGACAAAGCATCCATTGCGGTGTTGGAGATTCTGGGGACAGATTTACGGTCGTTTGAAATTCCCGTCTTTCTAGCAATTTCGTTAATTAATTAATAATAATATAAATGAAAATTATTTGTATAACATACCTAAGAATTTACATTCCGATTTATTGAATGGAATGGACTACGCAGTAAAGTGCCATTTTTCGTCAATGTAACGTTCACACTTTTCTATTTCCTTGTATAGATCATATCGAAAGTGGTTGCAGAAGTTATATGAAGGCAATCATTAAATATAAAAAGCTCAGAAAACTAAGTCGCATAAAAATGAATGTTAAAAGATTTTCTCAAAAAGTGGATACATTATCTATAGAATATTTCCGGCTTCTGAAGTTTTATTACAAATTATTTCATGTTTCTGATGCGGTTTTATAGCAATAATTCGTATCGCATTCGTAAACTCAAACGCTATAGTATTTTCTTCTTGTTTTATGGGTTGAGGCAGGGATCAAAATTCCCGTACTGTAAATATATTTCAAGCCTGATCCCTAGAGAGGAAAGAAAATCATTCCAAGACGTGTCTACGGTTTTTATAGCCCAAGTGAATTATGACGTAAAACATTTATACGTTTTTTTAGAATATTTACGTTCGCTGCATGCATATGATATAGTAAAAGTGTTCTACAATCTCGTAATGTACGGTTGATGAGATACAAGAGTTATTTCTAACCTTTTTAGTAGTGTACATATGTATGTAATATAATGTCCAAAGATAATAGTTAACTAAAGAGTATAGTGAAAAATCTTTTAAATATATCAAATTTAAGCTTTTCCTAAAGTAATGGGGTGCAAATGATGTAAATATTACGTACTTACGTGCAAAATTTTAGTATTCCAGCCTCCCTTACTATGCTTTTGACATGGTTTGTGTCAAAGCCTTTAAATTTTTCCTAAGAAACACCTCTGAAGATTAGTTAAATAATAACATTACACATTTAGTCACATATTTTATACCTAATAGTACCTACTCTACTATCTAAAAGGACTTTTGAAGGGACACATCCACCAGAGTATGTGGTCAGAACTCATATAATTGTATAGAAAACAATTATATTCATAATTTAGTCTTGAGATTTTGATTTTATTGCCTCCCATTGCGATCAAATGAACATGACAGTCTTAAACCTTTATTGGAACAATCCTAATAAGTGTGAGGACAATATAATGTGTTCAAGTACATACATATGTATACCTTACATATGTATACATATGTGTACCTTAGCTTTGTATCACAATAGATGTCTAGAATGCTCTGCTGTGATCAACCACATTTTAGATTTACTAATTAAACCACAAACTCCTCAAACTACATAAATTAACTCTATCGAAGTACACTTAACACGTACAAAACTCTGAACGCTCAAATAGATTTTACAAAGTTCTAAGCACTATGAGAATTTATTTACACCTGGCTTAATTATGTGCCTTTTGTGCAAGCTCTTAATTAAAGGTTAGTGTGATGAGCAGTATTAAGAAATATATTTATATAGGAAAATACGTAAGACCAATGTATGTACAAACAAACTTGTTTTAAGTCTTTCTTTGTGTAATTATTGAATTTCCGCCTCGTAGACGATGTAAGGGATGTTAGTTTTTTATATGGTAGTACTTAGTAACTAGTATAGAGGGAGTTTTTCAATTAGCTCCTAAAATTAAATAAAATAAAAGATACAAAATAATAATATAAATTAAACAATCAAATCTATACATAATAGCCATTATATTAGAAAAATTGGGAAACCATCCTCAAAATTTAATGTTTTATGTTTAATTTACTCAGCGCTTAATATCCCACTGGTAAGCACTGTTCTCCCTCTAATACGAAGAGGATTTGGTCATAGCCACTCTAGTTAAGTAAGAGTTTTGCGGATTTCACCTTCACATATCTTTTGAAACCTTCTTGTTACAATGCAGTTTGCAAATAAAAAAGTTGTTACAATGTTTTTCTTCGCCGTAAGACTGATGTGAGACAAGTAAAAATGTTGAATGTTGAATGTTAGAAATTATTCATACATCAAAATATATTAGGTACGAAACCCAGCATTTGAATTTTGAACCCGCTTCGCTAGTTTACCCAAGCGCTTTCACCCCCTTAAGGGATGATTTACGAAATAAAAACTAGCCTGTGTTTTTCCAGTGTCAAACTATCTTAGTACCAAATGTTATCTAAATCATTTCTGTGGTTTTTTAGTTCATCCATTAAATCTTTTCTCTTATAATACTAGTATGGTTTAATAATACAAAAACAATAGTAGTTTAACGAAATTCATTGGTTAGCACTTAGTTATTCAAAAGATATATTTTCCAGACTATAATACTAGAGACATGACTCGGTAATCTTCATTGACGCATACCCTATTGATGCCACAAAGAGACCCGAACATCTACACGTATTGTGTGCGACCAAACGAGTGATTACACTGTACGGTCGTATGTAGCGACGGCCTATTACATATTCAAGGAGTAATATTGAATGGAAATGATTTTTATTACGTCAGCAACTAAAATTGATTTAGTAATAGATAACAATGCTTTCAGTTTATTTGTTATATATACATATATTATACATCCAAACGATTAAGCTGTAGGTATTGAAAAGTCTAAAAGCAAAGCTAGGTTGTGATGTTTGCAATACAACCCAGCTTTGTGACTTATAGCAGTTCTTGTGACTCATTCATATATTTTTATAATAACAATTCATGTGTGTATTTCTATTGCTTAATAAACTATTTACATATTTTTTAATATTATTTTCTACTGTAATAATACTCAATACTGCCGACATTATCCAATTACAGGGTTGTGAAGTTTAAACAGGTGTTTAAAAACCCTAAAATGATAAAAGTATACATTTTATTCCAAAAAATAATAGGAAATGGGCTGTGTATTTATGAAAAGATATGGCAGTTTAGATTTTCTATTTTGTGTATATAGCACTTAAAAGCTTTATTGACTAAAACTTTTAGTACTGAACTAACGGAGACAACCACTTTGCATGTGCTGTTTTCACAGGCAACGAGTAAGTAATTAAAGAAACTAATTAAAACGAGGAGTGTACTTGAAAGTCTATTATGTAAGTCAAACTTAAATTTGTTTAAGCGAGTAGCAACTAGGGATGCTAAAGATACTACAGCTTTAAAATTTATGTGTTTTCGAGAGGGTTTGAATTTAATTGGTAGTTGGTTTTTTTTTGTATTTTTATTATTGCTTAGCTTAGTAAAAAATAAAGTATTGTTGTCATCGAGTCGACATTATACGAGTATAGAGTTGTTTCGCGATACATTTACACAGAAAAATTCTTATGATTAAGTTACATAATGTACTAAAATACTGCCTAATATGTTAATTAAGAATATTATCTTTAGAGACACGAAAAAATATAAAAAGAGGACTTCAGAGGTTTTGGGCAAATTTCAGGCAATTTATTGGTATAATTTTATTCTACCCCAATCGCTTTGTTATTGTATAAAGCAATAACGACAGTTTATTGTGCGTGGCCGCAATGAATTTCCTTTTTATGTAACCAATAATAACATGCTAATTAATTCCGTTTCTTCCGAATTGTTAGTATAATATTCATAAATATTTCTTATTAGTTCTCTGTTAACTTTATACGTTTCTATATTATTAATCTAAAAGCGAAGAATATGTAAAATAAATAGTAAGTACTGTATGTACATATATTGAGACTTGAGCCTGGTCATATAGTAAATATTCATTATTAGTCTGCTAGTGAAATTAATTAATTAAGACACGTGAGTGAGAATGAACGTATCATTCATTGAAACTTAAATGAGGCAAAGTTTCATTACCCGCCACCGTACGTTCACCTTGTTGTGTTGGGGGGCAGGGGGTCTTAGTGGCGCGGCCGGCGCGAAGCTGAGTAACGCCTAAGAGGGGGTTGCACCTAGTATTTCTCAGGATAGCAGAGTGGACTGTAGAGTAATCCTCTTGGATGAGTGGTCTGCTGAGCCGTCGGGGCGTCGTAGTTGAATGCGCAAGCGAACCTGCGACGCCCCGTAAAGACGAATGATGGGCGCTTGGGTTTTAGCGGGTAGTACTGGCTTGCCGGTGAGTCCACATAAGCGCCTGTTTTCTACAGATTGTATGCGTCAATGCATTTCCCAAGGATAAAAAGGCAAAGTTTCAGTAAGACTCGTATAACATAATCTATATATATATAATGAAAATGGTCTTCGTTTGAGGCACAATCACGCCTAAACCACTGATCGTATCGACATGAAACTACCACCATTCGATGCGAAATTTTTCCTAGATGGTTTATAGCTATCTATTTTTTGAATTACAACATTCCTTCATTTTTTTATTGCGGTTTTACTTTTATGAACATTTATCCCGCTAATAAAAACAAACGATAAGCATTTTCTCTTGATTCTTTTGTTTTCATGGATTTCAACAGAGTATATTAAACGGATTATGGTTTTTTACATTCAGCTAAGAATCTACTCACGGTAGTGGAGAACGGCTGGACCAATTAGGCTATTTTTTTATAGTCAGAATTGTCAGGAGAAAGTTTTGTATGTAAGAAAATTTTAAAAAAGTCAGATAAAAAGTTAAAAATTTCGATGATAATCGAAGAATTCCCATCTATATAGTCACTCACCACGAAATCTCGGGAACCATAAGACTTAGAAACGTGAAACTTGATAGGAATATTACTTTTGCTATGTAAAGGTCAGCTATGAATAGATTTTAAGAAATTCATCCCCCAAAGGGGGTTGCGGGGGCGTTAACAATGAACAATTCCCGTTTTTAAACTATAGCTCCTATAGACTTCAAATTTGGTAGGAATCTTCTGTAAGAGGTGTAGAAATAGGCTATGAACGAATTTTACGATAGCTCACCCCGCAGGGGGTTGCGGGGGTGGTTATTAACAATTAATATTTTTAATTTTCCAGCTGAAGCTCCTACAAGCTCTAAATTTTACAGGAATTTTTATAAGTGATGTAAAAATGATTTATGAACAAATTTTACGATATCCCACCCCAAAGAAAATTGCGGGGGCGTTAACAATGAAAATTTTCAATTTCCAAGCGATAGCTCCTATAGACTCCAAATTTAGTGAGAGTGTTCTATATGTAATATAAAAATGATCTTAGAGCGGATTTTACAATGAATCACCTCCAATAAGGTTCGCGGGGGTGGGTGTTAACAATAAAAAATTTTAATTTCAAAATATAGCTTCTAAAAATTCTAAATATGGTAGGAATCATTAAATCAAATAATTATTATTCACATAAAGATCATCTCAAAATGGATTTCAATATAGTCTACTTCCGACAGGAATTGCGGGGGTGGGTGTTAAAATCTAAAATTTTAATTTCCAACCTGTAACTTCTACAGACTCCAAATTTGGTGGGGATCTTCGTGTATGTAGGGATATTCGTGTATTTCCTTACAACAATCGTCTTTTTGGCAGCGGAGAAAAAGTCATTGAGAGGTTTCCAAAACTTAACTTTACATGTAAAAACATGGAAATCCTCGCTGCTAGTAGAATGGCATCAGTATAGTCTTGATATTGACACGTTATAATATTAATAATATTATATATATATATATATATATATATATATATATATATATATATATATATATATATATATATATATATATATATATATATATATATATATTAATACAATAATATTGATTGAGATATATATAGGCATGTAAGGGGTTTAACTGCCTTGATGGTGTAGTGGCTAGCATATGTATAGCTGCACATTCGTGGTTCATGGGTTCGAGTCCCTGTTACTGAATGTTTATTCACTGAATCTTTCTGATGACGGTGTTTCATCACTTCCATGACTCGGAAAGGACTGTTGAACGTGCGCCCTAGCTCTTACTGGTCGTGTCGAGTGGTCGTACCACCGGAATATAAGAGTGATGGGAAAAGAGGGTGGACTTAATTATAAAAGCAAGCGGTTTTAAGAATTAAAGTTAAACCTAAAAATGACAAAGATGGTCATAAATAAAGATAATACGGTTTCCATATGGAGGATATCCTTTAAGTATACTAATACAGTTAAAGTTGTTTTGTACAGATGTTATCATATGCACGCTATTTCTACCCTTTTTTCAACATCTACAGATAGAGTACGTGACTTTATTGCGATAAGAGAGACGTCCGCAGATTTTTTCACGGGGGTGGCATTTCTACGAAACATTACATATTTTAGGAACGATGGCGGGTAAGTGACGTCAATCGCATTTTTTGTTACACGTTTATGCACACTTATTGTCCAATTCATTGGTTCATTTATAGGCCAGTAAATAAAGCATTTAACCTCGCACTAAATTTCCGATCCCATTTTAAATTTTTTTAGGTTAGGGATCACTTAATGGCCATAAAAACACAAAATGCTGACAGATCCAGGTGGCGCTTCGATCGCAATGAAACTATGAAACTATGCACTTCAAGGCAAAAGTTATTCGAACCATTACTGTAGAGAATAAAATTTCGCATCTTTTAGTTCTTGTAAACTTTTTTGTAAGAAATACCAAAGAGGTTGACCAAAAAAACGGCTTTGTTTACTGTAATATTAATAGAACAAAATATATGTTACCGTACCTGTAGCATTTCATGTTTTTCATAATCGTTTTAGAAATGGTATTAAATACCATTAGGGTTTCGCTAAGATAATTTACAGCTCATACGGTATTGTGTGGGATTGTGTACGACGTTTATCACATTCGTATATTAAAAGAAAACAGTAAAGCGAAAACAGGGATGATCTGAAAAGCTACTTTAGACATTTCTGTTAAAATATAAATTTTGGCAAAACAAAAGTTGTATAAAAATACTCTTCACAAAAAGCTTTATTGATACTCTAAGAGGAATTTCCCAGTAAGCATTAGGAACCGGTTTTCTACAGAGTTAAATAAATGTGGGCAATTTGCGAGACCGTTTATCATCCAAAGAAAAGTTCTAACGACGTTCATACACGCTGAAACTCGGGGTTTAATATCGCAGATTGTTAACTGCAATTTCCATTAATGAAACAAGTTTATAAACAGGGCTCATTCGAAAACGTAACTTTTTATCATCTCATTGAAAAAACTTCCAGAAAACTGTAAAATATATATATTTTATTATATGTAACCTTTAAAACTTTGTCAGCCAACCCGTATTTATCCAGCGTGATGGACTATAGCTTGATCTTCTTATATTTATAAGGAGTGGACCGTGCTCAGTAGTGAGATCTGACATGGACTAAAACGAGACGTTAAACATAACACATTGTATGATTTCAAAGAAACTTTAAATAAATATATCTTAAAAATAACAAACACTGGAAATTTCATTTCCTGTCCAAATCGATGAAAACTGTTTTACCCGAGCATGTCTAGGCCATGTTTCTTTAAAAGAATGAAGACAGGCAACGTACTAAACGTCTCCTCCTATTTCTTACTTGGACGGATTTAAGGCAATGCAACAGAACGTTTCTTGTTCCGTAAAGTACATGCTAAGAGTTTATTCCAAAATATAGTACTACTCTTTTTAAACGTAGATTTATTTCAATTAAAACAATATATTTAATTAATGTTAATTTTTTCCCTTAAAATTCTTGAAATGTTATTAAAAATGTGCACTCGAACGAACTATTTCTGTTACTCGCAATACTGAAAAAAATTATATCTAAGCAAGTGGAATATTTTAAATTTAAACGTTTAGCTTATTTTATATCTATAAAGTAATAAAATTAACAATAGGTAAATATTATGTCATATTTAAAAAAATATTATTCATTCGTATATATATATATTTACATAATATACCTATTAGACATAAATGGTTACACAATAATTGTTAGCAAAAGAGGAATAGTATTTTCGGGGTATTTTATGCACATTTATTTTATTAGGTAACGATTGTTCAATCTATCTATATAAATAAAATGATAGAGGTCTGCAGTTGTGCGCGCATCACGGAAAAACTACTGGATAGATTTTAATGAAACTTTCTAAGTTTTATTTCTTAGACACTTGGCTCTTATCAAAAAAAAATATTGCGATATCTTCATTTAATAAAAAGTTATTAAAGTTTCAAGAAACAACGATTTGTATATGTACTGCGTGTTCAGTTATGTATGTTTCCTTCTCGCGGAGTAAGGGGGCAAGCGGCGTAGCGCGCATGCGGAAAACTATACTAAATATTTCAAGCAACGCGGACGAAGTCGCGAGAATCAGCTAGTATTCAATAAAATTAGTAAAGTGGCACTTTTAATTTGTGCGAAAGTCAGTGCGAGCACGTTTTTAACGCTGCTTCTTGCTTTGTTATAAATTATCGTTATTTTTTAAGTAAATAATGTAGCCTGTCTTAAGAAACAATTTGAATATGGTTCATATTTTATGTACACGACATACAATTTCCGATCTTTCATAAGGTTCAATAATATTTATTAGATAAGATTTATACAGTATGATAATCTTCAAAGAGAAATTTTCTTTCAACATTACTAGAGTTACTTAGAGTTCCAACAGGGAAAACTAATAATTATTGTTATGAATTTCTGTAGATAATAATTGATTAGGTGAATGATTCTTTGTTACCTTCCCTACTATAACGTTTATCGCAGTATTATAGTGGATTTGTTATATTACTTTGAAATTGTTTTATTTACGCCCCATGAACTTGAGATTGTTACTAGGGATTGCAATCCGGAAAACCGGATCCGGTAATCCGGCGGATCCGGCATCATTTAACGGTCACCGGATCCGGTGTTAGCAATTTTTAACAAAATAATAGAGCTTTTGCATGAGTTAGTACGTTAAATGCGTAGTGCGTGGTGTTCTTGCGTGCGAGTTGGTGTCTGACATAAATATAAGACTTGTTTGTTAGCATTCTCCAATACTTTAATAATTATAATGGTCTCATCTCAGTAAAGTAAGGTATTATATTATATTTTATAAAGATACTTTATAAATAAAAAAATATTGATCTATCTGTGAAAGTGAAATCTAGAAACACTGAGCTACTCGTTACAACGTAAAAAAATTACTAATTACCTACACTAGCCACTACTACAGTTTGATTGTTTGCTCGATGCCTAATCTTAACATTGGATTGGAAAATGTTCTGTACTGAATGACTGATGGATCAACGCACAGCCTAAACCGCTAATCGGTCTCTAGAACTGAAACTGTAAGGGTGTGTCCTTTGTATGACGTAGTAATGCTATTAGAAAGGATTTTCCGAAATTTTATGCCTAAGGGAGTGAAAAACGGGGGCAAAGTCTGTATGGTGTGATTCCAATCTACTTCAAATTTTGCATAAAGATACTTTAACAGAATTGATGGAAGACGTGTTTCGTATTTTATTGAAACCCATTGCCTTACGGGGATAAAAAGGGGTAAACAGTAATTTGGGGGTATCTTACATCAAAGATGAAATCATTACTCCTTAGTGCTTTCGATTTAAATTACAGTTTATTTTGCCACAAAGTCAACAAAAAGTTTGTAATATTATGTCTATCTACTACTACTACGCCAAGAAAACCGAATAACTGGTTGTATAGAGTAGTCCTCATAACAAAAGGGATGAAATGGTAAATAGGGTATCAATTTTTGGTATATTATAAGTAAAAGCGTAAAGCCGTGTTTTGTACTTTTGATGCGAACGAAGCCGCGGGTTCCGCTAGATTTTTATAAACTACTTACCTATATTAAGTACAATGATACTTAAATAACTTACCAACAGTTCATTTTGAACCAAAAAGCGAAAATCATATTGATTTGGTCAATCCGGATCCGGTCGGATCCGGCCGGATTGATGGAAATTCAGCCGGATCCGGCCGGACTGAAAATGACGCCGGATTGCAATCCCTAATTGTTACGCAACCTATATACCTCCTGTTTTTTAAAAAAGCTTACGAGATAGATATTAGCTCTGATTGGCTTATTTTAAGATAAATAACTTGTTTACGAACTTTTTTTCTTTTCAAAGATCAAAACTTGTTGCGAAATATGAAGTTTGTCAATTTTTGTACATAATTTTTAACTTATAAAAAAGTAAGAGTTAATCATTTTTTCAAATTAATTAAGATAAAAGTACCAACAAAATTATTTATTTTTACACTTTATTCTAATTTAAGAAATGACGCCCTACAAAATATTTATATTTCATGTTAACAAAGAATTTCCTCCGGAGCACATTTCCTTAGTAAAATAAATGTCGGCAATTTGCGAGAGCGTTTATTACCTAAAGAAAAGTTCTGACGATGTTTGAAATCGCTATAATTTAGCAAAGGAATTTGGTAGCATAAAGTGCGTAGTACGCTTATCAGGTCTTAGTTTAATACCTTTTATTTCAACAACTTTCGAATGAGTTGTTATTTTATATAACATAATTTAATTTATAAGCCTTTATTTTAATATTATAATGTTAGTTATAAAATTTTATATTGTAAGTTTCCTTCTCATTTTAGCTGCAGTGAGCTTTATCGTTCGAATCGAAGGTTAATACTTCGCTGACACGCGCTTATCCGGCTGGAAAATTTATAATATTACCTTTACAAAATCAATTTTCTCAGAGTGTTGAAGCGGGCTTCATATCAGCGAAAAGTCACGTATTATGAAAGTAACATATGTTAAAGTCTAATGTATACATATTACAGTGATTATGATAGAGCATTACTCTTCACTTTTACCTCATGAAATTCTAAAATTGTATTATGTGTAAATATATGAACATGGTTTAATGTGACTTACTATACTACTCAATATTTATTTATTTTCTAGCAGACAAGATATCGACAAAGCACTTTATCCAGAAAACTAATATGCAAAAGGAAGGAATTGTAAACATTGAAATGAAGTTTCTAAGTTGAAAGTACTGAATTCGATTTGGAAGTTGAAAACGCGTATTTATGTTATATTTTTAAATTATATTAAAAAAAATGGTCAAAAATCGAAAGATATTTTTACATTATATCTCTAGGATCATAACAAAGTATAAACTCGCTACGATTTTTACATCACTAAATATGCATCATGTACTGGACATACAGATTAAGGAGATCAAGTTTAGATTTTAATTATAAATTTTAATTTATTTTACGAACCAATTCACATTTATCTTTAATATTATATATTTTTTTTAAAATACTTGCTGTAAAGGTATTTGACTTTACGCTAAAGAAATATAAATTATGTTGGATATGTTGAAAAGCTTTCCTTTATTTATGGGTTTTAAAACTCACCCCAGTTAGAACAACGAAAGCTATAAACAATAAGACCCATAAATTAAAAAGTTTCTATTTAGAGAAGTGGTAAATAAGTTTTTCAGACTATAAATAAGAGATAAAAGAAAATTGCAAGCTGTAAAAAAAGTTTGTGCTTTTAGTATTTCTTGTTACTACCTATTTATTTTTTATATTTTAACATCTGCGGAACACATCTAAATATATAAAAACGAAAGATCGAAAATATGATCCATTTCTTTGTTTCCGTTGAAAGTGAAATTGAAAGAAAAGGAATCAAGAGCATGTGCTAATTATAAGATTGTAAGAATATTTATAAAATAGTACAGAAAAAATTCTAAGGAACTTGGTTCTTGACATGAGACCTAAAGCTTATAAAAGCGAAAGTTGTAAAACGCTGTTACTAGATTTATATTTTATATAATATATTTTTGCTTTCTAGTTTTTCTGATATGTTACAGATAAACAAAATAATAATATTTTATGTAGATTTAAGCTTGATTTTCGAGTTCAACTTTCAAAAACTAATATATAAAGTTTTGCTGTAAGCTTTTTGACAACGAACACTAAACCAACCCCGCTTTATTAAACATTGAAGCTGCATGACAACATTTAAACGAACAACAACATCATTTATTTTATGTGAAGAATTACAAGTACCCGACGTGATGTGTTGAGACAACAGTATGACTGCTTAGCGACTGAATAATAAATTAGCTTACTCCCCAGATAATAAAATGTCTGAAAACTTTCAAATGTACACATCAAGCATCTATTTACTACTTTAGTGCATAGATACCCTAAGATATATTATTTAAGTATTTTAGAAAGTTTATAATTAGAAAATCAATATTTTTCCACTAGCAACATCTACCCTCTTTACTCACGTTTTATATTGTAAGTGTTTTTTCATGCAAAAACTTCCACACTTAGGTTTTATAATGCTGAATAATACGACAACCACGGCAGCCCTGCCGATGAAGATCAGAATTCTACAAACCGCACCCACCGAGATCTTTTAGTATGTCTCTTTTAGGTTTCGAACACCTAAGAACTAATCTTATCATTCCAGTAACGAATGAGTGTTTGTATATTTTGTATCCTTTATGAACTATGATATATTTTTTCATTAAACAATACTTTCCGAGTGTACTAATTCTATTATCAAATATTATATAAGGATATATATACATACTGAACAAAACAATTAAATTGAATATATCCTATATTTGGGCAATAAGTAAATTATTTTCAAACTATTGCAGTCCTTATATGTAATTTATGAAGTTGAAATGCACTCATACACCAAAAGTAGAGTCTAATTAGTTTCTTTAATAAGTTATAAGTTGACTGCAAGCGAACATGCCAAGAGGTTAACTTTCCACTTCTTTAGAGTTGTACAGTTGATTTTGAACGAGGACTCGCGGAAAATTATCAAGATATTTATGCTGAGGGAAAATTGTTTGTAAGTTTTTGAACTTAATACAATTTCTTAAATTAAGTCTGATTGCATTAGGTCGACGCTTTAATGGGTAATTTTGTATTATTGCTTTATAGCTAAATATGTGTTTAAAACCATATTGAATCTTCAACTCAAAACGAATAAGAATTTATTAAAATATAATTTTGTTCGTTGCGGCTTTCTTCGTGGTATGTAAGGCAGGAATAATGATGTAATCTACATATTATCTCCCTTACAGTGATTACATCATGCAATCCTGTATAGATTGCGATAAGCGGGTTAACAATAAAAAGCTAACAAATAAACAAAACAAATATTCCTAGTTAGTCATTTATTTATACTATTAACAAAATGAATTTAGTCTAAAAAGAACAATCGTTATATATAAAAAAAGAATCTGTTTATATTACTGATAGTACAGTAAAAGCATACAAATTAAACTAAGTACCTAATAACTGATAAAAATAAGTTTCATAATTAACGAAGCTTTTGCGAGTCGTACATAATGGTTATATATTACATAGAATAAATAAGTCAAGCTCAGAGGAGTAGTTTCGGCAGATGAACTGCGGTTCAGAGTGAAGATGAGGCCTAACTTTCCCACTTAAATATTAAGTCACGTAAAGCACTAAGATTAGAACGATTCAATTTCAATGTAATCATGAGGATTTCCTCTTTAGATGCGAGTTTTCACAAAGGCTTAAGTTAGTTTTGAATTTTGTATTCAGAAAGACAATTGTCATAAACATTTTGGGGTTTTGGTTGTGTAAATCTGGTCTAAAGCCAACTGTTTTGACAATGTAAAAGTTAGAAATTAGGGAAATCCGTTAAATCACTTTTTTATGTTATGAGAAATATTATATTTATTAAACTAAAAAAAATTACACAAGTAAATGAAATTCTATATAATTCCTAATAGGATTCTATAAAGATCGCATTATCTAAAAAGTATCCCGAAAAAGTAGAAATAAATAAAGTTTATTATTATTTTAAGCACTTTTTCTGTTCAATTATTGTCTTCATAAATATAAGTTTAGTCAAATAGAAATTTTACGTTACACTCGATACTAAAGTACTTATTTATACCTTTGTTTTGGCATTTTATATGTATATTGACTCAATGGGTTCGTAGAATCTCGTGTACGCATCACAAGATATGAAAGGTCACAGGTCATGAGAATCAGTCTTTTGTAAATAACTCATTTCCTTTGCTGAAAATAAGATTTGAAGTCATTATAAAAGTTGTAGAGCATAAAAATCTCTACAAAGGTCCTTTGTCATAATATTTCATACGATACGTTCTTGTGATTGAGATTAAATTATCTAAAAGTTTGATAGCGCTGAAATGTATATATATATTTGATCTATTTGAACCTAAATCAGTATATACTAGGTACCTACTTTTGTAAGTGGTTTTGTACAGGTTATAATGTTAGAAAAGAGCCTTTAAGTATATTGTTATGATTTCATCTTATTTCTTATATATTTGTCTTCTTATCTATTATTAAGACACATTACCACTAAATTTGCATGTAAAATTGCTAGAAAATTATATAAACTTTGTATACCTCTATAAGTAGAATAAAAAAATTTTCTTCACGCGATAACGTAGAGACGATCTCCTTTAGACCGTTAAAGATAATCATTTAAGTTATATATATTGATATAATATCCAAAAATTATTTTTATTTCTCGGGAAGTAATTATTATTAGTCAGAAAATTTAGCACAATTAAATTGGTAAATGTAATGTAAAATGGAAAAAAATCCATCTCCTGTAAATTAGTCGGAAACAATATTATTATTATATATTACTGTAATATTCTCCACCTTAAGTGGGTCGATTTTTTTACACTTGACGGCAGAGGCTTATTCGTTCACTTTCAATCTCACGATAGAACAATTTCAGGAAGGATTCGATAACTACAGTGATGTAAAGATAAATTTGATAGACGATCGGATTTTTCATTACACGGTACGCAAAATCCATTTCCGATTTATTGGCAGCTTTTTGATATAAAGTGTGACTTTGGCTTAATGTAAAAGTATTAAGGGCGAATCGGATGTGACACAACAATATAAATATCTGAGTTTATAAGTTTAATTATATTAGTATAATAAAAGATGAAACTATCTCTTCGGATTTTGTCGCTGATATATTATGATTTTTGGATCCCGATTCGAATGTTTTACAGCAATCATGGTCCGAAATGATAGTTTTTTTAGATTTATAATTTTCGCGTAAACATAAGAAACTATTATCATCACTACATAGTATAAAACAAAGTCGCCTTTTCTGTCCCTATATCCCTATATCCCTATGTGCGCTTAAATCTTTAAAACTACGCAACGGATTTTGATGCGGTTTTTTTTAATAGATAGAGTGATTCAAGAGGAAGGTTTATATGCATAACTAGCAGATCCCGCGGCTTTACCTGTGCTAAATCTAGGGAAGAGCCCGAGCGAAGCGAGGGCGAGTCGCTAGTATTTATATAAAATAAAGTAGGATTTATTCAAGTTTTACTTAAACAGTGATTTACCCCGGCTTTTTATGTGTCAATTCCTGTAAAAAGTTTGGGCTTCCATGTTTTACAGCTCCCGATGTTTCCTGAGTCAAATGTTAGACATATATCACCATGGGAATTAAAGATTGATTTTTTTTATTTGTTGGTGCAACCGCCATTTCAACACTTTCCTATTTTCAAAACTCTTGATCATATAACATTTATCTCGACTTCTACATAGTAAAAAAACATTATGAATAAAATGGCAACAAAGATTATTTTAAAGGAGAATTTTTATAAGTTTTACAGCATTTAAATAATTATTACCTAAATAAATAATAACTTAGCTTCTCTTCGCTAGAGTGCATCCCTAGTGATTAATTTATTAATTATCGCCCAATGACATGCAAATGAACATAAACTCTTTTTTGAACCTAGTACCTTCATAAGCGTATGTAAAACTAATTACCAAAGTTTCAATCACAATCGGATTGAAATTATTTGTGGGAAACAAATTTTGAAACACTACTGATTTCTTTACCAATATAGCTGCACTTAATTTTTTTCCAATAATAATTAGGTATCGAGCCATAAAGCGTTTAAAGCCCAATTTTAAATCGATTTATCGAAGACCATTGTAGTATAAATGGGCAATTTTTATTTATTTCTGTTAACGTTTAGTTACAAGTACGTCAAAAAAAGATAAAATATGTACGGAAAAACGAAAATATTTATAGGTTGGCTTTTCCGGGCATACGTCTTTGACATTTATTATTGTTAAAAATAATGACTATGTTCAACCATTATGAACCTAATTGAATATTATTAAAACTGTTGTAGGTATTCAATTCAAATTTTGTTTGTAATTTTACAACTTGATAATATTACTTAATATTATGCATTTTGAGCAGTGTTGTGAAATTCATTCGATATAATTCGGATATTTTCGTATAATAATCGCTAAATAATTTTAATTAGAAAAATTCCTACTTCACATTATTTGATTTTTAAAATAATAGAACACAACATTCAATAAATATAAGTACTTGGTAAATCGATAAATGATATAATCGATTTTTTTCATATATTATGTCCTAAATAAGGAGTACAGTTAACAAGAGATTATTTATAGAGATGGGAATGACGAATTAATGACAACCATTGAATATAATGGTTTTTATGCTGTGAATGTCAAGTATTGGGTAGAATTAATACGACAAGTTACTTTAATAATTTTTTTACTCAGATAGTGATTTTAACACGCAAAATAGGCACTATACGTCGAGTTGCGGATAACAGCTCGCCTTAACTATAACCATACTCAGATAATGATGATGATTTACTCGACTTTTCTGACACATGAGTTATAAAACTAAGAGTCTATGCATCTGTTTTAGCACCTATTAAGCAGCAAGCTGCAACATTTTGTCTTCTTCTGTTTTTACATGTTCGATACAATTTATCCAAGACGCCGCGCCGTACCAATTTTTGTTAACCCTTCTCTAACTAGCTCCTTGACCTCCACCATTTTAAGATCGGTATAATAATCAAGTACTTGGTATTATTACATTAGCATTGGTATATTCAAAGTGATAAATAAGTAAGTATGTAAATAACATTAAGATCTGATAGTTTGAATAATAAATATACTGTATACATAACCGTTTTCAATTTGATTCCATATTTTCGTTATAGTATTTTTTTAATTAAAAACGCATTAAGTTCTTTAAAAATATAGGTTTAAATAATTGGTTTTTACGCGACGTATGCTCTTAACTTACACGTCTAAAAGCTACAAAACAAAGAATTAAATTGAAAATAATTCAATGTTATAGAACATACATGATCTTAAAGGCGATTTTTTATTATTTAAATATTTATGACATGCTCATGTCTGTTACTGACCACCAGGGAACCATAAAAAGGAGTTGAAATAATATTGGAAATATATTGAGAATAATAATGAAGGTACGAGCTTTACGTTCTTTTTACGTAACGTTTTGATAGAACTGGATGTTATACCCTTGTGCCATTGTGCTCTTTTAAAATATATGTGTTTTTATATTGTGTTTATTTATAGGCATTTTAGTAGGCACTATTTTTAATAGTTCCTAGAAGAACATTCCCGTGATTCACCAATGTTATATTTATGATATTATTTTAGAGTTTATGATTCGTTAAGTTAAATGTGACCGATAGTAGCTATAAGTTGTTAGTTAAAACAGTTAATTTCGTCCTTGGGAGTTCATTTTTAACTATCGAATAAATCTTTTATTACATATTAAAAGTTACTATTTTATAAATTAACTGAATAATTATTGCACTTTTTAATGTAATTGCTTTATAGTTAAGTCGATAAAAACAAGGTAATGGTTAAATATAGAATAAATTATTGTACTTATAATATAGTTAAGAATTTATTATTTTTTAATGGAAGGACCGACTCAATCGCACCTGCATGTTTTAGTTTCAATATATTATATGAAAACAATGTTTCTCATGAGTACATAATCAAAATAAAATATATATTTTTTAAATTATGTCTTCCAAGCATTTAAAATTTAAGTTAATGCAAATTAACTTAACTTTTAAATGCTTGTAACCCCAGTGGCATTACTTGTAAGACGTATGTGGAAAAACTTTGAAAAGTAGGTAGGCATGTGTTCTAAGTCTCCAAAAGACACGAATCACAGAAAATACTTTACGTTGATTCTGATACAGGGTAACATTTTACTATTCGTTTCCGTTCATACTAAACTCTATAAAGCTTTACTTATAAAATGTGAAAATGAGCTTTCTAAAAACTTTTTTTTACATTTATGATTTAGTTGAATTATGTCAATAATAATAATCATATAGTTATATATTTGTATGGTTATTCTATTTGTGTTCATTTGATACTTCACCTAAAACTTCAATTTTCTACGCTAATATTATTTTAAGTGAAAGTAATGTACTTTGTCTATCTGTTTGATTTCGACGAGAAAAGACATAATATCTACATTACTGCCATTGGGGTTGATATCCCCCTAACGTACCGTCCAGCAATACGGCCAAGTGCGAAGCCAAGAAACGCACGGAGTTGTTCCAGTTACTTCTGTTAGCAGAATGGACTTAGTTGTAGACTTAAAGTAACCCGTTGGTTGTGTGGTCTGCTTTGGCAGACCTGACATAGAAGCGTCGTAGTTGATTGCGTAAGCGATCTTGTGACGCCCTATTAAGACGCAGCTAGGTTTCGTTGGATTTGAGTGAGTAGTACTGGCTTTTTTTATAGCCGGTGAATCCCACATATTACCTGATGCTAAGCGTAAATTCATTTCCCAACGTTAAAAGAAAATGGAGTTTATATAGATTACATTTTGTCCTCGCACTGGGAAACGATTTCTTTTTATAATTAGCTTTATTTTTTAGATAAGCTGTCATTATATAAAATAAATATCTTTGAAAACCTATTTTAATTTCCGTAATATGTTTCGTACAATTTTTCATAAGGAACGTGAAGATGGCAGCTATTTTAATATTATTCAGGCTAAAAGCATATTTAATGTTTATAAATAAAACATGCATATTGTAATGTAAATACATAAAACATGTTATTTGTTGATTTATTTACTCAGAAGAAATACAATTCGACTTTCAAAATAAAACACATAAAATTTTACCATTGCTTTTTTGCTGTAAGATATTATCATTCCCCTAATCATATTATTATGTATAATGTTTAATGTATATGGAAACCATTTTATTGAATCGCTTAGATTATATTCATACTTATAAAGCTAAAGAGATCGTTTTTTGTTTGAATATATTAATCTCTGAAATAATTACAATACTAAAAATTACTTTTTTGCACTTTATATGCCAGAAAAGAAAGTATTTTCTTTTTCAGAAAATACACCTATATAGAAAAATATAAAAAAATAAGAGTATAATATATAAGAGTTTTTACGAGAAGAACGTAGGCAGAACTGCAAGTAATAACCAGTAGATTATAATTTTCACTTAAATATACGATAAAATTATTGTTCTAGTACAATATGGATCAGAGTGCCGCTAAATGCATGATGCGGATTATCTGAAAAGTGCACGATGGATTTTAAATTGATTTTACATCTGAATACAGTGGACTAGGCTTTCCTTTTATCCATACTTCAATATATGTATCTATCTAGTTTAATTTAAAGAGTATTTTTGTTAGGACTAAAACAATGATGAATAGGTATTTTTAGTTTTTTTACAAGAATTACGATACACTAATAACACTTTACATTCATGACAAACTTCTACACTTCAATAGATTTGAATACGAATAGTTAAATAAATACTGCCTTGACAGGATTTTTTTTTATTATGATTAAACCATAAGTGATACAAAGTGAAATTACTTTTACAAATTTTGTATAAAAAGTAGTCTTTGTAGAATATCTTTATATTCCCATTTACTGAATCTAAAATTGTAGTCATTTACAAAGATCTAAAGCAAGTTTGAATTGCATGTGATATACATCGAATTCACAACCTTATATTTATTTTGTCATCCAAACTCGTAACCACTGCACTATGATGTTCGTGCGGGATAGATATGTAATAGTATGTATGTATATATATACGGAGAGCGCCACATATCCAATTTGCGGGTTTCTTTATTGCCTAATGAAAACTTCTGATGACATCTGAAATCGCTATAATTTGGCACTGGAATTTGGTTGGTAATTAAGTACGCTGTACTCATATTATAACTTTCCTTTAATATGTTCTATGTCTCTACTAAATTCATACTACGATTTTGTTAATATTTACTAAATTTAATATGACTGAATAAAATATATATATACCTCTTATATCTAAATTATGGAAAAGCGAACGAAATTCGCTTGAAGTATAACGATAAAAATGACAGAGAGGTAGTTTTCAGTCAGTAGATGTCCACTAAGAATGGATTCTGCGACAGGGCCGAATTAAGGAGGTCTAAGGGATTTCACAGCTTTTTTCGAAAGTCTTTCAGTTTTAGTGCTACTAATCTATATTTTATAATATTTTTAAATAAATATTTTCAAAGACTATTTTAGTTTAAACATTGCAAAATCAGAATAGGAAACACTAACTTTATTATACATTGAAATAAACGCATAATCTCAAAGGTTGTAATTTCGTGTCAGACAAGTTCCTTTTCTTATTTTGTAATGTAAATTTTCCTCGTTGGCCGCGAACTTGTCGAAATCTTCCCTTTTGTCCCGCTTCAATGTTGGATACCAAAAGATTTCTTATATAGCCCGCATTCTATCCCTTTTATCAAATCTATTATGGATATTTTATGCAAGATTAGGTGCGCGATGTTTATATTATAGAATACTGGTTGTGAATGCTGACTTTACTTTAGTAAATTTTCTTTAAGCAATAATTGGTGTAGAATTTTTATTTCGTTGACTTGTAACTATGTAATACCTAGATTTACGCTTATAATTATCGACCTAAAAATATATTTTTTTCATAACATCCGTGAAAACTTTGGGTATCATTTTTTAATTGGGTGAATAATATTTTGGCACCATTGATCCAATTTAGGATCTGAAATTATATGGGATGTGGAATTGTACTCTTCGACGGTTATTGATAGCTACGAGTACTTTATGTTTTGGGTTTAAGTAAAATACCATACATTACAGTCAGTTAAATTAATTATTGGTTAATAATAATTGTTGATGTTTATTATATTATACTAAATATTTTTTAAATTAAGTTCTAATACAATATTTTTGAAATTTTCTCGACTGCTCTTCAATTTATACCACGTTTATTATACCAAAATTATTCGTACCAATTATTATATAACCTGTATTTTAGTAATATTATTATGAATTAATTATAATAATATTTCAGATTGATGGTTCAGATTAAACAACAACAGTGAATAATTAAATATATCCAATAATATATAAATGTCCAAGAGCCCGACAATCGCTTGGCCGCCAAAGGAAATTTTATATTACAAAATAAGAAAATGAACTTTCCACATTCGAAATTGCAACCATTGGAAGGACGCTTGTAGCGAAATATGGTTGACTTCTATCGCAAGCTCAGAAGAAGCAATTTATCTCTAACTTTTGTCCCCATTCTCTTGAGAACTATTATTTTATGGAAGATATTTTATTTTTATGCAAAGTAGTAAAAATATAGAGTTAAAAGAATTTTTTTTTGTTGTTTAAGACATCGATATTTAGGGTATTGGTAGTCCAATACTTACCTTGGAATATCAGCTATTCGAATCCCTGGTCTAACTTCTCTGATAATTTTATATGAAAATTGTTTCCTTTATTATTATTTCTTGATTTACGGCGAAGGAAAACATCGTGAGGAAATTGGCATGTGTGTGAGAACTAAGTTTTAGAAAGGCACTTGGCTGTCGTGGACTATGGTCATTTTCCCGGAATGAAGCGAGGTCCTGCACCCAGTCGTAATACAATAAAAAAACTGTTTGAGTATAGAAACATTTCTTATGCGAAATGTAGAGTTTTTCAAAAAGTATAAGCGAGATTAGTTATACTTGATATATTTGTAATATTGCCTTTTTATAAGCAATAGATTGTGTATGACTATATTAGACTATATTATTAAGTTGAGGTAATAAAGTTAAAAGTAAGAATACGCTTGTGAAGTCTCTGTCTATCTAGATTCTTTATGAAACTGTTTTACAAGTTTTACCAAAAATGTTAAAAATTAAATAACTTTTATATTTTAACATCATATTAAAGAGCTGTAACATCAGCGTATAAAAAGTACCCTAGACTATAATCACATTTTTAAAAGTAATGGTATAAGTGCTTACATCTTGGCACTTGACCAAATTATCTTGCAGGGGTAGATACTTGTGCTCGCGTGTAACTTTGAAATTCTTATCTGTGGTCTAACTTTCCATAGTTCCTCATTTACTGCCATACTTTTTTATAATATCTTATATAAAAAATATATTTTTTTGGTTACACAAGCAGAGGTCACTATGTCAAACGTCCCATGGGCAATCTAATGAAAATATTATAAATTTCTTTCAATTAAAAGTTACTTCTAAAAAAATTCTACTTTGTTAAAGGAATAAAACTAATGGCTATACATACAATAGACTCTATGACTTGAATACAGAAATGAACAAACTATACTAAGAATTAGGTTAGAATAGTCTTATCCCAGTTTAAATACAAATGTTTAATATTATAATATATTAAAATATTTAAATATATTCGAGCAATGAGCTAAGTGAACTTAGTAATTCTTTGGCTGTAAATGATATTGCATAAAGAGAGATTGTGTGGATCTTTGATAAGCAAAGTGTTAGTTTTAGTTTCTTGGATGGCTATAAAAGGCCAGTGTTATAACAAAGTAATAAATACTACTTATTGCAAATTACAAGTTCTTATACTCCATACTACATCCTATATTTTTAATCAGTTAAGTACCTTATTTATGAGAGCATATGTCGTTTTATTACCTTTTTAATGCCAAACTGGCGAGTCTATTTTGATAAAATTTCATGATTTAGTGTTTATACTTTAGGAATGATGAAGTGTGAAATGTTTATATTCTTTTAATATTATATTTTAAATAATAAATATTTTAAATTTATAGGGAAGAATGATGAAAAAATCAATTATAACAATTTAGAATTTTTTTTTGATTGAGGAAATTAAAAAAAAAATATTGTACTCGCTAAAATTTTCGGCTTTTTAGAGTACTCTGTTTTGAATATAACATATTGCTTGAAAATATAAACAGTTCTTATTTATAAACGTTATATACTCGTATTTAAGAAATATTAATAATAAAATATTATGTAAGCTAACGCTAAAACGTGTCACACTGTAGCAACCCTACTGTTGCGAGAAATATATGATTCGCAATAAATAAGATTTTATCACATAATAACTATCAAAATTATAGTATCTGAACGCGGCGGCGTCAACGACTTTTCGTCCGGTCGTAGTGTCGTATAATTGGATTGTGTCTCTACGAACATTTTGATTGCCGATAAAATGACACTGAGGGTGAAATAATAGGAGATATGAGAATATCTCTAAGTTGAAAAGTTTATGAAAATACTTCATACGAAAACTAAATGTATTTACAGCCAATAATTTTGTGAAAAAATAATATTGTAAATATTTCGAATTACAAATATCATCATCGCTTTTTTATCCCTCAGTACGAGGGGGATCAGGCCTTAGTCCACCGCGCTGGCCTAGTGCATTTTGGCGGACTTTACATGTCTTTCGAAAATTTACTAGATTATTCTAAGACATTCAGGTTTCCTCACGATGTTTTCCTTCACCGTAAGACAAGTGGTAATCATGACAGAAAATGATTCGCACAGGAAAATATCAAAGGTGCGAGACCCGGATTTGAACCCGCATCACTCGGTTATTCTAGCGAGCGCGATTCCGCTGGGCTAACTCTATTTCAAATATACAAGATTCGTATTTAATAATTTTTATCCCTCTGAATGGCACTGCGGAGTCAGATAGTTATTTGCTATATAATAAGTATAAATTAGGTGATAGGAACAGGACAGTGTCTGATGATTTAGCTAGTATAGTTTTATATCTCCAAAATATATTAGAGATTTTTTATTTTCACTATAATAGGTTCTCTTGGAAAGTAAAAAAGGCTCTAGGTAGGCAATAATTTTTAAACATATTGCGAAAACAGGCCGCCGATATGCCAATATTTTGTGTTATGTCGAAATAAGGTCCCTTCAGAGAACTTTTGTAGCCAAGCGAGAGAGGTCATCACAAATCTGAAACTAAGCTGCGTTTTCGACGTATATTTTATGTACGTAGGTTTTAATAAATAATGTCACAAATTGTTTTTCTAATGTTTCTTAATACGAGTATGTTAACAATGGATATCAAACATTTCTTTTATTTGGTTGGCAAATTCAAATTTTGCTCAATTTTTGGAACAGCCTATATCAGCTCTAATACTATTTAATAGAAATAGAAGATACAAAAAATATCAAAGGTTTAGAGTTTGATATTTATTGTATCTTCTATTATTAGCTATCTTCAAAAGAAATACATTTTGTTTGAGAATAAATAACAAATGGTATTGTCCTTAATTTTATTGCTCTTAAAGAACAGGTTATTCAAAGAGTTTGTTAAGATATTTTAGTTGATTGAGAAAGTTTCTAATACTATTGTTAAAAGTTCTATTATGTCTATATTAATTTATATAAATGTTTTTTTTTTCCTTAAAACCTTATCCATTCTATTACGAACATTTTGATAATAGGGACTCTATTTAAGATAAATTAATTGAAACGTATCAAATGAGTACGAATATTTACGAAAATAATTTCTTCTTTATTTATATATTATGTATTTTAGGATGGTGATAAAAAGAGTATTTTACTATCACTTTGAAGTCCCGCTAAGTTTTATAAAATATGTATTTGCTTATCTTTTTATTTCATGGTTAACAATGGCCTAAGCCATTCTTGATTGCATGATTTGTCCTGCGTATATAAGATGATATAAATTAATTATCACATGATTTGTTTTACACAGAACTAGTGTATTCTACTTAGATTTTTTGGTTACTTGTAGATTCTTCGTAGGTACATCGAAAAACAAAAAAGCTACATTCATATTTTTTATAAGGGTAGTATTTTAGAATAGCTATAAAGATGAAGAGCTGAATTCTAAATTATTCTCACGTCGGTGTAAAAAATGTAATGTTCTATATGGTTATCTCGCACGTTTCGCTTTTTGGTAACACACATGGGTGTAGGCAAAGTTTACTGGGGGTTAGTGTGACGCATGAGGAATAAATTACTTCTGCCCGATGTTTGTCGCCCTGTCAAAGTTCAACACCCTCGATTGTATGTATTGCATAAGTTCGGGGTGTAAAGTAATATTACTGTTTAGGGAGTTTATTTTTATTCAATTGTAGTTTAGGATTTCGATCGCTAAAATCGCGTGATATTCCTATTTTACTTAAATAAATAGGCTTGCATTTTCAGTTTCTACTGCAACACACGACACAGTACGCTTAAAGAATGATTTTGAGTTTTAATATATTTTATATATTTTTATTACAAATAGTGATATATTATGCTTTAGGTACTTTTCATTTAGACCGCCATCTTTCTCTACTGTCCTTGTAAATATCGTATCAATCCTTTTCTTCGTTTCCACCTTAAAAAAGAAGCATTAACCCTTTTATGCATACACTCGTAAAAAATATTATAAAAATAAATTATGTTATGTATTTTTAATATCTTATAATACAATAGGTATAAGATATTAAATTGAATTCGTGTGATACCTTACGTATTATTCAAACTATTATATAAGCTATTCAGGAAGGGTTTGTGTTGCTTACAGCCGTTTAACTTTATCGCTAGTTTATAATGTATTTAGTGTACGCGTCACAACCAGCCTTCCGACAAGATGCCTATTGGAAGGGTAGCTTTATCAGTCACCGGATGCAGCCGCTACTCCGCAAACTAATTAATGTACTACTATTCACATACCATATATCCTTAACATTATAAAACACAACGTCTCTATATTTCAGTATGTTGTGTAGGTTTTTCTGTGATGAAAACAAATTTTCAATTTATAATATTTTTTGTTACGAACTTATTTACTAGTATTTCCCGTGGCTCCGCCCGCGTTCTAAAGACCGGAAATAAAATATTAAATACCGGAAATAAAATAAAATATTTCACATAGGTACCGTGTTATGTTTTATAGCCGGTTTGGTTTTCCCGCAATAAACGGTATCCTATGTCATGTCCAAACAACATGTCCATACCCCTTATGACCCAGAGGTTTGCAGTAACAAACGTCATATACCAAATGTACTCCCCACAGCAAAATTCCGAACTACCTTCGCAAGGCGACAACGAGCATATCTCTCAGTCTTTCTATATAATAAAATAAACAAAAAATTAAATTTCTACCCTCTTTCACTACATGACTGCAAATCAATTGTTAAGACTTGGCTTTTGTCCTTAAATTATGATGAAACAGAAGATCTACTTAACCAACATGCTACATTAGTTATTTAGTTATTTTGAATCATTAACTATATGTATAATATATATCTAGTGTGCGGGTATATGTGTAGTGTATATGTATATTTATGTACTGTAGTATTTTATGTGTATGTACCTATATTCATTGTAGTTTATACTGAAATATTTTTTTAATATATATTATTGTGTGTTTATGTATATTATGTGTGAAAAGATAATTAGATATAATACCTGAAATTTACAAAATGTCTATAAAAAGTATATAGCTCTGTAAAATTATGAATAAGCTCTCTTGACAATTGTAACAATTAATATTGGGAGAAGCCACTGACTCCTGAGATACGGGCTTTATAGCCTAGTTTGGGTGTCAGAGTCTTCATAGGATTTCTGTAATTACAAAGATGTCAATAAAGATTATTATTATTATTATATTATTATTATTACTATGTATTGACCCGGGTAACCAGCTATCATCATATCAAATTTCATCCAAATCAAGTCAAGTCAAGTCTTGCAAAATGCAAAAATTTTTTAAAACAATGGATTTGACCTCTTAATGGATAATAATTAATAATGTCTCTTTCAATTAGATTTTCAAAAAAATATTTAATGTACAAAATTGACTCTGTTAGAATTATATTATATGTATAGATATAGATAGATTTGGTCTAGTTTGACATTATTATAGTTAACCTAAACTAGGTTTTCTATGTTGAATTAGTATATGTAATATATAAATTAAGTTCCCGTCGTTATACTAAGTGAACCAAGACGGCTAATAAAATTCATATATAGTACATTAGAAATTTGACAGGCGTACTCATTGTTCGAGAACATTTAGTTAAGAAAGAATGGCTTTATTTGTAACTTTTCACTTAACGATTCCTCACAAACTGGATCTCATTTTATCAATTGTCAAAGTTTAAAAACTTAATCTACTTAAGGACCCTTTTGAAGTGATCGCATTGCGCATGACGTTGGCCTAGCGGGAAAACCAAGGACATTCGGCGATCGGACTCGACGCGGGTAGCACGAGTCGCTCGCTACCATTCGGTAACAGAATACGGGTGCGTCCGGTGACTTGTAAACAACGTGTTCGTTATCCGAACAAACTTAATTAAAGTTTCTAACAATAAATAACGCATATTTATTTTAGCATATCTGTGGATTTTATCTGTTGGTTAAACAAATTTTTTGTTGTGTTTTTGTTTTTTGTTTTATGAAATGAAGATCAGAAAAAGACTTTTTGTGATTTTTTTACTGTGACTATGTCATTAACTTGACAGATGTGCTGGTGAAGTAGAACGATAGATATTATGTAATGCGATCAGTGCTTCAAAGCGTGACAATGAAGTTTTTAACACTCTTAGCGCTGTGTGGTAAGTACCTTATTAAAGTGTAAGCGCATAAAATGTGAAACTTTAGAGATTAAAAATTTATACGTTAAGTACGTACGTACTTAATTTTCTAGAGGATATTTTTTAGGAAAAAAGAGAAATGTGATGAATGTTAACGCTTAAATTTATCTTTAAGTTTGTATCCATTTTAATTTTTATTACTATCAATTATGAAAATATTGATAAATAATATTTAAATATTTAATTATATCAAACCTAACAATAAA
Organism: Boloria selene; assembly: GCA_905231865.2. Taxonomy (NCBI): domain Eukaryota; kingdom Metazoa; phylum Arthropoda; class Insecta; order Lepidoptera; family Nymphalidae; genus Boloria; species Boloria selene. The sequence goes on from HG993141.1 coordinate 8,513,030, forward strand.
TACGAATTTTGTTGATTCTAATTAAGTTTATCTTTTAATAAAAAGATTTATTGTTTTAAAAACAATGAATATAATAGATAACTACATCCGCAACGAGAGATAAACTTCTTACCAAAACATACAGAAACAGGATGGACGTTTATGACGATTAGCATATATATTTTTAAACTTAAAAACCAAGAAAAATCACGAAAACAAAAAAATACAAATCTGTTCATCCGTTTTTGAGTTTTAGCGAGACTGATGAACAGTTATTGATTTTTATATATTACATGTGTATAGATTATAGATAGATTAAATATATAATGAAGCTATACTTCAGCATACCTAGAAGTATACTAATTTTGTTCCACAGCCAAAATTATAATGATATAAAACACTGATAGTACTACTTTAAAGCTTTAAAACTGTGAAAAAAATGACGCTATTGAAATACTTATGAAAATATAACAAAGGAAAATCTAATCCGGACATTGATAACACAGAAAAAAACTATAAACCATTTCTTCCATAAAATAAATCAAGAAACGGTCAAAAATATTTCATATCCAATTTATTCGTTTCCTCTATTCAGTTAAATATTTACGAGGAAAATGTGTTTAAGCATGTTTATGAAACGTGTTTTCACAACTTGTTTCACAAATATCAATAAGTTCTTTTAACGGCTTTCGTTAAAATTTAATAAATTTTATGTTTAATTTAAAAACTATTTTTTTTATTACTATGTTGTCCTACACTTTAATGTTTTGAGGATATGTATTAAGTGCATAAAAGCTTTGCACATATTACGTAAGTAGGTACATTAATCTTGACGTCCAAATTAGTGCTTCGCGTTATAGCACAAGCAGCAAATTTTCTTATTCCGTAATAACGCAAAATTTATATGGACAAATAAAATGTTTGTGTAATATTGAACAGGAAGAAAAAGTATATTTTTTTCTAAAATTAACAAAATATATTTGGTTTTTAAAATATAACTAAAATTTTGGAAGCTATTCCACTTCTGCCTTGAAGTGGGTGTTATCCTCACATACTCCCTAAGTGTTAAATTAAATTATTATACAAGTTTAATATCAAAAAAATAATTAATATTGTTGAGTATCTTGCTCAAGTTGTCAGCGCTGATGCATTCCTTATGGTAATGAACATACGGAAGCTTTCACTCGAAAAGCTTTAATTTTGTTTAAAGCGCTTCAGAATACAGTTAATTTCCATTTGAAATATAATGTAACATTTTACTTAAATAAATTGTATACAACATAAATTCGCTAATGTGAAAGTCAGCTAAACCCGCAACTAAACCTATTCTATAAATAGAAACACATTTCTAAGATTAAAAGTACGAGGTCGTAGTACAATGTTTTATTTGTCTAATATTTTTGTCAAGTACAAGTTATATCTGAGCCAAACAGCGAAACAGATGTAAAGTTTTAATGGAACCGTTCATAAAATAAGATTCTTGACTGTATGTACCTACTCCTCTGCCAGAACTCGGAAAAATGGAGCGCATTCATTTAAAACTTGCAACTTATCATTTTATATTAAATACAAGTTTATGAAAGGTAGCTTTTATTTTGAATGGATTTGATCGTGCATTGCCGATGGAGCTTAAAAGCGGTACGAAAACTTTGAGCTAATAGGTAAATATGTGTTTTTTTTCTGAATAAACAACAGCTATATTATATTTTTCTTTATTGGAACTTTATCCTTTTATTAGTTACCTATACAATATAATATTTTTTCTTTATTTATGTATAAACATTAGCCCAGATATTTTTATAGCCGGTTTTTTTTGAATGTACGACGTAGCGTTATGCGTCTACTCACTACTCTGAACTCTAAAGGTTACCGCGAAGTTAATTTTAATTAACTATTTTATTAAATAACATAATATTATTTAGTATAAATATTAAATTAATTATAATGGCATTAGCATTAGTCAAATATTATTCTTAGTGATTTTATCGATTGTAGAAAGTTATTTTTCTATTGAAATAGGTTGATTGTAAGCATTTTTAAACCAAAAGCCGTTCGGTTTGAGGTCAGGGGCCAAATATGGTTTATAAATTAAATAGGTTTCCGAGCCCTGCTGGTAGCGCAACGCCATCATCATCATCATCATCAAAGCGCTACAGCCCTGGGTGGGCCTTGGCTTGGTCAAGCAAATTTCTCCATCTGAGGCGATCTTTAGCGGCCTCTCTCCAACTCCGTACTCCCAAAACTCTCATGTCCTTTTCCACTCCTTCAATCCACCGGCTCCTAGGTCTTCCTCTGCCTCTACGGCCCTCTGGTTTACTGTCAAGCAACTTTTTCGGGGCTCTTGAATCGTCCATGCGTTGCACATGTCCTGCCCATCGCATTGGTGACAATTTGATGATTTTGACTACATTCGGTTCTTTAAATAGTCCATAGAGTTCGTGATTGTAACGAATGGCACCGCCATATATACTACTTGTATTTCTGGTACGTTAAGGACCACGGCCAGTTAGGGTTACTATATTTCATATGTATAATATAACAATAAATATATACATTGTTTTTATTTCCGATTTTTAAAGTCAATTTTATGAAGAAAAGGATAGAGCTACCACAGACTCCTGAAAATTTTGAATTTCATAACCGTACTTAGTTTTTATTTAAAATAAACTTTCTTCTATTTATTATTTTTAACAGTTTTAAAACTTTTCTTATTTATTCAAATATTATATTTCGTATTATCTTTTTTACTAGATACTTAGTAAAGTGTTACTAAAGTAATTATGAAAAAATTGTGGAAAATTAACTTCTTTAAAACTACCCAAATGAGTTTTCATATTTCCTGTAGCAATTCCAAAAATGAGACAGAAAAGTTATTGTGGAATCTTTCTACTAAAAATTTCCAGATAAAAGATACTTTCATAAAATTTTCTGTGTTAATTTTTACCAATAAAAACATTGAAAATCAAATACCCCACGTGGAAATAAAATCTACGGCATCCGTCGTAGCAGACTATGCTAGTTGTGCAATAACGCCAGTGCGTCAAAATATATATTCTAATTTATTGAGCTGAACACGCTGCTCTGAGTTTCAGCTAATTTAAGCAAAATCGCACAACCAGTAGTAGATTAATATTCAGTGACTATATTCAAGAAGTTTGCGTTGTTTGGCGTAGTTGCGAAGCAAACATGAAAATTGTTAGGTAGCGTTGTTAAAATTGAAACCTAGACAAGTAGATTATAACTATAGTCTAAATCCAGACTTTTGCTGGTCTAATTTTCCTTTTCGTAATACTTTCTTAGGTTTATGCGATTATTTGACATTATAAAGGAAACTATCTTTTACGGGTTTTGTCGCGGATTTATTTTGATTTTTGGTTCCCTACTTTTCGAATGCTTCACAGCAATCATGGTCACGGGAAAGACTAATTTTACTATTCACTTATATAAATTATAAATTTTGTACAAAATTGTAGAACGCTAAGCGTCAAAGGGTCTAGTAGATAAGTATAACTAAGCGTGAAATTTAATATAAATAGAATTCATCGCTTGAATGTGTTAATTTATTTTCATTTAACGTAACAACTATTCGTTTGTCGTTAAATTTTATAAAACTAAAACTTAATAAACAGTTACTAACAAATAGGTGTTAGTTTAAATTAATAGATTACTTTCCTTCTAAATATTAGGAATTACTAATTCTATGTAGTTAATTGCCATAATAACTTTACATATTTTTTTAAAATTTATATTATGAGTTTACCAATATTTAATGTGAATAAAATAACAACAATAGTAGAAACAATTGTTAAAACATCATGCTAACTTCAGCATGATTTATGTAAAATACATTTTTTGTAGTTGTTAGTTATCGAACTTTATTAAATTAATTGTAGCATAAAGTAAATATTACGTTTCAATTTACTGTTCCAATTAAAATCAGAGATCAGTTGTAAAATATTTTATATAAAATATTATAGTTTATTATATTTTAGTTAGGACAATACTATATAATATAGATAAAATTAAACTATTGAATGAAGCTTGAATGCAATTTGTTTTATAAAAGTAAATGCAAAAGAGATGCTTTACCAAAATGATGTACTCAAATATTAAAAAAAGATGTAAAGTGTACTTTTTAGTATAAATTCCGATGTATGCTTGAAATTTTCGACTCCTAAAGATTGCACCAATTTGAAGGATTTTTTCTTCTTTATGGCGTCACCTGTATGGTTCTTCTTCTTGGATGGACAGGTGATGCTTGTAATTTTTTATGGTTTGATCAAAATTATGAAGTCTATGACAAGCCTACATTTTTAGATCGAGTTTGCTACTGATAAGCTCTTTAAGTTTTTGAGGCTGGGCACGGGTCTAGTGAGACTGGGATTGTTTACCATACATTATAAATAAACGAATTACAAGAATCCATCCTAAGTGTGGAAAAATGTATAAGTACTAAAGCTGGTGTAGTGTACTTATTTAGTAAACAAGTGGTATTTTAGTCGGCAACACTACCTAGAAAAAAACTAAATTCAACTAAACACTACAACCATTTATAGTTTTTTTTTCATTAAAATAAAGCTACATAATATGTGCTATTGAACTTTTTTCCTATTTTCATTAAAAGCATTATTAGGCTCGTGATAAGTTGTTATGTTAGCGAACATAAAGCGATTTAATGATTCGTAATAGTGGTCACGCGTCAGTGATCTGCAAACAGGAAAATTACTTTATCCTACCAACCGGTTATGGAAGCTTAAACACATTTGAATTTGAAAAGTTTGCAATGAAAATTTTATACAAGCGATTCTCACTTCACTTGGGTTAGTCCCTGTGTATGTTTTAACGATTAGAGTAAAATAGATAGTTGTTCCCTTGTTGAGCGAAAAAAAATGATCCCACGGCATTTGATTTTTTTCCGGAAATAAATTAACCTATGTTCTAATTCTATCACATGATATCTGGCGTGATTGAGTAATAAATATCCATCCATCAAAACTTACGTATTTCTAATATTAACCCCTCAAGAAACGCAAAAAAATTATACTAATAACATTAGAGTTCATAAACTCACCCGCCGCGCTACTGTTTTACGCGACTTTATGCCGCGCGGCGGGAAAAGATTAATATAAACAGAACTAGACTACCTATCTTAGTTCTGTAAACGGATATTTCTAGGTTAATAGTTTATCTATTTATAGATGTAAAATACTTAAAGCTATATCTAATGTAAGAATAATAAAAGCGAAAAGCGCAAAAAAAAGTTAGACATTTTTTTAGGGACATTTTTTTCCATAAAATCTACTTTATTTTATATTGAATTTTACTAGATAAGGATTATAAAGGTTTATTTATGATAATAATATAAAGTTTTGTTCCAGCTCAATACAAAAAAAAGGAAAACAAACTAATTCTAAAACAAGCGTTTTTACCTAAAAAAGACGATTGGCCGTAGTGACGTGACATCCATATATTTGAACAAAGTCGATAAGTGTCGATATTTATTTCTTATGATACATGTATTGAGGTTTTATAAATAAAAAATGTTTATGTTCATAAAATGTTTAATTTACAATTAGATCTAACAATAAAGATAAAAAGAAAAGAAATAATTATTTACAATATTATTATTATTATTAGTAAAATCTAAGTACATATAATAAAAATCAAACAGTCGAATATTTCTGTATATTGAAATGTTTTTGAAAATTGAAATAGTTATCATTGACGATACAGATGAATCAATCAAAGGGTAAAACGGGACCCTATTACGAAGACTCCGCTGTCCGTCTGTCTGTCACCAGGGTGGATCACATGAACCGTGATAGCTAGAAAGTTGAAATTTACACAGATGATGTGTAAAATTTTACTTACAATTAAATCCAACAATAAAGATAAAAAGAAAAAAAATAATTATTTACAATATTATTATTATTATTAGTAAAATCTGTACATATAATAAAATTCAAACAGTCGAATATTTCTGTATATTGAAATGTTTTTGAAAATTGAAATAGTTATCATTGATGATACAGATGAATCAATCAAAGGGTAAAACGGGACCCTATTACTAAGACTCCGCTGTCCGTCTGTCTGTCACCAGGGTGGATCACATGAACCGTGATAGCTAGAAAGTTGAAATTGTAATGTACTTATCGTACATCAAATTACAAAAATATGGTCCATACCTCTTCATCGCAGTTCACCAGGGCCGCCTCATCACCTCTTTCGAGGGGCTGTACTGATAGGTCCTTTAAAAAAAGAAAGCAAGACATTAAGTGAGAGTTCAAAATGTACCTATCATACATCAAATTAAATATATGGTAAATACCTCGATCTCTTCAAAATGCTCCTCCATCTCCTCATCGACGTCTGATAATGGAACTTCCTCCTCCTCATCCTCCTCTTCTAGGATGTCCAAGAAAGTTCTTGGCGGGGAATCCACTCCCGGATTCCACATTTTGAAGCTGAAAAAATAACACAACAAATTACACACACGAATATATAATTACTTATATTTATAAGTTCATAATATTTATTGATATAAATTTAATTCATAAGCATAGCCGCGCGAAACACGTAGTATACGGCGCGCGCTTTTGTTTGTTATATTGTATGGTTACTTCTTGTATTCAATATTATTATACAAAAATAAAATCTAAATAAAAATATTTCATTTACATACATACATAAAAATATTATATATAAATATTATTATACAAATTATAAATACTAATATAAACATAAAATCTAAAAATAGATTGCACTATAATATTTATTGATATAAATTTAATCCATAAGCATAGCCGCGCGAAACACGTAGTATACGGCGGAACGGAATTTAAAATTGAACAAATGACTGTTTTCGCTAAATATTGTATGGTTACTTCTTGTATTCAATATTATTATACAAAAATAAAATCTAAATAAAAATATTTCATTTACATACATACATAAAAATATTATGTATAAATATTAATATACAAATTATAAATATAACTAACTAATATAAAAAGAAAAAGAAGATTTAAAAATATATTTAAAAAAAAGTTCGTATATTCAATATTTTATATAAACATAAAATCTAAAAATAGATTGCACTATAAAAGTATCGAGCATAAAAAACGATGTAATAGATGCCACATTCCTACGACTTTGACCACTAATATGGACTGCGATGCTATTATAGGCCTTAGGCATTAGGCACTGTCTTACACATAAAGACTACTTTTGCTAATTGAATTTTCAATGTCCGCTACAAGATGGCGGCCGTGGATATAAAGTTTCTTTATTTAACATTTTTGTTCGTTTTAGCTTTGAATTCTTTATTATTTTATAACAAATGGGTTTGTTTTAATTGTAAATACGTATATTTAGTTACATTCACACGGAAATCACTTGAACAAGGCGAGAAATTTGACCGTCTATATAATACGAAAATAGTAAAAAATACAACTAAAACGATAAGTTTGAATTTATAAAATTTATAAATAGCTTTAGTATTTATCAAGGAATACAATTATCACAATAGTTATTAATTAATAAAGCACTTACCTTATTATATTTGAGAAATAACGGGAGCGCACGAGCGAGTTGTAGCACTAACCGCACTGTCACAATGTACTGGTTGGATTGCGTCATTTTTGTGTTGCCGCGTATATAGCAGTATTACCATTACGTAAAATTTAATAGTCAACCTAATGAACACAAGTTTTCCATATAAAAGTAGACTCTGTATTAGTGAAAATTGGATTCAAAGTGGGATGCTCGGGCGAAGCCGCCAGGGGGTTTGATACTATGAGCGGAATTTTTTAGACGTCACGTGACCAACCCGCCGGCGGGTTTGCGCTGTTCGAGGGGTTAATAATACTGGGACAATGGGATCGCTTTTAGCTTTATATTTCTTATTCATTTACATTACAAAGCAAAAATAGATTATTAGGTTATTCTACATATATACCTACTTTTTCTCTGACCAAAAGTAAAATGATGTAAAGGAAAAGTGTATGTCTGTGACTGTACTATTCGTAACAAACAAAGTCCGTATCGAAATGCTTATTATTTTATTTTGTATGTCTTTGTATCTGCTAATCACAATACAGATTAATCACTATCAATTATATTTTGGTCGACAATTTAAATAAAAAGAAATAGGCTAAATTGTGCCGTAGTAAGGCGGAATCGAAGCCGAAAAAACTATTAAATAATTTTTTTATATATACTAATACCAGTGTGAAAAATACCGTGCTGAGGCTTGAGATGCTTTAAGTCTTGCAATTAAAAATACATCATTAAAATACAGCGTATAAAATTAATAAGTTTTTTATTTTTAGATGTTATCTTTTTAACATTTCGCTTAAATTTTTTAACGAATATTTTATCTACAACTTGTTGACAGTAAGCTTAATAATATCTAGCATGATTATTATTAAATTATCAGTTTATTATTGAAACAAGTGCTACATAACAGGATAATAAACAGTGACAACATATATCGTAATATTGGCAGTCAATACACGTTAAAATTTTCAGTGTGAATTGCAATCAATAGTTATGAAATTTAAATATTCATAATTTGATTCATAGTTACTTTTTTCATAAATATTTTACTTATACTCTACAAGTCAAAATTATTTTAGTTATTTCTATGTTGTTAATGTGTGTACGTCTAGTCGTTTAGCTGTCACAGTCCATTCTTACCGAAACCACTTAAACCCATTTCAAAGTGGTACACAGAAAGGGAGATGTGACTTGATGCTAATACCGTCGAGGCAGACCTCAACTACCATGAGGTGGATTCCAAAACCTACTTTGCTATCAAATAATTATCACGCAGCCCTTATACCCACCGGTACCCACGATAGGTGGTACACCTATCGTGTTGGGACGTCTTCTATTGTGTCTCTTGGCTTCGAGCCCATCTGGAATACAGGACCCTAATGAAACACATAGGGTTGTCTTTTCTTTACGCCTAAGATCACCTTTTACATATACTACTGGAGACTACTTGCTCGAAAAGAAACTAAATATAACTATTAAAATATCCATAATCAAAATATTTATAATAATAATTTATTAAAATAATTAACTTTTTAATAATGTTTAGAATTAAAAGTAACATTAAAACTTTACTTAATAATCTCAGTGATCTATTATATGTATATACTCGTATATACTTTCACAGATATATTTTAAAGCAAGAAAGATAAATAATGGCTAAAGAATAACTTAGTTAAAAAATAAGCTTAAAGTGCTATGACATTTTCCTAAACTAGAAAAGACCTGACTTTCGATTACAAAACGAGTAGGGAACTAATTGCGCAACCGTTCACCGGAAAGTTTCTTGTTGATTTTATTAAATGAGTTGAATTCATTTTGCTGCACTCAACAAAATTTTAATTCTATGTTACTGGATTGCCAGAACTTGTTGTTATATAATAATATTAATATTTTTTTTGTGGAATATAGGAGAGCGTTACTGAACAAGTTTTATTTTTTAAGACATTTATTTTTTAGTCTCTATATAAATAGGTAATGAAAAAGAAATCTGTTTCTTTTCCTCATCAGTTTTTTAACTAATTTCCATTTATTTGTTATTATTCACGAGTTTTAACGTTATCAATAAAAAATATTATGGTCGAATTTTAACCACTGAATTAACAATATAATTAAAATATATTTTTAGTTGGATACATTTTTTACATACGAGTGCGATTGATAAAATCCTTTATAAAGTGGGTTAGTGAAACATACTTCTTTCGCCATGAATATTCAGAAAACGTATACGTTTCTTTACAGTTGTAATAAAAATGCTAATAATATTACTTTTGCTCTGATGGTTCCGTATGTAACGAACTAGTACAGTGTCTAGAGTTTGATCCTTGCGGTACACTTTTCTCAAAAGTTTTAGACCTTTAGTTATCGCACTGATATTTAATAAATTATATTTTTGTCAAAAACAATATAAGTTCGTACTAATCTACTGAATGTTTTTATAAATTCTTATAATGCATATGAAAATTTGAATGAATTAGTTCATTGTCTAAGATAAAAATTGGGTGAACCAGGTTGTGAAAGAACATGAAAGCAATTATTGTGTGTCTAAGATTTAAAATTCACTTTCAAAATGTAACCAGGGAAGTATTCAATATTTATGTAAAAGGGTTACAGTAAATGTAATTATAAGAGCGGGCTATTTTAATCCCTTCAAAGCCCAGAACTCAGAACAACATCCACGGAGTTCGTTATCATCTTTAAATTAATTTAAATATGAATTTTCATGAAAATTCGTCGATTGGTGGAATTGAATAAATTTTGTTGTCTTTACGGCGGCTGGCAGAAGGCCAGATGTGATTGCATTTATGTTTTTTTCATAGCAATTTATTTTTTGATGAACGCTGTGGCGCATTGTGGCATACCGATGTATCTCTTACTATTATCTATCGTCCTAAAACCAATATCGCTGAATACATGCATATATAACTTTTAAGAAATACTTTTTTTTAATTATAAACCCTGACTGAAGGACAAGGATTCGTGCTCTTCACCGAAATGAATAGACCTAGTGGGACTTGAACTCGCGACCAATGGCACGGCAAGCTGAGCCTCAAATATCAATGAAAAGTAAAAGTTGCTTAAAATCGGATAAAAAGAAGCTTAAGCTTAAGCTTATTCTCCGCTTATGTTTTCTCAACTGCCTTGGAAGTTGGAGGTTTTGCTTTTGAGTTCGAGTTCAAGCCAATCGGGTAAAGGCAAGACTATTAGTACATCATTTATAAGACAATATTGTCAATTTAGTTTTAGTAGCAAAAGTAGTCACTACATATGCTTTCAAGCATATTAGAAATCACGGAGCAGTGCGCAGAAGTTACACGTTCCATGAATCAATGTTGTAAATGAAATAAATGAAATAATGTATATTTTATGAAGCTAATGTGTTTTATACAATCATTTTCATGTCATGCATATTTACTATAGCACTAAAAATTATTAAAACTAAGACATTTCTTTAAAGAATATCCAGTGTCATATCTAAAATATTATTCTATGGCCTAAGTAAAGTTTCTACGACATATTTCATATTACACTGTCAACAATAAACTAAGAATGCAATTTCTCTTAAGAGCGGTCGGGGTGCATCATGGAAATGAGGCCATTTGAATGATGGCGGTCGGTGTTTGCTCACTTTTTACTAGCTTGGCGTAGTTTTATGCTATTGTCGATATTAAAACAGAATTTCGTGTATTCCATTGTTATATTTTCATAAATATTACTATATTTGGCAGCCATTTTTGTTGAATGTGTCTGACACTGTCTAATATTGCAATGGCTGTGGGTTCAATTGATATTGAAGACATTCTTTCAATGATAATATTCTTTAAATACATGAAAACGATATGTTAAAATTGAACTAATCAATTTTGGAGAAAGAGTGAAGTATCTATCTTGTTAATATTTAAGACTTATAGTGTGAATATACATATAATTATTTATAATACAAACAAGCGTTAGTCCTTCCGCCCGGAGGCAACCACTATAATTCTACCAAAATAACTTAATATAAGGGTATGAAATATAACTTACATCACATAGATTATTAAATTTTCGGTTGTAAGTGCTATTTCTAGATATTCATGATTTATCTGAATGCAAAGTTGCATTCAAATCGAGTCGAAGGTTTTATTTAACAAATATTTTCGAAAACTTTTACATTTATTATTTAGGGTGAATTTATATTTTACTCTTAGTCCACGTTAATGGTCTGCATTAACAATGCTTTTATTTAGCTTTTACCACAGTATACAGTATTTTACACTTCATGTGTAGCTTAATTTATACATTAAAATCTTATACTCGTAGCTACCAGCTGCTTTCCATTATTTTCTATTACTTTTTGGTGAGATCTTAAAAATTAATTTAAAATTAATTTAAGAGTGATATTTTCCCGTATAATTTTTCTTAGTAGTATAAAATAGGTATCGCTGAGGTTTTAAACAGCTATGTATTTAGTTTCAGAAGAAAATGATAATATTTGATTTTAATATCCAATTTATTTTATTAACATTGGTTAAAGATTGAACTCACCGAAAAGGGTCCTAATGAGGTGTCGCAGGTCCTCTTTTACCAGTATTTGCTATGTATCTTGGCTTTACGGTAGGCTGGATTGCCGGTCGCCTGACAAGGTGAACACATGTCGGAGAGACTAAATACGTATCTTGCTCTATGTGATATCGCGTTTAATGGATAATACTAATCGATGTTATTACTTCAGTTTATATATTTTACTCATAGAATAACAAAATTTGATTAAGCAATCGGAATTTACGATTCGTACAAGTAATTTTTATTTAAGTTAAGACTTATCGAACTCCTTCCCAATCGTAAAAGTAATATTGCTTTATTAATAACAAAAATAAAAATGATGACGTACTCAAGTAGTGAATTCACTTCAAAACACGCTAGATATACACGCAAGAGCAAATGAAAATTTATTTAGTAACAATTAAAAATATTGGACGGTAACATTGAAATATAAACAATACCTGTCAATAGTATTTTATTCGTTTGTCTGTGACACGAATCGTCGATGAAAAGCTAAATTGTTAATTCTATAGCGCCGTAACATACCCAACTATGTTTGAGCTTCTGGCACCCGGCCAGTTGACGATTGTACTTTACTACAGCGATTATTTTCACTGTACAATTCAAACTGCTCTAGAATTCAACGTCTGGATAGATATAAAAGGCTTCATGTGCACCAACCGACTGGAACGGGCGTTTACTTATAGGTTAAGATAAAAATGTATTGAAACGCGAGGTCACAGTATTATAGAAATCATTAAGAATGTAACTTTTTTATTTTTTTTTATTTTGTATAAATATTACATATTGTAAATATAATCAAATACCCTACTTTACTTACTCTTACTATCTAACTACTTTTAAAATTTCTTTTTAAGTCTCTAGAGAGTCAAAAATGATTTGAATATTTTTATAGGTTGCTGGTACGATAATTTGTTTTATTCACTTGATTTATTGGAACGGAAAAAAAATAAGATGCACGAATTGACATACAGACATATTGTGTATTTGCATACATACATACATACAGTTAAAACACATAACTCTCCTTTAGACTTCGCAGCAGTCGGGTAATAGAAAGTGTTTGCGAACTAAATAACAAAGGCTAATGAATAATATCGTATTTCTATAAAGAACTTTATTCAATGACAAATTTATATTAAGGCAAAAGTCAACAAGTAGCTTTAACAACAGCCTTAAAATTTAATCTTCTCTAAGTAAATTCACAACAAATGATATTTTTTATTTCGCTAAAGTAATTTCAATTTCGTAAATTTTTCTTTACTTCGGCCGAAATAAAAGGAAAGTAAAGGTTTTAAGCTAATTTGTTTTTAGTTTTGTGCCATCTCAGATAAAAATAGAAGAATATCTCGATTGTATTCAACGTTATATGAAAAAGTTAATTTTCTAACAAAGCTAGCCAATTCGTTTTGTATTACTAGGCAAAAGTTTTTATTGGTACGAGTATACATTTAATACAAAGAAAATGTATACTTAACTATATTTAATACTCGTAGTTAATACTGCGAATTAAATAAAGTATAGTAAAAATATATAAAGATTTATATATAAAGATTTAAGCATCATTTTATGAATGAGCTCATACTATAATACATATATTTGTAAATGAATGTGTGTGTTTGTGTGTTAGATTCTTCTTGGCACCTTAAATTAAAAAAATGGAAATTGGTACTCTTTATAGATATCCGAGCGGAGCCGCAGACAATCTGGTACATAACAATTTAATTTTCTCGTTCATTTTCATTTCTGCTAACAAAATATATTCATTAAAAAATGAATGATTTACGTCTTTTGATAAAATTTCTAATATTACTGTACAATAGAAAATAATTTAGAATCAGAAGTCTATATCCGTACAAAGAGTCGACTTACAACAAAGCCAATATTGAGAGCTATAATTCATAACTCAAACATAATTCCGACTGAACTCAATTATTAATTTCATGCCCACTATTTATCTTATATAACAACTTAGATTACTGTTGTACCCCAGTTAGAAGCTTTTAATACAAAACTAAGTTACCTAAGCCATAAAGTTAAAATGACACTCGCTCGTACAACTTTCAACAAAACATGACACCTACATTAATTTCAGAGTTTCATACTACCAATTAACCCGCTCTGTGCCATAATAGGGAGTTATAATCGCGGAGGGCTCTACGAATGATATTGCTTCCAGTAGTAAAGCTAGGCTATTCATTAATAATCAAGTAAGTCGTGTCTTAGACTCGTGTGTCAAGACGGTTTAAACATTTGATATGACTTTCTACATGTAAATAAATAGAAAATTCTGTTCTCAGTTTGTATTGCAAAGACTAAGACGCAGAAAACGGTTCTTAATATATCATATAATGTAGGAACAGATATAATATGTATAATTTGTGTAAAAATCACTTGCAATTACAACTAAGAATCATGAACAGTGATTTAGATGAAAAATGTTAAAAACACTGTAAACTGTACTTTGAAAATTTTGACAAAATATTCAATTTGTAATAACAAATTAGGTTCTTGTATGTTAAATGTATTGCTAAATATAATATTAATATAGTTTAAATACAGAAATTTGGTATGACATCGTTTATTGGGCATTGTAATAATCTTTTTGAAAGTAGGTTACATATTATCTAGGGACTATTTATGTTACATAAATGACGAGGCCCTGCGTGATCGTAATTATAATTTTACGAACAGGATATGACACTTTCTGAAGTTGTTTACATTCGTTATGCATAAAATTAAATTATAAAATACATATCCTATAAAAAGTAAAGTTTAGAGAGTTCAGACAATATTTTTGCTACTTGTATTTGGACGCTTTAAAATATTATAAACTAGGTGAGTCGCTTGTTTAAGATAAACATTTCCATCATACATTACATATGTGTAACTCTAGCGGTTTTGGCAGCTCACGCCAGAATAGCTCGCAGATGGTAGATTTTTTACTACTTACTTGATACTATCGTCATATTTTGGACAATTCACACAATATCTTTATAAATTGTAATCTATGAATTATTCTGATGTATAAGCTATATTATTGTAAAGTTTCATTGAAATCCATTCCGTAGTTTTAACGTGCAACAAACATCCATCCATCCATCCATCCATACTTACAAACCTTCTCGTTTATAATATTAGTATAGATTTTGTGATACAATATAAAGTAAAAAGCAAATGTTTCTCTTATTAATATTTCTGAAAGTAAAACCATCAATGTTAGTTTGCAAATACACACTATCTAAAACAGCCAGGTTACAATGCACTCGGAAACTGGATAACACGCATTTCACGCTATCGGGCGCTTTACAGTCGATGTGTTTGAACATATGTAACGTCTATCGAGGTCACCAAGTCGCATAGGAATTGTCAATTTCACCTAATGGAACGATAAGTACTAATGTATAACTGCTATTGAGGCCAGAATCGTTTCTTAGAGGCTATTCTTCGATACTCTATCACGTCTACGTTATATATTAGGGTATTTATATACTTAACAACTTTATTCAAAAGTACTGTAACTACTCATGGTTTTTATCAACAAAAATAAGTCAGATTGAATTTGAATTGAAATTATTTCAAGAATCAAGAAGTAGGTAATAAGGAAGAGCATACAAAATTAAATTAAAAGTAACTTTGCATATTTTAATACATTTAGTTAGCTTAGGAACTATTATGTTGATTATAAATGCTAACGTAATTTAACTGCGTCCAATTAACATTGGGTAGTTTATTTAATGTTTCGGAATAACTTCTAGCCGTTCTAATTAATTGCAACCAGTTAACATGTGTATGTTTTGCGGATATTTTACTATAGCATTATATAATATCTATGATAGTATTTATTTGTACACTATACATATTACCACTATTATAAAAGAAAGTCCTCTTATGTCCGCCGCGTATGTCTGTCTGTTCGTAATAAACTCAAAAACTACCGCACCGATTTTCAAGCTGTTTTCACTAATGGATAGAGTGGGTTTTTTTAGTTTATAATCAGCGGAACCCGCGGCTTCACTCGCGCTTAATCTATGAACCCGAGCAAAGAGAGGGAGAATCGCTAGTTATATAATATTACCTGCTGAGTGTATTCTATTAATAAAATTTACTTGTGTAATAATTAAACTACAACATGTTTCTCTAAAACACTTTTTTTCCATTATTGAACGTATGAAAGCATCACTTTGAAGTTAGGGATTAGTTTTTTGTAGGGAAAAATTTGTATATAAATAGTTCCTGGTAGAATGTATTAAGCTATGTTAGAATATCGTATTTTTGTTGCTTCTGAATTGAAATGAGCAATAACGTCGATTATAATAACTAAATAAGGGTTAAAATAAATATCAACATTATCGACTCACGTAATAATATAATGTTATAAGTATTCTTATTGCTATACTTCAAAAACATTTTCTTATTAGCAATTTAATAATAACAATATATTAATTTAGCCATCTTCCTTCCTGTAAAATATGGACGTTTCCTTTCGTTTTATTTTTCGCGTATTATTTATTACTTTGTAGAACATTGTTACTAATAAGCAAGCATTCTCCTACATTATTATATAAAATGTAATATAATTCATTTTAAATGCATTATTAATAGTTATAATAAGTAAAAATATTTATTGCACCTATTAACTTCCTTTAATATGCGAGTAATTCGGCCATAGCCAGGCCACGCTTCCAGACGCGACAGAATTTCTTTTGGTAAAGCATGTTTATTCTTTGACTTTTTTTAATATCACCATTGATCAAACCATGATTGTACTTTCTTTTAACATTGTTGCTTTTCTCTGTAGTTTAATTTTACCATGCCCACGTAAAAACCCGTATTTTAGTCATAATACACATAAATTGAGTGGGATTCTAGCAAAAATATCTAAATTAAGAAATAATTTCGCTTTGTAACTAAGGAAAATATCTGAGTTTGCAACACAGGGGGTAACTTCAACTATATGGGCCAGTACTTTCATATACGTCCCACAGAAAACTGGAACGATGGATGAGTGTATATTGTTCATACGCGTTAGCGTGTGATGCATTCCAGGAGCGGCTTACCTAGTATTAAAAACGGTACTGTGAATGAGAAATACTGTCGTCATAAAAATTTAAATGTACATTTTTACGTGGGACGAAATTCGAAAATGCCTTTTGTGTTTCATTATTACCGAACTATATGAATATTTTTTTACTATAAAAATAGGACATCATATGTGTTCTACGATTTAAAGTTATTCTGTTATAATTTAGTAAATAAAACACATAAGAAATCGGATAAATGGTAAACGAATATTGTTAGTAAAATTATATTATATAGTAAAATATTTTATAGCGTAGTTTTTTTTCAACAAAACTTCAGTTATAGGCAAAAGTTAGTAGGTGGTGTTTCCAATTAGTTATTGCTTATTACTAATTGTAAACTAAATTTAACTAAAATCTTTAATACTGTTGGTTACACACATATTTTTTGCATATTTCGTTTTGCATAGTTTTCTTCGACTCATACTTTGTATACTCGTATATATCAATAAAAAATTGAATAGTGAAATAAATTGTAATTACTCATGACAAAATAATTTATCATATATTTAAGAGTGACTTATACAATGCGAAGTGAAAAATACGTATAAAGCTAACGACAGCAAGAACGAAGAACGTTGGCTTGTAGCCAGCATTGGCGACAATTCCACCTTTTTGCCGTTGATAACATTTCTCAGCGGAAAATATTTTATATTACTTACAAAAAAGTTTTCATCTAATAAGTTAATATCGTCAATTACGTAAAAAGCGTACCTATTCTCCATTTACATGATAATCTCTATTAATATATTATATTGTAATAAAAAACCTTTTTTTTTCAAATTAATTTATTTATTAAAATCATAGATATTGAGAATTTTTGAGTCTTTATTATTTTTTTATTTTAGTTTAACTTGTCAAGAAAAAAAACACTGGACAGATATAAAAAAAGTTTAAGGATAAATTTTTATCCGGTGTAAAGAATACTTTTCGGCGGGAAAATATTTCATCTCTAAGAAATCTATACTAACCGTTATAACGCACTAATGGGTGAACCTAAGCGAAGCGATTGAGTTGCTAGTTAATAGTAAATTTATAGCATCATGCAATTTTATTAATCTTACTTTTATAGAACGTTATTATTAGAATTTCTAAGAGCTGTACTATATTGTACAATGTACAGGTACCTTTTTAAAAAAGTTCTTTAAAAATCATTTTCTGAAATTATATCCGAGGATGCGACGCTATTATTATTTTTTCTATAAGCTTACAAATTAATATTTTTTATTTATTTTAGTTTATATGTGTTAAATCGAAATTCGGTGGCAAATCCGACATGCATTTGTTAGTCAAGATCAAGAAGTAAAGCAACACTTCGCTTTGCTCTGGCCGCCTTAGCCTCCTTACGCACTTATATTTT
Source organism: Boloria selene (assembly GCA_905231865.2). Lineage (NCBI taxonomy): Eukaryota > Metazoa > Arthropoda > Insecta > Lepidoptera > Nymphalidae > Boloria > Boloria selene. The sequence continues at coordinate 8,531,549 of HG993141.1, forward strand.
TCAAAGTCCATAAACAACACTATGAAAAACTCAGTGGCATAATACATAAAACGTAGTGACACTTTATAGACAATGAGGTTTTCGCAAATAAAATCAATTATTCTATTTTATCATTTCAATGTAAATTTTTTTTATTTCATTTTTATTGGCATTTCCTCTTGACCTGCATTTTGATTTAAATATTTTCAGCGTAACTCAAAACTGAATGTAATCTAGAATTGTTTAGAATTAATCTATTTCATGTTTTAGAAAAAAAGCACCGACTATTATTCCAAAAAACTATTGTTTCGAAGGTTTTCGGTGCTATCTTTTGCAAAATTAAAAAAATGTACGTACCTATGTAATGTACCTATGCCATTTTTAATTAAAAACTTTTTAGAGAGGTTTATTCCTTTATGTTAACAGTAATTAGCTTAAGTTTCTACAGAGCACATTTTAAAAAAATATACCTACATGGAAAAGAGATGTATTATATGTTTTACGTTTTAAGTGAATATTTTTACAAGGATAATAGTTTTAAATTCGTTTGTTATATTTATTAATATTTTTGTAGCAAGCTTTTCAAATCCTGCCACCTTCTTTTGCTTTTCGCTAGTTTTCGCTATTACCACCACTTAACAGCAAAATAAAATCTATCCTACAAAATCTCACAATTTCAGCGATAATAGATTAGGCTTTTCATCCGGATCTGTACGGCTGTTATGGTAGGTAGTATAATAAACATCTATTCGAGCTTTCTCTTCTACATATGAAAATTGACGAGAAAGGATGTTTGTAAATAAATATATTTGGAAAGAGTTTCGATATTACGTTTACATATTTTTATAAAGAGCGAATATTTTACAAGAAATTGCTTCGTTCGATACATTTACCTTGCATGCTCATAATGAAGTATTATATTGTAACATATTCTGCACGCTACTTCAAAATGTACAGATAGCGCGGTGCATGTAAATGCTTCTCATTTGTAGAAGTGCGGTTGGTTCGCGATAGAATAACATTCTCTAGTATTTGTATTTATTTTAAATAATAATTTATTTAACACTCTATGCAATAAAACCGTATGTATACACTAAAAGATTCACGTATGTTATAAATTTTTCTTTGTACCTAGTTACGTTCCCTTATAAGATGTGCCATCAAGTTGATAAGCAACTAAAACATAATAAAAATAACAATAAAATTTCATAAAATTGGTTTTAGCATACTCGTATTTGAATAATAATAAATCAAAAATACTGCGTCTATCTGTTTGTATATATTATGTATAGGAAATACATTCACTCTTCGGTCTATTATTCTTTTGAAAGAATGAAAGGCTTTCATGAAGTATAATAGGATTAACTTACTTAACCAAAAGTCAAAAGTTTTTTTATATGTAGGTACCACATATACTTTTATATTTTTTGAGTAAAAGGCTATTATTACAAACCGACAGCCAAATTTTAAGTCCGTGAAGTATATACCTATAATGTACAACTGGATAAGTACCGGAAGAGTGTTAAAAAATATTTGAACAGCCTAGGAATGTAATCACTAGTATTTAAATTGATTCAGTTAGGCCATCAAAACTAACGCGGATCAATCGGGCACAGTTAACCAATTTAGTGTACTAGTGATGACTAAACAAATTTTATTATATCAACTGTACTATATTTAGTATAGAACTATCAAAAAGTTTAAAATTATTGTATTCAACTTTTTCAAATTAATAATTACGGCTATGTAGGCCATAGCTAACGTCAATGGGAGAAAATTCGTTTAACTTCAAAGTGCTATTGTTTTGAAAACCAATATAGGTGCTAAATCGTACTTCTAAGTATAAAGATATAGAAAATCATTTTCTTCATGTGATTGTATCTATGTATCTCCATTTCGTCAAAATGCCTTGACTGGCATGGCATGTAGTGCAGACAGACCATGGCTTTATTTTTAACCTGCATACATTAACGTATCATTATGAACAAATCACTAACTAAAAAAGCCAGAAGCTACTATTCTCAAGCCCAACAGAGCCTTCCCTGACATAAATTTTATATAGTATAGTATTAAATTTTTCTAAAAGATGACGCTAATCATTTTAAAAAATATGAATTCATTTACCTTATGTTATAATAATGAGTTATTGAGCAGGCAAAGTATATAATATTATTTCTATTGACAAATACGAGTAGATAGTTTTCTAATATACATATTATGAAATTAATTATAATATAAATGCATGATCACAGTGACTTGTACTATTACGAAAAACGTAAAAACCTAATATAACTAAAAGCAATTTTAGTAAGTACTAGGTACTTAGGAAACACATTAGCCTCATATATTACAGTTAACCCTACAGTGTTTTAAGTTTCAACGCATAGCAAGGGTGTGCCTATTCTCCCCAAGGACTTTTTACAATATTACTACTACGACTACTAGTATTTTTAACGTTTTTTAATATATGGAGCTTAACTGAAATAATTTTAATTCATAATTACCCTCGTTTCGCTCGAGTAAGTCCTTAGGTGCCTTTTGCGTACAGTACTTTAATATTGTAAAGGAAGATGCCATCTTTATTAACTCATTTTACTCAATTTTCAGTAATGAACCTACAATATAATTACCACTTCAAACAAACAATTATAATTTATTATTTATAATTAACAAGTGAGTACGTTCATTGACAGTAGCTTTATAATTTTATACTTAATGTAAATACTACACTTTCTCTTTATATTCTTCACTTTGTATATTCATAGAATATTGAATACAAATAAAACTAAACTATCCTAGTTATTACGATTAAGTACAGTCTAATAAATAACTTTAATTTATCACAAATATTTTAAATTATATGCAAGGAGAAATCCACATAAGAACCGCAATAACAACTTCAGTAACAAGTATCGTAAAAGGAAATATTGGAAGAAAAATAGATTTGTCGATATTATGAATAATAATTGTTGGGAGCGCCGTTTATCTTCTGAAAGTAACTTAAACAAATTACGCTGCCAACCCCTCTATAATTATTATTCAACCTTTATCCTGGGCAAATCAACTAAATTTGTTCCGAAATTACTTTTATTAAAAGCATTTCTTTCCCTCCGTCGAACCAAAGTGCTAAAGCAGAGTAAATGGACTGGAATTTCCGTTTGAGGAATAAATTATATAGCAATATTATTATAAATAGCGCCATAAAAATATGAAGAGATATTGTTGCATCTAACCGACAAATTAATTATACTGGTAATACATATTTTTCACAAATAAATTATTTTTTAACAAAAATGAAAACCGACTTCAAAACGCTACAAATCGAAACTAAAAAGAAAAAAAAATAATTTTAATTACTTAGTTATTGTTGGAGTCGGTGCCAGCCAAAGCAAAATAATCCTAATACAATCTCCTTGGCTGGCACCGACTCCAACAATAACTAAGTAATTAAAATTATTTTTTTTTCTTTTTAGTTTCGATTTGTAGCGTTTTGAAGTCGGTTTTCATTTTTGTTAAAAAATAATTTATTTTAAATTTTTTTGTGGAAATTATTATGTTTAAATAAAATATTGGAAGGCTAACTAAACTACTGCTCCAATAAGTCAGCGAAGTTTTGAAATGAACGACAATAGTCAATCGAGATTTGTCCACGTCTATTTTTCCACGTAACTCGTAGACGTTAATAAGATTTACCTTCTATTATCAATCCACCTAATATCCTGAAGGAGTACGACTATCAGTTCATAAGTACGTATAATATTAAAAGAATTTTCTTTCAACTCCTAACCGTTGAGGATATATACCTTACATCATCACAAATTCTTGAACAGCTTTAGAAAATATATGAAAAAGGTAATCAGTGCCGATAAAATTTAAGGGTTGCCCTCGATTTCTCTAGGATCCCATCATCAGATGCTGACTTGGTGACAATGAGAACATCTTGAATGTATACCCTACCGAACAAAAAAGAAATTTTTAAAATCGGCCCACAATTCACGGAGAAATCGGTGAAAACACATAAAAAACAACTGTTGAGGAATTTTACCTTCCATCATCAGCTCATCCACATGAGATGATGATTTTCATACGTAAAAGCTTTATCGGGTTTAGAAAATATATCAAAAACATAATAGGTGCCTGTAAATTTTGAGAGTTGCCTTCGATTTCCCTGGGATCCCATCATCAGATCCTGACTTGGTGACAATGGGACCACCTCGGAACTATACCCTACCAATCAAAAGAAAAATTTTTGAAATCGGCCCACAGACGGCGGAGCAATCGGTGAACATACATAAAAAAAAAAAAAAAAAAAATACATACAACGGAACATATAACCTCCTCCTTTTTTGAATTTTTTTTGAAGTCGGTTAAAAACAAACAAAGACAGTGTTTTTGTATAGATTTACTTCAAACATTTTGGGACTATAATTTTTTATACGTCGCACAATACCTATCACGAAATAAGGTGGAATCTTTATTTAAATTTAAACGCCACGCATCGCCTAAAAGAGTTCGTGTAAACGAGAAAAAATAATAATAATTAGTCATTAGTCTAACACGAATGTTTTTGAGTCTAGAAATACTAGTAATTACGTGTTTATCTTAAAACTTCTACTCTTATCTCCATCTTACCTCTATCTTAAAGCGTAACCTTCCTTATATTGAAAGGAGGCCCGTGATGAGAAGTAGTACCATGCTGTTACCTTCCGGTAGCAACCGAATGGGCCGGCACGCCCCGTATAGTTCATTAGTACCACTCTCTCACAGAAGACCGGCGTGAAGTGGCAGCTATGCTGTCGCGTTTCGTCCGGTGAGTGAGAGTCCGGGAGGCCCACTCTCCTTCCCCCCTCCCTCTTCCCTTCATCCTCCGCCTTCGTTCCCCTCTCCCTCCCACTTCCCTCCCTCCTCCATCCCTCCCTTTCCTGAAAGGCCGGTAACGCATCTGCAAGCCTGGCTTGCAGATGTCCATGGGCGGAGGTGATCACTTCCCATCAGGTGAGCCTCCTGCCCGTTTGCCCATTTTTACCATAAAAAAAATATATTATAATCGTTCTAATAAACTTTAAAAGCTTTTCATTCATTTTAGAATTAAAATGCGAAATTGAATGCAAACAGTTTAACAGCATTATGATTACATACAGTGATTTAAGGCTTATTTATATAAAAATATTTCCACACATTTTCAGAAATCCTCTTATTTAATACAAACTATTTCAATAATACACTATTTACTTGCTTTAATCTGCTATGCGCTCGCAGTCGCTCTCAACGTCATCTTATAGCGGATGAGACAGTCTGCGACGTTATATAATTTTCCTTTGATTATCATTGTCTTGGCTGAAACCAAGTGAAATATTTTATAGGGAAGAAATTTAGCTTCATTTCAAAATTATCTCATCTATAGTAATTATTATTAATATTAGGAGGTACTATTTCTGAATATAGAATTATAAATTAAAATTTTAGAATAAAAAAATATGAAAGTTATACTGTTATATTTTTAACTGCCCCGTTGGTGTAGTGGCTGGCGTGTATGGCTGCACATCCTGATATCCTAGGTTCGATTCGAGCGAATTTTAATTATTAAGTATTTCTGTTTAGAAAGCCTCAATAATAGCCCGGTATTAAAAATTCTAGGTGTGTCACACGCGTGCCTCGGAGAACACGAAAAACCACGGGTCGTGTAGAGTAGTCATCCCACCAGAGTATGAGAGTGATAGGAAAAGTGATAGGAACAGAGAGTGCACATGTCTGATAGTAGAATTATGTACTATAATACTTTATGCATATACGTATGTGTCTTTTTTGCTAAATTATGTTATTTTTGTTATTGTTGTTATTTTTAATAGTATACGTCATGTTATTAGTAAGCAGCCAAGCTTCGTTACTTTTTAAAATTTAAAATATTAAATTAGAACAATAAAATTAATAATATGAACAAAACAAAATGATTAAAGTTTTAACAAAGTTTAATAATCACGAATTTTCTTTGTTTAGGTGTGACCCTTTTGGCTTTCACGTATATACAATGACCGCTAAAGTTTTTGACACGATCCCCAACTTTGCACCTTAATTTAGTCTGTCAGTTTGGGACTGCATAAACTTTAAATTAAAAAATTTAAATTCAGCTTGTGAAAAACGAGTTTTTAACTTTTTAGTTTTAAGCGCTATGAAATTTATGAACTTACTGCTTTAGATAAAATGCACTGTGAATTTGTAGCATATTAGGTTTTTTTATTTTTTTGTAAATAATTTTGGATTCTAATAATGTAACATTTTTTACAAACATAAAAGTGAACAATATGATTTATCTAACTTTACCTTTAACTACATAGTCTTCAATCCGTTTGGGTCGACTTCTAGGCTAGCGTACAGTAGTAACTTTTACCAATGCGCTTTTAACTTGTGATAAAGTATGTAATAAAATATTTAAATGCTAAAGCAGGAGAGAGAGAAAGAGAGAGAAAGAGAGAGAGATGGAGGGAGAGAGAGAGGGAGTAAAGTAAAATATGTTCTCAATTGATAGTATCCTTAAAAACGTTAACATTTCAGAACGATCACTCGAGGTTAAGGGAGACAATCAAACAAATCTTCACCTTTCGCAAAATTATCTTAATATTATGGTATATAGAATAATTGTATTTAATATAATATATAATATATTCTTATAAACATACGAAATACCAAATTACTATAATAGCAATAGTGTCACCGAAATACATTCCAAACTAATGATATCATTTGAGCAAGATGAGTAAAGTGAGGATGTCCAGACGAATTATTTAGATTGATAATATTCCACTTTCAGTCATTGAGATCTGCTATTTCTCGTACCATATTATACTGTTACGAATCCCTCATCCACCCACATTACAAATTGCTATCGTATTATGATGACCACTCTATTGATTTTATAGTGCAAATATATCTATACTAATATTATAAAGCTGAAGAGTTTGTTTGTTAAACACGCTTATCTCAGAAACTACTGGTTCAAATAGAATTTTTTTTTCGTGTTGGATAGCCGGATATAGTCTAATAATAAATTATAAGTACCTATTGTATGTGTTAATTCTAAAAATTTGGTTTCCGGTCCTTAAGAACCGCGGACGGAGCCGCGGGAAACGCTAGTGTGTGAAATAAAACGAATTTGCGTATAAATATATGTATTTGTCTTTATATGACGTAGACATAAATCAATGTTATTTTTTCCGTAAAGATACTTTATGGACCGGGAAGTGACATATTTTTCAATGAAATGCTTTACTTTCATTTGTAGGTTTAATATTAAAATTAGTTTAAATGAGTTCTTGTCGATGTCACTTGTTTATAGTTAAAGAAGTAAAGACTAATTTTTATGTGTAATAATTAAGTAGTATATACATATTTACTATAAATAAAATATTAAAATAAAACGTTAAGATTACTTTACTATTTATGCTAGTGATGATGATAATGATGATGATGTCCTCCATCAAGCCGATTCCATTATAGTGTACGAGTGTATGCCGCAGACACAAGTGCACTCTCTATTCCTTAACACTCTCATATTCCGTTGGGACGACTGCTCGACACGAACAATGAGAAAGTTAAGACACAGGACCGACGGCTTTACGTGCTCTCCGAGGCATGGGAGTGAAACACCACCGACATCCCAAATCCGGGCTGTTACTGAAGCTTACGAAACAGAAAGACTCAATAGCTAAACTTGGCTCGACCTGGGACGCGAACTCAGGACCTCGGTGTGCGACCGAACATGCTAGCTACACCACCGAGGCAGTTAATTGCTAGTAGAATAATGTAAAATGTGTATGTATGTATACATATATTACCCGTATATGGCAATCCAAACACTAATTATTACATTGTAAGCATGAATGATGAATACTAATCAATAACAGAACTTGATAGATTGTCACAATTTCCTGTGTAAGTCACGTATTGTACATGGCCTACTTTAATGGAAAACACAAGCTTTCTAATAAACTTAGGTCAAGTTTATTGGTCTGCCTTAATTAAAAGTACGTGTTTAATTTGAAGTGTACTATCCACTCATATATTTGTACAATAAAATTTGGCACGAAACAGCGAAAATGCTTATGCTGTTATTGTTTAGGCAACATACTCGTTACTTGCACCCTTTGGCAAAATAATTAGTAATAAATTTGGCTCTATATCAAGATAATATCCTGCTCACATGGCTCATCTTATTTAGACTATAAGCTATGATTGAAAACTGGTCAGAAGAACACATGTTCAGAACAGTTTAAATTAAAAAAGGAGAACCAATAATATGAAAACATTTATCTGTTTGTCTCCTCTCATGTCTGTGTGAATTTGATAAAATATAACCGTCAGTAGCCATATTGGATCACTTTTATCATTCTAGAAAAGAAAAAAGCTTATTCCGGGAAATAGTATAGATATTACATACATACTCCTAATATATTAATAATTTACCAAGTTTAACCGGATTTTTACTAGTGTAATTTCATAATAATTTCTACTAGTTTTCTTACTATGATAAGAACATAGTAAGAAAGTAAAGTAACAAGTAACATTATATAATAATAGAGCGTGCAAAAAACAAAAGATATAAACAATCCTTGACCGCTCATCGAATGTCTCCAACATAGCGTAAAGTCTATTTGCCCTGATTATCTTTGGTAGATTGATTTATATCAATGGGCTAATCTTAGGACTTCGACAGCTCTTTCCGTTATCGTAATGACTTTTTCGGAGGTTAAGACTGTTTGCTTTTGTGAAGTCGAATTATTAAATTGATTTCAGTGTATTGTGCGTTTAAATGAAATAATGATGTAGTAAAATATCCTAAATAAACAAATTAGTATAATTTGGACCAGGGTTTTTTAACTAGGGTTACAATTAAACTTTTTAACTAAGGGTATCCTGATTTAGGTGAATTAGCCCGTGTGGATCTGGTCGTCCTTAGAGGCGTTATGGTGTGTGTGCAAGCGATCCTTCAACACCCTATTGTACTGCGGCGAAGGGTTCCGATGTCAGTTCTAGTGAATAAGAGTCTCACAGTCCCTGCGTGTTGACGGCCGGCAGGGCCCCATGATAGGTTTCCCCAGTGTCATAAAAAAAGCTTATTACATATTAATAAAATCGAATGGTTAAAAAACTGAGTCATATATGTTAGCGAAGTCATCATAACATGTCGTTCTCTCGTAAAAAAGCTTGCCTTACAAGACTCTTTCGTGTTATTATTCTATGATTATAACATATGGCAAATATTTTTATCTAAAAATACGTAGTATACAATAGAAATATATAAATATATAAATCATTATAAAATGTAATATGTTGACTGTATAGCAACGTTAATCTAAAATATGATTTACAGGAAAATCTAAAAAAGTGTCATCAGGTACCGGTTTTACTGTTTTTATATAAAATATATTTTGCTCTGTACGAAATTGTTGGTATATAGTAATTTATTGCTTTATTATTCTCATTCATAACAGTGGCAATAAATATATGCGTCAGAGCAAGCAGGATGCCACTCCAGTGAAGATTTTCAATTTAGATAAGACTCAGTGTAAAATGGGCGATGTTTTATAGCTCTCCAATTATTATTTCAAACAAATTTTATTTATGTATTTTAAATAGTTTCAGCATTCCGATTATTTCTTTCACGCTATTTATAAAAGTGCACTTATTTTTGATTAATGATTTATTTATTCCGTAAATATTGTTAGGTTTAAAATGTCACCTAGTTACTTTTTTATTTTATAATGAACTAAATTTTTAACTGCTTGCGTTTTGACTAATAGATTTCAATTTTTATCTAAGATTTATTATTAAAAAGCGGTGTTTTGAAGTTCCAATTTTAAAAGACAATTATTTATTATATTAATTATTCATATACCACAAGAACATTTGTTATTACCATAATTTCAGTAAAAGTTTGGAAAATGTCTAAGTCTTAAGGAAAAAAGCAGAAGGAGACTTAATGTGGCGTCAATGTGGGCTTTATTACGTAATATGATATGGCCTTAATGTATCCTCAAAATATACTACGCATGAAACCCAATAGCAAACTGTATATACATTGTACATACATATGTATATATATAACTACCATTCATAAATTCACTTATCTAGTCAGTTAACAAACTACTACTGTCAACTTGACCGCTATTGAAGCGTTAGGGCTTAACGGCGAGCACTTAAGGCAATTATACTCTATTGGATCTTTTGCCTTTCACGGTGGTTTTTAAAATGAGTTGTGAAAAGTTTTCCACCCAATGTTAATTCTTAAAGTATTTCGTTTTGAATAGTATGTATGCCATATTGAGAGAAGTTATATCTTGGAAAATATGCGATATACGGTACTCTTTTCTTTCTTCTTTCGTAAGTTTACATATATTATATGTTATAATATTATATTTTTAAATTTTTGACAGACTGTTATTTCCGGCTAATCTTCGATTTTGATGAAACTTTCAGTAGCAGATAACGCAATGTATTAAGGAATTGCTAATGCTATTTTTATTTTAGAAAAAGAACTAGAGCTCCGCTCATTAAAATCAAAACGTTCCTGGAGACTACCCCGAGCGAAGAGAGGATGAATCGCTAGTTTATATAAACTGGTTATTATAACATTGTTCGTTTTAAATATAAAATAAACCAAAACAAGTAATTTAATATAGCAATTAAGTATATTATAAAGATTCAACATTTGTTTTATGATTTAATTTTAAATGTTTTGAGTTAAGTGAAGTCATCAAAATGTAGTGAACATAAAGGTAAATTAACTGCGTGGTTGTTGAGACCGGGCCTCGTGACCTCTATAGACATTTGTTTCCTCCATTTATTACGTTTATTTTGTCCATATTTTGTGCAATTTGAGTGGATAAGAATTAACCTCAAAAGTTTATTCCAGTAAGCAATTTACTCTGTCGAGACCGTCGGTGTAATCTCTGCTAGGATTAACGTTCTTCGTGATACTTTATCTTGCAATTCTTTTTTATTTCTTCTACTGCTTATTTACTTTGAATAATCTTCTTTTTTAATAATTACTGATATTATCTTTTGAAAGATCTTTTCAATTCTTTATTTTTTACATTTAAAAAAATTGATGAAAAACAAAACATTTATCGTAATCGCATAATACATATCCGCTTAGACATGAATACAGAACACAGTGACTTTAAATAGGATTTCTATATGAAATCATGATACAAATAGTAAAGATTGTCACAAATTATACAATTTTGTGACGGACGAAGCTAAGGGAAATTAACTGCGTGTTTACTGAGACCGAGCCCGATTGACCTATGCACATATTTGTTTTACCCGCTTATTACATTTGCCAAGTACATACTTTTGTATAATATTATCATATATTATTACGTGACACACAAATGTACTTATAGACAAACTTTTTGAATATACCGTACTTATATATTTTATAAATAAAAAAATCAAATTACAATAATTCGATTTAATAAATCTATATAATTTATTCAGAAAATGTTCTTCTTGTGCGTTACCAGAGCCCAAGAGTTTTCCACGGTTCTTACGTTTACCGTAAGACAAGAAGTAATCATGTTAGAAATTCGATTCGCACATGAAAATATCTGAGGTGAAACCCGCTATTTGAACCCGCTTCACTCGATTTCCTAAGAAAGCGTGTAGCGTAGTGGACTACCAGTGCCTTTCAATTTCAATTGCCTCTTTTAGTATTTAACGATATTATCTAGGTCTTGTCTTTATCTCGATTTTTCTATAGAGATTTCATGTTTTACACATCACAAAAGAATTATACAACCTTTAAAAAATATTAACGTGAAAAAAATGTTCTATTTTCTATTTATAATTTTGATTTGTTATAACTCTTGATTATGCTATCCTTTACGTAATTCATAGAATAAGGGTTTTTTATTATTTATATTTTTATTATTCAATCTACTATTTTTGAGAAGAATATTTAAAATGACACATATCATTGTAATATTTTTAACGTTTATTTACTTATCACGTACTTAGCCCACGATTCAATACTAGAGAGATGGGGCCATATAAAAATCATGTTACACATGAAAGTATAAGAGGTGCGAGACCTAGACTTGGTTTCCTATTCGTTTGTTACCACTAGGTAAGAAATCTTACATTTTATACTTTTCAACTCTAATAACTAACATAGTTAAACGCCGTTCGAAACATGGCAGAACAGTCTTAATTATATGCTAAAAATATCAAGTTTCACCCAAAAGAAGCCTTATTTTGTTTAAAGGGTACCTACTACATATATTTTCCTTAAAGATTGAACGTTTTTAATATTAAATTGCAGCTGTTATGTTTTTTATAATGCATCGACCCTTAATATGCATATTATATTCATTAAATAAGAATTGATTATCTGCAGGTTTTATATTGTTAAAGCAATAAAATTATTAATACGTAATAAGATCGAAGTTAATAATCGAGTATGAGTAAGGTAAATGACATAACGTCTCCAATATCAAGATTAGGCTTATTTTGAAGTCAGGGCGTACAAGCATTATACGGGTAAACCCAACCAAGACATCGATTTCGATAAACCACAAATCCTTACCCAAGAATATAGACATTGACATACAAAGGAGGGTAAAACAGACCATCGAAATTTAAGATTAGCCAAATTGATTCAACGGTTCAAAACTACCAAAGGCTTGGAAGTAAATCTCAAATGTCATATAATTCTCGTCTTACTGGCATGACTATAAAACTTATAAGAGTAAATGGTGATATTTACAATGTAATCTTAGGTACTTTTTATTACGGAATGTTAACGAATTTTGTTTCTTTATTAAAGAGTTTTCTACAAAGTAGGTACTTATCAGGGTTATTATAAATAAAACAAGTGTTACGATAATTTATTTTTTAATTAATAAATAACTGCAGAATACTGCTAAGCAATCCTAATTATCATCACATAAGATCTACCTAAGATTGGACGCTTATGACATGACTTATACTTTATAGAACTAACGGACGCATTGAGAGTTAGTTTTTAACATTCGCAATGCCTTTAAGGGCAAAGTTATCCCTCTAATTCATAGCTTAATTCATCTCAAAATAGGTATATTACATTATTATTATATGAAACTAAAATGACAAGCTGACGTATATGACAAAACCATTATAAGTAAGGCTTAAGTTTCTGAATTACGTTCAGACTGAGTTTACGTATATGTTAAAGACACTTTAACATACGTGATGTTTCTCTAAAAACAACGTAGCTCTGTCGCATTGAAATACCAGTTTAAGTGTTTACCATTCAGTATGCTAATGTTTACTTTACATAAAATGATAATATTTTGTTAGAAGTGTAGCGTCTTATTACATATATGTACAATTGGGATCTATATCTAAACATTTTATATAAAGAACTCGATATATGTATATGTAATGTGATATTTATTCAGATGTTCACTGGGTCACAGGTTTGATTTGCAATGTGGGACAATTTCATTTTAGTTTTTCGAGCAAGACTGTTTTTTTATCTGTTTTATGGTAGATATACTGGCCATTAAGAAAAATATTTTTTTTAATTTCAAATTAAGATGTAGTCATATAATGAAGGTTCATTATTTTAAAAGAGAACAAAATGTTATAACGTAATTACCTGTCAAGTTATTATCTTAATTATTAATTAACAATTTCTTTTTAAAAACACAGGATAAAATGGGCTGCCAAAAATAATTCTATTAACATTTTCTTAAACGTCCAGGGAAAATAAGTGACATTATGAATTGATATTTCATTGCCCAAAGCGCAAGCATAAATGAGAAATGTTGAATAAATAAAACGAAATTGTCTCTATCGTAAAATAAATGTTGTGTTGTAATTAAAAGATGTTTTATTACGACTTAAAAGTACATTAATACAAAATTGGCAGATGACGGAAATGAAATTGAAATTTGCTAGAAGTATATTATTATTATGATATAATTAATTACTAGAATTTATAAAATTATTGCGTGTTATGTTAATGTATTTTTTTACCGTGCTTTACTTTAAAGCTCTATTACTAACTAGTAAGGGCATACGAATCTACTTTTTTTATACACCCGTTTTAATGGGGCGTCGCAGGATCGCTTGCGCATGCAACTACGACGCCCCGACAGGTCTGCCAAAGCAGACCACACAGCCAAAAGGGTTGCTCCAAAGTTCACTCTGCTATTCAGATAAGTACCAGGAGCAACCCGTCTGACACTCTGGCCACCGAAGTGGGCCCTCCCTGCATCGTCCACCGAAGTGGGCCCCTCCTGCGCGTTTCTTCGCTTCGCGTCCGTCTACTGAGCCCCCCACCACGACATGGTAGGAACGCACGTTGGGGGGATACGAATTTTACTGCCCCATCTAATATTATTATATGAAATATATGGCCAACTTTTAGTTTTATTAAGAAAGATAAGCGCACTTAAAAATTCTATGTTTCAATTATTTTAAAACATGATATATTCGCATGCTAAGGAAAATATTTTGTTTCAGCTATAACATCCGCACACGAAATCACCCAACTGAAGGTCCCATTGTACGCGGACCCTCGACGGGCAGCGGAGTTGAGCTGTCACTTTCGAATGGACGATCAGAGACTACACTCCGTCAAGTGGTATAGGGATATGAATGAGATATTCAGATACAACCCCTCACAGAAGGTAACTTTGATGTTTACTAGCCTTTAAACTAGTATATATTTTAACATGCTGGCTTTCTGATATATTATACAGTAAAGTTATGACGTTTTGGTAGACGTTAACATTTTAAACTGGTATTAATTTTCATTTAAATTAGTTAATGGTAATATATTATATATCGTGGTATTGGTTTATGTAGAATTATCATCATACACCTAACACATATATTTACATCTGTCTTACACTGTATGCTACGAGTATACACCTTTCTGAGTCTTCACTTGCCCTTAAAAAGGGGCAGAATACAAACGCTTTTTATGTTTCGAACAGAAAATTATATGGTATTTTGAAGCCTATCTGTCCTTTTCCAATAAAATTTTGAATTCAATTTCCATTTGAATTATGCTAAAACAATTTGTTAAAAAATTGAGGAAGTGACAAATTATACCTTTAAATAAATATATTATTTATTAACCTTCTTATTTTCAACACAAGTCTGTTACTTGTTTTTTACGAGGAAAAGCTTCATTGTTTTAGATTTTATCGGAACTCGAACTATGGTCTATCAAAGTAAATAACGTTGCATACTGCCACAATATATTAATACATACATTTAACAATATGGCTATTCGTATAGCCACAGTGACCTCTTTACTACCTTCCATTCTTTTTCTCTTTAAATCACAAGAATGTTTTTTCTTACGTGATATTTTCATGTAGGTAATTTTATTTTGTTAAGTATACAATATCACGAAATAAGTTTATTTAAACTATAATATAATTGTGTAGAATATAACGGTTTTGCTTGTTACATTTCAACCTAAGAAATTATTGGCAATTATCTAAGTATAACCTAATATAGGTAATTAGGTCATGGCATTTCACTTGTAGTATTTAAATCACGTGTAGTGGATTTGCGCCATACATAGGAAAATTGTAATGAGTTTTGTATAAATTAAGCATTTACTTTGTATAGTTTTTATACATTACCTAGAAACTCTAATAAGCTTGGTGCTTAAAAGCTTTAATAGCAGGACTATTAAGCTAAGTATATAGATAATGTTGCTAAACGAATAGTTTATCCATCAACCTTTTTTGATTACTTTAATGTTAATTAAACGTTAGAAATAATGAAAAATATACTAAAATATAATTAAATAAATATATAAAATTGTATAGATAGCTTCTAGTCGACTACACTATTGACGCTTAATACATGTAGCGATCTAAGTCATATTATAGAATGACATACACGTAGATTCTTACATTGTAGGATGTAGTTTGTTCTCGGTTCACGCAAAAAACAAGGTTGTTCTTATTTTAACAAGTTTATTATATGGGTTTTGAAATTTTGATCCCTTGCAAATATTTAAAATATACACTACATTACCACAAATTGAAATTATGACGTTATGTGAAATATAGTTATATTTAACAAATAATAAAATTTCAGATATCAGGTTTTTATAAATGTTTATTTTAAGTAATAAATATAAATAATACTAATAGTATATTAATCACTTAAGGAGCAAAGTATGAATTACCGACCCGCGTAGTTTAACAAAACAAAACTGTCCTCCTGTGATAAGTAGGTAATATACATTTTTTAAATAAATAAATAAATATGTTGGGACATTTTTTACAACAGCGCCATCTAGTTTCGTGGTAAGCTACGAGGCTTGTATTATGGATACCAGATAGTTGATATACTACACATAAAAATTTTAAATACATACATAATATAAATATAAACACCCAAGACTGAAGAACAAACATTCGGGCTCAACAAATAAATTCAGCGGGACCCGAACCCGCGACTGCTGGCGCTGAAAGTAGGGTCACTGCCAACTGAGCCAAACGTGTCGTCAAAAAATAATAATATTAACGTTAAGTACTTTTATGCAGGTACCCATCCGTCTGTTCAATGTGACAGGGATTATGGTCCAAGGTGGTGATTGCCAGGCAGATTCATGTATGGTGCGTGTAATGCCCCCGCCGATTGCCACGAGAGCGGCATACACCTGCGAAGTTTCCACAGAAGGCCCTAAGTTTCAAATAGCAAGACAAACTAAACATATGACTGTAGTCGGTAAGTACATTGGTAACAAGTGATTGATTTTCGTATTTATTAACGTTATTTGTAAAATATTATAAAAACGCTATGAGTATCTAAAATTTAATATTTTATTCACTACTAGCATTTCACGCGGCTTCGCACGCGTTCTAAAGGCCGGGAACCAAATTCTTTATGAGTCGCGCGGTATGATACCTCGCAGAAATAACGCCCGACCTTCCCGTAGATATCATTAATATTGTGGAACATTTTTTGTTCTATTATCAATAGTTTTCGCAGAGCATGCAATGAAAGATATTTTATAAGCATTTTTTTACACCTTGGGTAACATTATTGTAGTTTTAGTAGGGATCCTTATTTTTTCTTGCAATTAAAATAGCCTATTTTAATAATGTTATAATGTAGCATTCAAATGGTAAAAGAATTTTTAAAATCGGTCTTGAACTTTTTGAGCCAATTCGTTACAAACATACTTACATACAAATCTTTCCTCTTTATAATATTATTCTCCCCATTGTATTAAAAATTAAAAAAACTAAACTTAAAAGTTTGATTCTAAAATTTAACTTTACAATAAAAAAAGTGTCATTAAAATCCGTAATGATTTTTACCAAATAACTTAAAACAAACGTTATGTTACTATTATGGTTTAGTAAATAATAAAAATAAAAAACAATACAATTAATATGTGCATGCGGTGGTAAGCTCCAAATTTATGATACTCGAACGTTGAGTTTTGCTTTTATCAGATACCTAGTTCATGTATATGTAAATGTTTAAATTGTAGAATATTGTGGATTTTAGAGGAGTTTATGTAGAATTTTTAAACAAGTGAGCTGGGAATTTGAAACATAGTACCTAATATGGATAGCAAAATGATGATATCGAAAAATAATTACCGCTTATCTCTTTTCTATCTCTATACTAATAAAGGGCGAGACGTTTTCTTTGTTCGCTTTAACTGTACGACTTCAAAACAGATAGAACTTATTTTAAAGGATGCAGCTAATTTTGGTGAAGATTTTAGTATATGTAAACTAGAATTTGGTTTTCCACCACCGTTTAGAGCCGCGAAAAATTATAGTAAAATATACATCGTTCGTTTCTGTATTGATTATTATGTATTTTAGATAGAATTAACAAATATGAAACATTATATTATTTATACATGATTATTACTAAGTAATTCCTGTATATATACTGTATATATATTGTATTTTATTTATGTAATTTTTATGTACGTTTATTGATAATAAGTTAATTTAGTACACTTTATGCACCTTTCCGCTTTCTATTTATTTTTGTATCCTACTACTAGCGGTTGCCTGTAAGAGATCACTTTTAGTGATAAGGCTGCCTTTGCATATTTCTTTTAATGTATTTGTTTCTGTATGTATCATTTTTTTATTGTTGTGTGCAATAAAGTGTTTAAATAAATAAATAAAAAATAAATAATTTCCACAATAGAATTATAAAATAATATGTATGACAAATACATTTCACAACTAGCCATGTCGAATATCATAACTTTTCAGTATAACAATGGTCGAATTTAAACCATTCTACATAAGCCGACGCAAAACAATGCGTTAAAATTCAATATTTACTTGCGAACGTGTAAACTAGGTGTTCCACGAAAACCAATTACCCAATTCAACAACAACTTTATTTAGCCTTATTTAATGCTTCTATTTTAACGTAAATTAGTAATGCGAAGCTTTTGATTCCAACTAGAACGGTTAGTACCTAAAACTTTAATTACGCTCACATTCCCACTATTCCACACCAAAGCGCTTTATGTTACTGGAGTTCCTTTACAAGATTATCTTAATCGGCAAGTTCCCGACAATTTACGTAACGTCCCGCACTTCAGCTAATTTGAACAACGAAACTTTATTCGACCCACAGGATCTTTTGTTACGTATCTTTTAAATCTATTTGTGAATGGGGGAGGAATGCCATTTATTTGAGTAGTGCAATAAAATCATACTACTTCAGTATTTTGACAGTTTATTATATTTTGTAAGGGTGCTCTAATGTGTCTATTTTATAAATCAAATTCTAATAGATACAAATCGAGATAAAATGCTCTATTAGGCAATAATGGTTGTGTAAGCAAGATTTAATTTAAAATGTTGAGTATATTTTTTTATTTTTTATGAGCCTCCCTTGAGGAAAGCCTTCCAGAGAGAGAAAACTAGTAGTAATGTGTGCTATTTGGGCAATAATTGATCTTACTCCCAACGGAGTTTTGTGATAACTAATCTTAAGTGTAGTATTTTATATTTAGTTATAATATAAACATACTTTGAGCAGAAATCAAACCTGCAATATAGAGAGTTTCATATATTCTTATAACTCTCAAATCAGTTGAAGAGAAATTATCAATACAAGTGTATACTACTCTTATATTATATAAGCTTCCATATATTTCAAAAATATAACGTCAACGCCAAATAATTTCTTAAAGGAGTTTTTACTAGTATACTTCATTTTATTCAGATATATGGAGATGGTAGATGTTTCTGCAAAGAATCATCTACTTTAACTTCCATCACATTTTACATACTTATGTGTTTTACGCACTTAAGTGACTTTGAATACCATACAGTGACATTTATTTCGCTTGCGTATGCGTATTAGGCACTTTAATGCGAAAAGGAAGGACGAGGCGAAATGGTTTTCTTAAGTCGTTTTTCTTGCTTATGTTTGTATCAAGTCGCATCTCGCACCATGTCGTTAAATGTCACGGGAAAAACATAGTCATGTTATTGGATAATGACATTTATTGCTTTGTTTTGCAAAAAAAACTGTACCGCAAAGAAAAAGGGTCGGCTATAAAAACTTCAATATCTTCAATTCAATGTACCTCACCTAACTTTACGAAATAAAAACCAAATTAAAGAATATTTTAGGTGCTTAAATGTAAATTAAAAAATTAAATAATTTAAATTTTTAATAAATCTAAAATTAATAAAAATGCGTAATTTTTCGATATTGAAGATTTTCTAACCGACCCTTTCTTTGCGGTTCAAATACATAATTGTAATGAGCTTTTATACTCAAACTATATTTTATGATGTGTTTATTTTACTGTTCGTTATTCAAATATTTGTTTGAAAATTGTAGCAAATATAATTATCAATAAAAACTTATCACGTAAAACGACTAACTTGTCCTTGTTAGAAATAAGTATTTTAGTGCTTCTAACGACCACGGTAATTATGTAAATATTTTCGTTCCAAACTCTTGTATGCGCTAGTTCATAACATCACGTGCTCAGGATGGAGCACGTCGGCACCGAAATGGATAAATATGAGGTCTCGTGTGCGATTTCGATATCGATTGAATTAGTGCTTTGTCAAAAGCCATAGGAGTGTATGTTCACATGTACAGATGTGGCTCTGTTAAAGTACATTTATGTAGGAAAATACAAACGAGTTAATGAGATCTAATATTCTATTAAGGTTGAAAGATTTAGTTTTGTAATTTTCTTAATATTATCATAATATTACCAGCTATAAAATACGCCTTAGTCGATGCTACAGAAAATTTACCAAAGAAATGAAAATGTTTTTCATTTAATGATAGGTGTTCTTATTATTTAAAAAAAATGTTTTATATAAAGATGTTAATTGTCAAAGCAACATCCCATTAATTTTAACATGAATTCGAAATAACTTAAATTTTGCAAAAGACATGAAGGGAGTCAGATTTTTCGCACGAAACAAATTGCGGACACCCGAAGGCAATCTAACTCGTTATAAACTTGGTACTCGTTACCAAATTCAAAACTACATTTGTATTAATTTTCGTGCTGAAATCCATTTTCCTTGCAGCGATGCCGGACAAGGACCCTATAATAATTGGGGCTCCGAAATTAGTGAAGCCCGGCGAGCAAATACTCCTCAACTGCACGTCCGACTACTCACTTCCACCGTCTGATATTAATTGGTACATAGACAATGAACTCGCAAAGGTAAGAGCATAGCTATACATAATTAAAACTAGTTTTTAGTATTTATTCGCAGATTTAATAAAATTTTTGGTTGTCAACGTTTCGAGCCTGAAAATCATCCCTGAAAAATCCCAAAAGAGATTTTTATACTATGTAATATCAAATATTCGCATAAATGAAAAATAAATGTTTTAAAAAACGTTTACATTTTAGATCATTATTTTTATCTTTTTTAATCTTATTGTATAAAATTCCATGGGATGTTGGTCCGCGTTGAACGCGAAAAGCTTTCCTAAAAATGATATTTTCCTAATTTAACAGATGGGATAGTTATATTCATAATTATTTTTTAATTGAATAATTAACTATTTTCATATTTCATCTCGAGATAGAATATGAAAAACGGTTTCTGTTAGCCTAAAGTTATACATGTGCCAAAGCAGTACACGGCCGGGTATGCTAGTATTTAATTATATTACACATATTTGACTGGAAACTATCCAGTTTACAGTTGCTGGATGCAACTTAAATTTATTTTACTCTATACGGGGTAGAATTTATATAGTCTCGGTAAGGTAAGGAAAACGAACGATTGCTAAGTTTTCTCTTTCTATTCTGCCACAAAACTTGGTAATTGAGCACATAGAAATTTGAATATAGAATGTTCCACTGCACTTGTACTGTAATCAGATTATTGTAGAATATCCAATATCCAACATAATATTAAAAAGATTATTGCTGTGAATTGCTTTGATTGGACGGCTACGTACTTAGAGAGAAATTGTAAATGAAATAATAAAAAAAAATACAATAAAAGCACTATCATAAACATGCTAATTTACGTGAGTTTTTACTATAAATATAAGTATTTATGGAAATATGTAGTCAGTTGCGCTGAATCAATTAGGAATCAATTATGTTAAGCTTACAAGCTTAGGCTAATCTAGACAACATAAATACATTAGCTTACCCATATACATGTACTAGTAGCTACATTTCATTAACGGCTAGTTGTACACATGATTCACTTATAACAAATCATTTTGATGGTGGTCTTAACTGATTTAATAAGTAAGCCTTACCCAAACTGCACAGAAAACGATTTATGTGTAAACATATACGAGTATAAAAATTATTAATAATAAATAAATAAATAATAATAAATAAATAAATATGTTGGGACATTTTACACACAGCACTATCTAGTTCCACGGTAAGGTACGAGCCTTGTGTTATGGATACTAGATGGTTGATATATTACACATATATAAGTTTAAATACATACATATTATAAATATAGACATCCATGACTGGAGTACAAACATTCGTGCTCAACAAATGAGGTATTTGTCAACATTAACGTTTTATGGTATCTACTATGGTACATACCAAAATTACGAAAGGTGCAGCCAAAGGTTTCCTCTTATTTGAAAAGAAATTATAATATATGTAACTTATTTTTTAATGATATTATCAGGCATAGCTACCTAAACCAAAATTATTTTAAAAAGTTTAATTGGTCCTCATTAATGTTGAATTCTACAGAGGAATAAATAATATTTTTTACATAAACATAAAATTAATATTACATTAAATAAACTGACACGTATTTATAAAATAAATATGTTTTTAGATAACAAGTAACAAAATACAGAAATATAAGAATTGTCTACAAAATAAAACAAAAGAACATGTTGCAGGTACATGGTTTCATTTTGTGACTAGATAGTAGATATGTGCTAATAACAAAATGTGCTCATTATAAAATACGAAACTGAAATTTTTATTTTTATACAAAACTCTGACTTGGAACAACTAGTTATGACCTCCTTATGCCACCCCTCATTAGTAAACGGTGATATACTCGTAGAGCTTACTTATTTATAAATATACTTTTTGAATCTAAAAACTATGTTATGTCACTCTCTTACTCTATTTTACTATACTTTAGTTTTAATGAAAAATATTTTTAATTAAAAGAGCGATTAAAGTAAGATTCTTACATCAGTTTACTATTTTTGAGAAATACTAGCAACTTGCTCGAGTTCCTCCCTAAGTACCTACGTTTAAACGTTTTCTCCCTAAGTTTAAACGTTTCATACGGAATAAAAAGTATACACTATATTATTATGTATATAGAAGTGACTGATTCTCTATACAATTTTTAATTCCCTTTTCACCACTTTAAAGGTGATTTCTGGGATTAAAAATATTTTATGTCCTTTCCAAGGCCTTAATTATCTTCACACCAGTTTTCGTCTAAATTGGTTTGTCGGATTTTTTGTTTATCTATTACCAAAATACATTTTCATCTCTTTATAATTATAATTTTTTTATATATAAAAAAGCTTTTCAACGAGTAAAAGGTTTACAAAATAAACTCTATTTTGGAGAACATTTCAGGGAAGGACTTGTGTGACTCACACAAAGTAACCGTATACAGTTTCCGCTTTTATATTCGACGTGCGGTATATTATTTGTAGCTATTATTTAAAAAAAATATGATTATGTCAATACAGTGTTTATCTATAATAATCAAATGGAGTAAAAGCTTGAAAACCGATAATGCTATCGTAGTAGGCAGTGCACTCAAGAAATAGGCTAACTCGATTTAACTGTTTGCTCTCTTGCTTTACTAATAGAATCAGGAATCCAATCTGACTGGATTAGGTACTATCAATTATTGTGATTGAGCTTAGTCGGCAATTCAATAGGCAAATTAAACACATTCACCGCTTCCCCGACACCATTCCTGTATTTGCTTTAACAGATTCTCTAAGTAATTTATTTTACTTAACTGTTTATTATGATTTGATAATTATTATTGAGGCCTTTTTAAATAAAAAGTATAGTAACTTTAAAATAAGTTTGGAATATTTTGTTTGTATTATAAAATATGTGTAAAATACAGGATTGTGGCTCAAGAGAGAGTGTAGATATGGTATGTATTAACGTACGTAATACTTATATACATTTTACAGTCATATAAAATATACATACTATATACTCAATATAATAATATACTATAATTTGGGGTTATCAATTCAATAAATAGCTATTTATTCCAATAATAATCGATGTGCAACCTCTTCAACATGCCATTGCCGGGCGCGGACCTCCTTCCAATACGAGGGGGATTAGGCCTTCACGTTAAAAACTGCTATGTTCTCTCAGACATGCAGGTTTCCTCATGATGTTTCTCTTCACCGTAAGACAAGCGGAAATCATGTTACAAACAATTTACACATAAAAATACCAGAGGGTTGAAATCCGGATTTGAAACTGCATCACTCGGTTATCTCAGTGAGCGCGTTACCACTGTGCTGCCATTGTGTTATTCGTTTATTTTATGGTTTTATGATTTAAAAATACTTTATATTTTGAAATATTTGACGTAACTTTATAATTTGGAATGAATATATAATAGTGAAAGTATTACTATGATAAAATTTTAAGTAAATTTACACCAAAGCTCTTTGAAAATATATTTCACTTTTGTTGACTTGTTGAAAATGTGAAAAATTTAACTATAAAAACTTTTATAGGCGTAGTCTACAAAGTTAAGAGATAAAAAGAAGGGAAGAAAGAGATATTAAAATGCTATAAAGTTTTCGTTTAGTATTTGAGTTAGATGGACGTTCAAACAATATCTTCCTGACAAGTTCATTTTATATCCTATTTTGCTAATAACTTATTTATTTTTCTTCAACTTATGATATCTACAAAATATTTAATTTTAATTAAATGTGCAAGTTTTGTATTATAAATATTAATAATAATATATTGGCATTAAATTATTCATAAAATAAATAGAATAAACTAGTCACAGCTTAAATAAAATAAACATGTTTTTTTTTCAATTTGTGATGTTGTGTAATGTAACTGCTTATGGCAGACACTGTTTACGCCGCCGCGATATGTTTCTGACACATAGACTGAGACAACAATGTGTTCTTATTTCTAGTGAAGTACAGTTCATTCATATAAATAAAATAAATATAAAATAATAAAATATTATCCTTTTTATTTAACTTGCACTGAATATATTTTAAGTGTTAAATTGTATACAATCGAGATTCTTTAGCTGTCCAGCATGCGCTAATGATCTAATGTGACCCTATGACATAAGCAATGAAAATTAGCTGCTTAATTGCTTTTATACTAATAAAACTACGTTTGTCTTAAAGAGATCAGATATATATACTTATTTTATTTCTTCAAAATAAAATTTAAAATATATTTTGATTAAGCAAATCTATTATCCTACTGGACGGGCCAGGCACCCATTATATGTGAATATGGGCGTATTATTTATACGAGTAGTTTACACCAGGGAACCTTTATACAAACTTCGCGTTTGTTTTGTTCTCCATTACTGAGCTCATTGTTGAGACTTAGCAGTCGAGCCACTTTAAATCTTCACTAACGGCCTTTAAAATGCTTAATATATTTCGCAAAGTGCTCTACCATTATGTACTAAATTGTATTTTAAAGTATTTTATCTACTTTATTACTACTTATGATTTGTGATATAGACTAGCAACTCGCCCACGCTTCGCTCAGACTCTTCCCTAGATTTAGCACGAGCGAAGCCGCGAAAAGGGGGTTCCGTTAGAAAACCACATCAAAATACATTGGGTAGTTTTAAAGATCTAAGCATAATAAACCTATCGCACAGGTATAAACAGATCTTAATTGGCTACCAGCCCAAATTAGCGGGTACACTCAAAGTATTTGTACATACTTAAACTACTTAATTCCATATATTTGGTTCTTGAGAAATTAAGAACATCTGTCGACCCTGGGATCTTTTACTATTATTTTATTTATGTCATGAATTAATAAAAATAGGCACATATATTTTAGACAAAATACGCAAAATAAATTAAATACTTTCTTCAACATGTAAACTATAAAAAAGTAATTAATATAATATATTATATCGATAAATGATAACACTTTATCTTGTAAGTAAATATTTTAAATGTTTATTTAGTTTCTAAGATATACAAGTGGAGGGACATTTCGGCGTATCTTGATAGAGCGCCTTTGTTGAAATAAATTGACTGCTATTATACGACTCCGGGCACTATTATGAACTGTGAATTGAAAGGGAAATAATATGATTAAAGATAGTCTATTTTATCAGTTAAAAGCTTGAAATATAAATGCTTACCAGTTACCTTCAAGTAAGCAAAATATTTATTTTATTTATTTATTTCTAAAGTACACTTACAACATACATAAATAACATTTTCCAATTGATTTTACAACATAATAACAGTATACCTACCTTATATAGTGTACATAACATTTCCAGCTTCATAGTTTAAAAGTACAAAGTCATGAATAAATTTATAATAATAACAATAATTCTAAATAAATGTCACTTTATAAAAGAAGTCAAAAATAATAAAAAGAAATTATATTATATCAATTGAATAAAATTGTGTGAATTATTATTAACAATTATTGGGTAAATTATTCGGCATAGTGGTTGTTAACATAATAACATCATAATATTTTTTAAAATTCAAATTTAAATAAGGGTTCGCACTTACGCCATCGAACTAGGCATTTCTGTAACTCTTGATAGTGTCAGTCAGATATGATAAGTCAAGTAACCCTGTATAATAAATTATATCAATATCACATATATAATACGTTTAACTTCGATAAAATTCTTGGGCGACCGAGTTTTTTTCGCCGCTTTTTAAGAGAGATATAAAAAGTTGCGTTTTGTTTAGAATAGACCCCTGCATAAACACAGCATACATAAATAAACAGAAAAAGCAAAATCTTATGTAATTATTTCCATAGTGTTTTAATTAAAAAAAACACAAGTAGGTACTTTATTAATTTAATAACTTTACCAGAATATATATAAAAAACACAAAAAATCGTATGAAGTATAAGTTAAAATGTACAATCATGTATTACTAAATAAACACTTGTTTTATCTCCGCAAATGTTAACACACTATAATGCTTGTACTGCTCATGCAATATGATAAAAAAAGAAATATTAACATTGTAGATTCACCCTGAAGTTTTTAATGGACTGCATACATTAAGCTCTCTACTGCATAATGAATAGTGATGGCGAGGTAATTAAATACATAGATGCAAAAGCTATATTTAAAAGTTTTGGTAAAAGTTTATACGGATTTTTATTAATTTAAAACACTCTTAATAGATTTCATCAATCTTCGACTATTCTATTTCGTAGGTGTAAATTAACCTATTAGTTAAAGCCTTTCAAATGGCCTCTTATAAATTATTTTCTGGATTTATCCGTAGTGAATTACTCACATTTATGTTTACGTCAAGTATAAGCACGATAAGTTGTTATAGGTTAATCCGAAAACAATCTTAGACTAACACCTGTTTCTGAAGTTTGTGGAAGTTTAAACAAGTTACTTAATATAACTATGTACTCATAATATGTACATTGTACATGTTTTAACGCATTAATTTAATTTATTATTTACATAATTACTTACTAATAGTGATTACACTATATATTATGTTCCTTCTTATTAAGATAATTAAAATAAAAATAAAAAAAGTGCGTGTGTACAAAGTACACATGTCAGAAGTAAAACTTCTTTGGCAAACTAATTTTTAAATCTCGTTTATATTTATACTAAATAACCCCGTCTAAGCTCGTTGAGAGAGGGAGATGGCGCGAAGGTCGCACCCACGAGTTAGACAGAGTTAGAAATGTCACTGACTCGCGGTGGGCGAGATCTAACTAAGGCTAACTCTTCCCCGTGTCTGAGCGCCTGGTACTATGGACTTAGTTTTTCGCTTCATCGAGTTTGAAATCACAACGATTCTAAAGAAGTTTCACTTCAAAAAAAACATTATAAATTAGATAGGTACTCGAATATAAAATAACCTCTCATTATGTTTGCTGTATATCGGAGAGTTCCATTCTGCTTTCGTTCTAATCAAGCAAACTTAGTCATTAATGGTGTAACGAAACGTGACTGAGAATGAATATTATAAAGGCAGTTTCACACTGCAGCACGTTTAGTTCATGCTAATATAACAAAACTTTAGTAATTATTTCTTGTACTTTTCACCTAATTTAAACATTTCTCTAGTATATTTAACGCTATTTTAATTATATACGAGTGTCTTTGATAACGTAGAGTTAATAATATTTAGTGAAGCGTATTTTAATTTATAATTAATCTAAATTATTATATTACTGGAAAACTCGATATAATTAAAAAAAATTACAAGACAGACCAAGTCTTTGACAGTATTTAACAAGGCCCAAGGGTTATAGTTAAGTACTATGAATATATCATTAATTCCTTATATAATAAGTTAATGAAAATCCAATATATTAAATATTTTCTCAGACTGAGCCATGGCAGCGTAGGGAGCTTAGCGCGCCCCAGCCAGGGGGTCTACGCGCATCGTGGAGAGTGCTACGTGTGTCTGTACCGTCCACTGCAAGCGGCGCCTTACGAATAAGATGTGAATCTACCCTTCCCGTAGAGCCACCTGTAGTGCGAGATACGGCTTCCATTATCACTGTGTACTCACGTACTCAGCTATCGAAATATGTTTCTAATAGAGGTACGTACTCAAGTTATTTTTTTAATGTATAACAACTAATATGAAAATCGTAATGTATAAAAGAATTACTCATTTAATATTCTAAGATAAGAAAGGGTATGTAAATAACGCTATTTTGTTTTAATTATTTATATTTTGATTGAATCTAACACAGAAATAACAAAATATTAAACATTGACCAGTTTAATGCAAACACAGCAGCAAACTATCAGCCACCGTCGGTCAGCACGAATGTTTTGCTAGCGTAATTAGGGAAAACTATATCACACGACGATAATGCAAATAAAACTTGTAATAACATCTGAGTAAATAATTATTATAATTTTATATATTTAACACAAACATAGAAGTGTACTATATCAATAAACTTATATCATTGAAAAGAAGAAATGAGGATTTTTTTGCTAAATAAAAAATAGTATATTTAAAATTTATCGGAATGAAGATGAGAAAGTCGGAAATTTTGAGTATGATGTGTGATGTGTTATTGTTAATGTTTTAAATTCTTAATCTATACGCAGACTTTTCATTTTAATTAACTAAAATATTACTTTATGTGGGTATATAGTAAGTGTCCATGGTTAAATATCTCAGATGAATACAATGTACGAAGAATTTTAAAAAAGGCTATATTTCAATTGTAATTTGTATATGATTCGTTTTCAAATATATTTTTTGATTTTTTGTATCTTTTACAATTTTTTACTATGCGTACATATTATCTATTTCAAAATTATTTATTTTTAATACTTTCTTAGGTTTACGTGAATATTTGACATTATAAATGAAACTATCTTTTCGGATTTTGTCGCGGATTTATTATGATTTTTGGTTTCTGACGTTTAGAATGCTTTACAGCAATCATAGTCTCTCCCGTGACCTTTTTCTAGCGAATATTATTTATTTATTTATTCTGAGCATAGAGCGAGAAAGAGAGAGAGAGAGAGTAGTTATTTTAAACTCGACACTTACCATTCGCATCGCTCGTATTCGTTACTAAATTAACTGCTATATAGATTTCTCAGAATATTTTCCTGTAATAAAAAATAAATTTCAGCATCTGTCTGTCGACTAGTTTTCTTGCGATGCGGTAACAGACAGACAGAAAAAAGTATAAACCATTTATGTATCGTATCGACAATAATTACTATTTTTTCAATGTTCAATGTACAGATTCGAATTTTATTTTATTTTATGTTTAGAAGAGTAAACTGACTTCAAGATTACTATAACTAGCCTATTCATTGGAAAAGTATTATCAAAATCGAATCATATTTGCCGATTGTGTAGCATAACATAAACTTAATACATTCTAAAATAACAAAAACATTCTAAAACAACAACAACATTCTAAAACAAGTAATATTATAACATATTTTAACATAATTTTTAACTTTTGCTGCAATATTATGCTTATCGACTTTCTTAACATATCCTACCTTTTTTTCCTAAGAATATTTTCTGGTTTGTTTATTATCTACTTCGTAAATTCAAAGTAAAGATAATAACAAAATATTTCTTTAAGCGTTAAAACTAAATTCGAAACTTGATTAATATTTTATTGAGTTATGTTAAAGTCTGATAGAAAGATAAACGCCTAAGGCAAGGCCTTAGAAATAAGAAAGCCTCTATATTTTAAGCAAGTTAAAGTTCACTCGCAGATAGCTGATGTAAAAGCTAAAGGAGTAACTTAGGTTGCTTTCATTTTATTTTAACTAGTGAAACCCGCGGCTTCGCTCGAGCTAAATCTTGGGACAAACTCGAGCGAAGAGAGCGTCAGTCTCTAGTAATATTATATATCATATAGTACTAAGCAAGTGAATTAAATGATATACATATTATACAAGTACCTGTTTAAAAATAAACTGCTGATAGTTGGTTTCGCTAAAACTCAAAAACGGCACGACTGATTTGAATAATTCCTTTTTGGTTAAGGTTTAATTAAAAATATAGATAACCCATAGATAAGCTGGAAAATCGAAAATTTCTAAACTATATGTTAAAATGCATTTAGTGATGAACCCGAGCAAAGGAAGGGTGAGACACTAGTTCATAATATTTAATACCTAAAAAAGAAAAGTCAAATGTATTAAGTACTGTACAATAGAACAATATCGCAGGTTAACGGTTTAAACAGCCCTAGGGAAATTAGAGGTTTAATAATAACATTTCTGAATACATCTAATATTTATGAGAAACACATAATATGCTCAACTGAGTTGTAGTGGATATTTATTTTAAAATTTACAACAACAGAAGACAAACATTTAATTATAATTTAATGTTATATTTTGAAATTAGTACTCATATTTCTCTTATTCCACGTTAATCTAAGTTAAAAATGTACTATAAATATTTTATGAATGCTAATATTCTGTTGCAGGTACATTTGCTGGAAACAATAAAAGTTTTATGATTGTTCTCATCTGGACTGCAAGAGAAATATTAAAGTTTGTGAGCTTATGAGGCTTGGTTTGAATTTATTTCACAGTGATATTAGTATAAGTATAGATTACAATCGGCCTCACATACCAATATAGTCTAAGAGCTAGCGAACAACGTTGCACTAAAGACAAATTTGTATGTTGAGCCTTCGACTATACGGAAATGATTACGTGTGCGATTATCGAATATAGCCTACAAATAAAATGAATTTAATTCAGTCTATAGATACAAACATATGTAGGTCAGATACACTGTACGGAGTTATTATTTTTTGTACATTTCAAATTGTTGTTTATTATAATATTGTCAAAATGTATCTGTATTGTATAATATAAATAAATAATTTATTAGCTAAAGTAATAAAGTGTAATTAAATGTAACATGTTTAAAATAATTTATTCCCAATTTCTAAACTTTCTCTTGTATGTTAATTCACAAACTACTTCACTGATTCAATATTCAGGAATGGATATGGTAAATATTTAAATATGTACCTAAAACTTTATTTTCGTACTTTACTTCTATTAATTTAAAAATTCTGTTTCTAATAAGAGAGTTTATAAATAAGTTTTTATGTTATTATGTTTATGTACTTTTATTAAGGTACATAGTTGCTCGACTGTACCCATAGCTAGTAAAATGAGTTGTAAAGTTAGTTTGCTTGATTTTGTTGCATAAAGTCGTTAAATGTAAATATGCGAAGTACGAGAGTCATAACGAAGCGAAATCAGAATATATAATATTTTTTGTATGCATTCTTATTAACAAAGTATTTAATTTTATTTTGGTTTAGAAATTTTAAATTAAAGTTTTAACTGATTTGTTTGAGCTATAGTAAATATTTTTTTTTCAAATATAAAGTATATTGAGTAGTTGTGTATTAAGAAACGTGGTTCTTCTTTAGTTAGTTCTTTGCACTAACCAATGTGAACGCAACTTGTCAAGTCGTTTGTCATATGCGAATAACGAATGTGGGAAATATCACTCTGTATTGGGAAAAATCTGTAAATAGGTAAAGGTATAAAGAAAAGAAAATATGGTCCTGCTGATTAATTTTTGTAGTTTTTCTCAGGAATATGGGTCCGGCTTTTTAATACAAAATACTTATGTTTTTTGATTTCGAAATATTAATTGCATACCGATAAAATACTACCTATGCTTACCATAACATGAACCGTGTTTTCTTAATTTAAAATATTATATTTTTAATAATTTAATGGTGCATTTCCGCAAAAAAGAAGATTTCTAGCGATGGATTTTACATTTTCGGTGTACATCATACATTTCGTTATTCAAATCTGTCACCAGCTGTCGCCATAACAGTCTATCATACGATATTGCACAGGTCACTGGAAATAGGTCATATTTTATCTAGAAAACGGTTCTACGGGAGAACTTCAAATCTCTGTTTATTTAAATGTGCCAAATTATAATTCTCAAAATGCATTCGAGTTAGTTACTTATATTTTTATACTGTAAATATTTTTAAACATTTATTTCTTATGCTTTATTTAAGCCTAATTTTCACTTAGTTTATTATATTATAATTCAAAAAAAATTAAAATATTTTCTAATGGGGTAAGTGAGAAGTAATATTAAGTACATGGTCATGAAACAAACGATTTATCCATAAATTATTTTATGCTTCGAAATATTATTTGTTTATAGCTTTATTATAACCTTCGTAAACGTTTTTGTGACCTCACGGTGTTTTAATATATGTATAAAATGTAGGCGTTAATCTATGGCTGTGTTTCACTTAAGGTAATGTCAATTCTTTGCACGAAATCATCTTTTTAACTATAATGTATAGTTGTTCGATATTTGTTTTATTTTATTTACTGTAAATTAAATGGAATACGTAAATAAATTATGATACCAATATGTTGTGTTTTTTATTCCCCGAAAACTCTTCTTCCTTCTTAGTTAAGTTATTGTATATCACTCGTTATTTTGGAAAACTATATACACTACCGTTCAAAGGTATTTGAACACCTACCAAATGCCCATTAAACTAGATTTTAATGTTATAAAACTTTATTACTCCTTTCTAAAATTTAATTTATATTATTATTGATTACATAATGGTTTATTAACAACAGCTTGAAGCTAAATAATCATAATTTTTATTCGACAATATGTCCTTCCTTGCGTTTTATTACAGCCTGACAGATTTTGGGTAATCACGAAAACGAATTTTTCTAATGTTGATGTACTAATTTATTGCCATTGATCTTGTAATAATCTCCACAAGTGTTCTTGAGATATAGGGCAACTTTTCCTCTCGTCTATCGAGTTCATCCCACAGCATCTCTATGGGTTTCAAGTCTGAAGACTGTGAAGGCAATTTCATAACTTTTAAGATATATTGTTGTTTTTTTTTGGACCAAGTACTGTTGGCATAGTTTGGAAGTATGCTTCGCATCGTTATCATGCTCAAAAACAAACTGGGGATCTATAAGATGGGTTCCACCAGGAACAAAATGATTTTTCAATATTAGCCTGTAACCTTCTTTTTACAATATTCCCTCTATTTTAACATTGTCTCCTATAGCAGAAGCACCGAAACAGTCCTAAACCACCACATATACTCCGCCACGCATAACTGAAGGAAAGATGCATAAAACTGATGCTGTATCTTTAGGCCTACGTCGAACAAACGTTCTTCTCTTTGAACCAAAAACTTCAAATTTGGAGTCGTCGCTCCAAAGGATTTTTTTCCATTGATCAATTGTCCAATTCTGATGTTCTCCTGCTTATCAAGCCTCTTTTTCTTGTTTATCGTCTTGAGACATTGTTTTGATAATGCTATACACCCCTTCAGACCAGCGTCAAGTAACCCTCTTTTTTTGTAGTCGTACTCACAGGTTTACTGCGGCCTATATTCAAATCCGCTCTGTTGCTCTTGCTCTTCATCACTATGTTTAAATCTTCAGTTGAAGTTGTAACTCTAGGTCTACTTGAACGAAAATTATGTGATGTTTTGCCTTGAGACTTAAATTTCTTGACAATGTAGTGTACATTTGATAGTGGCATCTTCTGGCGTTTTTAATTTTTGCGAATAATTTTACCTGATTTATGAAAACCGATGAATATTTATTTAATCAATTCGGAATATTCTTTTGTTTTACCCATTTTGTTTAAAAATAAAGGAAAATCGTACTTTACTTTAAAAAAATGAATCTATATTATTATAGCACGATTTTTTAGTAAAGTAAGACAAGATAACTCAAACAAACCTATTCTATAACATAACGCACTTATCAAAGTATTAAAAAAAAATTAAAGCACAAAGCCAAAGAGTATACAGTTGACAGAAGAAAAAATGGATAAAAGTTATAAATGCAATGAAATTTCTATTTATTATTTTTAAGACTATAAATAAATTCATTAATATAATCGACAATGTTTTGATTTATAAAACATTATGGCATTGAGTTTTACAGGACTACATACAATAAATATATCTTTGATGCTTAATTTCGATGATACATAGAAATATGCAAGTGTTCAAATACTTTTGGACGGTAGTGTACATAAATACGCTAATGTGATAATCACAAACTTTAGTTGGTTCATTGATTTTTTCATTAAATATTTGCGGATTAAAAATAAATTTCGTCTGTTTAATTTAAACAAAAATGCCATAACTGTTAGTGAATCATTAAACATGTAAAGCTTATTTGATTTGTGCGTAAGCAGTGAATGTTAGATACATTATGATAGAGTAACATACGGTTAGGATAGAGGTGTACTAAATAGCATACTAAGAGCTCTACGTTTATTTATAAGATCATCGTAAATAATCTTCCAATTTATTTAGAAATTATGTTCTAAATTCCTTTTAAGAAATTTTTGGCAAAAATAGCTTCAAGTTTTATACAGATTAGTTAATTAGCTGAAAATAGTTTGACAGTGATGAGATCTTGACGATGGACTGTCTTCGGACGACGGACTTCATTATACACTTTAAGATTATTTTAGCATTTTATTCTTAATACGTACGTACATATAAATAAAAAAGAGTGTCTGTTTATAATTTCAAATTTATAGCTTTTAACTAAATTCTTATGAAAGGTAAAGATTAATATCATATATTTTATAAAATCACCTTGGTAAATAATAAATTATCTTAAAACAAATTAGATTAACATAAAAAAGGTAGAAAAAAAATTGTTAACATAAAAATTGCAGATTTTTTTAGAAATTTCAAAGGGGACAACATTTTTCATTGATGCTCTGCTCCTATTGGTCGTAGCGTGATGTAATATAGCCTATAGCCTTCCTCGATAAACGGACTATTTAAAACAAAAATATTTTTTCAATTCGAACCAGTAGTTTTTGAGATTAGGGCGTTCAAACAACCAAACAAACAAACAAATAAACCCTTCAGCTTTAAAATATTAAATAAGTAAAGATAAATACTAAATATATAGTTAGGATTTTAACATAATATGCCTAAGTATACAGGAAATAGGTACTTATATAGACTCAAGGAGTAAAGACGACCTCGATATAGGGAGATTAACCCGACTCACGTTGAGAGGATAAATCAGGACAAGCAATGGCATAGGATCTACGGCCAGTCAAGAGCCCGGTAATTTAGACTGTACGTAAATCTTTGTCACAATACAAAAATGTTAATCTTTGTGGTTCTTCTTTTAATATTGGTTTCTAGTCTAGTTATTTAATACTTCTGTCTAAAATATGTAATATATAACACATGAACTACAAGGACTTTTGTGGTATGTATAAAATTCTTATATTAAAAAAATATTTTCTATTGTGTGGTTCTTACTTCTTTCTATTTATTAAAAAAATAATGTTTGAATAAACATATTTAATAATTTATTTATTAAATATTTAAACATTTATAATTAAAAAAAAATATATATCAAACATAGACATCATAGAGACCTAATGGATCTATGCGTTTTACTTAAAATTAAAAATACAGGTCTGATAGTTCAAATTTGTAAATTAGTGGGTTTGGCAGTAACAAGGTATAATGCTAAAAGCAGCATTAAAAGGAGGCAGACTTTTCAGCCATGATGAATAAGACAGGAGTAATACAGGCAAAACAGCCACGAATAGTCACGAAATACAACAATATATTTAAAAAAGCAGATAAATACTTTCCGTTAAACAAAATAAAAAAATGTTTTTTTTTTTGGAGACAATACAATAATTAAATTAGGGAATATAATAGGGATTGAAAGTTTGTACGAAATCTCTCTAAAACTACCCTTAAAATAAAAATAAAACAATACAGATAGGGTACTTTCAAAATCCATCTCATCAAAAGGGTGAAAGGTTGTAACCTCTGGGTCATCATTTACTTTATGATCAGAATCATTTGAAATTAATAAGGATCTTCAATGAAAGAAATACGTTTTCACGAATGTGTAATTTATTCCGTAATGGGCCTAAACATAGCTGATAAAGTTGGATAGATAATAATCAGCCATTTTTAGGCGTATTCCTCATTAACAGCAAAATATTCTATAAAATATTGCTTAAAGATTATACAACTAACAACTTGTTGTTGTTGTAGAATTTTCAGCCATCAGTTTAGTTACCAAAAATATTCCAAGAAAAGAGAAGAACTGACTTTCCAAATGTCACCTTTAAATTGTTATATTGTTTTTTCTGCGTGCTTTTGTACATAATTCTGAAAGTAAGTTGTAAATGTTTTTTGTAATTTAAATATGTTCATACTTTATCTTCAATCGTTCATCTTAATAATTCCTTAACTAACACTAGAATTAAATTGCCCAGTTTCTAATGTAAACTCTGCGACAGGATGATCTTCCATTTACACGTTATTACACATTAAATAATATGTTTTCGTCTATTCTTATTATAATTATATATCCCACAGCAAATATTACCAGCAATACTTTCAACAGCAATTATATTATTCAATCTATACTGTCCGAAGTAATGAATCGAAAAATGTGTCACTCACCGATTAAACAGAACTTATAAAACATTATCCCACCCATTTTACAGCGCGATCAGGTAGTCAATACAACTCCCAATAAAGTAAATTGATAATAGAATAAAAATAGTCAATACCAGTCCATATTCATTATCCATTAAATACATAGAAGTTAACAGTCGGCCTTCCTGCCATCTCACGTCCCCGTGAGATCGTTTTTACATAAAATCAGGTCTTCCTTCTTATTTTAGTTTCATTTTAACAGCATGGCATGGCAACAGCATTCTTCTTCGTGTACTTCATTGCTGGAGGTCGTGTTTATCATGAAATGATTTCACCGATGTATACAGCTTTAGCTTCCTACATACCACTCAGTCCGCAACTTGTCTAAGGGCAGTCTGAATATTAAACCCCGTTTTATTTTGAATATGATCGGACCAGGTGATCGGCCGTGTGATCTTTTGCCTTCGATCTTGCCTACTACAACCAGTTTGTCCAGATTGTCTGGTCTGGTTGTCTCCGAGCAATGTTACAAAAATAACTTAGGATTCGTTAGCAGATCGTCTTAAAGAAACCTTCAGTTGAACGAGAATAGACTTGTTGGTCCTTTTGCTGTCTGTTCAGTTTTGCCAGATTCTAGTTAACTTACTCATAGCTGCTTTGGCAACAGTATTAACAACAGATTTGTTACATTTCCATTATTTCCACGGCATATAATCAACAGCATAGAAAAGCATAAGTAACAGAGACTTGTCTCATTAAATATTCTTGAACGACGTAGAACTATCTATTAAACCCACAGCATAAATTTAAGTGCAAAGAATAGCATAAGTAACAGACTTGTTTCGTCTCTACTACATCCACAGCATAAAATCAATGTCATAAAATAACATAAGTAACAGAGACTTGGTGCATCTCTATTACACCCACAGCATAAAATCAATGGCATAAAATAGTATAAGTAACAGAGACTTGTTTCATCTCTATTACATCCACAGCATAAAATAGCATAAGTAACAGAGGCTTGTTTCACCTCTATTACATCCACAGCATAACCTAGCATAAGTAACAGAGACTTGTTTCATCTCTATTACATCCACAGCATAAAATTGCATAAGTAACAGAGACTTGTATCATCTCCATTACATCTACCGCATAAAATAATTGGTATAAATAACAAATAACAGAAACTTCATAAAATCGATGGCATAAAATAGCATAATTAACAGAGACTTGTTACATCTCTATTACATCTACTGCATAAAATCAATGGCATGAAATAGCATAAGTAACAGAGACTGGTATCATCTCCATTACATCTACTGCATAAAATCAATGGCATAAAATAGCCTAAGTAATAGAGACTTGTATCATCTCTATTACATCTACTGCATAGTACAACAACTGCATAAGTAGTAATTAGAAACCAAAGCATTAACTCAGATAGCCCAAGTTACCCTCAGAAGGGTTCCATGTCACTTAAGTATAGATGGGAACGAAAAGGCAGGTGACTAGGCAATAATAAGCTCCGATATTCCTCAATGTAGCAGTCAGCCATTTTGTGGTATGGTAACAACACACATTTATTTCTCAAAACTTACTGCAACCTCAAAGCTCACTCGTGTGGTATGGTAACAACACACATTTATTTCTCAAAACTTACTGCAACCTCAAAGCACTTCAAGAGTGGCCACCTCTGGACACTTCTTCTAAAGCGCTAATTAAGGAATATTGCAAAAACTTTACAAAAAAGTTACTCCAACTCAATAAGTATAAAAACAACGCAGTAACCAGAATACTCATTGGCCAATGCATTATGCAAACTCAATAAACATATGTTCACTCTCGGCCTCAGTTAGTTCGCAATGTCCAGACTATGTCATAAGACAGAGGAATCTGCTATGCACATCTTCTGATCGCTCGGACCACTCATGCACCGGAGAAGTATCTATCTAGGGCAGCATATTATGCAACCTGATTGGAAGTTCCTGGAGTCGAAAGGACTCTGTAGCTAACTCTAAGTTCACTCTAAAAGAGTGACAATGGATCAACACTAGTAGACATAGCTAGGGCCGACCTCAGCACCACATCCAAAAAATACAATAATAACAACAGCATAAGTAACAGAAACTTATATCTTATCTATTACTTCCAAAGCATTAATAATCTAGTAAAATATCAACTGTTTCAGCAAAACAGCAATATTTTCTGCAGAGTCCACATAAAAATCTGCAAATTATGTGTATATAACAAAACTAATATTCTCCGTTATAATTAACTAATCATTTCCAACAAATGATCGCAAAATAATTCATTTCATTATTCACGGTTATTAAAACCAACGTACAAAATGCACCACGTTTCGATTACATTTTTAAGAATGTAATCTCTGCTATAATGATAAAAACTTTGCAACAAATCATACAAATAATATATATAATTCACGAAATTTAAAAGAAAACCTTTTAAAATGTGCCCGAGCTAATTAATAAATTAGCTAATAATAAAATTAACCAAATTACTTCTTTTTTTTTTTGAAAAATATATGTGATCACTTTATCAATTTCTTCGTGACACCTGGTTCGGTACTAGCATATCACTGGATACTATAGTATTCGGTACTATATATGTAAATCAATAACCTGTCAGCACATACGAAACTATCCAAGCCTTCCAATCTTGTCACTACAAACATTAGTACCCGTGTTAATGGAATAAGCTTTAAGACTGTAAAATACTTAAAAGATTATTTTTCAATTGTTTAAAGTTAGCCAAAGCGTGTCATATCTACACAGCAGGTTCAAGTCAAACACTTGAAATTATCGCCCCTTTTCATGTCCTGCTCCTTAAACTATCAAAACTCTAGAGAAAATTCTTACACTATCCACTTTATACATATCTAGAATGTATTAACTTTGTATCTAATGACCAGTTTGGTTCTCGTGACAAATACTCTTGCAGCTCTTACTGACCTAGTTACAACATAAGAAATAATATAGACAAAAAGCAATTAGGTTTACGTGTCTTTATTGGCTTGATTTAATATTGTAAGCCATACGTTACTTTTCAGCAGTTTCAGCAAAATAGTTTCAGCAAAATATCAGCCTCATATAAATATAAATGCTACATAATATAAAAATCAAACTGCTGCTTATGCCATTACAGTACAGAGTAGGCATGAAATGTTAACATCAGCATATTACAAGGATCAATCCTAGTCCTGAACTTAAACGGTGATATCGCTTTGCATGATACCACTTTATTTGACATTGCCATTGAAATTAAAACCATAATTAGTCAGCACGACAAGGTTATAATTGCCTTAATCAATGGTCTCGAGAAAGTGTACTCACTATTAATAGTAACTAAAACCAACCATTTGTTTAACGCAAAACAAAAATATTACCTACAATCAGCATTTATGCACCATTGACGAGAGTACATTCAAAAGAGTACCGAGGCTTATATAATATAGACCATCGTCTTCCAAGGGGCATACATATAGATAAACTGTTCTAAAATTTCAACTTAGTAACAAAACTCATCATGTTCGCTGCCTCCCGAAATCTATCGGATATCTCAAATACAATTCGGTGGTGAAACCTTACTTTAAGAAAACGTTAAAATAGAAACTGCTTTTTCAATATAACTACCATACTCCATCTAAGAAAGTGAGGTACCTGATAAAGCGTATGCTCAACTAAAGCTCTGGTGCTAAAATGCAATTAAAATTATATTTACTTCAATATATTTTCCACGTGAATAAACGACAAGCTATGAATCGGCAAACAGCGCGTAAATGACCAATCCCTAGACCAGTGTCTTTGTGAAAGACATGCGTTTTCGAGACGCTTTATTAATTTGTAGTCCACTTCTATTTCATTTCAAACATTTAAAGATTTGTATTAAGCTGTATTCTTTGCATTACCATAATATTAACAAGGTAAATATAATAACACTACATTAATAATACTTCTTTACGTTTATGCTTTTCTCCCGTAACCACAATTGCTGTAAAGCATTTAAATCTTCGGGAATCATAAATCAAAATAAATCTGCGATAAAATCCGAAAAGATAGTGTCACTATATTATCTTTTACAAATACTTACTAAGACCTCTACAAAACGTGTTACTAAACTAATTAATAGTAGGTATTTATTTAATTAGGCTTAAAATCATGGTGAAAACAGCATAGTACTATACGAAGGAGCACAAATTTTCTTGTACCCTTTAAATTTAATCTTTTACTTTATATAAAAACTGCAGTACTAACTAATAATTATAAAGTATGCCTTAATACATCACTAACAAATTATCTTATAGTAAGCAATAACTGCTTCATATTACTTTGTCAATCGATAAGACGACATGGAATGATGCATGGAGCTTTTCATTACTTTATTTTAAATGTATGCATTCGTATAGAATAATTTATTTATTTATCTTATTATGAACACCAACAAGAAACACAAAAATATATCATATCTAAAAATATCGTAAATGTAATCTCTTATTACAAATGTTCCACACAATACGGCAAAATTTAACATAAGTTAACTGAAACACACGTTACGTTACTTAACTTTCCGCCAAAATATGCTAAAATTAGAAATTCTTAAACCACAATAATAACAGCATTCCTTTTCTTTCCAACGCCATATATTTTTATTAAATAACTACCTACTTCATTTTGCAAGTAGCATTTGTCTAAATCACTCATTTAAATAATGAGATTTTCTTGTCGACATCATATTACTAACACTTATTCAAAGAAATTAAAGCAATATTATTATAGCACAAGTTTCTATTTTTACCAATTTTACTATAAGTTAATCTTAAAAAATATTTTTTTCTACCCACAGTAACTCTTAATATTAAATAAATTGTTATTACTTCTTATTTTTAACGCTAAGCATAGGCGTATCATTAATTGTGAATCGTCAAAAGTATAGCCCTGACCAAATACGTCCAATTAAATATTTTTAATGAAACAATAACGCTAAGTACGCTTATTTTGCACGGCAAGAGAGTAGCCCTCGCCACGTGCACCACAAGATACACTTTTAACGTTATTAACCAAATTATATCGTTTTATAAGTACTTAGTAATTCATCTGTGTCACATTACTAAAGAGTAGCCTTAAATCAAATGTTCTACAAGATACAAATACTATAAGTTTCACTAACAAACACTTATAATGCGGTATAATAAAACAATTTATATTATAAACTCCCTTTTGATCTTATTAATAGGTTAAAAAAATTACAGAATAGCCGTAATAAAGTATTTCACAGCATACGAGCGTTTGAAGTTACAGCTATGAACATGTACGTTACATAAAACCTTAAATCAATATAATCATCTTTAAGAAAAGAAAAAAAAGGAATGGCAAAGTTACATACCCACTTCTGAAGCTGTAAACTCTGCGACAGGATGATCTTCCATTTACACGTTATTACACATTAAATAATATGTTTTCGTCTATTCTTATTATAATTATATATCCCACAGCAAATATTACCAGCAATACTTTCAACAGCAATTATATTATTCAATCTATACTGTCCGAAGTAATGAATCGAAAAATGTGTCACTCACCGATTAAACAGAACTTATAAAACATTATCCCACCCATTTTACAGCGCGATCAGGTAGTCAATACAACTCCCAATAAAGTAAATTGATAATAGAATAAAAATAGTCAATACCAGTCCATATTCATTATCCATTAAATACATAGAAGTTAACACTAATTTGTAGTCTAATGAGTCTCTCTGTTGAATAATCTGTAAAAATCGATTTTTCATTCATCGCCCATACATATTCAGACGAGCCTGTCGCCTTCAGTGACGTTCGGTAATAGATTGCTGCGAGAGGGTCCCCTGGAGGCAAGTAAAATGGCAGATTAAACTTAGATTACATTTTTTAATTAGAAATTATTTAAAATTATTAAAGTATGTTATATATTCATTTATGTATATATATTAGGTAAAACATGTGGTGTTTTTCACATTTTTGAGGGTATTTATTTTTGATGATTTCAGATTCCTAGGCTTGAATTTTTAATTGTATTTTTGGATACATTATTATTTATTAAAATTATTAAATTTTCAAAATATGAAAATACAAATTTATATACCTTTTACAAGTTTTATAAAAACAATAATAAATGAAGTGCTATCGCTTTTTAGTACATTTATTTACAATAAAAAAAGCATTAAACTTATAATTATTTCACTCCCACTTTATATTCAACTTAAAATAAATTGCGAAAACCGCTAGCCCTCTGAGGAATCCGAGTAATTTGGTCGCCGCCTTGGATCATATTATTTGTATTCTTGATACAAATGATCCGCAGTTCCGTCGGGATGTGCCAAAATGGTTAAATTAAAACTGAGTACATTTTGGACATAGAATTTGTTGCGTACATAAAAAGCCGCAATGTTCCGTGGACCTGGCGTGTCTCCAGACTGGCGGTATGTCAACAAATTATTAGATTTTTAGTAAGAAAAAAATTCAATTTATTCCGTAAATTACTTAAATATTCGTTACTTCTAATAACTTATATATAAATTAATTTACTATTTAAGAAGCGCGCTCTTGCAATTTTTCGACTACACGATTGGCTCAGTTTGTAGAGACCCCGTTTCTTAGCCAGCGGTCACGGGTTAGAGTGCCGCTGAGGGCAGACAGTGGTAGGCGGTAGCCCAGCGGTAACGCGCTCGCTTGGATAACCGAATGATGCGATTTCAAATCCGGGTCTCACACACACCTCTGGTATTTTCATGTGCGAATTATTCTATCATGATTACCAGTTGTCTTGCGGTGAAGGAAAACATCCTGAGGAATCCTGCATGTCTGAGAAAAACTAGCAAGTTTTCGAAAGACATATGAAGTCCGCCACGCACTAGGCTAGCGCGGTGACTATGACCTGACCTCCCTCGTACTGAGGGAAGCCCGTGTGGACCAGCAGTGGGACGTTAAAAAAGCTGATGATGATGTGTAGTTTATCAACTATCTGGTATCCGTAAAA
The DNA here is from genome assembly GCA_905231865.2 of Boloria selene. Classification (NCBI taxonomy): domain Eukaryota; kingdom Metazoa; phylum Arthropoda; class Insecta; order Lepidoptera; family Nymphalidae; genus Boloria; species Boloria selene. Next base: position 8,575,223 of record HG993141.1, read on the forward strand.
CAAATCTAATAGCTTACCACGGAATAAGACAGCGCTGTATAAAATAATGTCCCAACATATTTAATTTATAGTTCTTAAAAATGAAATATAATGTATTTTTTATTATTAGTATTTTATTTACACTTTAAGAGATTATTTACATTTTAAAATAATTGGCTCGGATAAATGGTTGGCAAAGCTTCCACGAAATTGCTGAAAAGAAAATGTACAATAATTGGGCGAAATTAAGGACTTTCATAACTTTTATTATGATTATCTTGTTAACTTTAAATTAATATGTATCATCGTATTCAAAAAAGAGTAAAATTATTGTATAATATATATAATTATGAACAAATATAATACGGTAGTGGGGTTGAAATGAATTTTAAATATTGGCTTTTTCACAATCATCGCTATCATTCCTATGAGGTTTCCTGTTTTAAAACAAGATTTTCGATATAAATACGATTATAAAACATACTGTTAAATAAAGAAATAAATTCTATACACAATTTTACACCTTATTTCCACCCTTTACAAATTGAATTTAGAAAGTCCTTTCGAGTGCTCCTTTACGCTACATGTTTTTCAAATTTTACGTTTATATATCTCTTCTCATATCTATCTCATCTCGTTTCGGCTATTTTCAAATTGACATTTAAGAGTATTTTCATGATTCAATCGTTCGCCTATTGTTTACTCTGCATTTTAGATTCGACGTTAGCAAAGTATAGGGAGCATTTGTATGACTCGTGCTATCTACCATGCTCGAGATCATGGGTTCGACTATAACATTGTGTAATAACCAATAATTAACAAAAATAGATGGAGGGAGGGAGAAAGGGAGAAAGAGTGATAGGGGAAAGAGAGGGGGTGAAGAAGTGAGAGAGAGAACATAATATTATATTGATTATATTATAAGTATGTATTATATACATTGGTTTTTAAAGAAAGAGGATCTCAAGACTGTTTCCACCATATGACATATTAATGATCAGAACGGTAAATTAAAAAACCAATCAAGTAAGACAGAAGCAAAATATTCATTTAAATATATAAAAAATAAATTATATATATTTTAATATATACGAGCGAATCAATGGTAAGTCCCTAGTAAAAAACTAAAAGAGAAACAGGATATCAATACTAAGATTTCATACAAATGTTATTATTATTCTCTTATTTATTTTCATATTTACGAATACCAAATTGACATTTCAAAAGGTTTCCATTTAGTTACGGACGAACATGACCCCTCTGCTCATTTTTTATGTAGATTGCGTTTAAGAAAGTTTCACAATATCAGTCTGTAACACTAGAGGGCCGTGGAACATTTCTCTAGAGTCTTTTCTACATTAAATTTGACTATATTTTCTTAGAGCTATTTAAATTTTTAAAATCCCGATGGGAGCGCAGGTTCTGAGCGTGATGTAAAATTAAATTAAATTTCAAGGATCGAATGCACGGTCACGACCGATGATCTCATAATGCACAGCTTTTAAGAATATGTACAAAAGATATATTCTTTTACTGATAATAATGAAGGTATTTTATATTTCAATTTTTTTTATTTTATTTTATTTTATTAGACCACCAACAAAGTACTTACAAAACACATGAAAAAAAAAAATTGTACATGGAAAATAAAACATAAAAAGTAGTACCTTAATTATAGGTGATAACGACAAGAGAAAACAAATTAATATTTAACATTAAATATACCTAATAGGTAAAATAACAATATTTCAACATAATACATTTAAAACCAAATATTTTACTAATATTATAACATATAACATAGGACTGTATCTCTATAGATATTTACTTATAGTTATTCGCTATAGAGACAACGATCTTTTTTTTAAAACTAAATAAATTATCATTAAATATATCTATGTCCTTATTCCTGCTAATTAAACTGTATGATCTCATAATTCTATTGAGAGGGGAGTTGTATCTATAGCGAATCTATCTATTGGTTTAACTAAATACTTATTATCTACAATAATATTATAAAGCTGAAGAGTTTGTTTAGGTTTAAAGACATTTATTTCCCAAAAAAGAACAATAGTTCACTTAAAATAGGGAAAATTATATAATAAAAAAAAAAAAAACTTATGTTGAAGAGTTTGTTTGTTTGTTTGGTTCAACGCGCTAATCTTAGAAGCCACTGGTTCGAATTGAATTTTTTTTGTGTTGGATAGTCCGTTTATCGAGGGAGGCTATAGGTTATATTTCACCACGCTACGACCAATAGGAGAGGAGCATCGATGAAAAATGTTGTAAAAACGGGAAGTGCCGGCGTTAGTTCTTATACGGCGCGATTTAGAAAAAATTTGGTTTCCGGTCTTACGAACGCGTGCGAAGCCGCGGGAAATGGTAGTATAATGTATATACCGAGTCTAAAGTTTCTAAGTAATATCGCAAAAATTTTGTGTCGATACCAATAAATTACGCCATTAGACTAAAGTAGATAAGTTATTCGAAGCAATTTTGACACAAGCACAGTTTATAATATATTATTATTATGAACCCTGCACGTAACAGTTAATTATAAGTTTCAGTTTCGGTGAAATATGGTTGGGTACTGGCAATTAACGGCATCACAATATATAAATCTTTAGAATCAACCAAAAACTTTTTAAGGTATTTGCAATAAATTAAATATAAATTACTGTTTCAAATTTGAAAAAAAAATGGTTTTAAAATATCTTAGACAGCCTTTAATCCCTATAATAAAATGTCTTTTTTTATACTATTCTACGTATATTTTCACAATTCCTAAAATATTAAATATTGTTACATATGGCTTTTCCTCGATCAACGGACCTTGTTGTGTTGTTTGTGTAGTATATAGGTGAGAGTTGTAGAAGATTAATAATGGTTCTCTTATCGTCACATTGCAGTGAGGGCAGTTAGACACTTAGCGAACCTTATCTTACAAAAGTTTACATAACAGGTTATTGATCTACTGCAGAATTGAAACCCAAGCATAGTATTTTTATAGACAAATGTTTCTTAGGCATTCATTATTTAAAAAAAAGATGTTTTTTTTACTTTTGGTCTAAGAGCCGGTGAAAGATCGACCTTCACCGATCTGATAACCAGATGAGACATATTTTTTATCGAATATAATTTAGGGCGCAATAATTAGGGTCACTACAAACTGAGCCAAACATGTTATATTCCCTATCGCTTTCAAATTTAATTGAGAAGACGATTTCATATTTTGCGTGGGGTAGTTTAAGCTAATGCTCGTCCCGAAAGCGCTACAAGTTCATTTGTTAATATGTTTTAATCTTTGTATTATGCCCATAACATAAATACTCATAAAAGCTCGCACATAGTAACTTTACTTTCTCTAAAAGCCGTAAAAGCAACATAGAGTACTCCTAGAGTACTTGTTCATACTGTACCTACATTCTAGTAAACTCTTACAGCGCAGGCCATCATCAAGGTACGGTACATTTAATGGCAACGAAATTAAAGAGCAAGTTCGTGTTAACTGGTCAAAGAACAATGCTAAACAAACAGACACAACACTTAGTACTTCAATTTTCGAATGTTTTTATGTATACCATTAAACAAGAATACGACGCCGTAAAATAATTTCCACCAAAATATGTGCTGAGCGAAAGCACGCAGATGCGTCCATAGTAGCTTAATACTATTTTTTTATTGTAGGTCATAATCTATTTGTGTTTTAAATTTCATCGAAATTGGACCAGCCATTTTAAAAGAAGAGTTTGAAGAAGTTACAATTTTTAGTTTCACGTTTATAAAGGTATCCCAATAAATGTTGAAAATATTATCCAGATCTAGTACAGGAGTAAGGAAAATAAAGTAAACCGCTGCGATCCACTTTTAGTAAAGACAATAAGAGTACTTTTTACAAACTCAACGACATCAACGGTGCGAATTTGCGCTCCCGTTGAAATGCTAACAGCTATTTCCCAACATTTATCATGTAAAGCGGATTAAACGTTCAAGAACGGAAGACAACAGGGTTGTCACTTTATTGCAATGCAAACAATTTGATTACCAAGACTTAGCAGGAAGTACGCGCTATTACAGACAGTACATTTTTAAATTACAAATTGTGTGATAATTCTGTTATATAAGTTATATATCAAAAGTTAGCAAGTAATAGATGTGTCATCAAAATTACATCAGCTTGGCATTTTTATGGTATACTAACAAACGTAGTACATCCGCATATTCTCACAAGGACTTTCAAAGTATTATCGTATTAACATTTTTGATATCCTTTTAAGATTAGCATAATAAGAGTAATAATGCGTTATAAATATTTCCTTTCCATTAACACTATGAAAAAATTGCTACTTTGTAATATTCAGCTAAGATTCTATTTTTGAAATTTTACGAGAAAATGTTTAGGATATTTTCAACTTTAAACCTAATAAAAGCTCAAAAGCTTAGCTCAAGAATCAAAAAGAAAATCAAAAAAGCTGAAAAATTTTTCCTTTCAACATGAGAAAAATGGTATTAATATTTTTTAAACCTACAAGATAGATGATATACTACATATATAAGTTTAAATACATGCATATTATAAATATAAACACCCATGACTGGATTACAAACATCCGAGTTAAACAAATGAATGCCCCCAGCGGGACTCGAACCCGCAACCGCTGGCGCAAGAAAGTAGGTTCACTATAAACTGCGCCAAACGTGTCGTCTAATATTATTCTAATTTATATTTAGACAGTATATTATGCAAAATTAAAGTTCAAAGGCCCTCATTTAAGCGGGTCACCGTGAACGCGAGTCTCATTTTTTATGTAAATTGCGTGCAAAAACTTTTACAATATCATTTCGTGACGCCAGAGGACCGCGGTATTCCTCCTGTGATTGGTTTATATTACGTACCTATTCTTATCTATTCAATATTATATTATAATCCTGAAGCTATAACGCTGTTAATGAAATAAATAAGTGGTTTTTTAACAAATATATTATGTATGTATTTAAAAAAATGTATATGTGTAGTATATCAACTATCTGGTATCCGTAGCACAAGCCTCGTAGCTTACCACGGAACTAGATGGCGCTGTCGTAAGAAATGTTCAACATATTATATATTATTGTCCCAACATATTTTGAACTTCATAAATTACGTAATGAATATATTAAGCAAACGTCTTTTCAATAATGTCTTTAACCTAACAGACTAAAGAATTTATAATTAGCAGTCAAAAATGTCAAAGTTAAAATAGTACAGCGTGAAATTAAATTTTTATATGAGCAGGTATCTCATTCTAACATATTTTTAAAGGTTTCTTTACACGGATTGTAGGATGATATCTCGTGTAAACCTTAGAACATGATTATTCTGGTAGAAAATCTAATTATAATACTAATATTGTTTGTGTTATACTTCGATTTTCTACCAGAATAATCATGCATAGTTGACTTATTATTTAAACAATTTTAAGACTTGAATTAATAAATATTATTATGAAAGAAAATTCTATTTAAGATTTACGGAAACTTTAAATGCTCTTAAGCTTAAAAACCGTCGTATCTAAATTTGATATTTCCGTCTTATTACTATTAGTTGTTAGCTATTCATAGTTTAAGCTTTAACTTCATTCACATTTTACTTCCTTTCTCTCTTCTTATTTGCTTTCATGATGTTTTTTCTTGTTTTATTGCATTTATTTAATTTAAAAATGAATATTCATAAAAACCTCGAATTATCCTCCACGGCCTTTTTATTCATAAATGGAAAAAGATTTCAAGAGAGGTTACAAGTTTGCATTCAGCCTTCAGTTCTTGTTAAAGCGCACTAGATCCCATTTTTCCTCAATGACATTTTTAATGCCTTTGTTAATTGACATTTCGTATTAAATAACACGTTCGGAAAAAAATGTTTTTATTAATTAAATATACATGGGTATAATGGATTGTTTAAAGTCAATTATTGTTTGAAAGTCTAAAGTAAGTGTAATAATGAGTCTTCAGGAGAGTTTATGGGAAGCTACTTGTCAGTAGTAACACCATCGACCTGAGATTACGATCATACTCTATCGCCTCTGGCTTGCTTTAGTTGATCGATCAAAGTGGAGCGTCAAAACCAGATTTGGCAGGGTGGAAATTCTCAACTTGCAGAAAAACGGAAAAGTCTGCTTACTAGCTTTATATTAATAGTAAAACATGTTTGGCTCAGTTGGTAGTGACTCTACTTTCTGCGCCATCGGTCGCGGTTTCGAGTTCCGCTGGGGGCTTTTATTTGTTCAGCACGAATGTTTGTTCTCCAGTCATGAGTGTTAATTATTATATTATGTATGTATTTAAAATTTATATGTGTAGTATATTATCAACTACCTGGTATCCGTAATACAAGCCTCGAAGCTTTACCACGGAACTTGATGGCGCTGTTCTTAACATATTTATTAATGGTATAAACTGTGTATTCCTTTCATCAATTATCATAACCAAATACCACTCAAATTCATGTAAAAGAATAAAGAAACTCAAAGTCTGATACTCATCTAATATTATCTTTTCTTAGCCTATTTAGACTCCAATCCCTAGTGCAATATAATTTTTCATATGTACTCGTATCTTTAAGGTTTCCTTTTGAAAATAGGTATTGATTATTGGTTCTTTGAAGCTAGGTATAACCATTCTTTTACGACTTTAAAACTGAAAATGTCAAAGCACAGCACTTCAAACTATATATCTCCTATATTTTATTGGCTCCATAAATATTTTACGTGTGAGTAATAAAACATTAGCTATAGTACTTAATGAATAAAATTTGTCAAAAACTAAATTAATGTTTTATTGCTTTAATAGTTGAATATATATAATAATATACGCTTTGTAATAATTGTAAGATAAATATTTAAGTTTAATACTCTTACGACGATTAATGTACTGAGAGTGTATGCGTAACCGCTAGTTTGGGCCGAGCGACGGCCAATTAAGAGGTTTCCGGTGCTAAAGTACAAATAGTTTTAAAGCTTTAAAGCTGATTTTTAAGAATGTTTCAAACAATATAATTAAAATTTAATATTTTATACTGCCCGACACTTTCCGTTTACGATAACTTGTACCAGACACTTTAAAGCTCCCAAAAAAAATGTAAACTTACTTGTAGTCTATCTACGAGTATATCTCAGTCTTGATTTATATGCATTATATTCAGAGAACAGCTAGTTCAATACTTTTTGTAATCAAATCAAATCAGATGACAGAATACCCCCAGACATAGAAAGGATTGATTTAAACCATCATGGGTAGTCATTTTATGGATATAATTATAAAATGACTACTTTTCATCGGCTTTACTATTTATTCTATTTATTTAATTTTTCTATTTATTTATTTTTTTATATATTTCATATTTTCTATTTTACGTGGTAGTTAAAAATTATGATGATGTCCTCCCGACCGATTACGGCCACCGCGGCCACTCTCATTAAGCCATCTGCGCGGGAAATATTGTAGTGCACGAGAGTATGCGCAGACACAAGTGCACTCCCTATACCTTATAATTCTCATATTCCGTAGGGACGCCTACTCGACAAAACCAGTGAGAGGTAAGGCGCAGGACCGACGGCTTTTCGTGCTCTCCGAGGCTCGAGGATGAATCACCGCCAACTTCCCAACTCCGGGCTGTTACTGATGCTTACGAAACAAACTCAACTACAAAACTTGGCCTGACTCGGGACTTGAACCCAGAACCTCTCGATGGGCGGCCGTACATGCTAGCCGCTACACCACCGAGGCAGTAAAAGATAATAGAGTAGGTACCATAAACTACGACCTCTATATTTTTCTTAGATTTGTTAATATCATTTTTCTCTTCATATAACCTGGATAGGTTTCATTGTCACTAAGCCTTCTTTAAGTATAATAAATACACGTATTTGATCTTAAAAATCTTCGAGGTCTCACTCGTCTTTATACATACTCAGTTTTCTATTTTCTACTTTCGGCCATTCTTTTATCATCCTTTTAACGTTCTTTATAAGTATTTGATATATAAATAAGGGTTATAGAAATATTCAACTTTCATGTATTATTTTTTATTGATGAAAATGACAAAAATTGTATATATATACTAGTAATTATTAAGTAAATAGATCTTAATAAATACACGGACATATAGTTTTAAAAGTAAAGTCTTTAAGGGTTAAATTTTATATATTACTCTCAGTATAAAATATTATTATTTGTCTAACTAAAAGACTCAGGTGCAGCTCCAATGGCTAGAGTATCATAACGTGAGCACTCATTTTATACACTGTCATCACACATCTAATACAACATTAAGCTTTGAGATGTACGAGTATTATTGACCTAATATATAACAAATATAAGATATTTAGGTTCTTTTCTATACTATTTTAAGATTAAAAGTATTTTAGCTACAATTTTCGTTAATATACGAGTGGTTTAGTTAATTCATATGTATTTGTCTTTGTATTAATAACAAATTTTACTGAATTTTCAGTAGTGTTTATTTATCAATATAATACGCGTATATTGCACTTACATAAATACATCATAATAATATACTCTGACAATTTTTTATCTCTAATCTTGAAAGGAGAGTTAGAATTGAAAATCTATTTGATATTATATTGTACTAATACAATTGTATAAAACGATAAAACTAAAGTACCCACTTTACAAGGACACCTCAAAGACACCTCAAAGACATAAAATAACGCCGATATTGAAAGATAATCCACGCTCACGTTAATAGGATAAATTCAGACAAGTATTGATGATTAGATATTTATTACTGTTTAAGAGCTTAATACTTATTATTGATTAATGCTTTTAAGTATACGTACGAGTATAATGTATATAGAAAAAATGAAAAATAGTGTCCCAATCCAAATCAAAGGCGAGTAAAACAATAAATGTATTATTATATGTACTACTTAGTACAGGTTTGAGTAAATGTTACATTTAATAAATACTAGTAGTTTTGGACTTAATCGATGGTGTAATATGTGAATAAAATATTCGTTCAGTTCAGTTCATTCGTATAATTCCGTATAGAACCTGAGAAACGGCTACTCTAAGTTCTACCCCCCAAGCTAACGAAAAAATTTTAGTGTGTCACAGCAACGTGAGGCCGGGCCTAGTTTTATTACCTTAGTAGGTACATAACTTGGATATATTAAAGTATTTCTTTAAAGAAAATTTCTGTTCAATCCAAACTTTATCAGAAATAGAGATCGTAATAACTTATAGTGTAGGTATTCTACAGCACTCATTATTTTAAAGTTACTCAATTTAAATGTTAAAAATTCAAATAACCAGTTCAATTTAAAATTGTAAAATGTTTAATTTCGAAGGGAAAAAACTGAAGCTTCATCTTACAGCTTTCTGCAGTATGAACCATTTAAAAAATTGTTAAACTTTAAATGGAACTTTAAGCTAACAACTGTAAAAATATTAATTTCTGTTCATAAGTTCTACCTTGGTTAGATACTGTATCTATTCCAACAATGAATTGTAATAATAGTTAAGTGCTTATTAATACTGCATATAATAGTAAAAATATATAATAGTAAATCTCACTGAAAAAATAATAATTTACGATACAGAGGCTTTCTGTTTTAGAATTTTATCCATCTTTACTGATAAGACAAACTTTACATAGATTTTGATGAAATTTGGTATTATATAGAATACTCTTTCCTGCTAAATATATCTCATCTATACTAATATTATAAAGCTGAAGAGTTTGTTTGTTTGTTTGTTTGTTTGTTTGTTTGTTTGTTTGTTTGTTTGTTTGTTTGTTTGTTTGTTTGTTTGTTTGTTTGGTTGAACGAGCTAATCTCAGAAATCTCTGGTTCGATTTGAAAAAATCTTTTTGTGTTGCATAGTCCGTTTATCGAGGAAGGCTATAAGCACATCACACTACTACCAATAGGAGTGGAGCATCAATGAATAATGTTGCAAAAACGGGAAGGGCAGGTGTTAGTTCTGCGAGGTATCATACCCCGCGACTCAGAAAGAATTTGGTTTCCAGTCTTTGGAACGCGTGCGAAGCCGCGGGAAATACTAGTCTCTAATAAATCTGCAATAACCAGTATTGTACCTGTAACTAACATAAGGATTGAGCGCTACACAATATATACATACATTTATACTCGTAATAGGTTTTACTTAATTAATCTCTTCCCCTAACGAGTATAAGTACGAAACTATGGTTACACTGTCTTATAATTCTACCCAATTATTCTACTAAACATAATAATACTCGTTACAAGCTATGAGCCTCTACAAGTATAAACTCTTTTGGGATGTCAAATAAATACCAAATTGAATAAATTTCTGTCATTTATATAATATAAAAGTACTAGCGACTCGCCCTCGCTTCGCTCGGGCTCTTCCCTAGATTTAGCACAGGTAAAGCCGCGGGATCTGCTAGTTATGCATATAAACCTTCCTCTTGAATCACTCTATCTATTAAAAAAAACCGCATCAAAATCCGTTGCGTAGTTTTAAAGATTTAAGCGCACATAGGGATATAGGGACAGAAAAGGCGACTTTGTTTTATACTATGTAGTGATGATGATTAGTTTGGATTCGTAGTCGGGTAAACTTGTTTGTATGTGACATTCTGTAAAAATATTGGGTATATTTATTTAAATGTCGTAATACATAATATATATGTATGAGTATGTACGTACATATATATGTCCATTCTTATATTCCCTCATAATTACTAAACAGTTTAGCCGATTGCAACTTGTTAGATTTGTCTTAATAACGCAAGTATTATTTGCAAAATTTTTTTTGTAAGATTTTATTTTTTCTTCACAATGATTTTAAAAAAGAGGGATTTATATCAGCAGCCACCACTAAAATATACAGAAATTATATTATTAATAATAATTTAAGACAACACTATACTGTACTGTAATAATGATCATTGAATATTTCATACTTTATTTTTATAATATTTTATTTTTATCAGTTAAAATCGAAATACAGAAACACTTTTATCCATCAAGGTGCTTTTACGATTGCCGAATTAGAGTAGAGTCTCAAATTGCTCATTGCTAATCTGTAGTCTAATGAGTCTCTCTGTTGAATAATGTGTAGAAATCGATTTTTCATTCATCGCCCATACATATTCAATTCAGAGGAGCTCGTCGCTTTCGGTGACATTTAGTAATAGATTGCTTCGAAGGAGTCTCTTGAGATGGAGAGTTTAAAAGATTACAGTTTGACTAACATATTTTAGTCGAAAATAGTTTTCAATAATTACATAAAACCTTTTTAATTTTCTGAAAATTAAAAAACTGTAATAGTATGAGACTTTTTTTTAAATTATAACAATATTTTATGTTTAAAATATTATACCACAGTTTCCCCTACAAATAGGCAACAACATACACCAAAACATTCTTAAGTGCTGAACAATAAACATAGACTTTCTTTGAAAACATACTTATTCTTATGTATTTACCAAATCCTCACAAATCTACTTATGTTTTTATACAAAAATATTTTTTTCTTTGTGTCTGAATATGTGTATTTTTATCTTAAATTAAGTTTGAATAAAAGATTTCAAATGTGCTAAAAGAAGAAGATTTTCAAACTTTATCTACTAATTTAAAAATAAATTTTAGTCTATAGTTTATGGTAACTATTATAATATAATATGATATAGGTATCTTATATACCTACGTATATAATAAAGTATATAAAAAATGTTTCAGAAAAACTGCATAAAAAATGCTTTGAACGATTATGGTTTATTACACGTATGCATGTGTGTAAAAGTGCAGTAAACTTTCAGCTTACGTGTTATGAGAACATAACCGTTCATTGAAGTACCCACTAGATGCAATCGAGAATATTTAACAGCACGTATTTTTTCACTGAATTTCACGCGATGCTCTTGTGTATAGTTTTATTTGATTTATCGCTAGTTGAAGATCTAAAATTGCTTTACCGATAACACTTTTTTTCAAAATAGTCGAGCTGCGCCCGTCTAAACCGTAACCATAACCAAAACTTTTTTCGTCTTTATTATGAGATTAATTGGTTTGAAAATGTTGATTATTTTAGTTATAAAGAGAAGTTCATGTGTTTTACAAATTCATTTTCATAATAAAAAATTGAACGAAAATCGTAACAGTTATATCAATATACCCATTTAAAAATTCCATAACAATTTGTGAAGTTTTTTCTTAAATATTATTAATTTTTGCTTTCTTATATATACTTGGGGTGTTGTCAAAAACAATAAAAACTTATCATTCGCGTATTTTAACGTCCATATTATTGTAGAACAATAATATTATCTTACGCAGCACTTGCGGAAATAATTATCATTGTGCCATCGTCCATCAATATCAGTTCTACGACGAGCTTTTTATTATAAAGAAGATATTAAAAAATATTCATTGACTTGAATCATAATTTTAAGTAGTATACAAATAATGAGTAATTTAAAACCAATGAAACTTAAAATTAAAACGTATCATTCCAAAAAAGTCATACAATACCGTTTATACTTTTAATATTAAATTTTTCTTGAAAATATTTATTGAATAACTTGTTTAATGTGATATTTTATATTTAAGTAGACAAACGCTAACTTTATTTATTCTAGTGTTTACCGCGGCTTGGCAATCATAGTTCAATTATGTTAAAATTATAGCTTTATTTTAAGCTTTAGTTTTAGTTAGTTTATTTATTATCGAATAAAAAATAAGTTTCAAGCTTCTAGATCTGAAAATGATAATTCTTCCATACAACTTTTCATCCCCCTTTTCAACCCCTTATAACCGCATTAAAAAGTAGCCTATATCCTTTCTTAGGCTCTAGACTATCTGTGTACCAAATTTCATTTAAATCGATTCAGTAGTTTTGGCGTAAAAGCGCGGCAGATAGACAGACAGACAAAGAAAGACAGTCAGAGTTACTTTCGCAATTTAAATATTATATTAAGTAGGACTAAACCACGCTTCGCTCGCGCTCGACCCTATTTACGTTTTAACATTACTCGGTATTTAGATACAATTTAGTACAACGATAGATTATGATCTGGAATAAGTAGTTGGTAATATGAAGACTACTAATAGTAATACAATTTCTCAAAGGTAGCGCTTCCATATAACGTAATTCCTTTAACATAATATTATAGCGAAAAGCACTCTAACGAATTTACAATCGCTAGTAGTATTTGATGATAAAAATTTTGAAAATAAAAACGAAAAAACATTAAAGAAAGAAATTACGGGAGATACGGAGATAGTAAAATAAGGCACGGCTCGTTCGAGAAGTATAAAATATTTGCATCCAAATGAGGGCACAGCAACAATAAGATGGAAATGCAGAATCCTCCGCTGTCCGCCGCCGTTAATAGCTAACGAGCCAAGGCCATTTTCTACTGAAACTAAACCTTTAAATTAGCTGCTGCTTGAAAGCTTTATAGTATTAACATGTTACGTCAGGTTTCGTACACGTGGTTTGTAATTTGATATTTAAATCTATAGTAATATTATAAACGCGAAAGTTTGTAAGTATGGATGGATGGATGGATGTTTGTTAGTCTTTCACGTAAAAACTACTAAATGGATTTTAATGAAACTTTTCAATAATATAGCTTATATATATTAAAATAACACATAGGCTACAATTTATAAAGATATTGTATGAATTGTTCAAAATATGACGATAAGTGTCAAGTAGTAAAAAATCTCTCATCTGCTAGCTATTCTGGCGTGCGCTGCCAAAACCGCTAGAGTTACACATAATATGTAATGTATGATGGAAATGTTTATCTTAAACAAGCGACTCACCTTCACCTCGCTCGGGTTCGTCCCTAGATTTAGCGCGAGTGAAGCCGCGGGTTCCACTAGTGTTTTTTAAATGTATTTATTATAATATTTGCATGGATGTTTTTTTAATCAATCATGGCAGATAGGCTGTACAGATATGGATGAAATTGATAAAATATAAATTTGACATACAGTAATATATTATAGTCTGGAAAAGCGTATAGACTACTGTTTATAATACTATACTTGGGATGAACTCGAGCGAAGCGTGAGTAGCTAGGAGGTCACATTTATAATATGGAGTTTGTTCTTGACAACATAGTGTAAACTCTGCGACAGGATGGTCTTCCAATTACACGTTATTACACATTAAATAATATGTATTCTTCTATTCTTATTATAATTATATATCCCACAGCAAATATAACCAGCAATACTTTCAACAGCAATTATATTATACAATCTATACTGTCCGAAGTAATGAATCAAAATGTGATGAACTCTCCGATTAAATAGAACTTATAAAACCTTATCCCACCCATTTTACAGCGCCCTCAGGTAGTCAATACAACTCCCAATAAAGTAAATTGATAATAGAATAAAAATAGTCAATACCAGCCCATATTCATTATCCATTAAATACATGGAAGTTAACAATAGTCATATAAAATTTGTTTTTTCCTTTGTGTAACGGAACAAATATTTACTCGTAGAATTAAAAGCAATTACAAGTACTTATTGACTCTATCTATAATCGTTCCTAAAATAAATAGTTTTTATTTTTCTAAAACCTTTTTCATATTTTTCTTATAAGTCCATGATAAATTAAGTATTTACTTACTATAAAGCCTCGCATATATATTTGTAGTTATTTATATTTTTTGACTAAAAAAAGGATATGCAGAATTCGGTCGTTTCGGGTGTTTTTTTTTTTGAGTTTCATGTTACACGATATTTACGCCAATTAAAGACCAGTTTTCATGATTCTCTTTTTCAATATATATTTTACCGTTCTTAATTTTTCAGTTTTAGTGTGTAAAATATGGAATAGTCGTTACAGTTATATGATAAAAAAGTGAATAATAACTAGAAATATTACTATGAAACGTAATATGTAAATAAAAATATAGATGAAGTAAAGTAAAATTAATGGATTATTCAAATGAGAATATTTCGCAGGAATGCATCTTGTAAAACATATGTACAGACATATTACATATATAATGAATAAAAAACTATTAATAATTATTAAGAAAAGTACCTCAAAGTCAATTACATAAATAATCACTTCGAAAATAACTTTGTGTACTGTTCACGATGTCCTGTATATAAAATATCCTCTATTTCTCAATATGCCGTCAATATTAGTGTCTGTATGGAATTACAGAGGCCTTTTAATCAAAAGCTTTTACGTCCATCTCTATCTTTAATCACTTTTGTGTTATTTCCATCAAAAATAATAAGGATATAGTGATTTTGCAAAAGGAAACAACGTTAAATTTCAACAAATAGAGAAGCAGTGAACCAATTTTATATTTGCATCTTGTAGTGAGATTGTTTAGAACAAAAGTACTGTTTTTATAATGTAAATTATAGTAATCACGAAAATAGCCATTTTTAAATTCAAATTGCAATGGGAATTGTATACTTCTTTGCATTTAAATGAACTTAACGTTTTGCATTCATTTTTCCACCGAAATAACTTTATTATTGCGCCTCAGTGTAACTGCTCGTTTGTGCTTGATTGTGAGCTGGATTTTGTAATAAATTTTAGTTATTGATTCGCCATAATACTTATTTTCTTTTTTGTCTTTGTTCTTTACTCCATGGTTCTTAGTTACTCTTACTATTTAAACCAACTTTTCAAGATTATGATTTTTCTATTTGGAATTTTGGATAATTAAAAAAAGTAATTTTAAATATAGAATCAATATGTAAAAAGATTAATAATACAATTAATAAATTATTTATTGTATTGTATTATTTTGTCAGTAATAAAACCCTTTTCTTGTTAAAAAATATAGCTGACCTTATAAGACCTTAATTATTAAAATTGGCTCAGTTTTACAACTTCAAATATTCTTATTTACAAGACTACACTATTAATATTCAAACAAAATAAGAAGTCTTTATTAGTTATAACCACCTACGTCATATAACATGTTTGTATAACACATTGAGGACACGTTTGGCGCAGTGTGTAGTGCCACTACTTTCTTGCTTCGCGGGTTCGAGTCCCACTGGGGACATTCGTTAAAATCGGATATTTGTACTCAGTCATGGGTGATTATATCTATAATATGTAAGTATTTAAACTTATATATGTAGTATATCAACTATCTGGTATCCGTAACACAAGCTTCCTTTGTAGCTTATCACGGAACTAGATAACGCTATACGATAACGATAACGATAATAAATAAATAAATAAAATAAAATATAAATATGTTGGGACATGTTGGGATATTATTATATAATGTCCCTACATATATTATTATTATTTTATCAACTTAAAACAAAATTTAAACCACACCTAAATCTCTTCGACGTGACTTGTTCAGATATTACTCCATATCTATCATGAGCTAAGTTCCATTTTATAGCTGTGTCTCGTCGCAACTTCATAAAGTGATCTCGATGGCAATCCCGGGGAGATCTTCTCGTGACCTCCGGCGTGACATTTAACTAGTTGAGACAAGCTAATACTAAAATATAAAAGTCAGTATATATTTCTTTAGATTAAATAATAGGTGTATATAATACTGATACGTATAAGAGTAAAATGTACCCATATAGGTACTAGAAATAGGTATTATTATAGTAACTCTGTCTACAGTCTTGCTTATAGTTAAAAAAAAATTTCAACTTGGAGAGGTCTCATCAGAGAGACGGAATACCTGAAATTGGCTTTTAAGCCTGACAACAAGAGTAAAACCGTATCACTTGTAAGTCGTAAGGGTTCAACTACCTTTACTTTAGAGTAATTAAATGTAAAATCAATCTTGAGAGTGGAATTTTACAAAAAAATATGTTCATTAAAAAAAATCTTCGGCAACTTAGCTCTGTTGGTAGTGACCCCACTGGCTGTATTAGCGATCGCGGGTTCGAATCATTCATTCATTCATGCATTTGCTTAATGAACACAAATGTTTGTACTCCGATCATTGATATTTATATTTGTAATATGTTTGTATTTAAAGTTATTTAATGTGTAGTGCATTATAACACAAAACTCGTACCTTACCATGGAACTAGATGTTGTTAAAGTAACATGATTATTAATAATTATTTATTTATTTATCAAGAAAATCAGTTTATATCGTCCGCAAATGGCCAATGTAAAAACCTTTAACCCCTGCTTAACAATGGGACGTTAAAAGGGCTGAATTATACATTAATTCATAAAATATACATTCTATTAAGATAAGAAGTTTATCCCACAAAGTTACAACATTATTGAAATTAATAAGGAATTACTATTATTGTTAGGATACCAATTTTCTGCTTAAATATTACAAAATGAACGTTCTTTTATAGTCCATATTTATTTAATATGTCCATTATAAAGATATAAAATTTGTATTTATGAATGTTTCTTTGTAAAGGGTAAACCTATTACTCGCTGAATCGATTTCGATGGTATTTAAAATGGTGATAATTTGTGACTGTAGGATAAACATAAGATAGTTTTTATACCTGAAATCATGCTTTCAGGGAGTGCAAAGAGGAATAAAAGTATGTATGGGGAATTGTCATGTCTCAAGCGATAATAATATACGATACATACATAATATTATTCAACTGCCTCGGTGGTGCAGTAGCATGTACGCTCGCACACCGAGAGATCCTGGGCTCGAGTCCCAGGTCGAGCCAAGTTAAGATATTGAGTCTTTCTGTTTCGTAAGCTTCAGTAATAGCCCAGTGTTGGCAAGTTGGCGGTTTTTTACCCTCGTGCCTTGGAGAGCACGTAAAGCCGTCGGTCCTGCGCCTTAGCTCTCACTGGTTGTATCGAGCAGTCGTCCCACTGGAATATGATTCGAAGGCGAGATTTAGCCGCTAGTAATGAATATAATTAATTTTTTTATATTTATATATGATTTTCAGATTTGTCATCTAATCAAACCTGTAAGTACTATAATTATAGATAATGCTTTGAACGCGTTTCTACTGATCCTGGTCATGATTAACAAATTTATTTTAAAAATGCAAAAAGTTTAAATTTCGTCTAAATTTACTATAAATAATCTATTGACTTACGAAAAATTGGTTTAAATTTTCAAAGCTTTTAAACAAACAACAGAGTCCGCATAAAGTTAAAGCCGGTTCGTCCATCAAAGACTTACCGGAACGTTGTAACCATTTGAATAATATATGTATGTACAGGAGAAAATAAGCTAATCTTCTTTTCATGATAAATGAATAGGAGGAAATTTATTTCTCTTTAAAGGCGTGGTAAGCACGTTGTCAGAATGCGAGGGGATCAACAGGCATTTACGGAATTTGTTAAGAATTAATATTCCGTTTGTTAGTTTATTTGGTATTTTAACTGGATTTGTGCGACAAATTATAATATTTGCCCTTTGGCCTTTACATAATAATTATATCTTATTAATTCGTAGTTTATAGTTATCATTCTATTTAGTTAGTACGATTTCTCATTTTTAAGAGAAAAATAGACACTTTTATGTGTACATACATTATTTACGCATTATTGCATAATGCGTATATATACATGTACACATTATTATAGCAATTTTGTAAAATCTGGTAGGTACCAGTATTATTCTCCTATGGAAGCTAGTTTGCTTTACTTTAGCATTATTTTTCCTTTCGCTTGATCACTTAATAAAAGTTCTCCTCACAATTTTTATTAAAATACGGGTACGTAATCAAGAAACTTGCTTTTTAATACCTTTACGTTTTACCATAGCTTTCCTTGTAAAAAGTGTTCTTAAAATATTCTTAAATTCATTACTTACTATTCTAAATAATCTCGATAAAAATATATATTATAATAAAAATAAAATAAAAATTTAGATGATTTCTTCCGAAAGCTTTATATTAGGTATAATACTTGCTAATTATACTTTTACAAAAGTGTCTCGCACTTAGGCGTGGGCCTCCTTTCACGACTGCGGGATCAGGTTTCCTAACGATGTTTTTCTTTAACATGAGAAAAATGGAAATTATGTTGAAAATGATTCGCACGTGAAAATATCAAAGGTGCCAGACTAGGGATTTAAACCCACTTGAAAGCAATCGCACCATCGCTGGACTACTATATAAATTATATCACCTTTATACCCTATTTGTTCGAAGGTCATATGTAGGTTATCGTACACCACACACCGAATTACAGAAAATAACTACTTAGGCAGCGCCGCGGCAACTAGCGAGTATTATAAATGGCTTCCATGATGCGCATTCAAGTGAAATGAAGGTAAGCCACTAGTATATTATAATACTGTTTATTTCTATTAGTTTAATGGATTCATAATAATAAACCTCTTATGCTCACATCCTACACTCTGGCATGTAAACCACGAACTATAACGTAATATTTAGTAATTTCCGATAAATAACTTAATGCTGTAGCGGTCACAAAATGTCATACGGCGGTATTGTTCGACAGTAAAATATTTACAAAAGAATTTTTTAATTAAAAATGTTATTTGACATCATCATTGAATCATCTAGTAACCAGAATTGCGTATTTATACGGGATAATACTCATATTCAGAGTACTTGGATACGTTGTCCTAACTATATTTAAATTGTTAAGTAAACTGCGCTGAATTAGTAGACAAACACAATGAATTCGAAAATTTAATGTGAATTGAACTAGATGCTCAAATGGATTGAAACTAGATGTTCTATATTTATAATATGCTTTGTAAAACTTCAATTTAAACATAGTTAAAGTATGTAACGATATTATGTATTTATATAATTCGTGCTGTGATTTACATTCGAGTATATAAAATTAAAAAAAACGAATTTTCATTTCTTACCAACCTAAAACTTTGAACGCTCGCGGCTTCGCAGCATGATAAGCGAAATAGAACCATAGCCTATGCATTATTATGCCCTTATCAAATTCCATCGAAATCTGTTTAATGAAAGATGATTCAATAGCTATCTATGCATAATCTGTAACTCAATAAATTATTTTCGTATATAGTATCAAAAATTCGGCCAAGTGCGAGTCAGACTCGCGCACCGAGGGTTCCGTACAAACCTGTACGGAACGGTGTATGAGTAAAGGGGTAATAAGTTTAAAATTATTAAAAATATTTTTATTATATGATGTAACTAAAAATTTATGCTTTTCGCAATTTTTCCTTTATCTGTGTTATAAGACGTTGCTTCGTACCAAATTTCAAGATTCTGAGTTCACGGGAAGTACCCTGTAGGTTTTGATTCCCTTGCGAGTGTCGAAAATTTGCGGCATAAACGGGAGTATCTTTTGATCGCGTTGACTTAGAAGTTTGATTTTTTCACAGCTCCAAGAGACCATAGACTTGAGTATTTGATATGAATTTCAGCTTGATACCTCCACGCGTTCCTGAGAAAAAAGGTCTTGACAGACAGACAGACAGACAGACAGACAGACAGACAGACAGACAGACAGACGGACAACAAAGTGATCCTATAAGGGTTCCGTTTTTACCTTTTGAGGTACGGAACCCTAAAAAAACCAAAGTCTGTTTCACCCTATCTCATGATAGACCTGGGTCGAATTGAATTCCTGTTCGGAGAATTCATAAATCACATACAATGTCGAAAAAATGATATATTTGCCGATAAAACGACACTCCTGAATACATTCATACCTCGCCTTGACATTAGAGGAAATTTATATGAGAGAGAATTCAACGGTACGTGTTATAGCTTGCTGTGTAATGAAAGTACTTTTACGGCTATTTCTTTTTGAAGTGAGACACCTTCATTTGGCTTACGAATAACTGCTACCTGTCTCAGTATTTACTTATTCTTTATTCACTACTTCATTATCATCCTATTTTTAGAATCTATCTATTTAAGATTATCCTTACAAAAGATAGAATTTGAAGTATCTTGTTTGTAATAATGTCAAATTTCTGTCTTTAGTAAGGGAACCACATTTACCACACTACACAGTGAGACCGCAACCTTCGATATTAGTTATTATACCTAGTAGTGCGTAGAGCATAGCGTTCTTGATGAGAGACTATAACCCCACATACTGTAGTATATATAAGTAATATGTGTAGTTCACTAGCGACTTGCTCTCGCTTCGCTCGTCCCTAGATACTTTTTGACGTATAGTACGGACTTCTCAGAACTGAAATATTTTCTTGCAGTAAAAGTATCCTACATATTAACCCGGATAACCATCAATCACCACAACAAATTTCACCAAAATCCCTTCAGTGGTTTTCTTGTAATGCGGTCACAAACAGACATAAAGTCTAAAATTATGAATTTGGCGTCTGTATCGTTAATAATGATTATTTTTTTATTTTTTATTATTAGAATTTCCAAAAAATATTCAATGTACAGTTTTGACTAAGTTAGACTCATTTTGACTACTTTTTTTGTTTGTTGTATAGATTTAACTCCCTTCAATTATGTGAGTAATTTATGGTGAAAAAAACAAATGACATTTGACCTATTATAACCAGTATAAATTTATACACGTCGAACAATATAAAAAAGGAAATAATACTCAATTTTCAATACAAATATTAAAGATTTCAGAAGTAACTTTAAGTACAACAAAATAATACGATAAACCATTATTGTACAGAAATAAAATAAAGTTTGAAACTTTTACCGGGAACTTCAAAACTAAGTAAGTTCACAACAATTTTACAATACAATATTTCGAAGGAGCTTATTTTAGCAAAAGCTTATTCGGATATTACCATATCAAAGTGTATAAGTAAAAGTATAACAAACAGAAAATATACTAGTCACACGACATATTTCTTACCAAATTTCATTTCACTAAGCCCACAGATAATGCACGTACCTCTTTCCGGTCTATCACTTTTCGCATACTTAGGACTAAAGTTTCCACTTTGAAGGAACAAGTTAGCTCCAGCGCGGCATTTCCTTGCTAATTAACGAGCGAGTCTGCATTGTCGGGTGCATCTCGGTATGTCATAGGGCTGCCTCATTCTCCTATCCGCTTTTGAATTCTTTGAAAAAGCACTAAATTCAGTGAATTTTCACCGCTATCCGTTGAAAGTACATAAAAGAATGGTTTTACCTACATGCACGAAATTTATAAATTTGTGTAGGTATAATTTTATAAACTCTTAAAATGATGTACTTTAATATTATATTTTTATGGTTATGGATGTAATGCTTTAGCTTTATTTTCTTCGGGAATTTTATATATGTCTGTACTACTGTTATAACTGGCTCTGAGTGTGAGTGTTTATTTTATAAATATAAAAAGATAATACTTTGACCGGTGAGAGTTAAGGTGCAGAACTGATAGTTTTACTCGATTGCTTAACTCCGGGCTACTACTTAAAATATCTTAATAGTAAAACTCAATGTATTTCGACACGGAGGAACTCGACTTCAGGATCTCATGGTCTGCAGCCGTACATGCTAGTCACTAAACCACCGAGACGTCAAATATTTTTAATATAAAGTAATTACTGCCTGATTATACCTACCTAAGTATGAATCTACAAATTATTATGTATATATAATGCATATATATTATTTCCATAAAACCATCCATGATGTCTAAATATATATTTATATCGTGAATTAATTGTATTTTTATTAAATTCAGGTTTGAAAGATTTCTGTTGTTACAAAACCCTATAGTAGCTGTAGCTGTGAAATTAACTGGGAACTTACTTTAACTTGGTCGGAGATACTCATTGACGGAAAATGTGCACGCTTATTTTACTTGCTTAATTGAATATGTTGTAAATTGTGTATTTTTTTTTTTTTTTTTATGGTAAAAAGGGGGCAAACGGGCAGGAGGCTCACCTGATGGGAAGTGATCACCTCCGCCCATGGACATCTGCAAGCCTGGCTTGCAGATGCGTTGCCGGCCTTTCAGGAAGGGGAGGGATGGAGGAGGGAGGGAAGTGGGAGGGAGGGGGGAACGAAGGCGGAGGATGAAGGGAAGAGGGAGGGGGGAAGGAGAGTGGGCCTCCCGGACTCTCACTCACCGGACGAAACGCGACAGCATAGCTGCCACTTCACGCCGGTCTTCTGTGAGAGAGTGGTACTAATGAACTATACGGGGCGTGCCGGCCCATTCGGTTGCTACCCGAATATAAAAAGATAATATAAAAGATTATAGTTAATATAGGTATAAAAAATCTATTTTAAAATTTTTGTCTCTCTGCCTCTCTGTTTGTTCCGACTAATCTCTAAAACGGCTGGACTGATTTTGACGGGACTTTCACTAGCAGATAGCTAATGTTATAAGGAGTAACTTAAGCTACTTTTATTTTATTAAAAAATTATAAAAACTGTTTAATTTATTTTAACTTACCCCCATTGAAGTGGGCCGCGCTAGCTAGTCTATACGTTACATATAAATAATATAAGAAAGTCTGTTTTTAATTTAAAATTTACAACTTTTTACTAAATGCATATAAAAATATATACGTTACTAACATCAAATAATCATTTTTTTTAATTTTGTCTGTTTGTCTGTTCGTCTGTCGGTCTGTTTTTTCCGGCTTGCAAAAAGCTAATGTTATAAGGAGTAACTTAGGCTATTGTGTTTTGAAAATAGATTTAAGTTAACTAGCGCAACTCGCAGTGACGATCGCACTATAAAACTTCGATTGGGAATAGTATAGAACGATAACGAACGTTGTAAAAACATTTTAGGGTTATTAAAAAAAGAATATGAAATATAACCAAACCACATCAAAGGAGATATGTGTTAATAAATCTTGTGTAGTAAAAGAAATAGAAGTATCTACAATATATAATATAATATTTTTTTATTTTATAACTAAAAAATAACGATATAAGCTATATCATTGGGAAAGAAAATATCAAATTCGTAGGCAAATACGCGAATTGCAACCAAATATAGGATTAGTTAGGACACATAGGAGTATAACCCTCAATAAACATGTTTATCTTTGAACGAAATCGAACCCTCTCCGTACCGCACATTTATATTATAAGTTCTATTTGAAAATGATTTCACTATGTTTATTATCGAGATTGTAGATATAAGTTTTGTATGAATGTAAACATCGTTTTTATGCTACTCATAGTTTCTGCCCAAAGGTTTTCACGCTTGTCTAATTAGACATGTTGATGGAACATGAAGTCTAATTAGCCAATTAGACCTCATACTACTATACTACTACACCAAAGAATTAAAATAATTTGTAATTTATATTGTCAGATTTTTTTTAAACTTACATCTATAGTTCTCGTTTTTCATTAAATATCAGATTATTTAGAAAAAGATTAATTTTTATAATATATGCGGTCAAGAATGCCATTTCTATGTAGAAAATAAAATGTTAATTTTTCCTTGAATTTTAGTAAACAATTAAATACTACTTAACGTGTCAATGTTTCATACGTTCAAAAAGTTTTATATACTGTTCATTTCAGCGCTTTAAATTAATTCTCAGACAAATTTCATCAAAAAGTTTCGCTATTTACTAAAAGTTTGGTAGTTTAGAGAAATGAAATAAGCTTTTTATAGTCACTGACTTTCAAATTACTGAGAATAATTATTGTACATTGCACAATGTACATGTATAATTCATATATAAACTCATATAATATATCCGTAGATGAACAAATTCATATCCTTAAAGGTCGTACAATGGGCATAGACAGCTTTTTATTAAGGTTTATTACAAGGTGGGTGCAGTTGATTCGTATTCTAAGATTGAACAAAAAAATAAAAAATAAATACTGTCGTAGTTTATTTGAAAGAAAGGCAGAAAGTTTTCCAATTTTTTTGGGAATTTATTACAATAGTAGCGCTCTTGTCTAGTTCCGTGGTAAGCTACGAGGTTTGCGTTACGGACACCAGATAGTTGATATAATACACGTATATTAATTTTAAGTACTACTACTATATAGATATATTATAAATACTACACCCAAGACTGGAGTACAAACATACGTGCTCAACAAATGAATGCCCCCAGAAGAACTCGAACTCGCGACCACTAGTGCAGAAAGTAGGGTCACTACCAACTGAGCCAAACGCGTCGTCGAAAGTAATAATGTAAAGTTTTATATTTTTATAAATTCAGATCTATGTCAGAATATCGAAAGACCTAAAGAATAATTCTAAGAATAAGTTTAAAGTCTAAAGTATACGTCTATTTATATTTACTTGTCAATTTTCTCACTTCCACTGAAATTAAAGTTTGTTTACGGTTTGGCTTAAACTTGAAAATAAGTTATCGCGCAGTTATTAGAAATCTAGAAAGTATACAGCAAAATCGCTAATTTGCTCTCGTCTATTTACTTGTTCATTTAGAGTTAACCATCTAAACAAAATATTAACTTTAGCGTTATTTCAACTTCAAGCAAAGAAGTTGTTTAGAAAAGCAATAAAATTATGAAGTGAATAAAGTTTTTGAGAAAAGTTATTTAAAACCCTTTAATGAATCAACTTTAATGATAATTATTATTTTGTAATAATATTAGGCAGCTACCTATTTGAGGTATAGAGCAACAGGCGAGATATTTTAACAAACTATTATCTATATACTATTTTGTACGTTAACTAGCCTTTCTCGCGGCTTCGCCCGCGTTTTAAAGGCTGGCAACCAATTCTTTCCAAGTCGCCCGGTTTGATCTCACCCTTACGACCACATCTTGCACGGCCACGCAGTGATCATTATTTTGTTGCGTATTTATGTTAAAACTATTATATTATCATACAAATGATGCCAAGAGTAGTTTTGTTCAAAATTGAATTATTGTGATAAGTAACTTATTTATTTGGATAAGGATTTATATCAAGTTAATATGTTTAAAACAAATTTGATTCCATATAAATGGTTATAGCGAGTTAATTTTTTTATATCTTTTAAAGAAGAACAATTCCATCATACATGATTTTTGCATAACTGTATACGCAGCGCACGCAATGTAAGTTCTCAAAAGGAATATTTTTCTCCCGTTTTTGCAACATTTTTCATTGATGCTTCGCTCCTATTGGTCATAGCGTGAGTTAATATAGCCTATAACCTTCCTCGACAAACGGCCTATTCAACAATTAAAGAACTTTTCAATTCGAATAGGTAGTTCCGAGATTACGCGCGCAAACAAACATCAAACTCTTCAGCTTTATAATATTAGTATCATCATCATCATCATCATCATCATCAGCCCTTTTTTAGATATTAAATATTGGACTGTTGACACAATCTAGTTCCATAGTAAGGTACTAGCCTTGTACTATGGACAATAAATAATTGAATATACTAATTATACAAAACTTTAAGTTTATGTACAGCTGATAACGGTGGCGACGACTGCGGAACCAATCCATTGATTACCTATATATTATTTTGGAGTACTTTTTGCCTTTTCTTATTTATTCGCTTTATTTATAGGCGGAAAGCTCTGTACAATAATTATTCTTCTGTTGGAAATATGTATGAAATATATATTATATTCAATAAATATTTTTGAACGTTAATTTTATCTACGCGACGTGAAGTAGCATTATCAACTAACAAACAATTGGCATAGAAGTTGACATTCTCAAAATGTAAATTTACTTTCGAAATTCAATGAAAACGGTAACACTAATTATTTTATTTTTTCGCATCTTATTTACGTATCTAAAACCTTAGTCTCCGCCGTGACCATCGCTGTAAAGTATTACAAACATCGAAAATTGAAATAAAAAATACAGCCACACAAAATCCGTAACGATAGTTTTAATGAAAAATATTCATGTAGAAGTGGCATGGATGGTAGGCACTGGCAGCCCAGTGTTAACGCGCTTGCTTGCAGAGTGAAACTGGTTCAAATCCATCTCTTGTTTGTATAGGATATTTTCATATATGATGAAGGAAAACATCGTAAGGGAACCTGCATATTCGCGAAACCTAGCATGTTTTCGAGAGATATGTGAAGTCCGCCAACCCGCATTTGCCAGCGTAGTGGGTTATGACCTGATCATCCTTGTATTGAAGAGAGGCCCGTGCCCAGCAGTTGTGGTAGTAAAAGAGGCTGAATATACTCATGCAGATCCACGGAAATAAAATATCAATTGCCTGTTCCTGTCACATTATTTTTATAGGTTAGGTTCACATACACAAAGAACAATTACATATAAACATCAACGGGGATATAGCTCAGTGGTAGAGCATTCGACTGCAGATCGAGAGGTCCCCGGTTCAAACCCGGGTGTCCCCTAGTCTTATTATTTTGTAGGAAAAGTTTTGTTTTACTAAAAAGAAAAGCAAGAATATAATCATTTATGTGCCTTATGTTTTATTTTTTATTAAGATGGAAGTTTGTTCATATTCACAGACATGCAATATAAAGCGCAGTTGGTAGAGCATAAAAAGTCAAGTAGTAGTTTAAATAAAAAATCGTAGGGATCTTATGTCATATAATTATAAAATAAATCTTTCCACACACCCCACCACGAACCCCACACATACCTTGATATTGTATCTACCCTTTATATCGATTTTACTTAATTTACAGCCCGACCTTTACAAATTAAGTTACCTACATAGTTTGACCTTTGAAATCGAATAGTCTCGAACACTTTTTAGTAATTCCTTTGCTTAAAATAACTAAACACGTCTAGATTAGTGAAATTTAATAAAAGGACGAGACGTATTCTAAACGTTGAAATTAAATTTTACAAATGCTTTCAATAATTTATTATTGAAATTCAGATATTATTAGAATGCTAAATGCTTAAATTCCTTTTAGAATAGTCGAGACATTTTACTATTTACTGCTATATAAAATACAGGAATAGTCATTCGTCTATGAATAAGCAAAATTTCATTTTTCAATTTCATAGCCGGTAGCCGCCGGTATTACTTCGGAAGTTTGGCATTTTGGAGAGCGCGTTAAGCCTTAGTCTAGCGACTATTCATTGAAAAAAGCCATCTCTAAGCTATGTCATATAAGCTTAGATATAAGTTTAACACCAAAGATAGTTAATAGTTCCATCAAAATAAATACCATACAATACTGTGATAATATAATAAATAATATTAGTACAATCATTTATACTTTTGTCATTACGAATTTTCAAGCTGCCATTTATTGTATCCTGATAGAGTCGGGAGAAGTTCACAAAATACGTAAAGTTTCTGAAACCTTCAATCAGATACATACTCTATTTTGATTGAGAGCATTATATATTAATATCTAAATATAATATATTTTCCAATTTTATATAGTATGACAATGACATGAAATAATAATAATAATAATAATTCTTTATTCTTTATTTTCCATAAAATACAACAAAAGTTATATGCTAAAAAAGACTTAGTACATGAATTTGTTGCGTATATCTTATAAAAAGCATCTGCAGCCGAACTAGGAGACCCTGTGAATCAGCTGTCAGCGCCATATCCCCACGGTTAAACAAATAAGTGCAACCAAAAAAAAAATCCAATTAAATTAAAACAATAAGGCTACTTCTAGAAACATAACTTAAGAATAATATTGTTGTTCCTCTCTCATAACATGTGAAATGGACGGGAAATTTGACATAGCTGCCTTTAGGAATTAATAATCATCCCTATCTCTTTTTACAAGGGTGCAAAGTAGGTAAGTAAATCTATTCATAAAGATTACAAAATTATTATACAGTGTATCATAAGTGTAACAGTTTGAAAGCCAGCTCGTGCTTTGCATGTTAATGACTGCAGATGATACGCTACATACTATCTTTATGGTCAAAGAGCCGGTGGGAGATCGACCTTCACCGATCTGATAACCAGATGAGACATATTTTTTATCGAATATAATTTATAAACAAATATGCCTATAATTACTTGCCTATCTGAAAGTGCTCATGGCTATTTTTAATTATCATCTGGTTATCAGATCGGTGAAGGTCGATCTCCCACGGTCTCCTCTACTATTAGATAATACTCTAAAAATATAATTAAGCTGGCATCGATGACAGTTTTAAGGTAGGGATATCGATTAAGAAGTACGTTGATGTAAATAAGGTTCTAATATAAAGTAATGTAATTTTATGTTCTATGCAAATATTGGAAATAAATTCCAATTTTGCAAAAAAAAATATATTTTAACTGTGTTTTTATACTATTAAACTACGTTTTGTTGTAAACAAAGTATCAAAAGTTATATTTAGATAAGAATGCGCGAACCGTTCTGATGTTCGACCCTTCTTCGTAAGGCTATATTTTTAGTGACGCTGCTAATCCTTGATTTGAGCTTCGTATGGAATAGAAACGTATAGAAAAGTATTCTTTGTATAGAAATACTTTAAGGTTTGTTTTTTTTAAAGAAAGCATTTTCTTATAAAAAATGCAATTTACATATAAATACTATTGGCTGTTTATAGCGAATGTTAAACTACCAAAATCATAATTCATTTCATTTTGAATTTCACTAATAAAATCTGTTAAGTTTGAACAGCGTATAGGAAAACTTTAGTTCACTTAATTATGAATAATTTTCGCAATTAAATTGTAATTTTCTTTTTCCAGGGTATATCTATGTGTTTTATAAAGAATACCGCTGACCGTTCTCTATTATTGCGAAATCGAAACAATATTAATCAGTGATTATGTTTCAGTTCGAGTTTTTTAATTGTAATCGGCTTAAGTCATCGTATGATTTTTCTGACATATTTAGTAAACTTTATTTTTTGTGGTATTATTAAATTAATTATTTCCATTTAATAAATAAATCTACAAAATTATGTCACACTCAAAGTGTTAATATAGCGGCCTTTCAATTTAGTTGGATACCAAGAACTCTCCTTCCATGTTTTTGTGAATCAATATCCTAGCGAATGAGTGTGTCATTTGAGGAATAAAAGATATAATTCTTTGCTGAAATGGGCCATTTACCGCCCTTTTCAGCTATTGAGTATTAGCAATTTGCTTTTTCGAGACTCCCTCTCAAAATAGAATTGCATTGGACGAGATAAAGTAGAGAGAATTTGGATACTTAACTTTACAATTATCATTATTATAGGTAATCTACTTGGATTATAGAATTGTTATGGTAATTACTTTCTGTAGTTTGTATAAAAAATAAATTATACTAGTGACTTACCCTTGCATCATCATCATTTTCAGCCTGCTTTCGTCCACTGCTGGACATAGGCCTCTCCTATGGCACGCCACTGAGCTCGATCTTCAGCTCTACGCATCCAACCGCTACCAGCCACTTTACGAATGTCGTCGCTCCACCTAGCTGGAGGACGTCCTACGCTACGTTTGCCGAGTCGTGGTCTCCACTCTAGAACCCTTTTACTCCACCGGTTATCGGTTCTGCGACAAACGTGACCAGCCCACTGCCACTTCAGCTTGCTAATTCTTTGGGCTATGTCGATGACTTTGGTTCTCTGTCGGATCACTTCATTCTGGATCCGATCCTTCAGAGAAACTCCGAGCATAGCCCTCTCCATAGCACGCTGAGCGACTTTAAGCTGGTGGACTAAACGCACCGTCAGTGTCCACGTCTCGGCTCCGTATGTCATAACAGGTAGGACGCACTCATTAAAGACTTTCGTCTTTAGGCTTTGTGGTATTGGCGACGAAAAGACTCGACGAAGTTTATTGAATGCTGCCCAGCCCAGCTGTATTCTTCTTTGAGCTTCTTTCTCGAAGTAGTTCTTACCGACATGCAGTAATTGTCCAAGATAGATGTAATTTTGTACTACTTCGAGAGTTGTTCCATTAAGCGTGATCGGTCCCGGTATTACATTTGAATTAAACATGATCTTGGTTTTATCAAGATTCATCCGGAGACCGATGTGTTCCGAAGAACTAGCTAGGCTTTGCAGCATGTATTGCAGGTCTTGCACGGTTTCAGCCATGATGACGATGTCGTTTGCGAATCTCAAGTGCGAAATGTACTCACCGTTTATATTTATTCCACGTCCTCTCCAGTCCAGAGTCTTGAACACATCCTCCAATGCAGTTGTGAACAATTTGGGGGAAATTACGTCCCCTTGTCTCACTCCCCGATGCAGGTAGATAGGTTCAGACTGCCGGTTCTGAACTTGGACGGTCATTGTTGCAGTGTCATACAGACATTTCAACACTTGGATATATCGCCAATCGACTTGGCACCGTTGTAAAGACTCTAAAACAGACCAGGTTTCAATAGTGTCAAACGCTTTCTCATAGTCCACAAATGCTAGACACAAGGGCTGATTATACTCTTCTTGCTTCTGTATAATCTGCCGCACTGTGTGAATGTGATCTATGGTGCCATATCCACTTCGAAAACCGGCCTGTTCTGGTGGTTGGTAATCGTCGAGTCTGCGTGTGAGACGATTTGTGATGACTCTAGAAAACAACTTGTAGATATGGCTTAAGAGGGAGATAGGTCGATAGTTTTTCAGCCGGGTTTTGTCACCCTTTTTGAAAAACAAGATCACCAAACTAGTGCTCCATGCCTTTGGAGTTCTCCCCGAAAAAAGGACGGAATTAAATAAACGCTGGAGTTGTTTTAGCGTAGGAGTTCCTCCTGCTTTTAGAAGCTCCGTTGTAATTCCATCCTCTCCGGGGGCTTTTCCATTTTTTAGTTGTTTTAGAGCCATCACGATTTCGTCTAGGCTGACTTCTGGCAGGTCTTCTGTGTAGTGACGGGTAAGTGTGGCTCTGGAATCCTTGTTATTGGACATGGGACAGGTCGCTCGTGATGTATATAGGCGACCATAGAAATCCTGAACTTCATTTAGAATCTCCGGCTTAGAAACGACGACTTTTCCGCTAGTTGTGGTCAGCTTGCATCGCTTGAGTGTATTATTCCCTTTGTGTTTATAATAATACATAGAGAAAGTGTTATGTATTAACAATGTGTTATTCAAAGTCTATATGAACTTAACTTTACCTTTTGTCTAGTTCACCTACGAACATTTGCAGTGGTACATTATAAAAACCATAGTATGTGAAAGCTCGTGGATTTTAACTGAAATGGTGTCCAATTCAATTGTATCATCTAATACTCAACACGAGAATGCTTTCGAAATAAAGGAAGGACAGTGCCATATTGGGGTAAGTTAAAACAAACAAAAAATATTTTGATTTACAGGTTCGACCGTTACAATTTCATTACACTCGTATGGATAGAATTACGATGACACGTCTATCACGTCACACATCCTGCACGTTCACCGTGACCCGTTTGATGTAGTAGTATAATAAGTATTCTAATTTTTTTAAATACATATAATATTAGTACTAATAAATATTTTAATTATAACAATGTTTGTAATGCAATAAGAAACATTACATTGCACATTTTTTAGCTTTGAGTGATTAGAATTTCGAAACAATTACTACAAAATAATAAAATTTAACTGCCATTATATTCAACGAGTATTTCACTTATTTTTTCAGCAGCAATTTTTTTTGCGTTGCAATTATTCATTTTTATTTCTTACTCCGAGTTAAGGAAGGTTTTAGAAAAAAAATATGAGAATCGCGACTGTGATACAATAACCAAGCATCAGTCAAGTCACAAACAAGATTACAATGTAATCAATCAGAGGGAACGTCGTCGGCAATTAATCAAGTGACGTCGTGACTCACAGCACTGACGTACTCTACTGTGCTGCAGTGTTTGAGTGATAAAAATTATAGGATGGTGTTAGGAGCGTTAAAAATACATAATGATATTCTCATACCTACCAAACATACAAAAAAATATCAAAACCGCTCGAGCCATTTCGGTGGAGTGCAACCACAAACACCGTGACACAAGATTTTTATATATCAATAGTTATAATCAACTATTCTGTAACTAAGAAAAATGTTCATACATGGTTATAGATCGAAACATGAATCATTAAGGACTTTTCGTCAGCGATAGCGATAGTTAGAGTATTGAGTTTTGAAAACTGTTAGGTTCTGTTAGTTGTAGCATAAGAAATTAAAGTACGTCTTCTGCACTAAAGATATTTAATTACTATGGATTTGTAAAGGTCACTTATGGTGGTTCACAAACACATGAAGCATAGTCAGTGTCAACTTAATTCATTCCCTGATCACTATTTTTACACAAGATACACTTTCACTATGACTTTATTTCTTTTCTTTACTTTCTTGTTTTTCTTCAGTTTTCTCTTTGCTCTGATATTCTAATGATCTTTCAAGACACTGCTGATCTTATTACATGCATAAAAGAACATTCTGGTATTCAATAATTCAAAACTTTTCAAGTAATTTGCATTCCTTTTATTAAAATGTTTTTTCCTTGGTAATTTACGATTAACTGTTCTTGACTATTACACTCTCCACTACGCGAGAATATTATCATCAATGGATTGGTGCGTCCGAGAAAACATGCCTGCTACAAATTCCATATAAAATATCACCGGTATTTAAACGTTTTCTTAAAAATAAAAACCCTGATACTAAAACACTCCAATCTTAAGAAGATTTCTCCTCTCCCTCCTTCCTTGGTATCGCATTTGGGATTTCAAGATTAAATTGTATGGCTTAAGCCTTGGGTTATTGATTACCATCAAGCAAATCGTTTACCTACTTCTTTGCCGAATTCATCAATAAATAGGTTCTTTAGCCTTAAAAACATTCATAGTAAAATAATAATTATAATTAATTTAGGCAATCAAAAGTTCTACTGAGGTTTCAACAAATATGCAAACGTGGGGTGTGATGATCTGGTCCACTGTTGTTAACATATTTTATACACTAGGTATATTATTTCGATTAATTTTTTTTGAGAGTGGTACTAATGAACTATACGGGGCGTGCCGGCCCATTCGGCTGCTACCCGAAGGTAATAAGCATGGCACTACCACTTAAAACATGGCACTACCACTTAAAAAGCATGGCACTACCACTTAAAGCATGGCACTACCACTTAAACAATTATAATATATAAATGGAATCCAATACTGCTGTTTGATAGTATTTAAAGTAATTAACACGTAATATAAAATCAATACCAGGACTTATTGTATTAAGCCTTAAAATCCTCCTCCTCCTAAATCCTCGACAATATTTTGGTTGTATAGAAATCACAAGTAGATTGTTATTAAGTTGAATAAACCACTTTGTAATCGCTTCAAAGGGCCGCTTAAAATTCTAAGTTAGTACATAATATGCCTAAAATTATTATAACAGCATACGATTTTTAGTTTTACTATATTTACTTATATAGATACTAGATTGTATTCTGATCATTACAATACAATAGTTAATATTTTTATTTTCTTTAATAAAATGAAATGGATCACAGTTTTCACATTTTCATATATATTATGTTATCGTAATTAATAAATACTGAGAGAGACTGAGATAGAAAACAATGGTGTAAAATAGAAGAGGCCTTTACCTAGGCTAAGCCTTTACAGAGGGGTTCTCATTTAAATAAATAAAATTAATAAATAAACATTATATACCTAATAAACATATCACTAGTCACTAGTCACTAGTCACTAGTTACTAGTCACTAGATAGTATAAAACAAAGTCGCTTTTTCTGTCCCTATATCCCTATGTATGCTTAAATATTTAAAACTACGCAATGAATTTTGATGAGGTTTTTTTAAATAGATAGAGTGATTCAAGAGGAAGGTTTATATGCATAACTAGCGGAACCCGCGGCTTTGCCTGTGCTAAATCTAGGGAAAAAATTAATTTTATGAATGTATACCTAGTATGAATTAAAAATTCAATAATAAATCTTTTAAAAATATTATAATAATCATGTAAAAATGGAAAATAATAAAAGGCTTATTATTAATATTATTTTATTTATTAAATATTTAAATTTTAATAAAATTATTGTGATTTGAAAGTTATGTTGAATTATATTTAAGAAAAAGCTTCTTATTCTTAGGGATACTTTTAAGTCCACTTAATAACGTAAAGGCAGTTAGACTATTTTTCCTTTCCCGTCAATTTAAAGTTAGCCACAAGCCAATTCCGTATCGGCGCTTTCTCCACAAAAGCAAAGTTAGCGAAGTTAAAAGTCAAGTCATTTACTTGGCTTAAATTCGTTACTTCGCTTGGTTCACCTCTTCAGCAGAACGGTACATTTTAACGAGAGATCTAGTAACGAGTGATAGCATGATTTTCTTTGGATTTTTTTACAAAAAAAGAAATAGAAGTCGTGATTTAACTAAATAAATAAAAAATGTATATGTACCTACACATTATTATTAAATAGAAAAGTTTTTCTTCCTTTTCTTTATTTTTTCTTTTAACAGGTACCTATCCTAAATTTTCATATAACTCCATCAAACAATTGAAGCAGTATAGAAAAAAGTAGTGAAAGCATTTTCTATTTCTGAATAAAGGTTGGTCCATGAAAATGAATCTTTTTTTCGTAAAATAAACTTGTTTGTGTTGAAGTAAACCTTATATTACTCTTTATACATGCAGTAGTAACGGATAGTGACGGATAAATTCTCAGATTATTAGTATCTACTAATAAATAGGATATATAAATTATTTATCCTAATTATTACTAGTAATATTTATTAGCACTATTATTTATTAATATCTTATTTATTTAAAATGAATGCTTAAAAGTATTTCTTTTGCTAATTAAAAAAATCCGTTAGAGACAACGTTTTATTGTAATCATCATAACTTACCAAAAAAAAGTTATTCATAGATATTTACATACAAAAATAATGAATTGGTATAATAATAAATTTAAAAACAAAATGTATATTTTGTACAAGTAATTATTTTATTGACATGTTTAGTAAATGATTAAAATGTTAATAAAACCTCTCAAAATTCCACAAGGCGGTCCCAGATGTGACTGATAAATAAATGGGATAATGAAAACGTTGGCTTGTTTCATTTGAAGGATTGAGAAATAAAAAAAGCTCTAATTTGTTAGAACCCTCGTTATTTCATTAAAACGTGATAACAGCAGCTCAAAGTTCATATTAAAATTAATTAGTATCCATTTATTGCTAAATCATTACAGCGTTCGTTATATAACAATATTGTAATTTTAATTAATTATATATTTTATTAAATGACTATAATTGTAATATAATACTTAAGGAGAAGACAATGATAACTGGAGGCGGTAATTCTGTTCTTCATTTCGAATACTTGCCAATACGCTAAGTGGCAATTTCTAAGATTGGTTTCGATTCAGTATTCACGGTAGCTATTAAGTTGTTCCTAATTTAGCTCCATTCTACTGTATTTTAAAGATATTTTAGGTAATATTATTATATAACCAATAAGTATAAATATAATAATATCTAAATCGGTTTCTAGTTCCAAGGCAAGTCCGTGGTTCAAGGCCCAATTCAGGCCAAATTTATTAGTCTTTTTTGTAAGGAAATTTCCACTAAGAGCCTAAAGCTCGCTAGTCCATCCAGGCTTTGAAAAGCACGTAAAGCTATCAGATCCGGTGATCGTGAAGAATTATCGTCTACTGGAGTATAAGATAATATATGGCAATGAGGTTATAATAACATCATTGATATATGGCATTAGAGTGTAGGAAAGACTATGTTAGATATAATTTTAATGTATAAAAACATGATTTAACTAGTGACTTCTGAACAAATTATTATCTACTTATAATTTATGTATCGACATATTGCACAAGAAGAGAACAGAATTACGAATATTTGTTTCTTTATAATAAAAATTTTATTAAAATATTATGTGCATATTATGTGTAATTTTCTGTATTTCTGTACATTAATTTCGAATCTAAAGACTGCAAACTTAAGGCATCTTAGTTCTATAGTTTGGAAAATAAAGTGAATAAAACCGTTTTGAATGTTTTCATGGGTCGTCTTAGTCGCTTTGAGATAAACATGTTTATATGGTTTGAGTAGGTACCCAATTCAAACATCCTTTGTTCTTTTTAGTTTGAGGTAATCCTGCTTTCGGTTCAAAATACACCAATTGCTTTTAAAATGGTTCAATAAAATTCTCCATTCTTGGGATTACTTAAAAAAATGCAATAATTTAAACGTCCACCAATAGATAAATTGTATCTCTTTATTAAAATAAGTTTTATTGTTTTTAATATTTGTTCTTTTACTATCATCATATCTGTGAAAGATTTAAAAATTGAGCAAAATATTCTTACTATTTGTAAAGTAGTAGTTGTTAAAAATTGTGTGGTATAGTCGTATTTTTAATTAGACGAAGCCAACTGACAGTAGCTAATGTCACTTTGTAAAATAATGTTGCCATAGTTAAAGTATTAGTGATGCGTTCAGTTCTCGTTCAATCAGATGAATGAACAATGAGTGTGAATAGTTAATCATTTCAAACTATAAAAGAATATTATTTCTATTTTACACTAGTAATAGTAGTAGTATGTAACTACAATCAGTTTTTTGACGGCTTATTACAAAGCGCGGCGCGGCGACTAGTGCCAACACCAATCAACGCCGCGCTTGCGGTCGCCATTTTGTTTGTTATTCGGCTTCTAACCTCTAATCTGATAGCACGAATGTTTTTTCTGCGCCCACGCTGTTAAGTTATTGTTTTTGTTAAGTTTGTCGTTTCAAAGATAAATTAGACGATTTTACTTTTACCGCTATAAGGTGAAAAGTACATAATTTTTTTATGACTCATATAATTAAAGAGGAAGACAAAATGTATGGTCTCGACCACATGATGGACAATGTTTCAGACATATTAATAACTAGCTGACCCGTGCCCACTTCGTTGGGCATAATGTTAATAATCCTTTTTTAGTACAGAGTATTTAAATTATTTAAATTATTTTATTAATATTAAAAATTAAAAATTAAATTATCTATACTAATATTAAAAAAACTACTTTTTGTCACTAAAATATAAAAGTTAGACATATGCTGTCGTTGACTTTTTTGTAGGCATTTTTAAGCTCCACATCTTTTCTCTAGAACTCAAAAATATATCTTTCATAGTCAAGGCAGCGTTCGTAAGAAACGCTTTTATTCGACCGTTTTTTCTCCGATTCACTTTGCAAAACGGACTACCACGTAAAAGCCTTTTTATTTTTCGGTTTTTTATATAACCTATGACACTCAGCAATAATGTGGCTTTCTATTGGTGAAAGAATTTTTAAAATCGGTTCAGTAGATCCCGAGATTACCCCTTACAATTTAACAAATAAACAAACTTTACTTCTTTATAATATTAGTATAGATTAATAATTAATGTCACCGAAAGCGATAGTGATGATTTTTTATCTGATGATGAATAAAAACAAATGAATAAGCGATGTTTTTTTATTTTCATTACCTACCTATAATTGGATTCTATAGGCATATAGTCGTCGAAAACTCGTTGGTATGTACAAAGCACGACTAAAATTCGAACCCCGTACCCGATATCGGCAGTTCGGCACACTAACTATTCACTAGACAATCGAGGCAATTTCATTCATTCAGGAGTTTTTTCAATCATTCATTTTGTTACAACACTATTTTTATTTTGTCAAAACCTGACAACACAGTAAACGTCAGTTGACTTCGTCTAATTAAAAATTAGAGTATAGGTACTTGTGTTAAAAATTGTGTGGTAGGTACTGAGAGATATATTTCTTTCAAGATACTAAGGTGCAGTACGGTTCAAATCATTACTACTTATTAACATTTAGTACAAATAATACTTAATAGTTCATGTAGATAATGCGTCGTAAAGTACATTTATATGCTTTAATATATGTAAATTCCTAATAGGCATGATGACTGATTTTGAAAAACTGGCCTATAATGATTTAAAGTATTTACTATTTCAAAAAAATACATTATTTCTGCAGGAAACATAGTTTCATTACGAAAAAAATGCTATTTAAATTTTAAGTTTTAAAATTTGCTTCAAAACGATCGACGGTGTCATGGCGTCTGCTTGTGACGTCACGGCCGTATAATCTGACTGTAAACACTAGGGAGCCAAAGCAACAAATCAGATAATTTGGGTTTAAATATGAATTCAAAAGTGCACAAGTGCTGTGGATCTATAACAAAGAAATCGATATGTTATAGTCAATAAAAACAATGTTTTAGAAACAATCTCTAATCTATTACGTAGTGCTTTTTATTAATACAGAAAAAAATATTAAAATTTTACGCGTTTGAATTTTTAAATTATTGTTTATAAAGATATAATAATGTACAACTTACATTGTAGTCTTGACATTTCTAAACTCAGCTGAACAAAAGTCTTTGTTTGATGCCAAAAACTCCCCCAACATCAACAAATCAACTCTAGGCAAATTAGAGCTATTTGCCTTGGTAAATCCTTGTTCAATGTTATGAAAACACAAACTAAGCAACTGATTGATAGAAATAATGAAATACTTCACAAAATACAAACGCAGAATGCAGATTTAAATGTCCTAGTTAGTACTTTATACAAAACAAAGTGACGTTTATACGGCCGTGACGTAATTCACTCTGATTGGTGTTCAACTTATCATGGCGGACTGCTGTATTTTGTCGTTTTATTTTAATAAATAAAATATCAATCTCGCCCTAAATATGAAAATAAATACGCTTTTCAAAACCTATTAATCTTATCTCATTAGATGAACACATTATTTTAGTGGTTTTTAGTTACTGTCATCATGCCTATTTTATATTTTAGTTTTATTACGAAAAAACATTAAATAAAACTACTGTTGGCACTTATGTCCAACTACACATACTTACGTGATTTAGTAGTTTTTTTGAAGAGAACTTCGAATTTAATTTATAATAAACTTAATTTAAAATTAGCAAGGAAGTAATAGCCCGCGATGCGCGCTCGCTTGAGAAATCAAGTGAAGTTGTCGAATTATTTCCACCATAATAAATACTTGTCTTACGCTGAAGAAAACCATCATAAAGAAACCTGCACTGCAATCTTAGAGAATATAGAGAGTGTTGAAATGACATGTGGAGTCTACCAATTCACACATAGTGCCATAGGCCAACGTTATAGCGATTATAGCCTGATCCCCCTCGCATTAAAGGGACTCCCCTAACCTCCTTTGCCCAACTGTGGGACGTTAAATAGGTTTAAACACAATACAAATTAACTGTTCGTTTAGTATTTTAGTTTATATTGCCTGTACCTATAAAAAAAATGATATAATAGCTAGTATGAATTAAAGCTCCAGTTTTATCCACAATATTTAATGTTTTATAAGGTCCCCGCAAATTATACATAAAAAAATTTTACGATACACACCATATTTCAAGCACGCTCATTAGCTATTACGATACAAGTAACTGCTAATTGTTACGAGCGGACGTTCAATGAATAAGGAACGAGACGAACGATTTGACGAAATTAACCCAATTAACTGCTTACTTTTATTTGTTTTAAACTCAAATATTTCATATTTACCTCATCTTATCTTAATTTTTCTTCAGATTGAATAAAAATATTAGACAAATTTACTATTTTAATGTTAGGAAAAACTAATTTCAGCTAAAGCAATTTCAGGTAAGACTGTCAATTTTACTAAGACTTGTGAACTACGCAGGAGAATGTTAGTGTACAAGTGCAGGCACGAACATAACGGCACTCTTTAGTGTATATTCTTTTCACTCACAACTTTCTATGGGATAAAAATTCGACACGACCAGTGAGAGATTAGGCGCAGGATTAACGACTTGTTCTCCAACACTCAGGACGTGCGGCTTGCGCCAGTACATTTTAGGCCGTAGACCAATGAAACAGTAGACATTTAATTATATGATGTTTACTTAACTCGCAATTTCTTTCCAATATATTATAGATATAAATCTCCACTGACCCAGTGGTAACGCGCTTGCTTGGATAACCGAGTGGTATGGGTTCGAATCCGAATCTCGCAGCTCTGATATTTTTATGTGTGAATAATTTCTAACATGATTACCATTTTTCTTAAGGTTGAGAAAAATATCGTGAAGAAATCTGCATGTCTAAGAATACCTAGCAAATTGAAAAACACGTGAAGTGAATCAACCCGAACTTGGCCAGCGAGATGGACTATGGCCTGATTGGCCTAGTTTTGATGGAAGGCCCATGCACAGCAGTGAGACGTTAGAAAGGACTGAATGTATATATACGAGTACATTATATTTATAAATGAATAGAACATGTATTCTATAACAACATTGAATCTGTTATTTCCATGTTACCTTGGCTGTCTTCAATAAACATCCATTATAGTATTAGAAGGTACTCGTAGTTCATGATCTCTTGAATTTGTGCAGTCAACTGTAAGTGAACCTAAATTAATACCCAACTGAGATATTGGATTCAGGTATATTATGGTATGAGTATGTATAAATTCAAACCCAAATCTTACGCTCAAATCAAAATCAAAAATCAAATATCTGCTTACTATTTCTAAGCCGTTAAAGAAATTTCAAGATCTTCAAACTTTTATGAATTATGTACCATCAATATGGTTTTATACATAGAAATTAACACAAATTTTACTAAATCTCAAAAAATGATAATAGAGAATGTAATAAATAGAATCAATGGGCAATATATTCATGGAATGGGACTCTATCAAAATCAAGCCGGATAGAGACACTCATAGAACTAAATTGACATTCCTAAATAAATATTATTATTTATATTATACTACGTATATATAACCCATATTATAATTTTGAGTTTATTTCTTTTACCTTTGATGAATAGTTACTATTTTATTTTTATGTCATAAAAGCTTAAGCATTTTCAAAAAATATAGGTCATGAAATAGCTATTGATAACCACATAGCTATAAAAGGGGATTTAGGGTCTAACACTGAAAGATTATCGAAGTTCTCTTACTCTCCGAACGACACACATTCAGCTCGTTAAAAAGTAAGTAACAAAAATGACGTGCGAGGGTTTCGTTTTTGGCCTACTTTCGAAATTATATGACGTAAATATAAAGTGCACTTTAAAAACATTTAACGTTTATCATTTAACGTCTGCTAAATCTGGGCTTTTAATTTTTTGAATAACGCATCAAAATTATGGAATTTTCTAGTTGCTATGAAGTGTAAAAATAATTAGTTATTATCATGAAATTATTCTGGACAATTATAAACTAAACATAATAAATAACAACAAGAACAGTTAGTCGGTCTTTAAGATGTCTATCTATTAGTGTTTTCGTATATCCTCACCCAAAAGTAAACTTAGTTTTTATACTGTTTACTTACAAAAAGAATCTTTACGAGACTTTATATTTTGCGACTGTGAAGTATTCATTTATCACAATACATCTTATACTTTTTAGCTGAAAAGAATTTTCTTTGTGAGTTTTTGTTTGCTTCTTTCAATATTTTTGGCTCAATTTAGATTAAATGATAAAAAAATGTTGTAGATTTATATAAAAGTAATAGTCATTCTTAAGACTCCGTAGCTAAAAAATCG
This sequence comes from Boloria selene, assembly GCA_905231865.2. Lineage (NCBI taxonomy): Eukaryota > Metazoa > Arthropoda > Insecta > Lepidoptera > Nymphalidae > Boloria > Boloria selene. The sequence continues at coordinate 8,617,508 of HG993141.1, forward strand.
TCATGTCTGTCTGTTGTAGTGATATAAGAGATACATATATTCGGTTCTCGCATTTGCTATATTAATTTTGTTTCTTAAAGTTAGAAAAACTATTAAATACGAAATTAACTTGTATCTACTGTTAATAAAATTAATATGAACAGTTAGGCAAGTATTTTATATCTAACTTAAAAACAATGTACATTATATGTTATGTAGTCTGTAAATTATATTATTTCAGCCGAAATTACATTATTCGAGTTAAAATTATGAACATGTTAAAATCAATTTCGAAAATAATCAAAAACTGAATTGCTCTACCCTCGAGACGCCCACAAGTTAAGTCATTAAAATATTTGTTTCAAAGGATCCATAAGTTTCGTGTTTCAAAACTGATTAGGTCTTACACCAAGATGAGGTACTATAGTTATCTATCTCGTCTTAACAAGCTTGTATTACAATTTAGACATGTTACATGAATAAGCTCCATCTAATCAAAATTAGGCTAAATTAATATTTGACTATACGTTGAGAAGCAGATTATATAAGGCTTATTAGTAATTATCAAAATTGCTATATGAGTAGGAGCCTTTGCTGTAGTATTAATCTAGTAGCTTTACATATTGCTTAGTTAAAGTATATCTGGGGACACGGTAGTGCCCGCGCCAAGACGAGCCAAGCGCAAAGGCACTACCTACCTTTTCTCATGCTTCGACGTTTTTGGCACCCTAAATACTTTAGATCATACCAGATAAACAAAAAAAATTGGGATATGAGTCAGTAGTCTAAAAATGTAAAATTACCGGATATATTAAATATGTAATGTTTAAATTACATAGCTCTTATAAAATATACTTTATTGATTTCTAAACATAAGGCATATTTTAACAAAAGGAGAGAGTTGTTAGAGTTAGGACGTGCAACGTGATGATGAGTTAGAACCTAAGCTCTACTTGAGATCTTATAACTTTTTAAAAGTTCGAGCTACATTGTCTTATCTTGGTAATATTTTCCATGAAAATGTTTTGGTGAGAATATGTATTTACGATACTAAATGCTTATAATCCTAGGTATAACAGAAAATTATTATTGTGTAAATGTTATTTGATATATTTCATGTTGAAATTAAATTGTCTAAGGTCTTGTATCTTGCATACCGTGTCTATCTGTTCAAAATAATGAATATGTATGTTGTGTACATGATACTGTTGATTTTACTCATATTATAGCCCAGTGTGCACGCATATAACTAGAAAGTAGAAACATAATATTTTGGTCGTTAGTACATACGACAATCAAATTACAAAGTCATTTATCATACAAATAAATAATAGTTTATACATTTTTTTTAAAATAGAAAGTGTAAAATGCAAATAGTAAAGTAAACATTTTATTTTTTTATTTTTTATAAATATAAATATGTTATACATTATTACAACAGCGCCATCTTGTTCCATGGTAAGCTACGAGGCTTGTGTAACGGATACAAGATAGTTGATACACTACACATATATCGAGTTTAAATACATACATATTATAAATATAAACACCCATGACTTTAAGTTGAACTTAAAGTGTAAATTATGTTTAATATTTGTTATATGTACTTTCCCATTAGTTTTTTCTTATAAAGCTCGTGTTCCTTTTATTCGATATCTCAATGGTTTATTTTTAATAACACGAAAAGAAAAATTATGGTCACGACATAGACAAAAACTGACATATTCAATTATCAAAAGAACATGGTCTTCAAAACCCCTTCGACTTTACCATAATTATGGTATGAGAAAAACATTACTTTTAACAATGTAAAGCAATTCAGCTACCTAATTAAGTTTTTAATTTTAATACATAATTTTAATGGCTCAATAAGATTAGATAAGTGAACAGGAAATACTAAAAGTCGGAACCATTCGCAAAAAGAAAGAAGTAAGTCGCAGACACAAATACAATATTCTCTATTCCTGTCACTCTCATACTCCATTGGGTGGGACGACAATTCGACGCTAACGTTAAAAGATTAGGGTCTGGAATGACGGCTTTACTTACTTCCTTGAAACAGTTTCAGAAAATTCCTCTATAGTGAACTCAACAGTTTTAAGGAAGATCCGAGTCTCTACCCTGAACCTGTAGTATACAGCGGTGCATGCTAACTACTAAACCAACGAAGCAGTATAGAATATCTAGTATAACAAAAAAACATAATTTGAATTTATTACTTTTAAAAAGTAAAAACTAATATATGAAACGTACAAACACATTATAAAGTATGTACATGAATAAATAAACTGAAAGCGAAACTTTTATGCATTAATATAATAATAATAAACGTTTATTTCGAACCAGAAGTCCATAAGAAACAACTGTATTTTACAGTAATCATAGAACACAGAAACAGAAATGAAATACTACAAAATTATGACACTAAGAAAAGAAAAATGAAAAATATTTAACAATGAATTAAATAAATCAAGTATGTCCGCTCCATTAAATTAAGTTAGAAACGCATCCATTTGAAAGTGAAATAGCTACTACATTCGTCGACGAAATAGGATTGATGGACAACGTGACAATTGTAATCAGCCGGAATGAAAGTGGGGCGGCCTTATAAAGTCCGTAACAAATTGATTGCTGCGGCGAGAACTGAGTTAACTGATTACACCGTGCAAGAAATCAAAATTGTACTTTTGTATTGAATTGATTGAAGCTTTAAATGTTTTAATTTACAGTCACTTAGTAAATGAATTAATCAAAAAATCTGAATGCTTTTTATATTCATTGTATTTTGTTAGTTTTTGCAAATGTTCACAAGTAACAAGTAGTTTCAATTCAAATTTTGCTTAAAACAATTTGGAATAATAATATTTTTTAGACCTTAATAATAACTAGTAATAACTTGAGCTCAAATGCTTCTATTTTGTAATTAAATTTTAATAGATAATGGTATTGGATTGAAATCTGTCAGTACTTTAACTAGGCACTTTATTGAAACCTTGTTTTCTAAAATTTCATAAAGTATCAATTTGAAGTTGAAATCAGTTTCAATTAAAGAAATTAGAGATGATGCCAAAATAGAACCCCTTCAATATTTGATAGGGGTTTGGCAGCAAAAGTTTTAGTTTCCCGATTTGTGAAGTTTTCTCGGACTAACCAAGCTACAATGAAATTGTTACAGCCAATAAATTGAACATAACTCGCAGGAGTTTATAGTAAATAGTTATATCAATTTCCTATTTACTAAATGTCTTCTTTAAATATAGATTAGAGAAATGTAGTTTTCTAGACCAATACTTTTCGTCTTTAACAACTTGTTTATGTTTTTTTTGTATTATGAATAATATTTATAGTCTATTAGCGAGATTTCGTTTACTTTATTTCGAGTGTACTATACATGTAAACCCTCCTTTTGAATCACTCTATTAAAAAAACCGCATCAAAATCCGTTGCGTACTTTTGAAGATCTCAGCATAAATAGCAACAGACGGACAGCGGGAAGTGACTTTATTTTGTACTATGAAATTGTCTACTTTTCATAATTGAAAGAAAAAAGCTTTAAATAATTAGATTTTACGATATAAGACAAGTGCATCTTACATTTTCTTCTGTAAGAAACATTAGTATAAACCAACCCGAATAGAGTTACAAAAATTTTTCTCGAATAAAAGCCAGCGCATTCAAATCACGTATGCGATGAGGGCCACCGCCTCTTTGGCTCCCTACTTTATAATACATTGTAGCCAGCGCCAGGAGCTATTTGCATCTCACCTTTACATATCCTTGCTATTATGTATATTCCATATGGAATTTAAGTAAACATTCAATAATCTAGTGACATTTATTATATGAGAAAACATATTATGCATATGTTGATTTTCAATGTGTATCGGATTTTACATTATTTATTTCAATCAAAATAAAATTGCTCAATGATTCAACTTACTCAAGTAACAAGTAAGAGACTATCAAACATCGATACAAAATACATAAATGAAGTGACATATATAATACAAACTTATTTACTACAAAACAAAAATGCCAAAGACAGTTAAAATATGTTTTAGGGTTGCACGAAGACATAGGGTTTACACTCGGCACGTTTTGATTCTGTGGACCAAAGTTCTTCCAAGTCAGTTCAAGTATTCGCGAAATTAATACATCTGAAACTAAAGAGTAAACATACGCACAAATTATTTAACATCATTATACAACACATAGCTTATAAACATATTTTATTTAAATATGTTTTTTAACACTTTATTGCACATACATTAAATTAATACATATAAAAATATAGAATCTGCACTAAAAGTGATTTCTTACAGGCAGCCGCTAGGAGAATCATACAAAAATAAACAAAAAGCGGAAAGGTGCATAAAGTGAAACTCATTAAACTTATTATAAATAAACGTACATAAAAAGTTTCATATTTAAAATACTATTAATTATATTTTGTATGTAAATAAATAAACGCTTTTTTATTATATGATGATCTAATATGGCTCTTATGCCATATTCGTGAATACTGTATGAAAAGATAATACAGATTTCTATTATGTATTTTTTCACAAGGACCCTCCTAATTTTCTCGAAGCACATCGACGTTGTTACGTAAAATCAACATCTCAATTGCCTTTGTTTGGATTTCACACGTGCTTTAAAGTGTAGATTCCGAGTAAACAGGTTGAATAATCGCCTTTTAAATTACTTGCATATTATGTAAAGTTAAAAAGGCACAGTCGTAACGCGCTTCTGAAACCATTGAAGCAGATTCGAAATCCCGGGTCTTACACCTCCTTTATTTTTATGTGCGAATAAGTAAATATAAAGATAAATACCTAATAAAAATAAACTTCTTACAAAATCGCGCTAAATATAAATTCACGTCTTAAAAATAAAACTTAGGTGAGATACAATGTCATAAATTACTGCTAAAATTTTCAGTAAAAACTATCTTTTTGTATTTCTGTCATTCACCACGACAAAAGTATAATATTACTTTTCTCTATGACCACGACAAACACCCGGATAAAGTAGTTCTTGAGAAGAAATAAAATATATATCCCAAAAAAGTAAAAAGTTTTCATTTCGATTTACATATCGGCTCATTTACGGTTTAAGTTACGCGATAACTTCACTATAATTGAGAGATGACTTATTTATTGCTCTCGCTTTCTTGAATTACTAACTCAAAGGGCTTCTTTCGGACCAAGACTTTCAAAAGTACGATATTGCTAAGGATGAAAAATTACGTAAATGATATTACTTAATGTATGTAAATTAACGAGATGTGCAAATAAATGTATAATATGATCTTAGTTAGATATTCTCTTTATAAAAGTTATAGAGTACATAAGAATATGTTTTATATATAAGTATATAATTTTCTTCATAAATGGAGTGGCTTACATTAAAAACCCCGTCAGTAATTTAATTTGCAATCCTATCATTTTCGATCTTTTTTCAACATTTGTATGCGTATCAGTTACCATTATTCAACTTTCAATGTACAGACCATCTAGTCAGCATCAGATAAGACAAGGTCGAAAGAGAATCCCTCTGTTATTTGATACGGGTCTGACAGAAGAAATTTTACTCGATTTCAACATTTTCCAGAACGTATGCCATGTGTTTGTTACTTTAAGGGATTATTTGCAGATGTAAATTACCTAGTTAAGTAACTTTATACGTAAAATCAATAAAAAAACAAAAGTATGACTTTTGTTTTTTTATTGATTTTACTACTTTTTATTGATTATTTATTCGCGTAAGTGTTATAGGTAAACATTTAGTTTTCTATTATAATATATAAATCGTGAATCTATTAAATTATTGGAAAAAAGAAAATATATTATTTTAAAATTAGTATACATTTAAAATTTAATAGTTAATGTCGTTTAAGCAGATTTTGTCGATATTATTTTGTATACATTTCAAGCTTTATTATACCTAAATTACTTTTATCATTTGTGGAACGCAAAGTAAAATTTAAAATCTATAAAATAAAACATAATTTATTTAGGCTGTTGCTAGTCATCCGATAATCGTATTAATAAAAAATGTATTATTCGTCCGACTATTCTCGGTTTGTACGAATATAGCTATCACTTTTTGATTTCTAATATAAAATAAGCGATTTTTATGTGCAGGATATACCTATGTCAAAAATTAAAAAAAAATAACCTTAACCTACCGAGCTGATAATTTATTATTAAGATCCCACCCACTTTTAAGTCCAAGAGTTTTTATATGTAAAAGAGCTGGCTCTATAGAGTCGTCCTATGAAATTTACGTTACTAACACTCACAGAGAGTCACCTACATCAAAACAATGTACAAGAAAATGGTATTTTGTAAAAAGAACTATATAAACGTCCGCAATTGCGAGTATGTTAAAACTTAAAAAACAAATTGATTTCTCTTTGAGCCATTTAAGAAGCAAAAAAGTCTCAGTCGCGATATATCAAACACCTATTGTCGGACGAATAATATTTAATTTATTCGTCCGCTTATCGGATGAATAGACACTTCGATTTATTTAATACAATTACACAATATTAATAAAAATACACAAAACTGTAAGTACATAACAAAAATAAAATGCAGCAAAATCGAATTATTGCTTTAAAAATAAATTCTAATCGCAAAGGTAATAATATTCGACAGTTCATTATAAATTATGTATGTAAGATTATTAATTACCTTCCAAACACGTTTCCTTACAATGTAATCGTAATGTGATATTTTGATGTTGATTTATTAGTACGAAATTATCTCGAAGCTCACGTACGCTCTCATGAACACGAGCTTTTAAGTCTCGCATAAATATTACGGTGAGAAAATATCGCACAATTTATATTATTTAGTCGTGAAACAGGATTTAAAGTAACAAAGTCCCCCATCCGTTATCTGTAATGCTTCCATCATAACCCCTCGCTTCACGCATGCAAGACGTCAGCGAAGATAAACTGAGAATTGCTAGAAATTTAGTACTACTGTAGTACAAGGAATGTTTGAAGTTTGCAAAATGAGGGGTTCACTTTTATCATTCAACACTTCTCTCTTTATTTCACTCCTCTCAGCAATTTATCATAGTAAAGTAAAAAGTCAGTACTACGCTAATATTATTCTTTGTATTAAATATTTAAATACTATCGCAAACCTTGAGCAAATAGATATTTCATTAGAAATTCCGTTTGAGATATTTATATTCGTAAGTAAGCAATTGAACGATCTTAATATGAGACGCTTGGGCGAAGTAAGTAGTAAATAAAAACAAAATAAATACTTATGTTTATTTAATATGTGTTGTATTATTATGTACCTGCTTAATGTAAACGTATACAATATTTATCCACATATTCAATTCGGCCACGGACGATCACCTCAATGACTTTTGCCACAGGAAGTCTAGATACATAGGAGGCATGACCTGGGACTCGAACTAAAGACCTCCTGATCTGCAGCCGTACATGCTAGGCACTACATCACTGAAACAGTAAATGTTATACATATATTATGGCATATTTAAATATATACATATTATGTTATATTGAAATTAGAATTTTTCTTACCTTTAATATACAAAACTAGTCTTAAAATATTCTTCAAAGACACTTAACAAAAATACTAAACACTGTACATTTAAAGTATGTATATATTTAGAAAGTTTGCATTTCAAAAGAAACGCCGCTGCAACTGACGCCATATGATGTGAATTTTAAGTATACAAAAACTCAAAGAGTTTCTTTAACAATACCATTGCGACGTACACTGTGTAGAGCTTTTCAGTGTAAGTGAAATTGAGTAAGTGATTAATGTGTAAAAGCTTATTGTTCTTTTATTCAAATGGAATTATAATAACACCATATATTATTCTTAAAATGCTATCGCTGCTCGTAATTAACCCATTAAAACCAATTAGGTACTGTATTATTGCAGGCTATATTATAAGATATTAAAAGAGTTAAGATACATATTTGTGTTATCATCTTTGGCATTTTTAATTATCTTAAACTTTGAACCAAACTTGACCAAAAATTAACTAACATGGATAGACTAATAGGCAGGTTGAACTAACAGGGACTGTTAAGCGAGACTTTACCATTGAAAAATCATTCTTTTCGGAATGTCCGTCTATTCCAACTATTCAATATCAGGCTCAAGATTTTCCAGCAAACCTGGGAATATTGTGAAAAGAATCACATGAAGTTTATAATGTATTTTCTTATTTAACTAAATTCTTTAAACGAGAATTGACAAGTAAAACATTTTCGAATAAAAGCTAGTTATTTAATTATTGATATAAAATTCACTCTGTGACAAAGAAGAAAAAGAAGCGTAATATAATATTTATTTGGGTATGTAGAAGAAAGAAATAATGGTAAAAGTATAATATGTGGATGAGTGAGTAGAATGTGAATAAAACAGAGATAACAGACAAGTGAAGTATAAAAAAACAGGATAATATACAGGGATGTATGTTTATATAAGGATCTGAAAGAATTACTTCTAGACGAACGAAATTTACAAAAAAATGATGATAATAAAAGATTAGGAAGTACAGACACAATACAGTGATGCCCCATCTTATTTTACCACTTGATGTGTATTGTGTATATTATGAGACACACACAAATTATTTCTATAATAGTTGAATTATTGTAATAGAGGCCACCCGTGTGTTGTAGTAGATATTTTTCGAACACCCGGTTTGTAAATAGAATATAGCTGAGAAACAATTTTAATCATTAAAAAAAGTGTTTTAGTTATTTAAAGTAATTTCTATTGGTACGGTATAATTTTCGTCTAACATAAATAAAGCTCAAAAAGTAGCGTAAAGTTCTTGCAAAACAACCTTTTTGTAAATGTGCTGACTTTTAAATTAATTTTAAAAATTTAAAGGCTGAATTAGGTGGGGATTATTATTTCGACGACAATGTAGAGATCTATGTCTGTTAATCACCTAGCAAAAAATAATCTAAAATTTTGTGCTGGATGACCCGTATCTGCACTGAATCAGGTTTGATGAAAATATTAGAGTAGCGTGACCGGGATTTGAACCCGCCTACCTCGGTTATCTAAGAGAGCGCGCTACCACAGGGTTACAATTTTATACTATATATTTTTATATATTTTTATCTGTGGTGGCTCTAATGTACCTTAACGAAAAAGTAATTTTTCTTTATATATTTTATTTTTAAAATAGCTATTATGTCTTCAATAGTAACAAAAAGCCAAACAACTCGATCATTCACTAATCACAGCACAAAATTGTAAACATTGGTATACATAAGTAAAAATAAACTTTATGTTACTTCAATGTACAAAATTTTCTGATATATGTATTCTTTTTCCTTTAGATTCACCTAAATTCTCTCTTGCGGAACATATTGATATTATTTACTTATATTTTAGCCTGAAAATGTAATTTTAATTATGTACGTAAGTTGGCGTTAATTAAAATTTCAATTAAGAAATTCAATAGAAACACGATCCATGCTATATCAATTTCGACCCACAGTTAATGCCTCTTATAAATAATAGTAACCCAATTCAGCCTTATAAGTCTCATCGATATCAAAACAATATTATTATGATGCTTTGTTTGTGAACAAATCATTCTTATTGTCTTTTATTATGAATAGTCCTAGTTACATAGAATTAAAATAACAACTTTAACCTACGAGTATTTACTTATAGATAAAAAGGCAGAAGTAGATCAGCGGTTACCATTACTGAGCTGAACTGGAGCCATCGCCACAACCCGCAAAACTCGATCCCCATTGTGAGGGAGCTGGTCAATGTCCGGCAACCCAGCCGTGGTCGAAGCCAAGAAATGCATAAGATGGCACACATGAGTATGGTGTAACCTGCAGGTTGTTTCAGGTACTTCTCAGATAGAGTATACTGTTATAGTAAACCCTATTGTTGTTTGAGTCTGTTTCAGCAGACGATTACCATTAAGGCGGGGAGATTTTTGCTTTCAATGTAGGTATAGTACTGACTTTGATCTCTATAAATACGTGTTATATATTACACGTATGGAATAGCAGGTGGTATTCCTAGATGTATTACCTAACTTTAAAAAATTAAAAAAAAATGAAAAATAATGATACGATTATATATTAAATCGTTATACAAGTCTACGAGTCCGCTTGTGTCGAATTCTATATGAGAATAAATAAAGTGTTGTATGAAAGCGCTTCAGAGGCTAAGCTTTATTTTTCCGTTTTTATTAAAACACTTTTGACACAACATGGTTTGTATTTTAACACAGCTTTACAAAGTTTGGGAAAATTTGCAATATTTTCTAGGGCCAGTTTCACCAGTTTCTGATAAAGTTTCAGTTAGTAATCTGCCACTTAACACTAACTAACAGATAACGGTTGCTGATATTTTTTTTCTGTTTCACCATTAAACTACCTGATAAACTAACCAGCAGATACATTACTAGCCACTTGCTATATTACAGAACGGCAACGTCGCTTTTTTGCGTTTCATTACACAGACGCATAATATGATCGCTATTTAAAATCTAGTTTGAAAACTAAAATATTTTAAATATTTTTTTTTTTCAAATAAGATTTAAAATATGAATTTAAAATAAGACATTTTACTTTTTAATGTTCTTGAATATAATTTTGTTATAATGTGATGAAAAGAAATTAAATCGATGGTAAATGTTATTATGATTACAAGTTTGCGTTCCAAATGTAATTAGCGTAAAATGAACCCACGGATGTCATAATTATTTCGACTTTCGCGCTTTTTTGTTGTATGTTATATTTAATAGACGCTTGATTAGAACAAAAAGTTGAAATTGAGCTATTAATTTCACTTGTAGAAAATAAAAAAAATATTATTGAAAATAAAATCGATCAATCGATGACTCCAACGACCCTAGGAAATCTTGCAATTTCATAAAAACCTAGTGATATGTCCTCTGCATTTGTGGGGAATTTCACATACAAAGGTCTCAATTTGGCGATTGCTTCAGAAACTTTGTGTACGATTCTGCAAGCTGACGCTTTGCTTACTCCACCGAAATCACCACATACAATCAAAAACGTTCCCGTTGCAAAATAGCGTAGAGTTATAAGCAATCGTTGCATTATTGAAAAAATCAAAAGTCTATTAAATAAGTAAATCATGAATATTTTGTACAGACCTTTTGGTATATAATATAATATGGTGGCAATATAAAATAATTTGCTCTAGGGCGGATTACTCTATTCCTTTGAGGTCGCGAAATATGTTCATAATATTCATCAAATTAGTCTTCTAAAAATTCAAACAAATCCATCTTGTGGCTGCAGACTACTATAACGAGTATGATATTATTTATTACCAAAAATAAATGACAGATATTTTTATTCGCCCCTCCATTCGAATCATTTTAGTTATCTACCAGATACCACCTTTAACGGCCACTTGATTCGGCTGATAAATTACCGGCCACTTTAACTGCTAGATACCACTATTCAAGACTTGTGAAACCGAAATTTGTAGTTCATCCATCAGATAAGTACCGGATACGCTATCAGGGACTTTATCAGAAACTGGTGAAACTGGCCCTTAGCATTTTTAAGTTAAATTAAATATCAATATGCATAATAAAGTTCTGATGTAAAACAATTGCATTGGTTAGAAATGACTAAGTTTTTTGAATAAATTATAAGCTATTGACTTATATTTACTTCGTGTACGAGCTCCTTAGATGTCATTCTTGATATTTTATACGTAAAATAATTATTGAAAGCAGTATAGTTTTGTAACCTAATCAATCGCTAAATAAGCGATTATAATACTTGGTATGAATCCAAATACAAAATTAATAAGAGTAAATGTAATTAAATTAAATTAAAAAAGTTCAATAATAATAAAAAATCAATCTTTAATAAAGTCGATAAAGCTTGGTAAAATATCAACACGATTACAAAAGATTAACGTGATTTAATCAATAAGGGAGGGCATAAATCGGATTAGGGGAGGTCGTCGTTGTCCGACCCATTTTGATAAGTTAACGAAGTGATACGCCGTTCGTCGAATTTTACGTAGGTGATGTATAAGCTAAAACGTGACGAGAAAAGTAAAGATTTGGAACTCAGTTAGGTATATAGAGTTGGAGAATAGAGTCTGCGTGATGAAGTATGTATTTCAATTTCAAGTCAAAATAACGTATTATGTATTTAGCGTTTTTGTGTATTTAGCACTTTAAATAAAAATATATTTGATTTTTCTGTGGATTTATTTTGAGTTTAGTTAGTTTCTCTCATGATCATTTATGATCTATCTGAAACTAACGTGACTTACATACAAGGCAGTGGTAGTCCAGTAGTAGCACACTCGCTTGTTAAATTGAGTGAAGAGCGTTCAAAGCGGTCTTTCCAAAGTCAGTTCTTTACAAGTTATTTATATTATTTTCCTTTTCTTAAATAACATATTACTTTAGTATTTTGACACTTTATTTTCAATGTGGTCGCTATCTTAAAACTCTTTCATTTCGTGTTGGTTTTAAGTCTTCAACTTTCCCAACGCTCCATTCGTTTATTGACTGTTCCGACTCAAGACATAATGTTGTTTGGGCAAAAGAGGCGTTGAGAACTTTCTTCTTTATACGTTCAACTTTAATATACTGTTATTCTTATATTTTGCGCCCTTATTTGACGTTTACTTTTAATTAAAATAAGCTTGTATCAATGATTACTTAATTGATAATGATGATAGTAGGATCGATAAAAGGAAAAATGAATAAAAGGACAACTTTAAATATAATTTTTAAACAGTTTGTTTAAAATTCATAATTTTTATGGGATAATGTAAGTATAATAATAATTCACATTTTTATAATAAGCTGTTAAAATTATTTTGCAGTACCCATAAATATTGTGGCAATCGAATTTATTTTCTCACGTACAAGTAAAAAGATAGCGAGATTGAAATGCGGGTGTATAGTAGGAAATAATTTTATGGCTACCAAAGTTCGTCGATAAAACGTTTGATTGTAGCAACGCTTTGTAGCAATATATTTGAAACGCTTTAAATGTTGTAGGATAATCCCGGATTACTAAGTTCTGCGGAATACTACTAATTAGAGCAATCTATTTGGGGACGCAGTATGTAACTTTGTGAAGTTTACAAACGTCAATTACAGTTTGAATTGTTTTTACAATTGGCACTATAATAAAATATAGTTGCACAAATAGCCCTTAAAATGCGTATTCAAAATGTATGGTATTTATTATTGTTTGGATATACTTAATTTGTATTGTAAGTATATTAATTAGTATATTAAATTCGTCTAAGAGTTTGTTTTTTTGTTTGTTTGGTTGAACACGCTAATCTCAGGAACTACTGGTTCGATTTGAAAAAAATATTTTGTGTTGGATAGTCCGTTTATCAAAGAAGGCTATAGACTATATTATAATACGCTACAACTAATAGGAGCGGAGCATCAATGAAAAATGTTGCAAAAACAGGAAGGGCGGGTTTCAGTTCCTACCGCGCGACTCAGAAAGAATTTGGCTTTCAGTCTTTAGAACGCGTGCGAAGCCGCGGGAAATGCTAGTAAGTTTATATAGTAATAAATTTAAAGCCTATTTATATATTCTTCACAACAAAGATGCTGAGCCAAAAAATAGCAAAAAGGCCTTCTCAGATGCTACTACAAAGATTATTGAATTTAACCAACTTAATCCAACAAGCGCCAGCTGCGGCTATCTCTTAAAGAAATAATCACCCATTTCCTTATTTACTCAACAGTGAGCCCGGATGATGGTATATTTTATAAAAGGAAACATCTTATTAGACATGTTTGAGGCCAGTTTTATTTTATTTCCTTATATTGTGCGATTAGAAGATTTTATTTACGAGGCACTTGGTCTTAATCCAATATCAATCAATTATCTGTATAAGTGGCTCTTACCTATTACTTTTTACTAGCCTTTCTTATTCTCTTAGTCTTATTAAATTATAACTAGGTATTTAAAATAACACATTAATATTATGAAACATATTTTTACTAACAATTAAATTATACCTTACCTTGATACATTTTACGCTTGATCGTTTTACTGAAGATGTTTTCAGAGTCAGCAAATATAGCTATCCTGATTCGTAATTTCTTTAAGGGTTCCATTAGAACTCACATTAGGCGTAAGTAATTTGTGAAAATACTCAAATTGATTATATAGACATTATCGTTTTCAGCTGAAATATTCGTGGCCAAAGAACGTTTTTCTTTTCTTTAAATATTTTACTTTCATTTTATCCAATTATTTATATGTGCATATATAAATATATTCTTGTTGAAGTGAAATGTACACTTCATTATTGCTTAAATGTGTTTTGTTCAATATTCTTGTTTTGTTTGTATTATTAAAAAAAGATAGATAAACTTAATTCTAGAATAAGGGAGGTTAATTGATAATAATGTAAGAGCACCATGCGTTCACCTTTCCGTTGTGGAAGGTACTTAGCGTTCGCAATCCAGCCGGGTGCGAAGCCTAGAAACGTAGGAGGACTCGCCCACTTTGGCTGGCGTTGTGTCATGCGGGTTTTTTTAAATAAAAGACTGTTCTGGGATCACATTCCCTGCTATCGGTTTACAAGCGAATGTGACCCCTTGTTTGCAAATTTTTATTTACTGCTGTGACTGTGTCATGCGGTTTGCTCCTGGTACTTCTCTGAGAGCAGACTAGACTGCGGAGCAACCCCTTGGCTGTTTGGCAGACCTTCAGGGCCGTCGGGTCGACGTATCTTAAAACTATATTGAATGAGTAAGCGATCCTGCGACGCTCCATTAAACGGATGAGGTCTGTTTTGTTTTAGTGGGTAGAACTGGATTTTCTACCCAGTTCCACTTAACCTCTTGTGGTATGTATTATTTTCCCAACATTAAAAAAAGAGCAAACTAGCGACCTGTTTTTGCTTTGCTTCTAAAAATAAACCAGTGGTTATGTATTCCCTTTTGAATTGAAAGGATTTCCTTTAGTCAGGTACCGAATTTTGACTCGAGTAATAAGTTATCACTACACAATTTAGTTAAATCCCATTGTGTACTTCTTGCGTTAAAAATAAATCGATTGACTAACAGACAAAACAAGTTTTGGGGTCTATGTTTTTGATTAAGTAGCTTTGTGCGATTTCAGTCGGATTTATTTTGGAGTCATTATTTTAAAAAAATGGAACTATATTATTAAATGTATAAGGCAAAATTTAAAAATAACTGTTATTAGTTATTTTAGTGTATAACCTCAAAATCCTTAAGAACATGTATAAACAAAGTAAACAAAAATATGTATAAACCAATAAAAACCAAGAAAAATACTATCGTAAGCTACATATACTCCAAATAAAAATCTTCACAAGATAATGCAAATCGGGGAATGGATACTTATTGGAAATATTTCAATTCAGACGGAAACAATATTAGGTGTATGAATAAAATTCCCGTATAAATGAGACAAAGAACGTCAGATCCATTGGAGGGGTATCTTTTACGTGCTAAATCAAGTAAAGGATTGAAATATTTCTGGCTTTATAACCACTGGCTTATTTGCGATTGACACTAGGCTATGAATACCAAATGTAATTTTCATGTCCGACTGATCGCACAAAACTACTCAGTTATAGTAAAATTGGTGTTCTTCTTAGACGTGTTTATGTTGAAAATGAATTTACGAAAAAATATTACAAGATGGTTGTGTTACAACACGAACTTTCTAACTACGACTGTAATTCCGAAATCATGGACAATTTTGCAAAGACAACTTAAATAATAATATGGTAATGGGCCCAAGTCACAATTCTAAACAAGAACTTTAAGAGACCTTACAACCTAACCACTATACGAGATGACAGTTAAATAGCCTAAGTAGAAAGAGTATATAAATTTAAAACTATAAAATTTGAAACTTTAAAATTATTAGTAAAAATATTAATCAACTCAATATCATAATACAATGTGAATTATAAATAGTATTAATAATAAAGTACTTATATGTAAAGATTATGATATACTTATAATATGAGCTCAAACAAAATAACACGCTTTTTACAAGTAATAATCCAGCGAATACCAAAAAATGTTACAGTATTTTCCGCTTACTTTCTCCAAATAACAAAATAATCCGTGCATACTTCGCATATTACAGAAATACTTTGCTCTATTTCATTGTTGTTATATTTATATATCAAACACATTCAGGAAATTTTAAAAGCAATACTCGTCGTTATTCCAGAAGGCTCAATAAGAGCAGAAATGTCAATGATGGCAAAAACCCTTTTGATCGTATCGCTTAGGGACCCGTGACGTACAATTTTACCTGAACTTCTTAGGCAAGAGATGCTATAGAGTCCATTGCAGTCGAACTCTTATATCAGGCACCACTTCAAACATAAGAATACGAAGTAACCAGGTCTATCGAATCAGATGAGTGAAAGCTCACCTATATACCCGGCGGCGTTCGTAATAATAGTAAGGATTAGGTTCGCATTCGGCATACATTTAAATATATCAAAACCGATGTTGGTCTCCTATAAATTCCCATCCTGATTTTAGAAACTTAAGCTAAATTGTAGGTAAATCAACATGTGTGTATAAACAACTACGAGTACAATTATCTTTTTACCATCAAAGGTATTATGCCTGCAGCATACAAGTTATTGTGTATTTTTACTTCATTTATTTATGTTAGGGATATATTATGTTAGGGATGCTGATGTTTTTAATATGGTATTGTCAATGTGATCTTGCGCCAAAGTCGAGTGTACACGGTAAAGTAGATCCACTTGCGCTATTGACTGACGTTATATTACATTTTCTACCAAATGTGTCAAACACTAGTCAAGTACCGTTCGTAACAACTCTCAATCATGTATGAAATATCAACATGGCAACACAAATTATTATTATTAATTATTCTCTAACATATAGGTTTTATTCAAAAATAGTAATAAGATCTTAGGATCTACTGATATTTGAAAATAAATACAGAATAGGTAAAAATATTTACCTAATTACGACAACATTAACAATTGTTATTTCTAAAACATAAATGAATTGGTCATTTATTGTTATATACTTTCGGAAAGCATTCCTACGAGTACGTTATATATTGGTATAAATAGACATTACACCATTGTAGCACTCGTTAAATCCAAATACTACTAATTGTATGTATTAAGCTACCTATAAGTAGATTAGGCATACCTTATATTTTTAAACTTTTGAAGTCTCATCTTAATAATATTTAATTGAAAGAGAAACGCTATATAAACAAGAATCTCAGCCGTGAATGACTGACATTAATAAGGAGTATTTCTGAGAAGACGATATTTCTGCGTCGACCATACTCGTACCTCCGTCGGCTCGTTACTGGATTGTGGACGTAATTAATACGGATCGTTAATCAAACACCCTCTAAGCGCTATGACAAGAAGGGTTGGAGTTAATAATAGTATATTTTAAGATTAACAAGACGCTATTGCAAGTTTGTTTGATACTAGCTCTTGCATGTGACTCTGATTGCGAAGTCATTTATGAATAACAAGCATTTAATTGTGGTTTTACCTGCCTTTTATAGAATAATGCCATGGTCGTAGTGCAATGCACATATATAACCTTACTCCTCTCCCTCCACGGCTTGCCCACCGCTGACTACAAGCCTGTCACACAGAACCGTAGCCAGCTAACCACCCCAACGCTGCCGACTACAAACCTGTCACACAGACCCGTAGCCGGCTCCCCACACGCCGGCGAGGCATGTTGGTCCGCGCCGGATAAACAAGTACCATCCGCCCCGAACAGAAGTTTCCCCATGGGCCACCTATGGACGCGCCCAGTAGGAGTCAGAATCTCTCCCGGGCACTAATCTAACCTAACCTAACCAAGCCATCGATTATGTACCATTTGTTTCTACACCTTTTATCTAGTCATACTATAAATAGTGAATCTGAATACTATATCCCACTATGTCATGAAACTTCAAAAACAAAATATTTTTATTCTAGTATGTTTATTTTTTTATATTATGTATGTTTAGTTTGGAACCGCAAAATGAAGCTGAATTTTTAAGCTTCACTAAGTTTTAAATATTTTTATTATTGTAAAACGACTTTCATAGAATGCAAATTCTCTCAAATGACATGCATTCAGATATGAATGCGTGAAAGTGTGACTTATGGGACTCTTAAATATTTTTACCTACAGCTAGTATATTTTGGCATAGTAGCTTTTAGTTTCACCCAAAGTTTTCACATACCATGGTACAGTATGTTAACTGTTAACGAGAATTTGCATATAATTCCTTTATAGTGCCCGTACTCGTTGAATTTTTAAAATGCTTCAATGGCATTAGTTTATATATAAAATCCACGTCAGTGATGCTTTTCAATAGATTTAAAAATTAAATATAACTTACAAATATTTCCAAACAATAAAAAGCACTTGTTATTTTTGGCAGAATGGTCAACCACGTTTAGCATATTTATTGTAGTGCTCTTAACAATATAAAATATAAGCTTTGTAAACTAATTTTAGCATGCGGTTAGCTTGCATTTTTTATATTATTAAAAAAGGTTATATATAATAGAACGTTTTATTCTAAAAATTATCTTAAGCAAAAAATATTTCAGTCACAGATTGCTATCGGTTAACGGTTTGATTATTGTCCTATATTATTCATCAGCTGTTTTACTTATAAATAAGGTAACATAAATATAATATATACAAATTAAATAATATAACAAATATATGCAATGTTTCACGACGGTGGTAGCCCAGCGGTAATTCGTCGCTTGGATAACCGAGTGATGCGGGTTCAAATCCGGGTCTCGCACCTCTGATATTTTCATGTGCGAATCATTTATGTCATGATTACCACTTCTCTTACGGTGAAAGAAAACATCGTGAGGAAACCTGCATGTCTGAGAAAACCTAATAAGTTTTTCGAAAGGCATGTGAAGTCCGCCAACACGCACTAGGCCAGCGCGGTGGACTATGGCCTGATCCCCCTCGTACTGAGGGAGGCCCGTGCCCAGCAGTGGGTCGTTAAAAAGGGCTGATGATGATGCAATGTTTATAATACAAATTGCTCCTGCTAATTAATAATTAATAGACTAACCTAGTCTAAGATCAATAGAAAAGTAGACCATAGATTTTTAGTTTAAAAATTATAATGGAACATTTTTATATTTTAAAAAGATAATACTTACTTTTGAATTTAGTTATTTTGGAAGACTAACAATTTCCACTTCAGATGACACACGACCGGTATGATTTGTGTTCAAACTCTGCCAAAATGAGCAGGCCACTCTGTAATCTGTCCCGGTGAGCGTGTGCTGCATAAATTAGCTGTAGTTAAAAGCACCCTTTTAATGGAAAGGCCAAATGAATAGGCAGCGTTGAAGAGCGCTTTGCCGAATTTCGGGATCAAATCGTACGAGACTAATAGTAGGAGTTGTGTACCGACCGCAGGCATTTTAAATTGCACTATGCACCGATGCGTCATAATTGACGCTACCAAATTGATGTTTAATTTGATAAACGTAAGTGGTTATAACATATTATTAATATATAATATTATTGTTCTAATAAGAACAATGAACATAAGTAAATTATAAAATTCACTCGACTGAAAACTAATTAGCCTTGTGTATGTAATATACCTTAATAAGCCTTGATCAAAGGTGGTGTTAATATAATAATACTTATCTAATGTTTGTGAACAAACATACCATATCTTAGTTAATTGATTTAAACTTAATTGTATTCATTGATCTCATCTAGAAATCTCTCATCTAATTATGAGTAGAAGATAAATGTACCTTATTTTTATTTACTTGTTGTTATAACTACTTGTGTAAGACACCGTGAAACATATGTTAGTACTGTAAAAAGCTTTTAAAAGGCGCGCGACATGTAGCTAGGGGCTAGGATGTGCGGTGTTTTTAAAGAGTAAATAAATAAATACAAAATATTTTATTCGACACTAAAAATAAAAATATTAGTTGGTTAGGATACAAATTAAAAATTTGGTTAAAAAGCTGTCACATAAAACTAGCATTCAAATATATATGTTAGAGAATAATGAATAATAATTAGTTGCGTTGCCATGTTTCATACTTAAATGAGGGTAGTTGAAAGACTGTACTTGTCAATAGTGTTTGACACATGTCATTGGAAATGTTATAAAGCGTGAGTCAATAGCGCGAGTGGGGTCACTTTACCGTGGACACTCGACTGTGCCGCACGTGCACATTGACCATGTCGGAAGTATATTGTGACAGTGTAATATTAAATCCATCGCCATCCCTAACAGCAGCGGCGGGATTCGCCTGTGATTCTTATCATGGGTTTCCTATCCTCTGAGGGATTCAGAATCGATCGTATTTCCGTGCTACCTACAAAAGACACCGAAAGGCCTGATTGCCAGCTTACACATGAGCCGTTTTGTTGGAGTGCTGACACGAGGACCTAATTCTCCTTGATGATGTTAAAGGATTTTAAACATAGAGAAGTTAAACCATCTACATTGAGAGCACCGAGTCCTTCCTTCCGCCAGACGAGTAGTGTATCAGTGATTGTGTTTTGTCAACGAGATGAGTGTTGGTGCTTGTGTCGATGAGTTGTGTATCAGTGTTTGTATTTGTGTCAACGAAGAGGTTTTCACGGGTGGTTCGCGGAGTTCACGAGCGAGAAGGCTGCTTCTTACATAGCCGGCCTTGAGCTGGCCGTGGTCGACCGCCTTAAGACGGTATGGAGTGCGGCATATAAAATGGAGGTAGTTGTATCCGGTGTGCTCAGGTACGTTCCGATTTATTAAAACATACACCTTTAGATTTTGTTGCAGTTGACACGCATTTATGTATCTACCCTCGCGTTAAGAATTTGTCGATATTTGGAGTCGCGGGTAGATAATACGTGTAAAATTCGTGAAGTAAATGATAAAATGTTAATATGAATTATTGTAACAGTCGCGTGTGTTATAATTGTGATGGGTATGGTATTTGAGTCGTAACTGTATTTTTCATAGAAAGTCAATATCAGATAAAATTATTCATTGTAATCATTACAATAGGGCTATTGGACGTGTGTGTACATTTTTTGTAAAACAGAAGTAAGATATAGCTCTATCTCCAATAGAGTACATTCGGATTTCACAAGATTCTTTAAATGTTTGTTCTTTCTTTGATATATCATTAATTGAAGTAAAAAGAATAACGATTATTAGCTTCATGCCCTGGATTACAGCGGGACACAGTATTCCTCATTACTTGAGAACATACAACATAGATCGTCGTTTGATATGAACACTAGAATTTGTACGTTTCTATTTTGTAATTTGTTTTAACGAGATAAATAATTGGCCTATACCTGTCGCAACCGTCATATTCGTTTACTAAGATAACGGTTTTTATGAATCTGTGTGATATTCATTATTCATGTTCAATGAATTTCTTAATTATTGGTTTTGACATTATCCCGTACGATATAATATTAGATCGTGATATATTTTAAATACTTAGTTAATCTAGAATTATGAACTGTGAGAAGTTTCGTCTCTAGCAAAATTGAGAGAACTTCTTGTTCCCAGTGTACTGTTACTTCACTCGTGTACAAACATTTGTAGAACGATGTCTTACTTGTAAATTAATAAAGTACCTTTTTAGCTCAAAAGGAAAGAGTTGATACTATAAGCAGTTGAAGCTAAAGAAAACGTCATAGTAAATAGCTTTTATAAAATATTGTTATTTAAACGTTGTCAAAGATTTGACATCGAGAGTATGTATTGCACTTAAAACTTTTGGATCACTATTCGGTTCGCCTTAGCGAATTATATCTGATCAGGATACATCGTTTAATTTTATACGGAAAGTGGTTGGTAAAGTTCCATGAGTTAGCTAGAGTTTAACTGGCTATGGTGTTGATGTTGTATGAAATAAAATATTATGAATAATTAGAAAACGTGAATAATAATAATTTATTCCAAATTTATTAACGAGAAGTGGTTTGAAATTAATGAATACTGAGTCTATTGAGTTTTCTACCTACATTAGAAAAATAGTGGTTTTGTGAGAATGCAATAATTTAATAGTTAAGAGTATTTAATGGATAAATAATTCAGACAGAAGTAAGTACTAATGCGAGAGGACTATTTATTATGACTTTATAAGAATAGTAAATTTTAACAGCTATTTGAATTAGAAAATATTATGTTATTTATTGTGAGTGTTAAATTCAAAAGACTGGATTTGATTCCTAAGATGATATTAATCAAAAAAAAAAGTAAGATGTAACTTCCTGCTGATTGTTATAAAAGCTGCGAAGAGTTTTTGACTAGCTTTGATTTCGCGTGGAACATTTGTTAATTTGTTGGTAAACTTCTTTATAAGTATGTGGTGAATTCATCTGTATAAAAAGTGAAATGGGTACGGTTCTTTATAGTGAAGTTAAATTAAATAATAGTAATATCTTTATATTGTGAGAAGTGATAATTACAATCGTGGTAAGTTGTGTGGTTCCATTTTATATAGAAATACGGAAATTGAAGTGACGTTATAAACTTAATATCTAAAAAGGTGGTAAAATAATGCTTAGTACATTATTTTCTGATATACGTGTCATAGTAATTTTAAAACGGTTTTTAATAAGTGATATTAAGTGATCTTTAAAATTGTGTAATATTGTGTTTCTATTTTACATAGGAATGCGAAAAGTGATGCGACATTTTATAACTTGTAGCGTTAAGTAACTTTATATAATGTAAAGTTTAATGCATAGTTTGTTACTCTTAATTTGACTGTCTGTGTAATATTTGGTTATTTATGAAATTGATTTAAACACTAGAGGCACTAGTCAGGGTTGCCAAACAAGTGCGAGTGAATTATCGTACAAGTATTTGAAAATCATTGTATCAGATAAAAAACTATCGTAGAACAGCCAGAGCTACGCGAATGCGCTATTTCAGAGAGAAATAAGATAGGAATTTTAGGAAATTGTGAAATTAGACAGAAATTTTAAAATAGCTTATATTTAGTAAAAGAGTGGGATAATAGAAATAACTATTTACTTCCAGCAGCGCCAGCCATTGTTGGATAAAGGACTGCTGTAGTCATTGAAAATATCATTTTTAATTTGGCTTAAGAGCATTTGATTGTTGATTGTACACATTTGTACTGATAGTAAACCCGCTTACAGTTTTTTACAGTTTTTGTTGCAAGTTTGTTTCTTATTCTGGTCTTCATTAATATTTTGCTGAATAGTCGTTTGGTGTCTGTACTTGAGGGCAAATTGAAATTATCGTATTTTGGCGTCCGATGATACATAATGTATCGGATATTGTACCTGGAAATTAACGTAAATATGTTGCTTAAGCGGGTCATAGCATCTTTTGCCATCCCGATTCGTCTTTTTATCTCTGGGACACAGCTGCCGTCATTGCAGATTTGAGAGCCCAGGTAGACGTAGCGGTCAACGATATTAACGCCCGGAAGGTTGCAGGTGACGTTTGATAGCTTTCCAGCTCTATCCACTATCATTACCTTAGTCTTCGCTCTGTTCACTGCGAGACCAATGTTGCTACTTTCTGATTCGAGTCTTTGGAACAGCTCACTCATATCTTCTATGGACGTTGCTAAGAGAACAGTATCGTCGGCGTATCGGAGATTGGATAATCTCCTGCCACCTATAGGGAAACCTTTCTCCCAGGTGTCGATGGTCTTCCGAATAATGTATTCTCCATATATGTTAAACAGTGTAGGGGACAGAATGCAACCCTGTCTGAGTCCTTTTTTTTGCTTGGAACATATTGGAGTGTTCATTGTCTATCCTTACAAAAGATCGGTTCTCTGTGTACAGACTCTGAACTAAAGCAACGAGGTGTTCAGGAGCTCCCATTTCGAGCAGTACTTTCCATAGTTAGTCCCATTGAAAGCAGTCAAAAGCTTTTGTGTAGTCGATAAAGCATAGGACTACCGGGGTGTTGAATTCTCTGCTTTTCTCGATGATCTGGCGAACGTTCAGTATTTGTTCTCGCGTCCCTTTTCCCTTAACGAAGCCTGCCTGTTCTTCGGGTATCTGTCGGCTTAAGAAGTACTCGAGACGTTGATTAATTACATGAAGGTGGATATTACTTGCATGAGATATTAAAGCTATAGTTCTGTAATTTCCACAGTCTTTTGAAGACTGTGGAACCGATTCTGTCCAGTCCTTTGACCATTTAAAAGTAATTGGTATTTAAAGTCGTCGTAGTCGTCTCTAAATATTTATAGATCGTATCGAGAGTTTGTAGAGTAAAGAAGTAGTGCAAAGAGCAGGATGGACGAACAAGCATTAAAATACAACGCGTTTCGATGACCATAAGCTTAAAATTAAAGATAGGCTTTAATGTTGGAGAGATTTAGTTCTTGTTGAGAAGAATCCTCTCGTTATTTTATAATACATTGAATGCAAGATTCTTAATTACATGTAAAGTTGTAGAAGTTTGTGCCGATGATAAGGATATTCGTAGATTCGAGCCATTGATATACTGACGCGTTCAATGTCGTTTGCCTTCCTTAGTAAAGATTTACATGAAAAATAAGTTTTTGAAAGAAATGTTGTGTAAAATAATCGCGGCTATGTTTTACTTTAGTAACTAAATATTTATTGTACGAGTATCATGAATATTTTACAGAATTGTAATTTTTGAGAAATAATAAGTATCTTGGTAAGTCAATGTTATCATTGAAATCAGTGTTAATTCTGTGAATAAATAGGATTATTTACTTAATACTTAATGATGAGGTAGTGTTATGAACGAGTATTATGAACAATTATTGTGACCACAGACAGTTACTTTGTGAATTTGATGAAGGATATAGTCCCCTTAATGTAACAAATCTGTGTTTGTTCTTGGAACGTTGGAAGACTATTACGCTTCACGTTAACGTTGTTATGCGTTGGAATGCAGTAACGCTTCACGCTAAGGTTCTGAAAGCGTTGGAATGCTGTGACGCTTCACGCTAAGTCTCTGAAAGCGTTGGAATGCTGTGACGCTTCACGCTATGGTTCTGAAGGCGTTGGAATGCCGTGACGCTTCACGCTGAAGTTTTGAGGGCGTTGGAACGCTGTGACGCTTCACCCCAAAGTAAAGGGCGTTGGAAGGCTGAAACGCTTCACGCTAGTACTCGAAAGATGTTAAGGGTTATAGTTTTCTATGTAATTTAGATACAATTTTGATGGCAAACCGACGTTTTATAATTGAAGTTTACGGTGTTATTATTTTTGTTATTGTTGCCTATGTTTAACACTCGTTATTAGTTCTTTAACTATGACATAAATAATCATTGAGGAGCCGCGAGAGCGCGCCTCCAGTCAGTATGGCCGTGTTAGAGAATAATGAATAATAATTAGTTGCGTTGCCATGTTTCATACTTAAATGAGGGTAGTTGAAAGACTGTACTTGTCAATAGTGTTTGACACATGTCATTGGAAATGTTATAAAGCGTGAGTCAATAGCGCGAGTGGGGTCACTTTACCGTGGACACTCGACTGTGCCGCACGTGCACATTGACCATGTCGGAAGTATATTGTGACAGTGTAATATTAAATCCATCGCCATCCCTAACATATATGAGGGCGACTATTTCATAAAAACCAGGGTTACTATGTACGGTTATACGTAAGTTTATAATATTTTTATTTTACTAGCAAATACATACATAAATCTATCTATGTTAGTATATCTGTAAAGTCATACAGTGGACTGTTAGAGCTCAACTTGCCCTTAGTAATTAAAAAATAATAATAATTAAATTAAATTTTTCAGCAAATCAAATTAAATTATTTGGTTCAAGAGGTATACTTACCTAATATTAAAAAAGATATCGTCGATATTTAGAATGTTTCAAAATATAAAATGCATAAGAAATATATAATAATAATCATACTTATAATATAATGCATTGTTTCCCCTCTTAGCCCATAATACAAATGCGTGCATGTAATTCCATTAATTACTAAGATGTTTAACACTGCAATTAACTTGAGTTCAGTTGCTTCATTATCAACATAATATGAACTATTATGCAAAGCTACGTTTTGAATTTCAAAGTCAACTATTACTCGAACCCAAATATTATTAAGTAAATCCCATTAGATAGATTTCTTTAAACGGTATCACAAGAACGGGTTTTCGATAGAACATATGAAAATATTTGTTTTAAAACTGCAACTTGACAAGATGCCTTTCATACGATATACGCCAGTTGTACACGCCAATCGCATACACTTCCCTCGTAAGCAGTTTCTAGGAAAATAAGGGTGGTTCACGTGCCCTCGGTACGCAGTTCAAATAAAGGCCACTTTCCCCGACCACACACGATCAACAAAAGCCCAGACGCAAAAGATGAAAGCACTTACTTGTGTGTCTTCTTCTCCCTCGCGTTCCAGGCGCCTGGTATCTCCGATGATCAGGGTGCACCAACGCCCAAGCACAGGTACAGCGGTAAAAATAATTCAGCGGCCGTACAGAGGTCACACGCGAACTTTTGACCACACCTTAGCGGTTATTTAGATTACATGTATTACGTCCGTCCACGTCGCGAGATAATGATCGAGAGAGGGCGCGGGTGATGCGCATGAGTTATGACAACCAACAAGTGTCGTGCATTCACTCGTACGTCATAAGCATTCTGCCGATCGGTATGAACGGTAAAAATGGCCCAAACAGCATCCCCCGCCTTGAAAGGCAATGCCTTTCAACACGCAGGAATAATTAGCCTAAGACTAACTATTAAAAGAGAGGGTCGCGAGGAGGAGCGTAAATAAAAAGTATGAGATGCAGTTACAAAAAGAGAAAAAATTATGCGGTTTTATAAAAATTTCAGTAACAGAAAAGTAAGATATGCGGTTATACTGAAAATGCGGTTACAGGGAAGTAAAAATGTGCGGTTTATATAAAAATGCGGTTATAGAAAAGGAAAAATGTGCGGTTTGTATAAAGATATATAGAGAATAAAAGTGCGGATACATAAATATAATTAAATTATTATATACTAATAAGAATATTGATATAATTTGAATGCGGTAAAAGTAAAATAAAGAGCGGTTTTATATATAAACTAATGCGATGAAAAACAAGGAAGCTAATAGTTATTGGGTAAAGGACAGAGGCGAACAATAGGACGCTTCAATGTACCAGTTTTAGTTTTAACTAAAGCTATCCTAACGTGACCGTCTTTACCTTCAATCGTCTCACTTACAATGCCTAATGGCCAATGCAATGGAGGGGTATTATCCCGCATAATTAGTACTATCATTCCTTTTTGTACTTTCTGCACATCCGTATTCCATTTTTGTCGAAGCTGGAGAGTGTGCAAATATTCATCACTCCATCTTCGCCAATAGGAACGAACCAGTCCGTCAAGTAGCATAAAGCGCGATAGTAAATTTGGTTTATCCTCCTCTACGTTAGCTGATGGAAGATAAGCCAAAGGCGTTGTGTTTAAAAAATGTGCAGGAGTAAGAGGTAAAGGTTCCGCGGGATCTTCACTGAGTACTCCCAACGGCCTTGAATTTAGAATTGCCTCGATCTGGCAGAGTACGGTTAAGAGCTCCTCGTAAGTAAGAATCTGTGAACCAATTACTCGAAAAAGATGCGTTTTAAAAGATTTTATGGTTGCTTCCCATCCACCACCGAAGTGGGGAGCGTTAGGTGGGATCATTTCCCAAGAAATGCGATTTTTTGTTAATTCCGTTTTAAAATCTTCACTGAAAGCGTTAGACCTTAAAAATTGCTGAATTTCTGTTAAATATGATTTTGCACCAACGAAATTTGTACCATGATCCGAATAAATCCTTTCAACAGGACCGCGGCGAGAAATAAATCGTTTGAAAGCATTCAAAAAAGCTTCGGTACTTAAATCGGTAGCAACCTCGATATGCACTGCACGAGTAGTCAGGCACACGAAAGCGCCTAAATAAGCCTTTTGGCTTTTTATACCACGTCTCCTAGTCAGAGTGATCATAAGCGGTCCACCGTAATCAACACCAGTGTGCGCAAAAGGCTTGGATATTTTCAAGCGGCATTTTGGTAGGTTAGCCATAACCGGCGGTTGAGCAAGCTTAGGGCGTGCTCTAAAACATGGAATACACGAATGAATTTTCGCACGTACAGTGCGACGAGCGGATAATATCCAATACTTTTGGCGAAGCAAAGAAAGTACATGTTGCGGTCCAGCATGACAAGCGGTGCGGTGAACATAATCGATGATAAGATCCGTAATTTTATGTTTAGCAGGCATAAGAATAGGATGTTTATGATCGAAAGTTAAGTCGCTATTCTCTAATCGACCACCGACTCGTATAACACCGTCGAACAGAAACGGCCTAAGTTTACGCATTGAGAGTGGTGGTTGCTTACCAGCTTGTAATAATTTAAATAAATGTGAAAAATGTGCAGTCAGAACGGAGCGAACTATGAAAAATTCGGATTTATTTAAATCATCCGTGGTAATATTACCTCGAGTTTTTAAACGTTTGGTAAATCGCAATACATAAGTAAGCACACGAAGTAATTTTGACCAACTAGAAATCCGTTCAGTCAACGTAGTTAATAAAGAATTTTCATTACTTGAAGGCGGCAAAATATTTGACAAAGCGACTGCCTTATATTCAGGTAACTCCTGTGTGGTGTCATTATATACAAAAGGCTTAATAGGCCACTGCGAAATATCTTGGTGGACCCAAGGCGGTGCGTTAAACCATAGAGAATGCGAAACAAGTTGTGCAGGAGTTAAACCACGCGACAAACAGTCACTGGGATTTTCCCTTCCCGAAATATGATAAATATTTTTAACATCTAAAGATTCTTGAATTTTAGTAACTCGGTTAGCTACAAAAGTTTTTAAGCGGTGCGGACTGGAATTGATCCAGTTAAGAACAATCGTTGAGTCACAAAAGGCAAAAAAATTATTAAACTTAAAGCGGTTGTCATATGCTTTGAGAGCAACGCGAATCAATTTTGACAGTAAATGAACTCCCATAAGTTCCAACCTTGCGAGACTTATCGTTTGAACAGGTGCAACCTTAGACTTTGCGCATAATAGGCGTACAGACACTCCGTCTTCCGATTGTATGCGAACATAAAGTACAGCTCCATAACCCTTCTCAGAAGCATCTGAAAACCCCAAGAGTGCAGCATTGCAACCATGAGTCACACCAATGTGACGCGGGAGTGATAAGCTTGACAAAAGCGGAAGTTCAATTTGAAACCTTGTCCATTGATTTTTGATATGCGATGGAGGCTCGTCGTCCCAATCCAGCTTGAGCAACCAAAGCTCTTTGATTAGAAGCTTTGCGAACATAATTAAAGGAGCGGCGAAACCCATTACATCCCATAAACGGGCTATAACAGACAGCATATTGCGCTTAGTACATGGAACCTCAGCGGGGCAAATGAAAAAATTAAAATTATCTTCATGAGGATCCCATGTTACACCTAAAACCTTTTGTGTTGCGGTTGAATCAAAATTGAGGGATTGTGGGTGCAAATGGTCTTGCGGAAGAGAAGAGAGCACTTCGGGCGAGTTACTTGACCACTTATGGAGCTTGAAACCTCCAGCAGCGAACATATTGATAAGTTGCGAGGCTACCTTCTGCGCTGAGCGCACATCATTCATGGAACAACAAATGTCATCCATGAAGAAAAAACCATTATTAATCACCTCAGAGGCGAGCGGAAAATTAATTTTCTCGTCGTCTGCAAGTTGTCGCAGCGTACGAAGTGCAAGGAATGGACTGAAGTCAGTCCGAAGCAAACACGTTTAAATTCAAACAACTGAATAGGATCAGAAGTGTTAAAGCGATAAAGTATTTGTTGAAATTTATAAAACTGTGGATGTACCTTTATACGCAAATACATTTGCTCGACATCAGCTCACAGTGCGATTGGAAGTAAGCGAAAATTAAGCAAAATTATAAACAAGTCTGTCTGTAAATTTGGTCCGGAAAATAAAATATCATTGAGTGACACCCCTGTATCTGTACGTGCACTAGCGTCCAAGACCATGCGGATTTTTGTAGTAATTTTATCTTCGCGTATAACACCGTGATGCGGAATGACGTAACTTAACGAATGAAGCTTACTGTCAGCGGATAGCGGAGCAATATAATCTTTATCACAATAATCAAAAATAATATTATTTGTAAGCGGAGCGGTAATTTGGATCGCGCAAAAAGCGCTTTTCCAAAGCAAAAAATCTATTTTTAGAACTCTGCATTGAGTCACCTAAAACTGAGGGGTTAGTTTTGAATGGCAGAGAAACAACATAAGTACCTGTTGTTTCGCGGGTAGTTGAAGACTTGTATAGATCTTCACATATTTGCTCATCATGACTAAGCAAGGCGGAGCGGGGAGTGGTAACTTCTTCAGTTTCCCAAAAACTCCTCATCAGTGCATCTAATGGCTGGCCAGTAAACGCACACAACGTATGAGAGAGCGGAGTTGCGGTGCGGGGTGAGCGACACTTGACAGGAGCATCGCCCATTAAGATAAATCCAAGCGGAGTTTGAATCCCCGTTGGAGTACCTGGAGGTCCATGGACGCGGCCAGGCAGCAGTAAGCGGGTAAATAACTTAGCGCCAATCAACATCTCGACCTCACCGGGATCAGAGAATGTGTCATCAGCGAGCGGCGTGCGAGAAAGAAAAGCTAACATCGACCTATCAATAGGCAACGTAAGAATGCGGTCCGTAATATTTTCCACAACAAGTGGTTGTAAATTAAAAGAAATATTGCGATCAAAACGCGAGTAAAATTTAATATTTGTTTCTCCCTTAACCTGCATAGAAGAACCACCAAACCCGTTTACTGTAACTTGTTCAGGAAGCGAATTAATTTTTAATGATAATTTCTTACAAAGATTTATAGTAACAAAGTCATTCATAGATCCATTATCTATCAGAGCGCGAGCGATGTATTCATAACCGTCACTTGTACGTAGTACAATGCGCGCTGTAGCAAGTAACACGGTTTGTGCGTCGCGTAAACTCAGCAATGTATTCGAACACATTGAAAGCGGTTGTATGACGTTATCTGCATGAGACGCGTCGTGCGAGCGAGATAATGCAGGTGAGTACGTTGTCGCGTCCGATGACTCAGCGGTGTGCGGTGCGTGCGTAGCGTGGTTTTGTTCCGTAGTGAGTCGGGGTTCGATTCCGGAGGCGGGAGGCGATTTTAGATTTTTATGAAAATGTAAAAGAGTGTGATGCGTTTTAGATTGACAAATACTACAAGATTTACTTGATTTGCATAAAAATGTTTTATGATTAAAACTTAAACAATTACAACAACTATTGTTTTCTCTAACAATATTATAGCGTTCTTTAGGAGATAATTTAATAAATTTAGGACAGCGATAAAATTGTTCGTGACCTACTTTTGAGCATAAGGGACAGCAATTATTATTATTTGATTCGGAAGTAATAAAAGATTTAGTGTATTTAGCATTAACAGGCTTAGGTGCGAAGTGCGAAGAATTTTTACTATTAGAGTTTTTACTAGCGGTTGGAGTATTAAAAGTGATCGATGAAGAACGTTCTATTATTTTTACTTGTTCTTTTATGAACTTAACTAAAAATTCATATGTGGGCAATTTTTCACTTCTAACGGAATTTTCAAAGTTACGAATAGTTTCTTTATCTAATTTTTGTAATGCTAAAAATAGAAAAATAAAATCTTTTTTGTTTGAAATATTTAATCTATCGAATGCACAAACAGAAGCGGCAAATTTATCTAAGAAAACATTTAAACCATCAGCGGAGGCTGTGGTCAGCGGCTTTAAATTTATGATTTGTTGTAAATATGTTGTTGCGAGCGTACGAATATCTTGGTACTTGTCAACTAGCGTAGAATATATTAAATCGTAATTATCTGCGGTGGGCGGAATATCGGAAATAGCAGTTAACGCGGACTTGGAAAGAATACCGGATAAATAAAATACCTTATCGGATTTACTTAAGTTCGTATTATTATGTACTGCGTTATTAAAACATTCAAAAAATGACGGCCAATTTTTTAAATCTCCATCAAAAGTTTTTAAATTAATAGGAGGTAAATTTAATCTTGATTTTTCAGTAGGTAGCGGTGTAGTATGGCCCTTAAGCTGCTGTACTACAGATTTGGTAAAACAATAAATTTCTTCGAACGCGAGGAACTTATTATAGTCTGGAGAAAATTCTGGATCGTTTTGCATTTTGAGTAAATTTAATTCGTCTATCGACTTAAGATAATCTGTTCTCAACTGATCGAGATTATTAGCAGAACGTAAAAATGTATCTCGTAACTGAGAAGTACCTACGTTACTAGATGCGTCATAAATGGATTGTAACCTACTAAAATATGCTTGCAT
Organism: Boloria selene; assembly: GCA_905231865.2. Lineage (NCBI taxonomy): Eukaryota > Metazoa > Arthropoda > Insecta > Lepidoptera > Nymphalidae > Boloria > Boloria selene. The sequence goes on from HG993141.1 coordinate 8,649,880, forward strand.
GCGAGATTCTATTAATTTAATTGTTATAGGAACACCGGTATCTACTTTTTGCGATCGGCTTTGCATTTTTAATTACGTTTAATAATAAATTAATTAATAAAATAATTTGTTAAGTTGAAGGTAGAATGACAAAAATATGTTCGAGTACTAACGATGCGAGTTAACAAGTTGAGAAATGCGTGCAATAATTATAGCGAGACGTTTCAAGGTCAACTTTATATAAATTATGTAGCTAATATTATAATAAATAACAAATAAAATGGTACATTAAAACGAATTATTGCGAATTGTAGCGAGTATAAGTATATAAATTTGAAGAAAATTATACTATTGCAGTGTAAGTAAAAGCGAATATATATATTAAATATATGTGCGGGATATTTATTAAAATAGCGGGAATAATATATATAGCGGAATTACAGTCCTATCAAGGTCTGTAAGCGGTGAAATAAAATATAATTGCGAAAAAAGAATTGATAATCTAGGCTCGAAGGGACCAAAAAACGGGGGTTATGTACACGCCAATCGCATACACTTTCCTCGTAAGCAGTTTCTAGGAAAATAAGGGTGGTTCACGTGCCCTCGGTACGCAGTTCAAATAAAGGCCACTTTCCCCGACCACACACGATCAACAAAAGCCCAGACGCAAAAGATGAAAGCACTTACTTGTGTGTCTTCTTCTCCCTCGCGTTCCAGGCGCCTGGTATCTCCGATGATCAGGGTGCACCAACGCCCAAGCACAGGTACAGCGGTAAAAATAATTCAGCGGCCGTACAGAGGTCACACGCGAACTTTTGACCACACCTTAGCGGTTATTTAGATTACATGTATTACGTCCGTCCACGTCGCGAGATAATGATCGAGAGAGGGCGCGGGTGATGCGCATGAGTTATGACAACCAACAAGTGTCGTGCATTCACTCGTACGTCATAAGCATTCTGCCGATCGGTATGAACGGTAAAAATGGCCCAAACAGCATCCCCCGCCTTGAAAGGCAATGCCTTTCAACACGCAGGAATAATTAGCCTAAGACTAACTATTAAAAGAGAGGGTCGCGAGGAGGAGCGTAAATAAAAAGTATGAGATGCAGTTACAAAAAGAGAAAAAATTATGCGGTTTTATAAAAATTTCAGTAACAGAAAAGTAAGATATGCGGTTATACTGAAAATGCGGTTACAGGGAAGTAAAAATGTGCGGTTTATATAAAAATGCGGTTATAGAAAAGGAAAAATGTGCGGTTTGTATAAAGATATATAGAGAATAAAAGTGCGGATACATAAATATAATTAAATTATTATATACTAATAAGAATATTGATATAATTTGAATGCGGTAAAAGTAAAATAAAGAGCGGTTTTATATATAAACTAATGCGATGAAAAACAAGGAAGCTAATAGTTATTGGGTAAAGGACAGAGGCGAACAATAGGACGCTTCAATGTACCAGTTTTAGTTTTAACTAAAGCTATCCTAACGTGACCGTCTTTACCTTCAATCGTCTCACTTACAATGCCTAATGGCCAATGCAATGGAGGGGTATTATCCCGCATAATTAGTACTATCATTCCTTTTTGTACTTTCTGCACATCCGTATTCCATTTTTGTCGAAGCTGGAGAGTGTGCAAATATTCATCACTCCATCTTCGCCAATAGGAACGAACCAGTCCGTCAAGTAGCATAAAGCGCGATAGTAAATTTGGTTTATCCTCCTCTACGTTAGCTGATGGAAGATAAGCCAAAGGCGTTGTGTTTAAAAAATGTGCAGGAGTAAGAGGTAAAGGTTCCGCGGGATCTTCACTGAGTACTCCCAACGGCCTTGAATTTAGAATTGCCTCGATCTGGCAGAGTACGGTTAAGAGCTCCTCGTAAGTAAGAATCTGTGAACCAATTACTCGAAAAAGATGCGTTTTAAAAGATTTTATGGTTGCTTCCCATCCACCACCGAAGTGGGGAGCGTTAGGTGGGATCATTTCCCAAGAAATGCGATTTTTTGTTAATTCCGTTTTAAAATCTTCACTGAAAGCGTTAGACCTTAAAAATTGCTGAATTTCTGTTAAATATGATTTTGCACCAACGAAATTTGTACCATGATCCGAATAAATCCTTTCAACAGGACCGCGGCGAGAAATAAATCGTTTGAAAGCATTCAAAAAAGCTTCGGTACTTAAATCGGTAGCAACCTCGATATGCACTGCACGAGTAGTCAGGCACACGAAAGCGCCTAAATAAGCCTTTTGGCTTTTTATACCACGTCTCCTAGTCAGAGTGATCATAAGCGGTCCACCGTAATCAACACCAGTGTGCGCAAAAGGCTTGGATATTTTCAAGCGGCATTTTGGTAGGTTAGCCATAACCGGCGGTTGAGCAAGCTTAGGGCGTGCTCTAAAACATGGAATACACGAATGAATTTTCGCACGTACAGTGCGACGAGCGGATAATATCCAATACTTTTGGCGAAGCAAAGAAAGTACATGTTGCGGTCCAGCATGACAAGCGGTGCGGTGAACATAATCGATGATAAGATCCGTAATTTTATGTTTAGCAGGCATAAGAATAGGATGTTTATGATCGAAAGTTAAGTCGCTATTCTCTAATCGACCACCGACTCGTATAACACCGTCGAACAGAAACGGCCTAAGTTTACGCATTGAGAGTGGTGGTTGCTTACCAGCTTGTAATAATTTAAATAAATGTGAAAAATGTGCAGTCAGAACGGAGCGAACTATGAAAAATTCGGATTTATTTAAATCATCCGTGGTAATATTACCTCGAGTTTTTAAACGTTTGGTAAATCGCAATACATAAGTAAGCACACGAAGTAATTTTGACCAACTAGAAATCCGTTCAGTCAACGTAGTTAATAAAGAATTTTCATTACTTGAAGGCGGCAAAATATTTGACAAAGCGACTGCCTTATATTCAGGTAACTCCTGTGTGGTGTCATTATATACAAAAGGCTTAATAGGCCACTGCGAAATATCTTGGTGGACCCAAGGCGGTGCGTTAAACCATAGAGAATGCGAAACAAGTTGTGCAGGAGTTAAACCACGCGACAAACAGTCACTGGGATTTTCCCTTCCCGAAATATGATAAATATTTTTAACATCTAAAGATTCTTGAATTTTAGTAACTCGGTTAGCTACAAAAGTTTTTAAGCGGTGCGGACTGGAATTGATCCAGTTAAGAACAATCGTTGAGTCACAAAAGGCAAAAAAATTATTAAACTTAAAGCGGTTGTCATATGCTTTGAGAGCAACGCGAATCAATTTTGACAGTAAATGAACTCCCATAAGTTCCAACCTTGCGAGACTTATCGTTTGAACAGGTGCAACCTTAGACTTTGCGCATAATAGGCGTACAGACACTCCGTCTTCCGATTGTATGCGAACATAAAGTACAGCTCCATAACCCTTCTCAGAAGCATCTGAAAACCCCAAGAGTGCAGCATTGCAACCATGAGTCACACCAATGTGACGCGGGAGTGATAAGCTTGACAAAAGCGGAAGTTCAATTTGAAACCTTGTCCATTGATTTTTGATATGCGATGGAGGCTCGTCGTCCCAATCCAGCTTGAGCAACCAAAGCTCTTTGATTAGAAGCTTTGCGAACATAATTAAAGGAGCGGCGAAACCCATTACATCCCATAAACGGGCTATAACAGACAGCATATTGCGCTTAGTACATGGAACCTCAGCGGGGCAAATGAAAAAATTAAAATTATCTTCATGAGGATCCCATGTTACACCTAAAACCTTTTGTGTTGCGGTTGAATCAAAATTGAGGGATTGTGGGTGCAAATGGTCTTGCGGAAGAGAAGAGAGCACTTCGGGCGAGTTACTTGACCACTTATGGAGCTTGAAACCTCCAGCAGCGAACATATTGATAAGTTGCGAGGCTACCTTCTGCGCTGAGCGCACATCATTCATGGAACAACAAATGTCATCCATGAAGAAAAAACCATTATTAATCACCTCAGAGGCGAGCGGAAAATTAATTTTCTCGTCGTCTGCAAGTTGTCGCAGCGTACGAAGTGCAAGGAATGGACTGGAAGTCAGTCCGAAGCAAACACGTTTAAATTCAAACAACTGAATAGGATCAGAAGTGTTAAAGCGATAAAGTATTTGTTGAAATTTATAAAACTGTGGATGTACCTTTATACGCAAATACATTTGCTCGACATCAGCACACAGTGCGATTGGAAGTAAGCGAAAATTAAGCAAAATTATAAACAAGTCTGTCTGTAAATTTGGTCCGGAAAATAAAATATCATTGAGTGACACCCCTGTATCTGTACGTGCACTAGCGTCCAAGACCATGCGGATTTTTGTAGTAATTTTATCTTCGCGTATAACACCGTGATGCGGAATGACGTAACTTAACGAATGAAGCTTACTGTCAGCGGATAGCGGAGCAATATAATCTTTATCACAATAATCAAAAATAATATTATTGTAAGCGGAGCGGTAATTTGGATCGCGCAAAAAGCGCTTTTCCAAAGCAAAAAATCTATTTTTAGAACTCTGCATTGAGTCACCTAAAACTGAGGGGTTAGTTTTGAATGGCAGAGAAACAACATAAGTACCTGTTGTTTCGCGGGTAGTTGAAGACTTGTATAGATCTTCACATATTTGCTCATCATGACTAAGCAAGGCGGAGCGGGGAGTGGTAACTTCTTCAGTTTCCCAAAAACTCCTCATCAGTGCATCTAATGGCTGGCCAGTAAACGCACACAACGTATGAGAGAGCGGAGTTGCGGTGCGGGGTGAGCGACACTTGACAGGAGCATCGCCCATTAAGATAAATCCAAGCGGAGTTTGAATCCCCGTTGGAGTACCTGGAGGTCCATGGACGCGGCCAGGCAGCAGTAAGCGGGTAAATAACTTAGCGCCAATCAACATCTCGACCTCACCGGGATCAGAGAATGTGTCATCAGCGAGCGGCGTGCGAGAAAGATAAGCTAACATCGACCTATCAATAGGCAACGTAAGAATGCGGTCCGTAATATTTTCCACAACAAGTGGTTGTAAATTAAAAGAAATATTGCGATCAAAACGCGAGTAAAATTTAATATTTGTTTCTCCCTTAACCTGCATAGAAGAACCACCAAACCCGTTTACTGTAACTTGTTCAGGAAGCGAATTAATTTTTAATGATAATTTCTTACAAAGATTTATAGTAACAAAGTCATTCATAGATCCATTATCTATCAGAGCGCGAGCGATGTATTCATAACCGTCACTTGTACGTAGTACAATGCGCGCTGTAGCAAGTAACACGGTTTGTGCGTCGCGTAAACTCAGCAATGTATTCGAACACATTGAAAGCGGTTGTATGACGTTATCTGCATGAGACGCGTCGTGCGAGCGAGATAATGCAGGTGAGTACGTTGTCGCGTCCGATGACTCAGCGGTGTGCGGTGCGTGCGTAGCGTGGTTTTGTTCCGTAGTGAGTCGGGGTTCGATTCCGGAGGCGGGAGGCGATTTTAGATTTTTATGAAAATGTAAAAGAGTGTGATGCGTTTTAGATTGACAAATACTACAAGATTTACTTGATTTGCATAAAAATGTTTTATGATTAAAACTTAAACAATTACAACAACTATTGTTTTCTCTAACAATATTATAGCGTTCTTTAGGAGATAATTTAATAAATTTAGGACAGCGATAAAATTGTTCGTGACCTACTTTTGAGCATAAGGGACAGCAATTATTATTATTTGATTCGGAAGTAATAAAAGATTTAGTGTATTTAGCATTAACAGGCTTAGGTGCGAAGTGCGAAGAATTTTTACTATTAGAGTTTTTACTAGCGGTTGGAGTATTAAAAGTGATCGATGAAGAACGTTCTATTATTTTTACTTGTTCTTTTATGAACTTAACTAAAAATTCATATGTGGGCAATTTTTCACTTCTAACGGAATTTTCAAAGTTACGAATAGTTTCTTTATCTAATTTTTGTAATGCTAAAAATAGAAAAATAAAATCTTTTTTGTTTGAAATATTTAATCTATCGAATGCACAAACAGAAGCGGCAAATTTATCTAAGAAAACATTTAAACCATCAGCGGAGGCTGTGGTCAGCGGCTTTAAATTTATGATTTGTTGTAAATATGTTGTTGCGAGCGTACGAATATCTTGGTACTTGTCAACTAGCGTAGAATATATTAAATCGTAATTATCTGCGGTGGGCGGAATATCGGAAATAGCAGTTAACGCGGACTTGGAAAGAATACCGGATAAATAAAATACCTTATCGGATTTACTTAAGTTCGTATTATTATGTACTGCGTTATTAAAACATTCAAAAAATGACGGCCAATTTTTTAAATCTCCATCAAAAGTTTTTAAATTAATAGGAGGTAAATTTAATCTTGATTTTTCAGTAGGTAGCGGTGTAGTATGGCCCTTAAGCTGCTGTACTACAGATTTGGTAAAACAATAAATTTCTTCGAACGCGAGGAACTTATTATAGTCTGGAGAAAATTCTGGATCGTTTTGCATTTTGAGTAAATTTAATTCGTCTATCGACTTAAGATAATCTGTTCTCAACTGATCGAGATTATTAGCAGAACGTAAAAATGTATCTCGTAACTGAGAAGTACCTACGTTACTAGATGCGTCATAAATGGATTGTAACCTACTAAAATATGCTTGCATGCGAGATTCTATTAATTTAATTGTTATAGGAACACCGGTATCTACTTTTTGCGATCGGCTTTGCATTTTTAATTACGTTTAATAATAAATTAATTAATAAAATAATTTGTTAAGTTGAAGGTAGAATGACAAAAATATGTTCGAGTACTAACGATGCGAGTTAACAAGTTGAGAAATGCGTGCAATAATTATAGCGAGACGTTTCAAGGTCAACTTTATATAAATTATGTAGCTAATATTATAATAAATAACAAATAAAATGGTACATTAAAACGAATTATTGCGAATTGTAGCGAGTATAAGTATATAAATTTGAAGAAAATTATACTATTGCAGTGTAAGTAAAAGCGAATATATATATTAAATATATGTGCGGGATATTTATTAAAATAGCGGGAATAATATATATAGCGGAATTACAGTCCTATCAAGGTCTGTAAGCGGTGAAATAAAATATAATTGCGAAAAAAGAATTGATAATCTAGGCTCGAAGGGACCAAAAAACGGGGGTTATGTACACGCCAATCGCATACACTTTCCTCGTAAGCAGTTTCTAGGAAAATAAGGGTGGTTCACGTGCCCTCGGTACGCAGTTCAAATAAAGGCCACTTTCCCCGACCACACACGATCAACAAAAGCCCAGACGCAAAAGATGAAAGCACTTACTTGTGTGTCTTCTTCTCCCTCGCGTTCCAGGCGCCTGGTATCTCCGATGATCAGGGTGCACCAACGCCCAAGCACAGGTACAGCGGTAAAAATAATTCAGCGGCCGTACAGAGGTCACACGCGAACTTTTGACCACACCTTAGCGGTTATTTAGATTACATGTATTACGTCCGTCCACGTCGCGAGATAATGATCGAGAGAGGGCGCGGGTGATGCGCATGAGTTATGACAACCAACAAGTGTCGTGCATTCACTCGTACGTCATAAGCATTCTGCCGATCGGTATGAACGGTAAAAATGGCCCAAACAGCATCCCCCGCCTTGAAAGGCAATGCCTTTCAACACGCAGGAATAATTAGCCTAAGACTAACTATTAAAAGAGAGGGTCGCGAGGAGGAGCGTAAATAAAAAGTATGAGATGCAGTTACAAAAAGAGAAAAAATTATGCGGTTTTATAAAAATTTCAGTAACAGAAAAGTAAGATATGCGGTCATACTGAAAATGCGGTTACAGGGAAGTAAAAATGTGCGGTTTATATAAAAATGCGGTTATAGAAAAGGAAAAATGTGCGGTTTGTATAAAGATATATAGAGAATAAAAGTGCGGATACATAAATATAATTAAATTATTATATACTAATAAGAATATTGATATAATTTGAATGCGGTAAAAGTAAAATAAAGAGCGGTTTTATATATAAACTAATGCGATGAAAAACAAGGAAGCTAATAGTTATTGGGTAAAGGACAGAGGCGAACAATAGGACGCTTCAATGTACCAGTTTTAGTTTTAACTAAAGCTATCCTAACGTGACCGTCTTTACCTTCAATCGTCTCACTTACAATGCCTAATGGCCAATGCAATGGAGGGGTATTATCCCGCATAATTAGTACTATCATTCCTTTTTGTACTTTCTGCACATCCGTATTCCATTTTTGTCGAAGCTGGAGAGTGTGCAAATATTCATCACTCCATCTTCGCCAATAGGAACGAACCAGTCCGTCAAGTAGCATAAAGCGCGATAGTAAATTTGGTTTATCCTCCTCTACGTTAGCTGATGGAAGATAAGCCAAAGGCGTTGTGTTTAAAAAATGTGCAGGAGTAAGAGGTAAAGGTTCCGCGGGATCTTCACTGAGTACTCCCAACGGCCTTGAATTTAGAATTGCCTCGATCTGGCAGAGTACGGTTAAGAGCTCCTCGTAAGTAAGAATCTGTGAACCAATTACTCGAAAAAGATGCGTTTTAAAAGATTTTATGGTTGCTTCCCATCCACCACCGAAGTGGGGAGCGTTAGGTGGGATCATTTCCCAAGAAATGCGATTTTTTGTTAATTCCGTTTTAAAATCTTCACTGAAAGCGTTAGACCTTAAAAATTGCTGAATTTCTGTTAAATATGATTTTGCACCAACGAAATTTGTACCATGATCCGAATAAATCCTTTCAACAGGACCGCGGCGAGAAATAAATCGTTTGAAAGCATTCAAAAAAGCTTCGGTACTTAAATCGGTAGCAACCTCGATATGCACTGCACGAGTAGTCAGGCACACGAAAGCGCCTAAATAAGCCTTTTGGCTTTTTATACCACGTCTCCTAGTCAGAGTGATCATAAGCGGTCCACCGTAATCAACACCAGTGTGCGCAAAAGGCTTGGATATTTTCAAGCGGCATTTTGGTAGGTTAGCCATAACCGGCGGTTGAGCAAGCTTAGGGCGTGCTCTAAAACATGGAATACACGAATGAATTTTCGCACGTACAGTGCGACGAGCGGATAATATCCAATACTTTTGGCGAAGCAAAGAAAGTACATGTTGCGGTCCAGCATGACAAGCGGTGCGGTGAACATAATCGATGATAAGATCCGTAATTTTATGTTTAGCAGGCATAAGAATAGGATGTTTATGATCGAAAGTTAAGTCGCTATTCTCTAATCGACCACCGACTCGTATAACACCGTCGAACAGAAACGGCCTAAGTTTACGCATTGAGAGTGGTGGTTGCTTACCAGCTTGTAATAATTTAAATAAATGTGAAAAATGTGCAGTCAGAACGGAGCGAACTATGAAAAATTCGGATTTATTTAAATCATCCGTGGTAATATTACCTCGAGTTTTTAAACGTTTGGTAAATCGCAATACATAAGTAAGCACACGAAGTAATTTTGACCAACTAGAAATCCGTTCAGTCAACGTAGTTAATAAAGAATTTTCATTACTTGAAGGCGGCAAAATATTTGACAAAGCGACTGCCTTATATTCAGGTAACTCCTGTGTGGTGTCATTATATACAAAAGGCTTAATAGGCCACTGCGAAATATCTTGGTGGACCCAAGGCGGTGCGTTAAACCATAGAGAATGCGAAACAAGTTGTGCAGGAGTTAAACCACGCGACAAACAGTCACTGGGATTTTCCCTTCCCGAAATATGATAAATATTTTTAACATCTAAAGATTCTTGAATTTTAGTAACTCGGTTAGCTACAAAAGTTTTTAAGCGGTGCGGACTGGAATTGATCCAGTTAAGAACAATCGTTGAGTCACAAAAGGCAAAAAAATTATTAAACTTAAAGCGGTTGTCATATGCTTTGAGAGCAACGCGAATCAATTTTGACAGTAAATGAACTCCCATAAGTTCCAACCTTGCGAGACTTATCGTTTGAACAGGTGCAACCTTAGACTTTGCGCATAATAGGCGTACAGACACTCCGTCTTCCGATTGTATGCGAACATAAAGTACAGCTCCATAACCCTTCTCAGAAGCATCTGAAAACCCCAAGAGTGCAGCATTGCAACCATGAGTCACACCAATGTGACGCGGGAGTGATAAGCTTGACAAAAGCGGAAGTTCAATTTGAAACCTTGTCCATTGATTTTTGATATGCGATGGAGGCTCGTCGTCCCAATCCAGCTTGAGCAACCAAAGCTCTTTGATTAGAAGCTTTGCGAACATAATTAAAGGAGCGGCGAAACCCATTACATCCCATAAACGGGCTATAACAGACAGCATATTGCGCTTAGTACATGGAACCTCAGCGGGGCAAATGAAAAAATTAAAATTATCTTCATGAGGATCCCATGTTACACCTAAAACCTTTTGTGTTGCGGTTGAATCAAAATTGAGGGATTGTGGGTGCAAATGGTCTTGCGGAAGAGAAGAGAGCACTTCGGGCGAGTTACTTGACCACTTATGGAGCTTGAAACCTCCAGCAGCGAACATATTGATAAGTTGCGAGGCTACCTTCTGCGCTGAGCGCACATCATTCATGGAACAACAAATGTCATCCATGAAGAAAAAACCATTATTAATCACCTCAGAGGCGAGCGGAAAATTAATTTTCTCGTCGTCTGCAAGTTGTCGCAGCGTACGAAGTGCAAGGAATGGACTGGAAGTCAGTCCGAAGCAAACACGTTTAAATTCAAACAACTGAATAGGATCAGAAGTGTTAAAGCGATAAAGTATTTGTTGAAATTTATAAAACTGTGGATGTACCTTTATACGCAAATACATTTGCTCGACATCAGCACACAGTGCGATTGGAAGTAAGCGAAAATTAAGCAAAATTATAAACAAGTCTGTCTGTAAATTTGGTCCGGAAAATAAAATATCATTGAGTGACACCCCTGTATCTGTACGTGCACTAGCGTCCAAGACCATGCGGATTTTTGTAGTAATTTTATCTTCGCGTATAACACCGTGATGCGGAATGACGTAACTTAACGAATGAAGCTTACTGTCAGCGGATAGCGGAGCAATATAATCTTTATCACAATAATCAAAAATAATATTATTGTAAGCGGAGCGGTAATTTGGATCGCGCAAAAAGCGCTTTTCCAAAGCAAAAAATCTATTTTTAGAACTCTGCATTGAGTCACCTAAAACTGAGGGGTTAGTTTTGAATGGCAGAGAAACAACATAAGTACCTGTTGTTTCGCGGGTAGTTGAAGACTTGTATAGATCTTCACATATTTGCTCATCATGACTAAGCAAGGCGGAGCGGGGAGTGGTAACTTCTTCAGTTTCCCAAAAACTCCTCATCAGTGCATCTAATGGCTGGCCAGTAAACGCACACAACGTATGAGAGAGCGGAGTTGCGGTGCGGGGTGAGCGACACTTGACAGGAGCATCGCCCATTAAGATAAATCCAAGCGGAGTTTGAATCCCCGTTGGAGTACCTGGAGGTCCATGGACGCGGCCAGGCAGCAGTAAGCGGGTAAATAACTTAGCGCCAATCAACATCTCGACCTCACCGGGATCAGAGAATGTGTCATCAGCGAGCGGCGTGCGAGAAAGATAAGCTAACATCGACCTATCAATAGGCAACGTAAGAATGCGGTCCGTAATATTTTCCACAACAAGTGGTTGTAAATTAAAAGAAATATTGCGATCAAAACGCGAGTAAAATTTAATATTTGTTTCTCCCTTAACCTGCATAGAAGAACCACCAAACCCGTTTACTGTAACTTGTTCAGGAAGCGAATTAATTTTTAATGATAATTTCTTACAAAGATTTATAGTAACAAAGTCATTCATAGATCCATTATCTATCAGAGCGCGAGCGATGTATTCATAACCGTCACTTGTACGTAGTACAATGCGCGCTGTAGCAAGTAACACGGTTTGTGCGTCGCGTAAACTCAGCAATGTATTCGAACACATTGAAAGCGGTTGTATGACGTTATCTGCATGAGACGCGTCGTGCGAGCGAGATAATGCAGGTGAGTACGTTGTCGCGTCCGATGACTCAGCGGTGTGCGGTGCGTGCGTAGCGTGGTTTTGTTCCGTAGTGAGTCGGGGTTCGATTCCGGAGGCGGGAGGCGATTTTAGATTTTTATGAAAATGTAAAAGAGTGTGATGCGTTTTAGATTGACAAATACTACAAGATTTACTTGATTTGCATAAAAATGTTTTATGATTAAAACTTAAACAATTACAACAACTATTGTTTTCTCTAACAATATTATAGCGTTCTTTAGGAGATAATTTAATAAATTTAGGACAGCGATAAAATTGTTCGTGACCTACTTTTGAGCATAAGGGACAGCAATTATTATTATTTGATTCGGAAGTAATAAAAGATTTAGTGTATTTAGCATTAACAGGCTTAGGTGCGAAGTGCGAAGAATTTTTACTATTAGAGTTTTTACTAGCGGTTGGAGTATTAAAAGTGATCGATGAAGAACGTTCTATTATTTTTACTTGTTCTTTTATGAACTTAACTAAAAATTCATATGTGGGCAATTTTTCACTTCTAACGGAATTTTCAAAGTTACGAATAGTTTCTTTATCTAATTTTTGTAATGCTAAAAATAGAAAAATAAAATCTTTTTTGTTTGAAATATTTAATCTATCGAATGCACAAACAGAAGCGGCAAATTTATCTAAGAAAACATTTAAACCATCAGCGGAGGCTGTGGTCAGCGGCTTTAAATTTATGATTTGTTGTAAATATGTTGTTGCGAGCGTACGAATATCTTGGTACTTGTCAACTAGCGTAGAATATATTAAATCGTAATTATCTGCGGTGGGCGGAATATCGGAAATAGCAGTTAACGCGGACTTGGAAAGAATACCGGATAAATAAAATACCTTATCGGATTTACTTAAGTTCGTATTATTATGTACTGCGTTATTAAAACATTCAAAAAATGACGGCCAATTTTTTAAATCTCCATCAAAAGTTTTTAAATTAATAGGAGGTAAATTTAATCTTGATTTTTCAGTAGGTAGCGGTGTAGTATGGCCCTTAAGCTGCTGTACTACAGATTTGGTAAAACAATAAATTTCTTCGAACGCGAGGAACTTATTATAGTCTGGAGAAAATTCTGGATCGTTTTGCATTTTGAGTAAATTTAATTCGTCTATCGACTTAAGATAATCTGTTCTCAACTGATCGAGATTATTAGCAGAACGTAAAAATGTATCTCGTAACTGAGAAGTACCTACGTTACTAGATGCGTCATAAATGGATTGTAACCTACTAAAATATGCTTGCATGCGAGATTCTATTAATTTAATTGTTATAGGAACACCGGTATCTACTTTTTGCGATCGGCTTTGCATTTTTAATTACGTTTAATAATAAATTAATTAATAAAATAATTTGTTAAGTTGAAGGTAGAATGACAAAAATATGTTCGAGTACTAACGATGCGAGTTAACAAGTTGAGAAATGCGTGCAATAATTATAGCGAGACGTTTCAAGGTCAACTTTATATAAATTATGTAGCTAATATTATAATAAATAACAAATAAAATGGTACATTAAAACGAATTATTGCGAATTGTAGCGAGTATAAGTATATAAATTTGAAGAAAATTATACTATTGCAGTGTAAGTAAAAGCGAATATATATATTAAATATATGTGCGGGATATTTATTAAAATAGCGGGAATAATATATATAGCGGAATTACAGTCCTATCAAGGTCTGTAAGCGGTGAAATAAAATATAATTGCGAAAAAAGAATTGATAATCTAGGCTCGAAGGGACCAAAAAACGGGGGTTATGTACACGCCAATCGCATACACTTTCCTCGTAAGCAGTTTCTAGGAAAATAAGGGTGGTTCACGTGCCCTCGGTACGCAGTTCAAATAAAGGCCACTTTCCCCGACCACACACGATCAACAAAAGCCCAGACGCAAAAGATGAAAGCACTTACTTGTGTGTCTTCTTCTCCCTCGCGTTCCAGGCGCCTGGTATCTCCGATGATCAGGGTGCACCAACGCCCAAGCACAGGTACAGCGGTAAAAATAATTCAGCGGCCGTACAGAGGTCACACGCGAACTTTTGACCACACCTTAGCGGTTATTTAGATTACATGTATTACGTCCGTCCACGTCGCGAGATAATGATCGAGAGAGGGCGCGGGTGATGCGCATGAGTTATGACAACCAACAAGTGTCGTGCATTCACTCGTACGTCATAAGCATTCTGCCGATCGGTATGAACGGTAAAAATGGCCCAAACAGCATCCCCCGCCTTGAAAGGCAATGCCTTTCAACACGCAGGAATAATTAGCCTAAGACTAACTATTAAAAGAGAGGGTCGCGAGGAGGAGCGTAAATAAAAAGTATGAGATGCAGTTACAAAAAGAGAAAAAATTATGCGGTTTTATAAAAATTTCAGTAACAGAAAAGTAAGATATGCGGTTATACTGAAAATGCGGTTACAGGGAAGTAAAAATGTGCGGTTTATATAAAAATGCGGTTATAGAAAAGGAAAAATGTGCGGTTTGTATAAAGATATATAGAGAATAAAAGTGCGGATACATAAATATAATTAAATTATTATATACTAATAAGAATATTGATATAATTTGAATGCGGTAAAAGTAAAATAAAGAGCGGTTTTATATATAAACTAATGCGATGAAAAACAAGGAAGCTAATAGTTATTGGGTAAAGGACAGAGGCGAACAATAGGACGCTTCAATGTACCAGTTTTAGTTTTAACTAAAGCTATCCTAACGTGACCGTCTTTACCTTCAATCGTCTCACTTACAATGCCTAATGGCCAATGCAATGGAGGGGTATTATCCCGCATAATTAGTACTATCATTCCTTTTTGTACTTTCTGCACATCCGTATTCCATTTTTGTCGAAGCTGGAGAGTGTGCAAATATTCATCACTCCATCTTCGCCAATAGGAACGAACCAGTCCGTCAAGTAGCATAAAGCGCGATAGTAAATTTGGTTTATCCTCCTCTACGTTAGCTGATGGAAGATAAGCCAAAGGCGTTGTGTTTAAAAAATGTGCAGGAGTAAGAGGTAAAGGTTCCGCGGGATCTTCACTGAGTACTCCCAACGGCCTTGAATTTAGAATTGCCTCGATCTGGCAGAGTACGGTTAAGAGCTCCTCGTAAGTAAGAATCTGTGAACCAATTACTCGAAAAAGATGCGTTTTAAAAGATTTTATGGTTGCTTCCCATCCACCACCGAAGTGGGGAGCGTTAGGTGGGATCATTTCCCAAGAAATGCGATTTTTTGTTAATTCCGTTTTAAAATCTTCACTGAAAGCGTTAGACCTTAAAAATTGCTGAATTTCTGTTAAATATGATTTTGCACCAACGAAATTTGTACCATGATCCGAATAAATCCTTTCAACAGGACCGCGGCGAGAAATAAATCGTTTGAAAGCATTCAAAAAAGCTTCGGTACTTAAATCGGTAGCAACCTCGATATGCACTGCACGAGTAGTCAGGCACACGAAAGCGCCTAAATAAGCCTTTTGGCTTTTTATACCACGTCTCCTAGTCAGAGTGATCATAAGCGGTCCACCGTAATCAACACCAGTGTGCGCAAAAGGCTTGGATATTTTCAAGCGGCATTTTGGTAGGTTAGCCATAACCGGCGGTTGAGCAAGCTTAGGGCGTGCTCTAAAACATGGAATACACGAATGAATTTTCGCACGTACAGTGCGACGAGCGGATAATATCCAATACTTTTGGCGAAGCAAAGAAAGTACATGTTGCGGTCCAGCATGACAAGCGGTGCGGTGAACATAATCGATGATAAGATCCGTAATTTTATGTTTAGCAGGCATAAGAATAGGATGTTTATGATCGAAAGTTAAGTCGCTATTCTCTAATCGACCACCGACTCGTATAACACCGTCGAACAGAAACGGCCTAAGTTTACGCATTGAGAGTGGTGGTTGCTTACCAGCTTGTAATAATTTAAATAAATGTGAAAAATGTGCAGTCAGAACGGAGCGAACTATGAAAAATTCGGATTTATTTAAATCATCCGTGGTAATATTACCTCGAGTTTTTAAACGTTTGGTAAATCGCAATACATAAGTAAGCACACGAAGTAATTTTGACCAACTAGAAATCCGTTCAGTCAACGTAGTTAATAAAGAATTTTCATTACTTGAAGGCGGCAAAATATTTGACAAAGCGACTGCCTTATATTCAGGTAACTCCTGTGTGGTGTCATTATATACAAAAGGCTTAATAGGCCACTGCGAAATATCTTGGTGGACCCAAGGCGGTGCGTTAAACCATAGAGAATGCGAAACAAGTTGTGCAGGAGTTAAACCACGCGACAAACAGTCACTGGGATTTTCCCTTCCCGAAATATGATAAATATTTTTAACATCTAAAGATTCTTGAATTTTAGTAACTCGGTTAGCTACAAAAGTTTTTAAGCGGTGCGGACTGGAATTGATCCAGTTAAGAACAATCGTTGAGTCACAAAAGGCAAAAAAATTATTAAACTTAAAGCGGTTGTCATATGCTTTGAGAGCAACGCGAATCAATTTTGACAGTAAATGAACTCCCATAAGTTCCAACCTTGCGAGACTTATCGTTTGAACAGGTGCAACCTTAGACTTTGCGCATAATAGGCGTACAGACACTCCGTCTTCCGATTGTATGCGAACATAAAGTACAGCTCCATAACCCTTCTCAGAAGCATCTGAAAACCCCAAGAGTGCAGCATTGCAACCATGAGTCACACCAATGTGACGCGGGAGTGATAAGCTTGACAAAAGCGGAAGTTCAATTTGAAACCTTGTCCATTGATTTTTGATATGCGATGGAGGCTCGTCGTCCCAATCCAGCTTGAGCAACCAAAGCTCTTTGATTAGAAGCTTTGCGAACATAATTAAAGGAGCGGCGAAACCCATTACATCCCATAAACGGGCTATAACAGACAGCATATTGCGCTTAGTACATGGAACCTCAGCGGGGCAAATGAAAAAATTAAAATTATCTTCATGAGGATCCCATGTTACACCTAAAACCTTTTGTGTTGCGGTTGAATCAAAATTGAGGGATTGTGGGTGCAAATGGTCTTGCGGAAGAGAAGAGAGCACTTCGGGCGAGTTACTTGACCACTTATGGAGCTTGAAACCTCCAGCAGCGAACATATTGATAAGTTGCGAGGCTACCTTCTGCGCTGAGCGCACATCATTCATGGAACAACAAATGTCATCCATGAAGAAAAAACCATTATTAATCACCTCAGAGGCGAGCGGAAAATTAATTTTCTCGTCGTCTGCAAGTTGTCGCAGCGTACGAAGTGCAAGGAATGGACTGGAAGTCAGTCCGAAGCAAACACGTTTAAATTCAAACAACTGAATAGGATCAGAAGTGTTAAAGCGATAAAGTATTTGTTGAAATTTATAAAACTGTGGATGTACCTTTATACGCAAATACATTTGCTCGACATCAGCACACAGTGCGATTGGAAGTAAGCGAAAATTAAGCAAAATTATAAACAAGTCTGTCTGTAAATTTGGTCCGGAAAATAAAATATCATTGAGTGACACCCCTGTATCTGTACGTGCACTAGCGTCCAAGACCATGCGGATTTTTGTAGTAATTTTATCTTCGCGTATAACACCGTGATGCGGAATGACGTAACTTAACGAATGAAGCTTACTGTCAGCGGATAGCGGAGCAATATAATCTTTATCACAATAATCAAAAATAATATTATTGTAAGCGGAGCGGTAATTTGGATCGCGCAAAAAGCGCTTTTCCAAAGCAAAAAATCTATTTTTAGAACTCTGCATTGAGTCACCTAAAACTGAGGGGTTAGTTTTGAATGGCAGAGAAACAACATAAGTACCTGTTGTTTCGCGGGTAGTTGAAGACTTGTATAGATCTTCACATATTTGCTCATCATGACTAAGCAAGGCGGAGCGGGGAGTGGTAACTTCTTCAGTTTCCCAAAAACTCCTCATCAGTGCATCTAATGGCTGGCCAGTAAACGCACACAACGTATGAGAGAGCGGAGTTGCGGTGCGGGGTGAGCGACACTTGACAGGAGCATCGCCCATTAAGATAAATCCAAGCGGAGTTTGAATCCCCGTTGGAGTACCTGGAGGTCCATGGACGCGGCCAGGCAGCAGTAAGCGGGTAAATAACTTAGCGCCAATCAACATCTCGACCTCACCGGGATCAGAGAATGTGTCATCAGCGAGCGGCGTGCGAGAAAGATAAGCTAACATCGACCTATCAATAGGCAACGTAAGAATGCGGTCCGTAATATTTTCCACAACAAGTGGTTGTAAATTAAAAGAAATATTGCGATCAAAACGCGAGTAAAATTTAATATTTGTTTCTCCCTTAACCTGCATAGAAGAACCACCAAACCCGTTTACTGTAACTTGTTCAGGAAGCGAATTAATTTTTAATGATAATTTCTTACAAAGATTTATAGTAACAAAGTCATTCATAGATCCATTATCTATCAGAGCGCGAGCGATGTATTCATAACCGTCACTTGTACGTAGTACAATGCGCGCTGTAGCAAGTAACACGGTTTGTGCGTCGCGTAAACTCAGCAATGTATTCGAACACATTGAAAGCGGTTGTATGACGTTATCTGCATGAGACGCGTCGTGCGAGCGAGATAATGCAGGTGAGTACGTTGTCGCGTCCGATGACTCAGCGGTGTGCGGTGCGTGCGTAGCGTGGTTTTGTTCCGTAGTGAGTCGGGGTTCGATTCCGGAGGCGGGAGGCGATTTTAGATTTTTATGAAAATGTAAAAGAGTGTGATGCGTTTTAGATTGACAAATACTACAAGATTTACTTGATTTGCATAAAAATGTTTTATGATTAAAACTTAAACAATTACAACAACTATTGTTTTCTCTAACAATATTATAGCGTTCTTTAGGAGATAATTTAATAAATTTAGGACAGCGATAAAATTGTTCGTGACCTACTTTTGAGCATAAGGGACAGCAATTATTATTATTTGATTCGGAAGTAATAAAAGATTTAGTGTATTTAGCATTAACAGGCTTAGGTGCGAAGTGCGAAGAATTTTTACTATTAGAGTTTTTACTAGCGGTTGGAGTATTAAAAGTGATCGATGAAGAACGTTCTATTATTTTTACTTGTTCTTTTATGAACTTAACTAAAAATTCATATGTGGGCAATTTTTCACTTCTAACGGAATTTTCAAAGTTACGAATAGTTTCTTTATCTAATTTTTGTAATGCTAAAAATAGAAAAATAAAATCTTTTTTGTTTGAAATATTTAATCTATCGAATGCACAAACAGAAGCGGCAAATTTATCTAAGAAAACATTTAAACCATCAGCGGAGGCTGTGGTCAGCGGCTTTAAATTTATGATTTGTTGTAAATATGTTGTTGCGAGCGTACGAATATCTTGGTACTTGTCAACTAGCGTAGAATATATTAAATCGTAATTATCTGCGGTGGGCGGAATATCGGAAATAGCAGTTAACGCGGACTTGGAAAGAATACCGGATAAATAAAATACCTTATCGGATTTACTTAAGTTCGTATTATTATGTACTGCGTTATTAAAACATTCAAAAAATGACGGCCAATTTTTTAAATCTCCATCAAAAGTTTTTAAATTAATAGGAGGTAAATTTAATCTTGATTTTTCAGTAGGTAGCGGTGTAGTATGGCCCTTAAGCTGCTGTACTACAGATTTGGTAAAACAATAAATTTCTTCGAACGCGAGGAACTTATTATAGTCTGGAGAAAATTCTGGATCGTTTTGCATTTTGAGTAAATTTAATTCGTCTATCGACTTAAGATAATCTGTTCTCAACTGATCGAGATTATTAGCAGAACGTAAAAATGTATCTCGTAACTGAGAAGTACCTACGTTACTAGATGCGTCATAAATGGATTGTAACCTACTAAAATATGCTTGCATGCGAGATTCTATTAATTTAATTGTTATAGGAACACCGGTATCTACTTTTTGCGATCGGCTTTGCATTTTTAATTACGTTTAATAATAAATTAATTAATAAAATAATTTGTTAAGTTGAAGGTAGAATGACAAAAATATGTTCGAGTACTAACG